>CAXKWD010000008.1:159712939-160912939 GCA_964059195.1 Ectobius pallidus
GAAAAAGACATTTCTACAAAGGAGATGTTACCTTACACGATATTCAATCTAAGAATATAACAACACTTTAATCTTACATAACAGATGTAAGTATGCCCTTTAGTATATGAATATACTCTAAAATAATCAAGTTAAAACATCTTAAACACTATAGAAATTTATAAAGCATGATTTCTTATAATATTTTTGGTTTTCAATACACTTACAATAAATGTAGAGTTAAAATCAAAACAAAAACTATTAACAATAAAAAAATTAACCTTCTTGTATGCTTCCGCAGCTGGATACTATAATATCTCGCTTTCCACGATGTTTGGATTTAAAACCGACCTTTCGGTCACCTTATTGTGACATTCTTATAGGTTGGTTTGTAGAAGGTCGCAACAAGTTGACCAAAATGTTTGTTTTAAGTTCCAAGATGTCACCTCCCGGAAAGCGCTTAAAATTTAGCAACTATAGTATCTAAAAAAAACTGATCTTCTGTTCTGAATTAACAGAACACATAAACCTCATTATGCTTGATGATACATAATATGCTTCATGCAATCAAATAAAATTATTTTATTCCTTATAGTACAATAAAATCTAAAAATAACTCGCACCGTCCCCAAAGAATCCATAAAATATGGGGTAGGGGAGGAATTTTGCAATATCTGGCATGGACAGCTAGTAATATGTTTTTTTATGATTTTCTAACAATTGCACATCAATTGCACCTACGTCTGTCCCATCAAATTAAATGAAAAATGAAAAACCTTCAAACAAATTGTATTCATCACAGCAGAGACCTCTTCATTAAAATAAACTGACTTGTCCAGGGGAAATACTGGTAAATGTTCTGCAACTCAATACCAGTTAGTCCCTGACAAAAGAATGAATACTAACAACAGTGATTCTACAGGGCCGTTTCATAGAACTCACTAATAATTAGTAGTCAGTTTCTGTAATGAAATACCGTATTTACTCACCTATAACACCCCCCTGTTTTCACAATTTTCAACTTCTAAAATAGGGGAGGGTATAATAGGTGAAAATTTTCACATGACATAGGTTGGATGGTCATGCTTTAAAAGCAGAAAAAAACACATTTAGCGCCTTTAAATCAACATGCAAAATAAGTGTTTAAATTTATTTTCATATTAAACTTTTTAAACTTCATATTAAACTGTTTATTTTTCATATTAAACTTTAAAATTTGGATAGAACTTAATTTCTTTGTTTTTACTAAAATTTGAACAAATAAATTGTTATGTATTATTGTTGTATTGCTTCGTACCTTTGTATTGTAAATAGAACATGTTCTAACCTTTCATACATAACATTTTGTCATACTTCTCCAAATTATGCATTTTTTTAAAGTAATTGTTTAGTATAAGTATTTCTAATATATAACTGAACCACCCCCGAACACAAGCTCTGCTTCTTCGGGGGGTGTATCAACTTTTGTATATATTTTTCGTGTACTTTGGAGTAATAAATTGTAATTGAAAAAAAAAAAAAAAAAAAAAAATCCATTTTCTTTATTTACAAAAAGTTAGACTGGGTCACATGACTAAACGCTGCACGTGCCTGCGTGGTGTTCAAGGTTAACTCAGCATTGCAATGTTGTCATCCAACCGGGCAGCAACTGCCCGAATTTCGTATCTCCCTTTCTTCACACCACGGAATGATTTCAACATTTTCTTTGCTCCTGATAATTTGTCTTTCTGTTTACGCCAATAAGATATCATACACGGCTGCATATTCTAACACACTCAACTTGAAGGATGCCGTAAAACTTGCTCTCCAACTCATTTTTCATGTGCTTACTCTCAGGCAACAATACAATACACGTGTATGGCGGAAGTTGAACTCAGAAACCTGAAGGGCATTGAGAAATCTATGGGGGAGGTGAGAGTAACTAAGGCTAACACATCGGTGGCAGGGAAGCGTGGGTTTTACCGTTAACAGGAATGTTGGAGTTGCCAATCAGTTTAAAAGATTTTCTGTTTTTTTTTTCTTTCTTTCTTTTCTTTCTTTCGAAAATTGGGGGGGGGGGGGTGATATAGACAAGTAAATACGGTAACCTTTCCCCCCTATAAAAAAAAAAAATCCTAAGGAAGATTTTGGGACTCAAAAAAGTTCCAAGTAAATTCACCTTTAAGACCAAAACCATATAAGTTGCACAAAATGTGTGAGAATATCTCTCAGATGCAATAGAAAAGAGACAATTAGCTTTCTATAGACCCATGAAAAGAACTGAACCAGTCAGATTAGCAAATAAAATCCTCATTGACCAAGAGAAAAGGATCAGGATTTGCCAATTGACAAGCAGCTGAGGATAGGGACGATGGTCCTTGAAACATATACTAGCAAAAGCTGGTGAGTGAAGCATAAGTCAACTCATATTATTTTTATGCTCAGAAAGATATAAGAAAGCATGGAATTAGTAACAAGAATATAGGGTAAGGAAGTTGCTGAGGTGAAGGATGTGTCTGAAGAGAAGCACGGAAGAACAATAGAAAGAGTATTTCCAAAAGAACACACTGGAATGATTGAGAGAAAGAAATACTGGAATAGGCTGAAAGAACTTGAGAAAGTGTAGGAAGAAGTGTTTCCCAAGGATTACTGAATCAAGCATTTAAAAGAAACGTTTCCTAAAAATGTGTTTATGACTTACACAATATCTCGACTAATATTATTAGATGATTGGTCAGCTGACTGATTTTGAGGTTTGTATTTTGTCTCATTGACCGCCGGCGTGGTCTTATGGTTAGCATCGCTGACTACAGATCCGTCGGCCTGGGTTCGATCCCCGGTACCTCCTCGGATTTTTCTGTGGAAAGGAGGTCTGGCAGGGGTGCACTCAGTCTCGTGATTCAAATTGAGGAGCTACTTGATAGAGAAGTAGCAGCTCCGGTCATGAAAACCACCATTAACGGCCATGGGTGTCGGCATGCTGACCACATGCCCCCCAATCCTGTCATCTGCCTGTGGTAGATGATGCAGCGGTCGGGTGGTAGGCCAAGTCCCTCCAGGGATGTAGCGCCACGGTGTTTAGTTTAGTTTATTTTGTCTTATTCTTTTATTTCTGGTGATTTCAAGTATCATGGCCTAAAGATACATTCACCGTACAGCTTGTGTGTCTTGCTTCTCTTTTCACATATTGACTGCACAGTGCTTGCTTGTTTGTATTTATTCCTTGCAGCCCCATCTTGTCTATTAGCATATACTGTATTAAGTATGTTTGCACAGCAGTTTACAGTTCGGTTATACAGCAGAGCATCAATAATCAGAATGTCAATAACCCGAACTATCGAAAATTCAAACCTAAAACCCTCAATATTTATTACTGTACATATGTTTGAAAAAAGCATGGGCAAAGTTTAGGAATTTCACTCTCAGACCTATTAACTCTGGTCTCAACAAGGACGATAACGAACTGTTAAATATTATATAAAAGTTGAATTTTACATAAAATCTTAACTTTTCGTACAGTTTATCTGTACTAGTTTCAGCGCCTTTGCTACCGTTGTCAATAGCTATATTCCAACTGCCATGGCACCCTACCTCAGACATTACTTTGCCTTCCGTATTCTTGCTAGAGTAGTCTCTCTCGAAACTATTAAATCTGTATACTTTGAACTTATGTACACACAAATTACTTATGGTATCTGTATCTGGGGTACATCATCAAAAATAACAACCATTTTCAAATTACAAAAGAAAATAGCAAAAATTATGTTGAAAGTGCCAGTCCGCACTCCTAGTAGAGAAGTTTTTCAAAAGTTGAAAATTTTACCAGTTATCTATATTTTAGAAACTGTATGTTTCGTACATAAGATTAAAGAATCTTTCACAAAAAACTCAGAATATCATACTCATAATACCAGAATAGTTAATCTCCTTCATCTAAATAACCATAGGCTCACAAAATGTTTAAATAGTATAACACATCAAGGAATAAATATTTATAATAAGTTACCTGATGGGTTTAAAGCTCTTTCTAATAATGCTTTTAAAAATAAAGTTAAAAAAATCGTGTTATTATATCAACCCTTTTCTGTCCAAGAATTTCTTGATATACAGATGATAGACTTATCAGTTTAGTTATGCTTAATTATGCTTTTTGAAGGAGAGATTTCCTCTTAATCCTAATATAAGTATTTTATATCTCAGTGTTAACAAGTTGTAACATATATTGTATTAGACTTAAGTGACGAAACCATGAATTTTGTAACACAATTCTTCTGGTGAATAAATTGAAATTGAAATTGGTACAAACTTTGAGATGAGTTCCTAATTGATAGGGATATCGAAGTTCATCAGTTGGTTCCCCTTCTTGTGAATAAAAATCCTCTCCCAGACCGAAAGCGCCTTGTGGCCACGGACACATTTTAGTAGTTCTGGATCCCTGTCAACTTCCACAGGTGCCAAGGCAGTTGAAGTATAGCTGTTGACAATGGTAGTGAAGGCGCCAAAACTAGTATAGGTAAACTCTACCAAAAGTGAAGTTTTTGTGTAAAATTCAACTCTTATATAATTATCATGTTATATAACGTCACTGTGTTAACTTCCAATACAATTTAATGTTGAATATTGACCAAAATGAATTCGGCCAGCAGCCATATAGCTGAAAAGCTGGATGAAGAAAATCCTACGCCTACTTACACTGAATCTTTCAATGTTCTAGAGACAGCTATAAATTGGCTGGATAAAATGCCGGAGTGTACAGTAACACAGTCTATGACAAGTTTGCTGCAAAGAAACGAAGCTGGATAAAAATTCAGAAAAGGTCAAAGACTTTTAAAAAAATATAATTATTGACATCTGTAAAGTTAACACATTGTTTAGTTTAGCTTTTGTGTCTTTTTGAAATCCAAATAACTCAATACTCTCAACAAGGCCGAACATCAATCAGTTCAGTTTATTGACGCTCTACTGTAGGTTGACGGAATCATTTTCACACAGCAGTTTCTTCAAACTTGAAACTGTTTCCAACTGGCAGCATGTGTTCAAACAGCTATTCTTAACCACTTTGAGATCTGTCGATGTGATTTGATAAGCAACTTTGAATAATTCACTTGGCTTTGGCTTACACAGTTTGCAAAACTTTCATCATAATTATATGGTAGATAAGTAATGATTATTTAATTCAGTACTGAACATATTGTATAATAAGTACAATATATGTTTATCAATATGTACGTAATAAATTGCATTACGATATTTTCATAAATAATATAATAGCAAATTTGAATTTCAAAGATTAAGTAACAAAACTTCACGTTAATACTATCTTGGAAGAATCTGGACCTTGAATTACACTTTACTGTATTTTGATTATAAATTTATAAACATTTCGAGGTTAGATTCAATATTTTAGATAGATTCTATCACAAACTGGTCTAGAATAGCCTCGAACAGTGAAGGCAGAAGAGAAGTGATCTTCAAGTCATTTGCAAATGGTTTCAAACTTGCTGTGTGAACAAACCTAATAAATAGCTCTAAGAAGCCCATAATCCTATCAAACACACGCATGACTGAAGAAATATTCTGTAATCTAATTTTAAATTAAAAAAAAAGCCTTAGGTAGTCACTGGCCGATACTGTGAGATGATTTTCGTACAGCAAGAATACTCAGCTTTTTTTGTATTGTTAAATAAACATCATTAAGTTAAAACGATAGTTAAAACGTGCTCTGGTATTCTTAAAGCATTTGTTGGCCTAGCAGATTAGTGAGATAAAATCTCGTAACACTTGGTTTTTTGTACGTGATAAGCAAAAATGTGGCTGATATTGTAGGAATCTTCCCTAACATAGGTGAATTTTGTTTGGTTTATTGTTTATGAAACATATTACCAATAATATTATTACTAATAATATTAGTGAGACACAAAATTTCATAAAAGCGACAGGGGAGCCAAGATACCATAATTTCTGGGGATCACACATACTTTGTATAAGACACACCCCAAAAATTAACAGAATTTTTCAGAAAAAGACAAAATCGAAAGTAAAAGTACTGTCAATACTTTCCACAATAGTTAAGTCACTCATAAAATCAACTCAGTAACTGATTATTGGGGTAAGATTATTTCAGCCGTTCAGCAGGATATGCCAATCAGGGCCTAGTCCTTCCGTGCAATATTGGTTAGATTCATTCAATGAGACATGGTTACATATTTCTCTTCAATGAACACTTATAAAATCTATTTCTCAAACAAGGTAAATATTACTCATAACGAACAGCACATTTACTTTTTAAGATAACATTTTTATATTACACTGTTCAAGAGTTACAGCCAAGTACTGTATTGGCCCGAATATAAGACAATGTTTTTTTCCTCAAAATGTGTTTATAAAAACTATACTCATCTTATACGCGCAGCCTAACACTTTCAACAACTCTTCATTCATGAATGAAGCTGTGCAGCGGGAAACCCCATGCGATGACGTGCATCCGACCCAAGGTCAAAGTCACGTGGAAATTCACCAAACTTTACTGAATGTTACAGAATTCTATTTTTCCCGAATTCATGCTTTTGCATTATTTTTTATGTGAACCAAAATGTACTAATAGCTATTTTATTTATTTTTTCGTAACTATACTGAAAAAATTCATGGTCGTCTTATATTTGGGCTAATATGGTAAAACATAAAAAATGTGTTATCTCAATTCAATAATATCCAATATTATTTTTGCTACTGCCAGTTTTATGTTGTCCATGCCTGCCATACATACTGCAAAGGGCAACCATTCGCTTTCATATATCTTCCTTAGAAATTTCTGTTTCCTTCAGGTAATATTATTGTTTTTGCTAGTAATATTAGTGTAACAATCCTATGAAGCGGGGCCCTAGGACAAAAATGTAATTACAAAACAAATTAAGGAAGCTTAATCAAAGAAATCTCACTGCAATTCTCCTCCCCCAGGATTCTTTCTCTATCAATTTTTATGTATGAAAACATTTGGCTTTCTACTTCAAATGTTATTTCAACTTGGTTCTCTTTCATTCAACTTAATTCTATTAATACCACTGATTAGCCACCAATCTAAGAACATAATATGTTGTAGTGTTAAAATATAGTGACACAAACATAGACATTTTGAACTCAAGTTTTGGCAATATTATGCAGACAGAGAGCCTGCATTTACTTGTTGGCTTCTGAATGATTTTTGAGAAGCGCTACTTACTTATCTACTACTAAATAAATTAAAGAACAAGGAATTCATACCTTCTCTCTTCGATCCAAATAATGAGTCCATACCTTTACAAATCTCAACAAACCTCTCTTCTCACTTAAACTCCATTTGTCACCACGCATCCTCCTTTTGTTCCATTGGTTTTTGGAGCATTGGCCAGTTCTTCTTCAGGACCTGAAATAACATTACGGTTATAACTAAGAGCTCAGAGTTTTGTCCAAAAAATATGTAACAAAAATTCACTTGGAATGGGAAGACATTAAGTGGAACAATATTGTGAATTTTAAACTGTGTTATGTTTTGAAGCTTTATATTGCCAAATATTATTGCAATTTATCATGGACTGCAAAAAACATAAACACTTGTAAATGTGGATCACAAATTCTAGAGCAGTGGTCGCCAAACTCATGAAGCTTCTGAGCTACCGTACCGTTTTAAAATCCTAATGTGAGCTACCAACCAAAAGACCTATCAACTTAAAAAAAAATTACATTTGTTTATTGTGTAAATATGAAATAAATTTTAATTAAACTGTATATAACAAAATTGTACATAAGAAAGAAACTGAAGTGTAGTTAGTACTAAATAACAAATGTACGGGCAGAATTTTTTATTACACTTAATAACTTCAATGAGAAGGATGGAACTCTTTTTTTGTCATCAACAAATTTTTTAATGTTGGGAGAGTAGGTAGTGGCTGCCCTTCGAATACAGTTGTCTTGTTCATCATTGAGTCTGTTTATGTACTTATTTTTAATAAATTTCATACTGGAAAAAGAAACCTCACACAGATATGTAGAGCTGAACATTGCCTTCACTTTGACAGCAACCTGGACCGAAATTGAATATTTTTCTTTAGGAAAGCCAAATATTTTCAGAGCTTAAAGAAAGCGATTTTACAGATAATCATTTTGAAAATCAATAGGTTCCAACTCCGCTGCAGCACTATCTTCTTCAAAATCAAAATTCTCCATGACACAAGTAGAGAACTCTTGATGCGATAGAAGCTCGCGATCGACGGTTTGGCGATCACTGTTCTAGAGTAACAAAAAGATACCGTATTTATCTGAATATAAGCCGCACTTTTTTTCCTAGATTAAGCCCAACAAAATATGCCTGCGGCTTAAAATCGCGTACGAGTGTTTTTAGGCAATAATGGTAAAAATGAGCACAATATAGCCGGTTAATCCATCGTAGCTGGTTTCCCACCTCCAAGCACCACCACCTATCGATTATCTCGAATCTCCAGGACTATCGATATATTAATCGATTTAACATCGAAAATATATCGATTTAATCGAAGCATCGTAGAAGATGCGTAAGCAAGTGATGTTTCGCATATTTTTGTCATTTTTATAGCGGTATTACAGAATATGCATGTATTATAAACTGCTCAGAAGTAAAAAAATGCCGTAACATATCGGAATGTGAATAAAAGCAATTTTGAACTGATGGTAACTGAAAGTGAAGTTAAAAAAAATTGCGCGAAATTCAACACTGATAGTCATATGAAGTGTAAAGTACTGATTTCTGTTTCCTTTTTCGTCAGTTTTATTTAATTATATTAAATAAAATTAGAATATCATAACTTAAGTCAGCTGATACTTTCTTTTTTCTTATTTCAGGTCTTTTTTGGGTAGGAAACGTGTTACTTTAATATTATGAAATTGAGGCAATTTAATTTTTCACTTTGGGGTTAATTTAATTATTTTTCCTTTACTTTACTGCTAAAAAGGCAGGTGCGGCTTATATTCGGATAAATACGGTAATAAAAATACAGAATTTGTGATGAGCTTCAGAAGAAATAGTGTTACTAAAATGATTTACCTTGAAGAGCATGGCAGAACTTCTTGGTGGTCGTCCACTCTTCTCGCAATGACAGGTTGAACATCGAGTAAAGAGGGTTACCAGTAACTTCTTCCACAATGGTAAGGAATTGCGGCAAACTCTTCTGTACACTGGTGTCGTCCTCAGCACTGGTGTAAGTCTCCAGCAGAATCAGGCCTTTACACCTGCAACATGCAATTTCATATGACACTGTGAAACAAACTCCGGCTGAAATAAAATAGGTGTGATACTAGCTGCTCAATGAAAATTTATTTTATAATTTGCTGCCTAGGCCTTTCAGTGAGCTTGCAGGGCATCTTTTTGCTGGTTTGGAGTTCCAATAATTAAAATCAAAAATGCATTTTGTCACATTTATAAAAATAGGATACAATTCCTGATCTAAATAGCTTAAACAACAAACAATTTAGGTCTAAAATTAGAAAATTTATATAATTATTACTTCTGTTATCGACTATTACTGTTATAACATTTTTCATATTAAACTTTAAAATTTGGATAGAACTTAATTTCTTTGTTTTTACTAAAATTTGAACAAATAAATTGTTATGTATTATTGTTGTATTGCTTCGTACCTTTGTATTGTAAATAGAACATGTTCTAACCTTTCATACATAACATTTTGTCATACTTCTCCAAATTATGCATTTTTTTAAAGTAATTGTTTAGTATAAGTATTTCTAATATATAACTGAACCACCCCCGAACACAAGCTCTGCTTCTTCGGGGGGCGTATCAACTTTTGTATATATTTTTCGTGTACTTTGGAGTAATAAATTGTAATTGTAATTGTAATTGTAATTCACAAAAGCTCACAAAAGCTACATTTTATCTTATTTTTATAAATGTGACAAAATGCAGTTTTGGTATAACTAATGGAACTACAAACCAACAAAAAAGATGCCCTGAAGATGGTGCAAGCACACCGAAAGGCCTAGGTGGCAAATTATAAAATAAATTTTCGTTGAGCAGCTGGTATCACACCTATTTTATTTTACTGATCAAGCTCAACAGTATCGGACATGCATTTTAATAAATTCTGGCTGGCTAACTCAGTTGGTAAAGTAGAGACCCGGAAAGCTGAACGTTATGAATTCCAATCCCAGAGTCAGAGGAATATTTCTCCTATGATATTCTCATGTAACGTTGAACAGAGACAATATTCAAGATAGATATATAAGCATTCATGAACCACAGATTAGTGTCTCTGTTGGACATTACATGAGAATATTATAGGAGAAAAATTCCTCCTACACTGGGACTTGAACCCAGGACCTTTGGCTATTCGTGCCAATGCTCTACCAACTGAGCTAAGCCGGAGTTCAATTCACAGCGCCAGATGCAACCTCTCTCCTATGATTGATTGCCCTAATGGTCTACCTCACAGACAGACAAGTTATGTCATATGCAGTACTGTGAGGCACACTAATTAGTGATTTTTGTGACCGGGCTCCCACTGTTATTGTACAGTTAACATTCAAGATAGATATATAAGCATTCATGAACCACAGATTAGTGTCTCTAATGGACATTACATGAGAATATTATAAGAGACAATATTCTTTGGACATGAATATATATCTATATCTTTAATAGTTATGGAGAAAATTAAGTATAACCATGGGGATGTGAAACTTAGTTATCTCTTTAAAAATGGCTGGGATGGTGGGAGTGAAGGTGTAAAGCTTACCTTGGATGACAGGGCTCCCTGTAGATATCAAGTTGAAAGTACTGGTTGTTAACAAGAAAGCATCGCCTCGTCTTGAAAATGGTGAAGTGCGAGTCGTCTTTCTGAGCGAGCATGTTGACGTAGTCACGATGCGTGAGCTGAGTCTTCACCTCAACCACTTGGTTCCGGATCTTTGGCTTGCGAATTGTGTGGATATAACTCCAGTGATCTACCAGACACAAGTACACTTACATTAATACAATGTTTCTTCACTAGGGAGAGAAACAGTGAAAACAAGTTATTTATACTTTATTCTGAAATAATCAAATCTTGTCGAAACCTTTAACCAGTCAAAACAAAACAATGAGATTCTAAAATAAAAAAAGTGTGCGTGGAACGCCATGCGACAAAAGTGAAACTTGTTTTTATTTTTTTACTTTTTCAATTTTGGACTAATGGATTTTTTCAATTTTGGATTTTTTAATCTTGGGTTTATTTAATTTTAGATCTTTAAATTTTTTATTTTCTGGATTTTTTCATTTTCGATTTTTTCATTTTAATTTTGGATATTTTATTTTTTTAATTTTGTATTTTTTAATTTTCTTAATTTTGGATACTTGGATTTCTTAATTTTTTATTTTTAAATTTTGGATTTTTGAACTTTTTAATCTTGGATTTTTGAATTTTGATTTTTTTTAAATTTTGGATCTTTGAATTTTTTTATTTTTTTGGATTTTTTATTCTACATTTACGATTTTTAATTTTTTAATTTTTTATTTTTGATTTTTTAATTTTTAATTTTTGGATTTTTAAAATTTTGGATAAGCCTAATCATTGAGTTGATTGTTTTCTGTGCAGTCCGTTCCGTCAGACCTCACTAATTTCGTGAAGATTTTTAGCGTAACACTAATTTTGTGATGATTTTGAGCGTTACACAAGCTGTCAATTTACCCCTACCGCGGCTAAAGAAGTTTCACCTCAAAAAACTGTGGTAAGAGTTATTCCACAACACACTATGCCTTTACTGAACATCAGTGGTTTTTTTTTTCCAAAAAAGATTTAAGGAGTACTCTAACTTTTGACTTTACAGAACATTGCCAGAACATATATTTAGAATGAAAGTGGAATCACACACAATAAGCATAAGGTTATATGAATTTAAGTCCTCTGAGGTGCCGGGATCCGGCAATGGACCTCATCTGAGGATGCAAGCAAGTTGCTTGTGAAATGCATAAACACTTAAAAGTGAAGTTTGAGTGATAAAATACAGTTTTTTATAATCTGACTTCTTCACTTAGAGTCCTGCAATACTTTATGTATGATTATGTACCACATTGATTGGTTTCATTCCATCCTCAATTTTTCTATTTCATTCTACTTTCTGTTCTATGCTGCATCAATGAAAATTAATCTTTGCTGAAGTTTTTATTCCTTAAAAATCTTAACAAAAATAGCAAAATTGGTGCTGATTGCTTAAGATGGCTTCTTGGGTTATCAGCCATGTCAACATTATTAAGCTCGAGCTTTCGGCCATATTCACTCTGTGGCCTTCCTCAGGAATGCTAGATTACTCAGGCTGAAAGCTTGAGCCTAATAATTTTGACACGGCTGATAACCCGACAAGCCATTTTAAGCAAAATTGTTCTTGAAATAAAATGAAAAATAGAGAGAGATATACTAAAATATACCTAAGAAGAAATTGTTCGCTGAAGGATGCCATAAAAGGGAAGAAGGTTCGAGGCAGAAGAAGATACCAGATGATAGACAACATTAAAATAAATGGACTTTAGACATAGACACAAAAAGGAAGGCTGAGAGAAGGGAAGAGTGGAGAATGCTGAGTTTGCAGTGAAAGACCTGACACTGGGCAGAACACTATGATTAAATGAATGAATATCAAAATAGGCTATGGGGAAAAAAGAAGTCACCAATATAGGTGTCTCAACCATGATTTTTATCATAGCTTTTCATTTACAAGCCAACCAACCCATACCTTAGTCTACAACCTCTCTTTTTTTGTTGACAATCTGTAAACTCACCTTTCTGTCCTCTCTTCCTCAACCGAGCTTGCATGGTGGGTGTGTTGGTCTGCAGATAGTTGTGGACCACGTCAAAGTCTTGGTATGGAGGGAAGACACAGTCAGGAGGCAATGGTCCACGCACCAGGAATTTCAGTTTTCTTGAGTTGGTGAGTAGTCGATCACCCGTATCAATTCCAAGTTTCAGGCACACACTCTGCATGAAAACACAATTAAATAGTATATTGCAATACAAGTCCTGTAAGCGGTGCATATGGATTGAGGAAAGAGTTTGAAAAAACGAGGCGCTTGCGCCTGGTTTTTTCAATTTCCGAGATCTGTTATGCGCTTACGGCACGAGCATTGCATGCTGTTTTTTGCACGATGATTATTTATATCAATTTATTTATATTAATTGAAATATTAGCTGAAAATATTATATTTATACACTATTGAAGATGGATGTTATATTTCAGAAAGTGATTCGCACGTGTTTGTTGTTATGGGAACCGAATATTTGTCCTGTTAAAGTCGCCACAAACTGGGGGGCCTTGGTTCCGGTCTTCCATAAAGGCTTGTATTATGATGATTTTACTTACGGCACTTGTGCTTTTTGTAATTTTTACCGCACGGAGATTTCTTTTGTTTTCATAGCAACCAGATTGCGTGCGGGAATGTCAAGTTACGATCCACAGCAACAATATTCGTAAGTACCACTAATTAGTCATGTCGTGCAAAAAATAATATAAAGACCTGAGAAGAAAACTAAATTGAAGGCCAAGGACTTCTCACATTTGTCAAGTTTATCTCCCTGTATGTGCATCCCTGCTTTTCAGAGCAAAGAGGTCTAGGAATCAGCGTACAAAGCTAAAAACCTGAGTCTGATTCCCACACAGGGCAAATTTTCCTACAGCTGCATAACTTGGCAACCATTATGCATTGCAGTTTAAGAAATGTATCAGGATGGGACAATTTAACTTACTTATCAAATATAAATACTCACAGAAATCATCCTGCATATTTTTGTTTCAAAATCTGTTGAATTGTCAACAACATCAAAATAAGGATGGCCGACCCAGGCAGCAGCTGCATTATAGTCCAGTTCCCGCGCCAGTTCCATTCCTTCACTGCGACAGGCATGGTCCTGAAATTACAACAACAGTCAATTAACTCTTTGCCATCCCTAATGCTTCAAAACGCTATGCTAAACATTTTAAAATGCTCCTTCAACGTATGCTGTTACTCAATGTGTTGAAAGACATTTGAGACTATCACCAGACCTCAGACTGAATCTTAAACAAACAGTGTGTGTTCAGCTTAAGTAACAAACATTCCAACACATTTCCCTTATTGCATAAGCAATAATAAACGCAGGCTTTGTCCATACAGCCTCAGTTATAAGTTATTTTTGTTTGATTGAATGTGTGTAAAGTAAACATTTTCATTCTCTACAATCTAAATAACCGGCCAGACCCTACAGCACATGGAAACCAACAGCTGACTTTCAATCGCAACTTTGTACAGCTGATCAACAGTTTCACATCTCGCAAACATACAGGTTAGAAAATAAGTTTTCCTATTGGTACTGCTTCCCCTAAACTTCTTCATAGTCTTGTGAAAATATCAAGTTGTGGTAAAATGTTTGCTTTATGCATGAAAAATAAAATGAAAGTTGGTTCTGAATGGGGAAAACAAACTATATATTAATACTTGAGATGAAGATTTAACATACATTCCATACATAATATACATAACATAGCTATAATCCATCTGATGGAGTAACTTATAGCTGAGAATGAGTCGGGATGTTGGTTCGAAACATGTTCAAGTTTGAATTAAGTGTAGTTATGTATGTTAAATCTCCATCTCAAGTATTAATATATATTTATTAACTTCACTATATAAACTTCCTATAAATTTTATCAAAACAAACTACTTTAAGTAAGCAATTCAATCTATCACTCTGCAGGATGGGCAGCTTTTTGGAATACGACTAGAAGCGAAATGTGGAAATACAAGATTCAGGTGACCCTCAGAATGAAAGTATAAAAGGAATTATAGCCTATGTTTAGCTTGCTTTGTTTTATTAATATCTTATTTTTTGTGAAGAGGTGCACTTAGGCAGCTCTGTCTTCAACATTTAAATACCTAGTTTAAAAACACCTTATTATGGTCATGCAGGGGAATTTAAAGGGTTGAGTTCTCACCTCTGTGGTGTAGAAGTCTTCAGCACCATTCGCTGCAGTGACCATGTGTATGATCTGATTGTAGCGATTATCTCTCAGTTCCACAGAGTTCCAGTTATTGGCTGCCATCATTCGCTCCCATTTGTCTTTAGATATAACTGCAAGCACAGACATACTCAATGAGAATATTGAGATTATGTTTTCATTTAACCTGTAATGGCTTTAAGCTAAAACTCAGATTTTTACAGTAGCAAATACTACCAAAAGTGAACTTAAAGAAGACTAGAACACATGAGTGGAGGTATTATACACTTACTTCACTTGATTTTTCCACTGACCTGGACATGTTTCGGGATTCTGTCTTTATCACATTGTCAACAAACTCCAACAGTTGGAGTTTGTTGACAATGTGATAAAGACAGAATCCCGAAACATGTCCAGGTCAGTGGAAAAATCAAGTGAAGTAAGTGTATAATACCTCCACTCATGTGTTCTAATTATTAACTTCACTGTGTAAACTTCCTACAACACTTAGATTAAAGAAAACTATTTAAGATATACTTAAGTGCTAGTACACAAGCATAAGTTATGTCTAACTTTATAAAGAGTCTACCTCTGTCCTTGTGACAAGATAATGGTTTAATAAAACGAAGTAGGCTTTCACGGTCAGTAGACCACGGTCACAAAGCCCAGAAAAGTTTAACCAAAGAAAGATAATGGTTGTCTCTCATATGTTTAAATAATAGACTGCAAATTTTTTAGAAAAAGAAAAATTAAGATAAAGGAGGCACTACAAACCCTTCTTCCATTACTGCTATCTGGTGGAAGAGGGGCAACATGAATGTTTTGTGTGAATTTGTTCCATAACTCTAATATTCCAGCATCAGATCTTCAGGGCACACAAGGCACATCCATAAAGTAAGTTACCCCGGGTCCGTTTACCAAAACACAATTTCAAGTAAATAGTTATTGCAACAGACACAGTCAGTGTTCAGCTATTTTTCAACATATTTGTCACCGAAACTGAAAAATTTGTCATACTGTCAACTTTTGAATACCTGTGTCGCACAAGTCTGCCGCCAGGAATTGAACCACTGTGTGACAAACATCTCTTCCTCCCTGTCATTCCCTGTCATTTCTTGAGGTGTAGGTAAAGATGGAAATCAGTGGGAGCGAGGTCCAGGCTTTATGGTGGTTGTTTAAACAACTCCCAGCTGAACTTCTGCAGGAGACTTGCTAGGAGGTGTTAAAACTTCCACCCTAAAGCCCGGACCTCGCTCCCAGTGATTTCCATCTTTTCCTACACCTCAAGAAATGACAGGGAGTGAATTGATTTGACTACTGAAATTTAATACAGAAACTGATACTTTGATAGCACAAAAGATTCACATTTGTTGCCAGTTTTCACTCATAATTCACAAACGAAAGCAAAAATTTTTAATCTGGCTTCAAGGTGGATTCGGCCACCCTTCAGTCCATCTATGTTTAAAATTTCAGATTTCTGCATGCAGTAGATTTCGCTGGGTATCGTGCACAGACAGACAGACAGACGAACACTTCCTCTTATTATTGTAGATTCATGTATTGTTTCACTGCCTGGTACAATGGAAGAGAAGACCTAATGGCATATGGAAAATGCGAATTTTCAGGTGGATAAAAAGAATAATGAATGGTGTGTGATTTAAAAAGCAAATTGATGCCATCTTCTTAATTAGGGTTCACAGTTTCATTCTCATTAAAAACAGAACAAAACAAACCAAAATTTCATTCATCTCCTTCCCTGTAACCTGTTATATATCCATATCTCTTCAACCCTAATTAGCAAACTTTTGAACTACACAATACATTAACTTTTGAATATTCCTAATTACCAGAGAAGATGCTCATTCGATAACAAGCAACACCAGGCTCCTACCATGTTCTACAGATCAGCTGAGGAGTTTTCCCTCTCATATAAATTCTGATGAACTTTATATCATCACACTTTACTAACAACCAATGCCCTTAGCTACGTTATAAGGGTAAAATTTAAAAATTTACCAAAAATGGAGTCATGAGGTTTTCTATATATAAAATGACTATTCCACTCATTTGCCGCATGTTTGACATTGACCAATAACGTTTAGAAATTCCTCGGATATAGACCAATCATGGCCGTCTATCTTACAATATTTTTGTAGGAATCACGAGGATGCTGTGTTATCGTGTAAAACGCCTGCTCGTTACTGGACACGTAAGCATTTATGTGCAGTGATTAATACGTCACATGCTGCCATTAAGCAACAAGAAAACAGATTATTGTTTGGAAATTGAAATAACAGAAATATATACATTGATTAAAAACACAATTTTGATTCAGTGCAAGTCAGTTACTGTGTTCTGCTGTTAGCTTACCTGGATTAAGTTAACTATGTCTTATATGCACCAATGGTACTGGACACAACATGGTAACTCGTATCGATTCATGGATGGTTGATTCTTAGTATGCCGTGATCTCGCAGCTGTTAATTTTGTTTTTATATAACAAAGCATGAAAGTAATTATTATTTGTATAATCCGCTACATTTTTATTCATAGAATAGTCTGAATAAATCCAACTCAAATTGATGAGTTTCATCAGATAAATTCTAAACTTTCATGGGATTACCTATGACAATATACTCACATGCTGAAGCATCCATAGCCCCTCTGTCACAGATGATGAGGCAGTCTCGCGAACATGACTCCCCCAGTGCAAAGAATGTGTTCTCTATCTGCAGCATAGTCTTCAGCAAGTTCTCTTGGAACTGGAAAGCTGAAACAAGGAAACAATCCAACTTTAGCAATGCCAACTATAAAATAGCAGCTTCTACAAACAAATAAAGATTTCTTAGGTTGAAAAGCCTGCATACTACTATTATATTTTTTTAAGCTCTCAAAACGTGGGGGGTTAAGGGGCCTCAAAGAAGGCAGTTAACTGAAATTGTAATTTCTGAAGAGCTGCCAACAACTGGAGTGGGAAATGAGTGTCATAATCTCATAAATCAACAGATTAATTTCACATAAAAACTATAAAACCATTCCAGCCTCTTCTTTTCCTGATACCCTCCAAGGTGATCTGAAATAAACTTAATTAATTATCCTTTTTAATGTGGTCGCTGTATGTAAAGCAGCATGTTTCAATAAAATTCCTGATTTTGTCATTTCAACCTCACAACAGTCTATAACCCTCTGTTTACTACTTGGGTGAAAGATACAGTAACTTTTTTTTCGAAAGCCCTGAAACTGTTCTTGCCACTAGCGTAGTGGTTGAGGCGCTGCGCTACAAACCGGAAGGTCGAGGGTTTGATTCCCGATAAGATCGTTGGGGTTTTACAACTGGCCTAATCCTTCTGGTGGCATTATGGCCCTGGGGTCGACTTAGCCTCTAACAAATGAGTACCAGGAGCAATCCTGTGGGTAAAGGCGGCCGGTGCGTAAGGCTGACAACATGTGCCAAATGTCCAAAATCTGGGAGCCTCAACCTCCTGGAACCCTTTGGGTCTCCATGGCCTGTATAGGGATCACTTTACCTTTTTTACTCAAAAGAACAACTTTTTTATGGCTTAAAATTTTAAAATTGGGGTGCACATTAGATTTGAGTAAATACGGTACTTTTAAATCCTATCAGAAAAGTTATTTGTACTGCTCAAGCTTACAAAGGAAAATTGGGTGGAGCTTTAACAGGAGCCGTCTATGCAACAAATGACAGCGAGGCAACATTGTCCAATTCAGATAACTCCACTCCTAACAGAAGCATTATGTTGTGCAATTTCAATTGCACAGCAAACAACTATACACAAACCAAAATTTTCATGTGTACCATGATGAAGTAGCTGCAGGAAATATAAGCTCTCTTTCTTTCTTCTGGCAAGGGCGGCATTAGTGCACAAAGAGTCTGCAGGGATTGGTGCACACCATTTTTTTTCATATAGCATAAGTCGTATAGGTGTTTTGCTTACAAGATCTTCTTGATATGGACTGTTTACATACAGCATTAAGAAGTCTAAAAATATGTGATTAGTACCGGTATTTTCCAGACTAAAAGATGCTCCAGACCATAAGACGCACCTTGATTTTAGCATGAAAATTTAAGGGAAAAGGTGTAATGTGATTCTAAACGAAAATTCGTGAAAGACTAAAAATACTTTTACCCCCTCCCTCTATCAATACAGCATATGGTAAATATAACAGAACAAGGCCAGTGTGAAAGAATTATCATTCCAATGTTTTGATTAGGAATGAATTAGACATTTGTTAACATCGTATTCTCACAGCTACCTGAATCCCAGAACAACAATGAACCATATCTACCAGCACGAAATGCGGTATAGATGCATTATATATGAGTCGTTTGTTTGTAAACAAAAATGCATACAAACTAGTATTTATGAAAAGCTTGTGAAAATATGAGTGATAATCCCTACAAAAATTGAATCCAAGCCAGAAACATAGAATTGGTAATTATTATTATTGGAGTTGCTGCCAGCAACATCACGGCAGCAGAAGACTATGAGAAGGAATGTACTGTTGCATTTAAATGCTGGTGCATCCATTGTAACCAATGTTTTGCTTGTAAACCAAGATGTGAAAAGTTGTTGGCTTATATTTGTTGTTATATGATGAAGTAGGCTACTGTGTTTTGCGAAAAACCTTGGTAAAGTTTCTGTTTATCATAAAGAAACGTGTTGGCATAAATTTGTTGTTTTAGGACCAAATATAGGCTTAAATCCATGTTAAAGTTGGTGTGACTGGTCAATGCCGTCTGGATTTGATTATAGATTGCCACCATGACTTTAGTAGAGTCCTAGGCCGATAAAACTGCATGCAATTTTTCAGCGTGTTACCAGTCCAACAAGCAGCTGTTTTAGAGAGCGTGTACTAAAATATATTACAATAATAGTCCAAAATATTTGTTAATAATATTAGTTGTTAGTTCAAAACTCTGATTAACAGTAAGTTATGTTAACATTTTTAGAAAATTCTCTCATATGCAATGAAAAAAATGCAAAAGGGAATTTTAAGTAAAAAATAGCCTAAGGTTATGGGAAAAAGAAATAAATATTATGAGAGAAGTTACTGTTGAACTATTCATAACATTTTGAAATTATGCTTCTAAGACTAATAAAACAAGGCACAAGAAACTATTTTCTTTTCTTTCTTTGCATGAAATTACATTTTTAACATTTAATTTGTTTCCCCACTGTGCTCGCATGCGGCAATTTGAAAAGCTGGACTACTGGAGGGGCCGGATTGATGCAGTGGCAGATTACAGAGGGGTACTGTATTACCAAATCAGATTTTTGAAATGGAGATTCTAGTAAGTACACACAACACTACACACAAGCAATTAACTAAATTCATCAAACAAGTGTTAAAATGCAGTACTTGTAATGGTGGTGGTACAGTTTACACTACTTTCTCTCCGTACGGCACATTTTCTATAGGCTATTAACAACCCCCTTTTTTTTTAGGTGAGGATGCCTATTCTCCGTTCACATATGCTGCGTCTCAGTCAAATCTCTATATATATAAAAGGCTTTGTCCTGACTGACAGGAATCAACGTAGAGCCTAAACTATAATAGATAGAGACTTGGAATTTTGACAGTACCTTCGTTTCATAATGTAGGTGCTCACTAAGAAAGGATTTTGAAAAATTCTGATTTTAAATGCCAAAAATCAAATGTTTTTGATAATACTTAACCCCTTTTTACACAGAATTATCGAATCCAATTCACATTTGACATTAAAACATATTGTTGCCAGTGGGTTTCAGATGGGTTTGGAATTAAATTAAATGGAAGTTTGATAATTACAGTTGGCTTTGCCTATTTTTGTCATACCTTGGAAATAATACTTTCGCGATCGCTTGAATGTTGTAAGCCCTAATATGGTCATACATTGTTTTATTTGGACGAAACTCACTATACAGGGGTTTTCTGGACCAAGGAACTCGAATCTGAGGTCGCTTTTACCAGGCGATGCTATCTAATCGTGGTATGTAGTCCACGTGATTTAGGTGTTAATAAATATAATGATTTAACTATTATGCAGTTAATTTTTAATTTTTGAAATAATTATCGCGGGCGAAGCTAGTACACTATAAAACAGTCCTGTTCAGTTTTTATCTCACTGTTACAACACATGCCACATTGTAAACAGTGTAGATTTTTTTTAAATAATAGCTCCGATTTTAAATTATAGTGACTGGACAAGGTTTGGTTTGAAACCACAGGGCTTGACTAGATGGGCTTGGCCTTCGATGTACCCAGATGTGACTGGATTGACTTGTAGAGATCTATTTGTTGTGAAACCTGCCTAATAAATAAGTGATTTATTCTTGTACCTGGAGTTATACAAATCATCAACCCTGGTGTTACAGAAAGTTTTTCACCAAGGGGCGACTTCATACATAAAAGCTCAAACATCAGAAATCAGTACTAATAGTAAATAAATGTTTACCTTGTGTAAGTATATCCGTTTACCGTTTTTACCAATTTCCTCTAAGCAACTAATTTGTTTTTTCCATTTTATTTTAACTATATATATAAATAGTTTCCCAGTTCCTTTAGTGTTTTTGTGTATTTTGTCACAGTTAATTTTTATATGCCACTTCTTTATTTAACTTTACATTTTTTTTATTTAAAAACTTAAGTCTTAGTTTTTTTCAGTTTCAAGACAACTTAAAATTATATGCTCTGCATCTTCATTACTAAGACAAAATGGTCAGCGACCTTTCTCGAAATTTCTTCTTGCCCCTCTAAGCTTCCATATCCATAAACTCCACCATGTCAGCCTAGATTTCTGTAATAATTCAGCATCAGAGTTAGATGCATTCTCACTGTGTTGTAGATGTGTAGTCTAGGAATAATAGTGACTAAGGTATAGGTATGCTGAGTGGTCTCAGGTAAGCGCACTAAGCTGAAAAGCTGGGTTGGATTTCCTACCCAAGACAAACTTTCCTCTACAGAATTAAAAAACTAAATAATTATTGTTAAAACGTTTTACTTGTGTTAGCAATTAGACAAGTCTACAAGGTGTGCTAGATGGTTTCCTAGATCAAATTCTAAGTGCAAAACAGATTACTTGAAAGCTCACATAATAATATTGTAAACCAACATATGTTTCAGAGAATTCCCTTCATCTTCAGCGGAGAACTACTGATAAGTTTGTTTCTCTGTCCACCAGATGTCCTCCAATTTGGATGAATTTTAAAAATGTCAATCCTCTTGAAGATGATGAACAAACTTGTTAGTAGATCTCAGTGATGATGAAAGGCATTTTTACTTACAATACCGGTAATTATGTAAAGTCGAATGCGTTAATGTATAATAATATTTTTGCGATTTATTTTATGAAATAAAATACTAAAATATACTTGTTTTGGATAAATAAAGGAACTTTGTGAAGATGGTTTCTTAAAAGACAGTCTTCTAAAAACATTATAAATTATGATGGTTTCAATAGGTATCAGTAAATCATATGAATTGATTTCCTGATTGATTTATTCTGGCAGAACTAGGGCCATTTGATCTTCTTTTCCGGTCTATTAGTCTAAAAATTCTTAATACATAAATACAGAAGACAATCAAAATACATATATGCATAATATGAGCTAAAACTTTTATTTGAAGCATTTTCCTAAAAAAATATTTGAAGGGTGGCTATAGCCCGTTCATTTCATACACAAACTAAGGTTTCAAATCTTGCCTCAGGAATAATACAACTTTTCATGACGCTGACACAACTGAATGCACACTACAGCAATGTACTGGAATATATTAAAGGTAGAGCAAGTTACGTGTTTCACATAAGATTTTTGTGTTTGTATGCAGCTGTGGAGCAGTACAGGGTAGATTAATACAGTTGCGTTAGACATGAAAGCGTTAGCTGTACGTTAGTAAGCAACCCACTTTACTTGTTAGTCTACTGCAGGGGGAACGAGTTACCAGGACTTGCAAGGAATGGGGCTGGTGGGGCCTGGGACTCACCCTCGCTACCGTCTCCATGTCCGGTGCATTTGGCCACACAGATAGGGCAGTTGCGAGCGTGGGCCCATTTCAATGCTAGAACAGGCAACACACACTATACCACCACCACCACTATTGCAGTTGTATCATGCTCACATATTATACAGGGTTCCCATAAATGTTCTTTCGTGTTTCAAACACTCATCACTTTCATTTAGTGAAACTCAGAAACTCAAAACAGGTATCAATAGAAAGAGAAATTCACCAAGTTTTGTTCAATTACCTCACAAATGTAAAGTATGGGTCCTGTTAGTAACACGGCACACATCAAGCCTATAGTCCAGGGCCCTATTTCATAAAACTCTACAGGTGTTACAAATACGATGATTATGTCAAGTCTGACATATTTGTCAAGATGTCATCAAGTTTGTATATTTCATAAACATTACAAATTCTCCTTACATTACAGGCAACTTAATGTAAATTGTCAGACCAAGAAGAACACTTTTCATAAACGAGACAATTTTATGTCAAACCTAAAGTTTACTTTATTACACAGTAGATGGCTCACATATACATGTGTGATAATTGCTCTCAACATTGAGAATGTAATACATAGCAAACCATTAATAATCTTATGATTTTACAAATTGGTCAGATTTTTACCTGTCAGCGCCAAAGTTTTGAGAAAAAACCATTTTTAAAATTGTCATACACTAGGAGGTGCCCGTGGCTTCGCCCACGATAATTCATTTAGAAATTAAAAATTAAGAGTATAATAATTATTAAAGCATTATATTTATTAACACTTGCACGCGAATCATTCATAAACTAAGCCATTAATAATATTAATGAAACAGCTAAAATTCCGGTTTCAGAGTACATTCTAAAATTAGAAAGTGCCCCCTGGGAAAACTATATCAGAATCGATTATGCAGTTCCAAAGAAACCTGTGAACACATAATACGTATTGTTTCTCAACTGTTTATTGACATGAATATGATGTGAATTTTATTTTATCAATTCAGTGTAATTTTCAGAAATTATATAATGTTTCAAGGGAAGGAATGGTTTGTTTGGATTATTATCAACGATATTTCAAGAGTTAAACCATCAATATTTTACTGCTGGTGCCCCCGGTGCTTCGCCCGCCATGATTCATTGACTCCAGGATTTTTAAGAAATTACACTGGTAGATTATTAAAAATGTTTGTGGTTCAGAGCTATGAAAATTGTAAGTAAAAATAAAATTAGAATATTTGTCCATTGTGTTCATTTCACTTAGACCTTATATAATAGCGGTTTACCTAATTTTGTAGTCGTCGTGAAAGTTTACACTGCGAGAGACGAACATCGCCGAGTATACCCGATGTCTCACGAAGCGGGCAAGCGAGCAAGCACGCTATTTAGGGCCGTTGAATTGTATAAGAGTAGATATTTGCAAAATTGTGATGACATTTTTGTAAGTTTTCAACATTTATGAAATATACAATTGTCAAAACGTAAACCTGTAAGACAATTTTTTGTGACCTGTCACCTGCAAAATTGTAACTTTTATGAAATTGGGCCCAGGTATGTTGTAGCTGTAAGAATTTGGGGTCACAACATTCCTGTACTTACAAGCAACATAATTATCCAGGATTCTCCTAAGGTAAATGTGTTCTGTGCTTAAAGCCATGAGAATGTGTACGGTCCATTCTTTTTTGAAGAACAAACAATCACAGGAAGTGTATACCTGGATATGGCACCTGGACGGAAATGGACTAAAGCTTGATGTGTGCCATGTTATCAATGGGACTCACATTGAACATCTGTGAGGTATTTGAAAAAAAAAATTTGAGTTTCTCTTTCTATCGATACTAGTTTCAAGTTTCTGAGTTTTATTAAATGTAAGTAACGAATGTACAAAACCCAAAAGGGCACTTCTGAGAATCCTGTATAGTATTCAAGCCTCAACAATGATGAGTAGAAAAATAATAATAACAATGATAATAATTTAATTTTGTTACATTAAAATTGGATATACATTATCCAACTCAGCATTACTAAACTGGAAATCCCAATCCCAAGGGGGATCATGGTGTCGTATGAAAGAGGTTGCATAATAAAAACACAGAAAAGTTTTTCTATGAAAAATGAACATATTTCCATTGCATTCATCAGCCACAATAGATTGCTAAAAATATATTCTTAAGAACATGTTTATTTTAAAACGACAGTCCACAGCCCTTGTTTTTTTTATTAAGTGCCAGAGTACTTTCTAAGATTGTGTGGGGGATGGGAAAATGTCTGTCCATCTGTCAGTACGCGCGATAACTCAAATACGCTTTATGGGATTTTCATGAAACTTGGTATATGCATTTATAACGTCCATGGGAAGAAGCCTATTGATATTGGACCAAATCGTTTGACCGATACCTGAGTAATGCCCTATTTAGTGCCTATTTTATGGTAATATATTAGAAAGAATTTATCAAGTGACAACATATTGTTTTACAGTGTTCATATACAGCTTTGGAAGTTGCATACAGGTAGCTTTGACAAATAACACTGCTCACATATTCCTTCACATATGCTTATCAAACTAGACCTTTGTTCTTTCGTAAGCACTGCTTAATGAATCGATCTGGAGCTTAACTCTGAAATTGATCACAAAAATAACTTCTTTTCTGCATATCATAATTGCAAATATCACTGATTAAGCGGAAGCATTCTGGTACTTTGTTATCGGAACATCAGTTTACCTGATTTTATTTAAGTCTGTCCATATAAACTAACAAAGACAACTGTTTTCAATTAAACACTGAGACCTCAATGATTCTTCGACTCCTAGTCATTGGTCGAATGGTAAGAGTGAGAGGCACGATACTCCTAATATTATATCTATTTTGTTGAATTATAGTCGCTATGACGCAAGAAGAGGAAATAATGATGCATTCATAATCACGAGGATGGAGTTGTTTTTTGCTTCTGTGAGACCAGCTGGTTTGCACAAAAGAAAATAGCACAAACTAATTCAATGTGAAAAGCTGCCAAAACGAAACGCACCATTAATTTTGGTGCTTAACACCTTGGCAAGGTGGCAATTGGAACAGTTTTATAGAACATGATTCGCTCCCATAGCTTTAATAGACATCCCACATGTTTGGTAAATGGACGTAATCAAACCAATCTGTCCAAAATTTGATCTGGAAACGAATCTTTGTAGGCAGTAATTTGAAAAAGGGAAAAATATCTACTCTCACAATGAATTCTGCTATCTTCTTCCTTATTGGCTGTATTACAGAAGTGTGAATGCAATTGTTCAGTCTCGAATAAAACCATGTTATACTCGTTGATTGGACTCAACAAGTAAGTTTGTAGAAATGTATTTATACAGAAACATACAATGTAAAATTTAACTACTACACTTCCAAGCAAAAAAAAATTAAATACAAGTACAAAAAACAGTATAACACCTATTATCCAGATTAATTGGGACCGAGCTTGATTCGGAAAATCAAATGTCTGGATATTTGGATAAATCATGAAAAAAAAAATTCTTCAAGAAAGAACTAAATTGTACAGTACTGTATATACTGTCACAACTTTAACACATCAGTCAGAGTCAAGTTATTTTGCTGACAAACTGGCAATTTTGTCGGCTAAAATTTTTTGCTTTTTTGCAAATAATCAGCCCTTAAAGAGGGTTTCCCAATGCTCACTGCTGCGAAAACCACTTGAATACGGATTGGAGTTCGGATAATTGGAGTTCTACTAGATGTCAATTATGGTTATAACCAGGGCCCGGATTCTGATGACCTAAAATTGTTTGAAAAATGACCTATAAAATGACCCTAAATTTTAAAGAAAATGACTTAATAATTATAAAAAATGACCTAAAAACTGATGTTTTATTTATAAAAAATTATTATTGTACACACAAAGTTATAGACTAGTTTGTTCATAATTGTAAAAACTGTAAATGACTCTAGAGTTGTGAATGCTCTTTTCTCACGGAAATTTATACTGGCACTGAGGCACTGGCGAGTCAAAATTCGGCATTTACATTTATGGCCTGCCAGATTATATTGTTTTTTATTGAGGGTAAACAGTAGTTTGCATTCTCAAATCCAAGCAGGTGGCAGACTATGGTGCCAGTCAATCTAATAACAATAGTAATATAATACAAAATTTTGACGTTTCTTTGATTCTCATTTCCGACTGAACATGACAACACTTTTAACGCCGAATTTTTCCTTTTTGCATTAAACAAAGAACACTTCAAAGACAGCACCGCTAGCGACGAAAAGAAAGTTTATACACAATGTAAATACATGAAAATGACTAAACAAGGAAGCAAATGACAAGAAAATGACAAAATAATGGCCTAAAATTGAAATAAATACCCTAAAAATATAAAATGGCATAAAATGACAAAAAATGACCTAATAAAAATGCATTTCTATAATCTAGAGACCATGATTAGGATTTATCCACAAGTTGGCAATGTCTATGAAGCGTCAATAAAAAGATGACATGTCATTAGAATCCGGGCCCTGGTTATAACTATGAACCTGAAAGAGCAATTTCAATTGTAAGATCCAGGCCTAGAATTACCAGTTAAGGGCAATTGGTAAAAAAGATCTGTAAAATGGACAGTTGACACTGGCATAAGAATGCCGTTTGTTTTCGTGTTCTAAGGACAAAAACACTGAAATATAGAATTCTTCTTAACTAAAAAAGTTACCTGGGCAGCCATGTCATAATTACGGGTGGGACATTCTAGCAAATTATAAAAACTATTTTTGTTTATTACGTATCATAAATAATAAACTAGAATTGGTTCTTCACATTCTGTAAAATTTACAATGCCTTCTCCTCCACACTACATGCAAAGCATTATTTAAAATTTATTTTAAATATTTTAAATTTGTTTTTCAAAATCTGTTACGGGTGGGACATAATTTGGACACTGATTTTAATGATGCAAAACAAAAGCTGCTGTTAGGGTCTTAATGTTGCTATTAATGAAGGTATGAGGGATTAAATACAAATTATAAACTGTTTCCAGGTTGTCAGAACATTTATTTAACTCATCAATAATAATTTAACAAAACTATCACCATTACGGGTGGGACAAAAATTCCCTTGTTTGTTATTTTACATAGTAATTAACCACACATATTTTTTGAAGTTAATCTTAAACCAAATTGTACCTTAAGATGTATATTTTCTCAAATGAAAATGAACATAGCTGATTACTCTCGACTACTTGGTATTAAAGAGAGTTAAAATCATGCTAAAAATGGCAAAAAAAAGTAACTCAACATAATAAATAAATAAAATCAACAGATTTTACACATGAAACACCTTCAGATACACCTAAGTCCTTAATATTCAGAGAATTTGAGGTTTTAAACTTATTTTTGACCACCCAATTACAATAATTTTATAACTTCTCTCTTTGAGGGAAAAATTCCCATATTTTATGAAATGGCTGTGGGTGACAAAGCATGACCACCTATATCAAGCTGATTCCTGCACTGGATAATTACTTCTCTCCAAGTCCTTGTAGAACCGACTGGCTAGACTGATATTAAATAATCTGGTAACCTCCAGACCTGAGGTATGACAGATATTTAAAAAATGCTGGATTGCACAAACAGTTTGCATAGACATGCAGCTATAAAGGTTTTTTTAGCATTTGCATTTTCTCTGTCATCGACAACTTACAATGTTTACGTTTTTCACTACCTCTTTTCTTTACTGAATCTAGAATGGGGCTAACCAACAGCAAATAAATGACAAAATGATAAGGAATGTCTGTTAGCAGGTGAAAGCAATACTCCGGATTCTGGAGTAGGCTGCAGTGCCGTCAAAACATAAACTGCTCCTCCAGAAAACAGTGACGTACCAACATAGTAAATTTGAAATACATGCCGGAAATCCAAGGGATTTTTCAATGTCAATCTATGCTAAATCCTAGCTCGATAACGTATTATCTATTTTTAAAAAAAGCACAAATGGACAGACAGAGAGAGATGTTGCTTTTTATAATATGTAAATAAATAATGGACCTTATGCAGGTAATATGGCCAATGATGCGACATACAAAATTCTTTGTAAATCTTCAAAGTCCCTGTAAATGATGATAGTCAAAACCATGTGTGGAATGTGTATTTCTAATGAAGCCTTGTACAGGTAGAGAAAAAAAAAGCGAACCGACTAAAATATCTAAGTTGCCGATATGAGCCACTGCATATGCCTAGCAGGGAATGTATTGAAATGAACATTGCTTGAATTGAGAAATAATTTCACATAATTTGCATTGCTTGTGAAAACAAACGTTTCTGTTACATCTCTTACATTTATTTACATATCACAAGGCTCTGAAATCAGCTACAAGAGTCGGTCCGCTTCCCCCCCCCCCCTACCTGTACATACCAGTATCTGTTTTGAACATCAATATGGTACAATGTAGCCTTGTTTCTTTTTTATCTAATACAGAAAGAACTAAGATTATGGTCATGAAACGTCAAAGTAATGTGTTACAAAATATTAGAATAGCTGGTAAATTGTTCAAACAAGTGGAGAAATTCAAATATCTGGGAGCAATAATTACAAATACAAATAATATTAAGGTAGAAGTTAAGTGTCTATTAAAATCAAGAAATGCTTGTTTTTATGTAGTTCAGAAGCTCTTATCTTCTCGTCTTCTGTCCAGAAATCTAAAATAAAAATTTATAAGACTATTATCCTGCCGGTTGCATTATATGGATGTGAGATATGGTCACTTACTCTTCAGGATGAACATAATTTGAGAGTGTTCGAAAACAGAGGGCTTAGGAAAATATTTGGACCTAAGAGAGATGAAAATGGGGACTGCAGACAACTGCATAACGACGAGTTTCATAACCTGTACTCAACACCAAATATAGTCAGGGTAATTAAATCAGGGAGGATGAAATGGGCTGAATATGTAACGTGCTTGGGGGAGGAAAGACATATCTCAAAAGTATTGACTGGGAGACCCGAAGGGAAAAGACCACTTGTAAGACCTAGACATACAGTAGGTGGGAGGACAATATTAGGATAGATTTAAGCGAAGTAGGATTTGCGAGGGATGGTTGGATGGAGTTAGCACAGAATAGGGTTGAATGGCGAGGTCAGGTAAGCATGACAATGAACCTCTGGGTTGCATAAAATAGATAACATTCCTTTAGCTTACTTAGAAATTGTCTATTGACATTGAGTAAGTAAGCAAGAAGAACACCCAGTATAAATGAAGGTATGCTAACAGACAAATTACTCAATCAAGTGAGAGACTTACAATCGTGGATTGCTGAATGCCACATGGATGCTCTGCCAAAAGTTCCGATCTCTATCAAACAAGTGCAAAAGATGAAAGCCTGCCAAACTAAACAGCATGGCATGCTGCCTTTTCATATCACAGCTGTAATTATTTTTCAAGCTGTATAAAATCAATGTGGATTTTCATCTGTTATCTGATGGACAATACTGTTTCCAGAAGTTACACAAGATTGTGATTAATTTCTGTAACAGGTGTCAGTTCTGTTTTTCCAGTGGAAAAGCTCTATCATTATTATTGGCCAGAGCAGTGCAAATAAATCACACAATCAAATGTTCAGCCATCTATTATAAAGTTAGTCTTGTACGAGGCGCGTCCATAAAGTAAGATTCCCTAGGGCCATTTACACAAATAAAATGTCATGGAAATATTTATTGCAACAGGTATAGTAAGTGTTCAGCTATTTTTCAACATATTCACCACAGGGATTGAGACATTTGACATACTATGGGACCAACTTTCCAACACTTGTGTCGTAGAAGTCTGCCACCTCAGATTAGAACCATTATGTGATAACCTCCGTTTCTCTGTCAATCTCTACCATTCTCTGTCATTCACTGACATTTCTTGAGGGGTAGAAAGATTAAAATCTCTGGGTTCCGGTCCGAGCTGTAAGGTGGAAACTTCAACATGTCCCTGCAAGTCTCTGGCAAAAGTTCGACTGGGAGATGTTTCAACATCCACCCTACAGCTTGGACCTCACTCCCAGCGATTTCCATCTTTTCCTACACCTCAATAAATGACAGAGAATATTAGAGAAGCGGAGAAGGTTGGCACACAGTGGTTCAAATCCCAGGCGACAGACTTCTACGACACAAGTGTTCAAAAGTTGGTCCCACGGTATGACAAATTTCTCAATTCCTGTGGCGATTATGTTGAAAAATAGCTTCACACTTGCAATATCTGTTTCATAAATATTTGAATGAAATTTTGTTTTGTTTGTGTAAACGGCCCTAGAGAAATTTACTTTACGAATGCGCCTCATACAATATAAAGTTATCATTACATTAATTTTTACTAATTTCAAAGGTAATTAAATTAGAATCAAACTGTTTGAAACAATCTGAAAGTCAATTTTTCATAATACTCCACAGTAGAACCTATCTTATACATCAATTACTTCTACATTTTCATATTTATATGCTAAATTTTTAAGGCACTGTACTCTCTCATAATTTCCCCCAATTATTCATTTTAACATTTTTTCAGTCTTCACAAACAAATACTATCATTTATACATTATCGTTTTTGTTTCGAAAGGGGAAGGAATAAGTATGACACTCATAAATAATGTTGTCTTTGAAATGTCTCACAATAGTCTCTATTTCTGCCTATCAACATCAGCAATGACATAATAAGTATAATAAGTATAATAATAATAATAATAATAATAATAATAATAATAATAATAATAATAAACATAAAAATAAAATTACAGATAATAAAATCAGGTAAACTGATGTAACAAAGTGCCAGAATGCTTTTCCTTAATCAGTGATACCAGCAATTATGATAGCACGTCTTGGATTCACATTTGGGAGGTCTAGGTTCAAATTTCATAGCCAGCCAATTTGACATGTTTTTTTCCCCCCATGGTTTCCCCAGTCATATTGGGGAATGGTGCATTGTATATTTACATACCATGAATGATCCTTGCTATTTCATCCTTTAATATCAGTTGAAATTTACTCCATAAAATACACGAATAATAGAAATAATTGATAACTAGGGACCGGATTTTTAGGTTTTTAAAAACACTGTTTTAGGTTTTCCATTAGGTGAAATAGTTTTTTTTAGGTTTCTTGTCCAAAATATCGTTTTCGAGTAGAATAATTGGTTTAATGAATTTGAATGTGCTACATAGGATTCAATACATAATTAATACGTCTTCTTAAAACTCACAGTGGAGCACTCAGTATGAATAACAGGGCAGTAATAAAGGCAAACATGCGCTTTAAAACACATAAGTTTATATCCTTGTTCTTACACGGCAACAATGGTTGTTCGTACGAATATTTTAAAAGGAATACGCCGGTACTCTACACTTCCTCTCTTGATACAGTCCATCCTAGACGACAATGGGTTGAACGAAACGCTGGTGGTATTAATTTCAACCCGACAAAAATTATCGTCTCTCCGCAAAATATCGATTCCTCAACTGATAAACAAAAAAGACAAAAAAGTAGCCTAAATTAGATATTTTAGGTTTTATATCCCGTTTAGGTATATTTAGGTTTTTATACCCCATTTAGGTATTTTTAGGTGCCACAGAATTAATGTGGGTGAATCCTATGGACATGATTCGAAAAAGTGTATGAGCGCTTTTTGTTTTGGAAGCAAGGAAAAAAATAGGTAAAAACCTAAGAATCTGGTCCCTATTGATAACCAATAGTTCCATGGTCTATCCTACTTTACAGACATAAATTTCGAGTATAAATACAGCTAAAATAAATTTTAAAAAAATTACAATATCAAGGAAGAGTTGTAACTCATTCACAGTGAATGCTCAAAAGGTCTTTGTTAATGTTAGAGAACGATAAACTTTACATATGAAAAGAAACTACGCTCTGCTTGAGATGAATAATTAACAGCTGGCGTGTGGCCATCTACAGGCTACTCACCCCAAATTTCAAAGTGAAAAGAAATTAATTCATTTGGACAATCTGAATAAAGAACTTTGAGTAGAGATAATAGAATCCATCACTTATCTTCATTGTCTAAATACATTGAGCCTTCATGTTTAAACCTACTTTGGAATTTTCATGTCAAATACACTTTATCGAGGCTATGTAAAAGAACTGTTTATAAAAGTCTGATTAACATACGTTTAATATATTCTTGCACAGAGTATACCGCTCTATTGCGGTAGTGCGCATTCTGTTGTCTCAAGCTCATTCAAAGTTAAATTATTCGGGAGGCAAGATTTAATCCTAAGTTTGTGTATGAAATGAGTGGCTTATAGCAACCCATAGGAGAACTGATTGAGAAAGCATTTGAAATAAAACTTTTTTAGTACACGCTCCGCAAAGTGGCTGTTTCTCGGACTACTAACATGGTGGAAAATGGCACTTTACCGTACTAATATGGTAAATTAATTTTGCGGTACTAGGCCGATAAAGTTACCATGGTAACCCCTAGTGGCTCCTAGGTGTCTCTACAGTGTAAGTTCAGTTTTACACATTAAGGGCTTTATTGATCATCGTCTATTAACAAGCATAGTAAAACTTGTCATTTAGAAATCTTGAATTTAAGAAATAAATTCCATAATAATAACTTTTTATATGTTTTACGACTGTGGGTGGATGCGAACGCTCAAATTTTGGATTACTAAGCCATAGCTTAGTACGATTGCTTCTTTTAAGGCATAATAAGTTTTGTTGCAGAAAATATGATAAAAGTGACGCGTAATTTCAATTGATATAAATGCCGGGGGTACGCCATGGCGTATTGGTTGAGGCGCTGCGCTACAAACCGGAAGGTCGCGGGTTCCATTCCCGATGAGGTCGTTGGGGTTTTTCAATTGGCCTAATCCTTCTGGTGGCACTATGGCCGTGGGGTCGACTCAGCCTCTAACAGAAATGAGTACCAGGAGCAATCCTGGGGGTAAAGGCGGCCAGTGCGTAAGGCTGACAACCTTACCACCTTCACGTGCCGAAAGTCCAAAATCTGGGAGCCTCAACCTCCTGGAACCCTCTGGGCCTCCATGGCCTGTATAGGGATCTGTTGGTAATACTGTTTGTATCATGAGGTAATCTAGTGCGCAGTGAGTTGTGTATATAAGTATGTATCCTTCACGTCTTGTTCAGACTGTAATAAATTTCTGTTGATACCAAGTCGTGTGTCTGCTTCCGCATCCATGTCAAGTTCTCTTGACATAATCGCTAACAGGATCACTTTACCTATAAACATATTTAGTTTAATTAATCAACATTATTATCTAAAAGAAGTTTTTAAAAGTTTCTTTTTAAGCAAAAGAAACAATCTTGCCTCCTCACCCTTAATTGAAATTAAGTGTAATACAACAGCTGCGCTGAAACATGGGTTTAATTTTGGAGTAAGACTATATAATAATGTATTAAGAAAGCATGCAGATATAAATAACATAAATGTGAATAGTTTTAAGAATAGAATAAGATATATTATAAAATAGTTTTTCTAAAATAGTTCTTCTTATTTTCTTGATGTATTTTATAAGTAAATGTTAACAGTAATGAAATTTTACGTTTTATGTTCTCTTGTGATTTATGTTAGTTTTGTTTTGTGATGCTTGCATGTGTATGTATGTGTGTGTGTGTGTGTGTGTGTGTATGATATTGCTGTACGTTTTTAAGACTGAACTGCACCCGAGTCCGAGCATTCTGCTCTTTCGGGTGTTTAACACTTGTATAATATTGTATTTGTATAATATTTGTATAAAATAAAGAAAGCAAAAGAAACAATCTGCTGATGCAATCACCATTATCTTTGTTTCCTTTACACAGAATCAATGAAATGAGTGAAAAACTGAGCTCATTAGTAGTAAAATTACATAACTTTTTACTAAAAAGAATTTGCACCACATATGCAACTTTAGCAGACTCATCCAGTATTTCAGCCTCGGTTTACGCCTCGGCCACAAAGTAGATTCGTCCGCTAAAGCGTTATTTTGCATCCTTGTTACATAAATAGCTATTAACTCCAGGTGTTGTTATTGAGAAAAAATGTGGTAGCCCAAAATGAAATACCTTCATCTAAAGTGGTTGATGTGCTTTATTTCACATCCCAAAGGATTCACAACTGAAATAAAATGAGTAAATTTTTAAAATAAAGTTTTAGAATTAAAACGCCAGCACATGCAAAGAGAACATTAGAATGAGTTACCACTTCTAATTAAATTCTATCCACTGGTACCAGAAATTTCATTTAGTTGTGAATGTAAATAGCCCTAATATAATGCACAGCGTGATGCGAATTTCATTAAAGGAACTTGTTTGTTAAAAATCACAGATGGCATATGTTACCAAATGTATCTCATCTCTTGTTGAAACGATTAAACATTGCTTTAATTTTAAGCCGACTTTATACGTTCTCATACCCTATGTAATATACAAGTCAGGCTGTGTTCCCTACACATCTTGGATCTTACTTAATTACTTACTCAATGGCAATAGATAATTCCTAAGTAAACTAAAGGAATACTATCTACTTTATGGAATCCAGATGTTCATTGCCTATTCTGTGCTAACTCTATCCAACCATCCCTCACAAATCCTACTTCCCTTAAATCTATCCTAATATTGTCCTCCTACCTACATCTAGGCCTTCCAGGTGGTCTTTTCCCTTCGGGTCTCCCAGTCAATACTTTTGACTTATGTCTTTCCTCCCCCATGCGCGCAACATGTCCAGCCCATTTCATCCTCCATGATTTAAACTGCCCTTACTATATTCGATGAATAGTACAAGTTATAAAAGGTTAAATGCTGTCTCACTATGTGCAATTTATGGTACTGCTAAGTTATCTAAATGCCGGCAACTGAGGGGTCTATACTTAGAATCAGATATACAAATAGAATAGAGCAACTTAGTGTAAGTAATTACATGATGTAAAATTGTATGGTTGTCAATGTAATCTGTAAGTATATTTTGTTCATTCAGTGTCACTTAGGTTATGGCATTAGTATAACTTAGAATAATTATTTTGACTAATGTAATTAAGTTTGTAAGGTTGTAAATAATGATAGATTGAATTATCATGTAGCTTAGGTTGTTGAAGATATGCATTTATGTAAATAGTTAACGTGGCAGTTGGTACTGCCTAAGGTCTTATAAAAATATATATTTAAAAAAAATATTAGCAAACCTGGCAACTCCATTTTTAAAAAAAGAAAAGATGTCTAACCTCTAATGAAAGCTTAAAGCATTTCCTGGTGCATATTTATTGTTTGTATTACAAATCCGACTTCTCACATAAGTAACATGTATTGATGTAAAAACTAAACTTCAAATTTCGGAGTCTAACACAAAATACTTCCTCTACCTATGATACGCACCGAGGAAGTAACAAAAAACAAACAAACAAACAAACAAAAAAAAACAAAAAAAAAACAAAAAACAAAAACAAAAAACAAAACAAAACAAAAAAAGATAGTAATTTTGAAATTAGGTAGCGTAGAAAGCAAGTTCAGTATCTCAAAATGTTTTTCTGGGACACCCCCTCCCTCCACAATCCTTGCAATTTGTTTGATTAAATTCTGAAACACCCGGTATAAGAGAATTCGGACGTCAATAAAACACAATTCTCTCGCACAAGTTCGATAAAATAATCAGAAATAACACTCGGAACGGATTGAAATACTGTAATCAGTAATCACAATGTCACAAGCCTACACGTATGGAGTACAGCTTTTTTGCTGATTACTTATCGGCGATTAACATGCATTCCTCGCGCAACAGTGACTTATGAATATAAAACAAGACAAAGAAATAAAAAATCCCTCTAGGCAGGCCTTACAAGCTGAGGTAGATTTCGAAGTGCTTTTGGTTTAATTTGTCGCTGCGCAGCACTCTTCTTCTTTAGCCTTGGCAAAACAAACCCGCAATAATAACTGCAAAAAAGAGGAAAGAGCATTTTTTCAAACATTCAAATCTCGCCTTATATGAGAGCTATCGAGAAACTAGTTATTGATTTGTAGAGTACCCATCAAGAGCTTTTCAACGATACCCCACAAGACGTGGTTTCAAAAATTTCGAATTTCCATCCCCCACTCGTACCCCCAAAATCCCCGAATTGTTGGTGTCACTGTGAACTCCATAGGGAGTACTCTAATTTATTCAAAGAAAGTTTCCCTCTATACTTCATATGTGCCGAGATATAAATTTTTCAAAATTTAAACCCCCCAATTTTGCTCCGAACTATAAACATACAAAAAAAATTGAATGGGCGGTGGTTTCATACTTAGGGAGGCATGAAACGTAGAGATATGAAAGAATTTTTCGAAAGTCATGACCCCAATATCGTCCCAATAGGTAGATTTTCCTTCGAAATCTACCTAAAAGCACGTTTCTGACCTCCGTGCTAGTTCCTCTGAATTCTCTGAAGGGGATTCGAATAGACACCTGTACTTCAAGGACTTAACAGAGTTCTCGTAACAACCATTCCAGTGAGCCCGCGGAAAACTTTACGGTGCTCGTATTTTACAATAACTAGCAGGTGCCCGCGGCTTCGCCCAAGATTATTTACACAACTGCTAGGTGTTTTATTTAAATAATTTATTTAACAAAAATAACTCAAAATTATATTTATTATCATTGCCATCTTTTTTTTACATAAATTGCACGAGTTACATAATTTTATTCTTAATTAGCTTAAAAAGCCCGGCTTCGCCCGGGTTTTGTATTTTGTAATTTGAAATTAACTTATGAAGGACTTTAGATTTTCTAACTCTAGGTCCTTGAATAATGTGTATGTAGAACTTGAAATGAGGAAGAACAACTTATCACACTCAAACTATTCCCTCAGAAAACGCTAGATAGGCCTATAACTTTATATGGCTCATAGACGATGTCGAATGTTGCATTCCGTTGCTTTTACACAACATGCCTGGGAGGTGTTGAAATTACAAACAGAAATTCCGGTTACATAAGATTGTGTTGTCTTTACGGAAAATTTTTATTTCTCACTCTCATGTTACCATACAACCGTTTCGGGGCTGAAATTAAAAAAAAAAATCAATATCACTTTCATACTTACGTAGTAAATAAAAATAATTAGCGCATTATTAAATATAGGCTACAATTTTTCATCAACATCCGGGCCCTACTGATAAAACACACACAGACATGTTTAATTTTTTTTTTAAATTCTGGGACCTCCAAACTTGTGTTGAAAACGCGACAAGGAATTTATGTACATATGGTAAGGGTAGAGGAAGTAAAAAAATATTAATGTGGAAAGAAATTTCAGTAATTCTTCTCAATCTAGAATTCGCATGCATGCTGTAAAATTCTCTCCTATCCCCTGGGAATGGATTGAAAACAAAACATTTTTGCGAAAGCATGCGCGCATTTCCCAAACAGAATGGGCATATGATTTATTAATGTGTCTATTTGTGTAGGCTGCTCTAATTTATAATTCACTTCAGAGTTGTTACGTCATATTCACAGAAGTGCACAGCATTTACTTCGTGCAACACATATAGGGACCCTAAACATTCTCCAGTAAAGGATCCCTTGTTAATTATACATACACGTTTCAATGAGAAAGGAAATGTATTATATCAAAAAGTTGATTTTATAGTAAACTTTCCTTAACAGAGCGAGGTGGCCGAGATGGTAACGTCTTGTACTCGCATTCGGGAGGTCACAGATTCAAATCCCGTGGCCGGCCAATTTGACATGGGTCTCTTTTGGTTTCCCCCGTCGTATTTACATACCACGAATCAACCTCACCATATATACAAAATGAGTGGTATAAAACCAAAGTTAAAAAATGTGATGAATCACAAGTCCACAAATAATTTACTGAAAGGTCAGACGTCCGTTGTTAAAAATCTCTAAATGTATATATGTGTATAAGTTATTTTATCATTGACACTTCTGTGCATTATCTTTTAAGTTTTAATCAGTTTTATATGTAGGCCTACATCTAGTAACAAGATAAAATTTAAATGTATCTGCAGGATAGTGCACAGGCTTTTAAGTGAATCTGGTTGATTTTACACTCTGTCAGCAATCATAGATGCATGTTTAATGGCCTAATAATAGACTTAATTAATCCTAATAGCTGAAATTCTTATTAATTCCTAGGCCTAGACTTCTTAGGTTGATCCTAAATATTTTATATTAACGGGGATAAAAGGTGGAACTGTTCATACTTTTACTGATAATAACCCCTCGTTGGAAAATATGAAATTCATTAATGCTTATTTTATTATGTTGCTAGGGTGTTTTGTCACTCATGACCCAATTATCCGGACATACCAATCCCCAATTAGCTCGGATAACTGAAGTTTCACTGTATTTGATTGTCTGACTTGTGACTTGGTCCCTATCCTGTGGGAGTAATCTCCGCAAAGGAAGCGCATTTTGATTGCCCAGGGAATTACACAAGCCGAGCATGCAACGATATTAGCTTTGTGACCACGCATGGAAATTCCCTGATCTTCAAAGAGCGCCTTCACGTCAGACTACGTGACTAGGGCTTAATAACGTGCTACGTGCCGTGAATTATTGGGCTATCCTTTCTTTATGAAGCACGGACTTTACGTTAGGAAAATGGTGGGAAATCGTTAATTAATGTAGCTTCAGAGTCGGTAAAAGAAACTGTCATAGAAGAAAATTCCCCAATGCCACAAGAATTCGAAAATAAATAAGTTATCAGGTAGTTTTAATAATTTATAAAATGTTGGTTTTGTAAACCAAAAATAAAGTTCACCTAAAACATCAAGGGTATATGCATTCATGAACCAAAGACTATTGTCTCTATTGGACATTACATTAGATTATAGGAGAAAAATTCCTCTCATACTGAGATTTGAACCCAGGACCTTTGCTCCGTACCACTGCTCTACCAACCGAGCTAAGCCAGAGTTCACTTCAAAGCGCCAAACGCTCCTATGACTGATTGTCCTTAATGGTCTACCCCACTGACAGACAAGTCCAAGTCATATGCAGTACTATGAGGCATAAGTAGACATAAGTAGACATAGACATAAGTTGCCTATCAGTGAGATAGACAATTAAGGGCAATCAGTCATAGAAGAGAGGTTCCATTTGGCGCTGTGAAGTGAACTCTGGCTTAGCTCAGTTGGGAGAACAGTGGCACGGATAGCCAAAAGTCCTGCGTTCAAATCTCAGTATGAGAGGAATTTTTCTCCTATAATATTCTCATCAAGGGTAACGCCTATTTGAGGCTATTCAAGGATGACCCCTCATAGCATTGAGAATGCAGTCTCTTTGGCCTGTTTTTCTGACACAATACTTATGAAAGGAGATCGTACGATGGTACCCTGTGGTGTCATGCGGACTTGAGAAGAACATCCAAGAGCCGGTTAATTCTGCGAAGTGTAATAAAAATAAAAATAATCCAGCTGATGACCCTTACTACTGACAATGAGTTATTCCCAGTAAGGAGAGTCCGCCGCATTGGTCAAATACCTGACCAATTCAATTCAATTCAATTTATTATCGCCTTTGAGTATAAAATACAATAGGCTATGTCATTAAAAGTGTACATAATTCATTATACGATACTAAAATACTTACATACTACACCCAATTCAATGGTCACACTTTAATGTCAGCATAATTAAAATCAATACATTCGTCAAGACTATAAAATGGATTATTTTTCAGCCAGGTCTGGATTTTGAACTTGAACTGTCTAAAATTAAGTAATTTTGTATTGTCAGGAAGTTTGTTAAAAACAGATCTAGATAGATAGGCCTATAATGATAAATCCGGATACAGCAATATTTTTGTTTAGTCCCCTATCTCAATAATGTTAAATGTAACTCACTATAACGATGAAGCTATTTTTTTACAGCCACCAATATTGTTTTCTGGGTGCCTGACATCTGTTATTAAGTGCCAGTATGGTACTTTATGAGATTGTGTGTGGGGACGAAAAATGTCTGTCCGTCTGTCTGTCCGTCCGTGTGTCTGTACGCGCGATAACTCAAATACGCTTTGTCGAATTTTAATGAAACTTGGTATTCACGTTTATAATGTCCATGGGAAGAACCCTATTGATATTGAACCAAATCGGTTCACCGGTACCGGTGTAATGCCCAATTTAGTGCCTATTTTAATAGATTATGGCGCCTTTCTAATAGAAAGGCGCCATAACTCAAATACGCTGTATCGGATTTCCATGAAACTTGGTATACTCATTTATGACGTTCATGAGAAGTGCCCTATTGAATTTGAACCTAATCTGTTGACCGGTACCGGAGTAAACCCCAATTTAATGTCTACTTTAAAGGCGCAATAACTCAAATACGCTTTATCGTATATTTATGAAACTTCGTATACGCATTTATAATGTTCATGGGAAGACGTCTATTTATAATAGATAAAATCGGTTGAGCTGTTTCGGAGTAATGCTCAATTTAGTGCCTATTTTATGGTAATATACGTATTCGAAAGAATTTACAAAAAAATATGAAAATCAATTATCTTGACAACACTGCCTATTGTTTTACTGTTATCTTATAAGGCCTTGGAAATTAATGTACAGGTAGCTATGACAAAAAACACTATCGATTTACAAGCGCTTATCCAACTAGACCGTTAAAATGACCCCGGTGGCCGAGATGGTAACGCTTTGGCCTCACATTCTGGAGTCCATGGTTCAAAACCCGAAACCGGCCAATTTGAATTTTTTTTGACATTTTTATGTGAGTGTGCGATTGTCATGATATCACATATCTGTACAGTTCAGGTGATGCTGGAAGATTTTAATCTCATTAAAAAAAAACTAGACCTTTGTTCTTCCGTAAGGCCTGCTTAATGAATAAATCTGGAGCTTAACTTGGAAATCAATTTAAAAAAAAAAACATATTCTGCATATCATAATTGCAGTCATAACTGTTTAAACAAAAACATACTGGCACTTTGTTACATCAGTTTACCTGATTTTATTAAGTGCCAGTATGGTACTTTATGAGATTGTGTGGTGGACGAAAAAATGTATGTCCGTCTGTCTGTCCGTGTGTCTGTACGCACCATAACTCAAATACGCTTTTTCGGATTTTCATGAAACTTGGAAAACACATTTATAATGTCCATGGGAAGAACCCTATTGATATTGAACCAAATCGGTTCACCGGTACCGGAGTAATGCCCAATTTAGTGCCTATTTTAATAGATTATGGCGCCTTTCTAATAGAAAGGCCCATAATCTATTAAAATAGGCACTAATAGAAAGGCGCAATCACTCAAATAAGCTGTATCGGATTTCCATGAAACTTGGTATACCCATTTATGACGTCCATAAGAAGTGCCTTATTGAATTTGAACCTAATCTGTTGACCGGTACCGGAGTAAACCCCAATTTAATGTCTATTTTAAAGGCGCAATAACTCAGATACGCTTTACCGGATTTTTATGAAACTTGGTATACACATTTATAATGTCCATGGGAAGACGTCTATTCATAATGGATAAAATCGGTTGACCTGTTTCGGAGTAATGCTCAATTTAGTGGATATTTTATGGTAATATACGTATTCGAAAGAATTTATAAAAAAAATGAAAATCAGTTATCTTGACAACATAGCCTATTGTTTTACTGTGGTCGTATAAGGCCTTGGAAATTAAAATACAGGTAGCTATGACAAAAACATATTGATTTACATGCGCTTATCCAACTAGACCGTTAAAATGACCCAGGTGGCGAGATGGTAGACCTTTCTTCTTCCGTAAGCCCTGCTTAATGAATAAATCTGGAGCTTAACTTGGAAATCAATTAAAAAAAACACATTCTGCATATCATAATTGCAGTCATAACTGATTAAACCAAAACATACTGGCACTTTGTTACATCAGTTTACCTGATTTTATATTTCTTAGAAATTCCAGAGGAGAAAGATTAATGAGGGATGGAAAATAGAATCACTGACGCTAAAGTCATCCCTTATGTGTGCAAAACATACTGTGAGTTAGGTTGTTACTTCAACATGAACATAAAGCACCATATAAGGAGCAACTGTTTTAGTTTCGCCTTAGCCATGTGTTGAATTTGCTTGTCTTTCGCTTCCCACAATCTACGAGTTTGAAATTTGACACATGACTAAGCTCAAAGCGTGCCATGATTCATGATGTTAAACCAGTCTGAATAGTAATTTTTTTTAGTGCGCTGGTGTAAAGTTACTATGGTTACAATTCAACAGAAATCAGTAACAAAATTAGCGTTCCACTTCTTCGCTTATCCGTTCCATGAATTATCCTGTAGGCCTAGATTATACAGTTTTCTGCATGCGGTCTTTCTAACATGTGGTAAATTACAACTCAATATAACAATACTATCTGCTAGGGCCCACAAATATCGTTGTACGGAGGTTTGACTGCGTGTTTATGTGTATATATATATATATGCGTATATATATATATGCGTATATATGTGTGTGTATATATATATATATATATATATATATATATATATATACTGTATATATATATATTTTCGTCCTTATAGCTTAAATCCATTAAGGTGTATAAGGTAGAAGTATTCGTAGTAGACTGGAAATCGAACCAAGTTTAGTTTACGCACTATGATTGAATGGGATGTTTTATGCAGGAAAATTTCCAAAGCCTACATAAATTATAGTATATTGCGATACAAGTGCCGTAAGCGGTGCATACAGATCGAGGAAAGAGTTTTAAAAAACGAGGCGCTTGCGCCTTGTTTTTTCAATTTCCGAGATCCGTTATGCGCTTACGACACGAGTATTGCATGCTATTTTTTGCACGATGATTATTTCAGAAAATGATTAGCATGTGTTGGTTGTTACGGGGACTGAATATTTGTCCTGTTAAAGCCGCCACAAACTGGGGGGCCTTGGTTCCGATCTTCCATAAAGGCTTGTATTATGATGATTTTACTTACGGCACTTGTGCTTTTTGTAATTTTTCCCGCACGGAGATTTCTTTTGTTTTCATAGCAACCAGATTGCGTGCGGGAATGTCAAGTTACGGTCCACGGCAACAATATTCGTACTACCCGCGCGCGATTTCTTGAGCGCTCGGCTCCCTAGTCCTCATTCGGTAGGTTTCGTTCAACTTCGTAGGTTAAGCTGACAACATTGAAACACGAAGTACGCTATACACCCTGACATCTAGTGGCTTCAATAATAAGCTTTCATTCTGTCTCAGGATTCTTATTTATTTATTGACATTATCTTTTCTGACGCATGGAGTTATGGGGAAAAATACAATCTTTCGAACTGCTGATTTCACAAATACTTCATTGTACATTCAACACTTTCCTCACCTCTTTAAGAATTCCGTATGTGCTAATTTCTGACGATCCCGTGAACTCTGATGTCAATTTCATGGACTGAAAGTTGAGCGAACTTTTCACAATTTGTATTAAATACGTTTAAAATTAGGCTTATAGCTTTCTCCACTTTTAGATGCCTTACCTCTCTTACGTTTTAAAACACGAAATGGTGAAGCATGTTCTGCTAAGACTCTTCTTTATGCTTAAAATTAGTCATCCAGTGTAAAAATATTGAGCCTATATTATGCATAATATTCTTATTTGATGACTTATTTGATAACCAAATGCTTATGACGCGTAATTAATTGTTACGCAATACCGTCACCACGTTATATTATTGGACAGCATTAAAATCGTTGTATATTAAAGTCACTACATAAAATACCATACGCGCGATTCTGCTGAAACGTTATTTCTTTGGTTGACAACACTGCAGAAAGACTGGCGGAATAGCTTTGTTTTGTTCCCCCCGGCCCTCACTTCCCCGTAAATCCAGCGCTCAAGAAGTGGCGCGCGGGTAGTAAGTACCACCAATTAGTTACGTCGTGCAAAAAATACATTTCACTTACGGGAAATACCCAATTAAGTTATGTTTCCATTGTACACCCCTAAAGACGTTGGTTATTCAATTACACGTATGCTTGCGGCCTGTCTCCAATAGAATCAATATTATGTTGTCGTATACGCTTGTGCTTTGAACCACGGCAATAATTAAGGTGTACCCACATTTCCTCCTTCCTACATCGCGATCAAACCACGAGAATGACAATACACAAACAGCAATAATTTCTCATATACGAAATGCGAATGGTATTTATTTTCAGACTCTAAACATAAGCAGAAATGTTACACTTCATAACACATTCTTTGATAAGCAATTTTAGCTTAATTCTGCATTGGCCTACTCCGAAATAACTAGATTTTGTAAGCTTTTTATATGATATTGAATTATAATAGCATATTTTAGACAAAACTGTCACATTAAGATTGCTTATTTCACTGCTAGACAGCATTACAACTAGTTCCTTTCTTTTGACCGCTAACGGAATTACTGAAAATCCGGGTTATAGGCTAAAACACTGTAAGATTCCCATAAAGTTTTCCGGTGAAGACAGCGATACCGAAGAGTTCTTGGAAGAGGATCTATGTTGCTTTTCTCTTGCGCCCGTGACGTCGAAAGAACATTTTAACTTTACAAATAGTTCTTCACTGACAGACAGCTGGAAGGCTCTAAACGTAGTAAAATTATTTCACAAATATTAACAGCGGTCTAAAAATAGCATGGTAATAGTATATTGCGATACAACGAGGCGCTTGCGCCGAGTTTTTTCAATTTCCGAGATCCGTTTTGCGCTTACGGAACGAATATTGCATGCTATTTTTTGCACGATGATTATTTATATCAATTTAATTATATTAATTGAGATATTAACTGAAAATATTATGCATATACATTATTGAAGATAGATGTTATATTTCAGAAAGTGATTCGCATGCGTTGGTTGTTATGGGGACTGAATACTTGTCCTGTTACAGTCGCCACAAACTGGGGGGCCTTGGTTCCGGTCTTCCATAAAGGCATGTATTGTGATGGTTTTACTTACTGCACGTGTGCTTTTTGTAATTTTTACAGCACTGAGATTTCTTTTGTTTTCATAGCAACCAGATTGCGTGTGGGAATGTCAAGTTACGATCCACGGCAACAATATTCCTAAGTACCACTAATTAGTTACGTCGTGCAAAAAATGATTTTACTTTGTTCGTAGGATTGTTACACTCGCCCTTACGGGCTCGTTTCGCAAACAGACCTACTCGCAAAATAAAATCTCGTTTTTACTATTTTTTGCACGACTTAACTAATTAGTAATACTTACGAATATTGTTGCCGTGGATCGTAAGTTGACATTCCCGCACGCAATCTTGTTGTTATGGAAACAAAACAGATTTCCGTGCGGTAAGAATTTACTTACGCCACACATCATAATACAAGCCTTGATGAACAAGGCCCCCCAGGATAAATATTCGGTTCCCATAACAACAAACACATGCGAATCACTTTCTGAAATAAACATCTATCTTCAAGAATGTATATGCATAATATTTTCAGGTAATTAATATAATTAAATTGATATAAATAATCATCGTGCAAAAAATAGCATGCAATAGTCGTGCCGTGAGCGCATAACGGATCTCGGAAAATTTAAAAAACTCGGCGAGAGCGCCTCGTTTTTTCAAACTCTTTCCTCGATCCGTATGCATCGCTTACGGCACTTGTATCGCAATATACTATATGGTCGCAACATTTATTTTTTGCGTCACAGTAAATCTAGACCAGTCCTTTAATCAGTACTTGTCAAAACAGAACTTCACAACGCCTGGTCAGTGTTGACGTTAATTTCGGAAAGGCCTGAATAAATTTCTATAAGGGAAAGAGAGCGAAAAAGCTGACATATTTCATACTAAGGCTTCAGGTGGACTTCGCAGTCAAGAATATCCCGAAACCTCACAACTGGCGATGATATTCACACTTTACTGACTTTTCCTCTTACATAAGCTAATTACTATCAAATCTGTCATGCGAGACTGTCATCGCCTATCAGCATTGCATACCCAATAAAATAATGATAATTTTTTTTCCTTAGATTCTCTTATAAAAGGAATATCTTTCTCCAGGGCATCACTATATACACATTTTCTTTTAGTAATCTTCATTATAGATTGAGAATAATGAAACTAGAATCAGTGCAAAAATTAACAAACTAGCAGACAGTAACAGGTACAAATCAGCTTTAATCAATAATACCTTGAACCGATAGAGGGAGGTCCCAGTTTCAAATCCCCTGGCAGATCAATTTGACATAAGATTTTTCATGGTTCCCCAATCGTAAAGGCAAATGCTGAATTGGATATTTACACACCATGAATCATCCTCACGATTTCATCTTGTATCATATCCACTTAAATTAATATCAGTTGAAATTTACTCCCTAAAAATACATCAATAATATAAAGAATTGACAACCAATAGTTCCATGGCCCACCCTACTGTATGACTCTTCTATTATATGCCTATATGTGACCATCTAGCGGAATAAAAGAAAGCATATATATATATATATATATATATATATATATATATATATATATATATACATATATATATATATATATATACATATATATAATAATAATTTGATTAAGCCTTTAGGTACAGAATACAATTGGCCAAGTCAATTATGTAAAACCATAGCTCAAACATACAATAATTATTTAAAATAAATATGGCTAAAACTTAGAGATGGTTAATGCATTCCTACATATTGTAATTTGGATTTTCTTTTAATCTTAAACTTAATTCAATCTTTAACTGCCTTTCATTTAAATTTCTCATCCTCTCAGGAAGCATATTATATATATATTAATTGCATAAAAAAGATGAGAATTATGAATTTTACTTAGTCTGGAGAAAGGTGTATGAATATTTGAGTTATACCTCGTGTTGTGGGAATGAAAGCTGCTTCTCAAATCATAATTAGTAGTATTTTTCTTTAAAACAATAAAATTTCCAGAACATATAAATTATACACTGTTAAGATTCCTTCATTTGCAAATAGAGGTCTGCAGGATGCATCAGGTAGATTTCTTGTTATTATTCGAATTGCCTTTTTTTTTGTAGCAATAAAACATCTTTTAGCCCAGAGCCATTACCACATAATAAGAGACCATACCTAATTATACTTTCAAAGAATGCAAAATAGGCCTGCTTCACATATTGTTAATATTTTAAACCGAAATAACAATTCCTTAAAAAAAAGTACATTTAGATGTCTCGAAAATTTTTCTCGCGACACTTGCTTAAAAGCGGACGTCTGGTCACCCTGCTCTTTTAATCTTTTCCGTCATTCATTACTTCATTACAGTCTATGCATTGCCTAATCTAGTATCTATTCCTCGTCTTTGCTTATCATACACATCTGTGTGTATTTCTGGGTATAGTTGATCATAAATCATGGAGTGACACGCTGTTCACAATGTCAAGAAGGCAAGAGGAATTTGATGGTGTTTAATTTCACACTCGCCAAGATAAGCAAGTGTTTAGTGAGCATTACAAGATGTTCTGATAACCCCAAGCCGTCCCGGGAATATGATGTCGCGCATTTTACAGTCTGCAATTGATCCTTTTTTTAATTCATCTGTGTTTATACTCCTTTTAGCTACGAGGCCATATCAAGAGTTCGGGATCTGTGTCTGTACAGTAAGGTAGGCCATGGAATTATTGATTGTCAATTGTTCCTATTGTTAGTGTATTTTATGGAGTACATTTCAACTGATGTTAATTTAAATGAATATGATACAAGATGAAATGGTGAGGATGATTCGTGACACGTAAATATCCAATTCGGCATTTGCCTTTACGACTGGGGGAACCATGAAAAACTCCATGTCAAATTTGCCGGCCACGGGATTTGATCATTCTGTTAGAGGCTGAGTCGACTGCAGGGCCATAGTGCCACCAGAAGGATTAGGACAATTGAAAAGCTCTAATGACCTTATCGGGGGTCGAACCAGCGACCTTCCGGTTTGTAGCGCAGCGCCTCAACCACTACGCCACGGCGTATCCCACCATCTGTACAATGTCATGTAAAAAATTAATAAAATGATTATTCACCTTTGAGATATCTTTCATAATGGTCATTGATTTTGACAGATATTACATTTGTTCTTCTTCTGAATATATTGTCGTCTAGATTAATTGGTAGGCTGAACCCTTCAGGGTTTCCCTACCTAATGGGGCAACAATCCCTTGTGGATATTCTCTCTTATGATTCCAACGTAGGCTATAAAGTATTTATTAGACAGCTAAATTAAAAGTAGAACTTGTAGCACAATACACATGAAATTATAAGTTGGATATTATCGCACTAGTGCTGTAAAATCTTTATGTCTTTTCACTGGCACCAAATTTGGTATTCGTCACATGGAAAATACTTTTTAGTAAAAAAATTTGCAAATTTTTTGTTTGTTTGTTCGCGCATGAGCCCATGTAGGACTACGCAAAGTACTTAAGGCGTTTCTGTGTTTTCCTTAGACTCCATATTGCTTTCATCCTTTGGCTGTGAGCTTCCTTCCTCTCGTTTGTCCACGTTGCTAAAGTTTTTTCTTCGGTCTGTCCTCTTGGTCAACTTCCCACTTATGCACCTTAATTATAAAGCTATCTCTTTTCACAATATCTTCTGGAGTAATTTCTGCCAGTTTTAAGTCATTTTTTACTTCACCCATCTATTTCATAGTATCTACTTTTGCTTTACTTCTGCTTTCATACAATTCCAATATTTGTTTTGTGAGCCTATTTGAATTCATTCGTTTAATATGTCCATAACATTTTGACCTTCGTTTTCTGATATCACTATGAATGTCTGTACCTAGGTATATGTTTTTATTTCCTTTTTACTCCTATGTCTGTATTCTTCACCTACGCTTCGTGGACTCAGTGTCTTACATGAGGTTGTGTAAAGCCCTTACTTAGTTAGTTCAGAGCCAAACCCCCATGCAAGCTAACTGGGCACGGAATATTTGCATATTATTATTAAATAGACTCAGTTTAATAAGAATTGAAAATTTTAAAATCCATTACGCCTTTCAAAATGTTAAATTGTACCATCATAACAACCAAGAATGCACAAAGAAAACACACGTATCAATTTGACTTATTTCATGGTTTCCTTCATCGTAAAGGCAAATGCCGAATTGGATATTTACTTACCATGATTTATGAGCACTATTTCATCCTGTATCATATTCATGAAAAATGTATTATTAGTTGAAATTAACACACGCCATAACACATCAACAACAGGAAAAAGTGGAACACCAATAGTTACATGATCCTTCAAACCTGCAATCCCTGTAGGTAGGGAGTTTTTCCAGCAACAACCCGAGCTAATTTCATGGCGTCAGATTCGCTAATTAAACATTAAAATAAGGGATGGGCGAAGGGGTGATTGCAATTACAACTGTAATTTACATCCATCGCCATTAGAGTGTCAATCTGCGGATCCAATATCAAATTATGCACCACCATCATTACTTGCATTTGAAATAGAATCCCGTAAGAGATTATTGCAGCTAAGTTCATAAAACCGATCATGCACATTGGCTATCAGATTATATTTTCCTTCTTACCTTTACAGCCAGTACAAAGTTTGACGTAAAACAGATTTTTTTTATAGGCCTACTCCATTTAGCTTCGAGGCCAAATATCAATAGTTCGGGATCTGTGTTTGTCCAGTAGGGTAGGCCATGGAACTACTGATTCTCAATTGTTTCATTGTCGGTGTATTTAATGGAGTAAATTTAAGCTGATATTAATTTAAATGGATGCATAATGGTAATACCATCTTCTTCTAATATATAAAATCGAAAGTGTGTATGTATGTATGTATGTTTGTTCCTTATACAAATCTACATTTCTTTACCAATCTACACGAAATTTTGCACACATACTCAGTTAAGCCCGGGAAGTATAGCTGTCGACATTAAAATTGAAACAAATCAGTCCTTCGCTTTAAAATTATATAATTTCTGAGAATATTATGCAAAAAAAATGAAATCCTATTCAGTTGTCAAGACAACAGTGTATTGTTTACACAGTTCACATGGGGCTCTGGACACTACATAATAATTTATTGGACTTTAACGAATTCTGATGCTAACGTTTTGTGAAAATAATTCTTGAATAAAATCCACGAGAATAAAGCACATTGTAATGCAGTCACATAACTTTCTCTACCCTCGACACAAGAAATATTTTCTCACTTCACATTTTGATGTAGAATAAGAGGTCGTATTGCTGGGATAACTTAAGTGTGTGAGTATGCTATATCAGAAGTAGGTAAACAATCCTTTCCGCTTATACGTTATCCATAGCTGTATGCTTTGTATTAGTTGAGAAATAGGGATGTTTATCATAGGCCCTAAGCATGGGATGGAACATTTGGAGTCCTATGCTCGCAGTATTTTATGTCCCGGGTTTTAGGGGAGGAAAGTATGAAAGTGATACTGCATTTCTCTTATTTCAGAACCGAAACGGTTGTATGGTAACATGAGAATGAGAAATAAAATTTTCCGTCAAGTCAATACAATCTTATTTAATTTATGTTTCTTCTTATTTCAAATCCTCCCAAGCATGATGTGTAGAAGCAACGGAATGCAGCTTTCGACATCCTCTATGAGCCATAAAAAGCTATATCTAGCGTTTTCTGATGGAATAGTTTGAGTGTGATAAATCTTTTTCTTCATTTGAAGTTTTACATACATATTATATATGCACCTAGAGTTTCAAAATCGAAAGTCCTCCAAAAGTTAATTTCAAATTACAAAATACAAAGCCCGGGCGACGCCGGGCCTTTTCAGCTAGTATCTCATAAACTAAAGCTGATAGGACAAAACTAATGGTACATTTGGCATCAGCGACCTAAATATACCCAAGTATAGGTATAAATTCTAAGGCACCAAAATGGCTGTTGGTCTGTGTAATGGTAATTATTTATTTTAGGTCGTTTATAGAATTTAATGTCATTGGTCATTTTTGGCCATTTTACAGTCTTTTATTTCACATTTCATATATTTAGGTGATCATTTACAGAAAAGACCATTTACGCCTTGTGAGTGGCTTTCTAATTCGACCATTCCACAACTAAGTCGCGGAATTACTCATCATGTTATTAAGTTATCATGCATTGCTAGTTTAACAGGCGGTTTTCACCCCTGACATACCGAATACGAAGCAGGATGGAAACGCTACCTTGATCGGTCGTCCCCTCGCCTATAAACAGAATAAAACACAAATAAAAACCAAAAGTAAAAAAGAAAATGAAAAGTGAGAACATGCGGATTATGGAAGCAGAAGAACGGCCATCACCAATCTCTACGGAGACAGCATATTGATTAGAAGTGGTTATTCCACAGGCATCAGTACCTATTTGTTAACTACGAGAACCAAATACCATCTAGCGTTCTGTGAGAGTTTGTAAGATTGTGAATGTTATCTGCATGTCATCAAGCTTCTTCAATATAGCCTATGTTACAGAGGAAAATGTGGCGTAGACCGGAATCGAACCCAGATTTCTCAGCCTATTCCTACACGCTGACGTAGCACCGAACAAATATTTGCCGTCTAAGTGCTGAGACATCCATGTTTTTATATTTTGGACTGTATTGCAACTTCCAAAGCCGTATATGAACACTGTAAAACAATATGTTGTCATGACAACTTATTTGCATTTGATAAATTCTAATATGTTAGCATAAAATAGGCACTAAATTGGGCATTACTCCGATACCGGTCAACCGATTTGGTCCAATATCAATAGGATCCTTCCCATGGACATTATAAATGCGTATAACAAGTTTCATGAAAATCCGATAAAGCGTTTTTGAGTTATCTTGCTTACAGACACACGGACAGACCAGACAATCTCAGAAAGTACCATATTGGCACTTAATAAACTACAAGGTTTTTAAAATATGTCATATTTAAAATATGAAACGTTTATTTTGTGATATTAATTGTATATTGCATATTTTGTATTTAAAATGAAAATTAGTAGGTCTATTTTTTTTTTTAATGTTTAATAATTATCTGCAACATACTTTACTGCATCATGAAAAACACTGTGCTATTGTCTATGCATATAAATTAAGAAAATAGGATTTTCATAGCACCTCCTCTCCTTAGGCCTACATTAGGATAACAAGGACATTAGAAAACCGCGAGTTCTCGTCCTGCATAGCCACACAGCAAATGTCAGCTGAAAGGTTATGACATCTCGTGCTGAATAAGCAATGATCAGAAGAACATCACTTGTTAGAATTGAGCCTACATAATACTGCATTATACATCACATGCCTTCCATGACAATGCCCTTGCATGCACACTGCATTCCACAACATACTTCGAGTGCACATTCTATGATAGCAATGTTCTTTATTGTGTTTGCATTTAGTTTGGTAAAAGAAAAGCAAGTTCGCTCTAAAAACCAAACAACACTATTCCCAGAATAGGCTATGTGTATAACAAAACGGAGGTGTGTACCGCAAATTAGGCCTGAACCGTCGCCGGTGTGCCGGAATTTCGTCCCGCAGGAGTTCTTTTCCACCAATTTATTTTTCTACCTGGCCCTGCGCAGAAAAATGTCCAGTAGCATGGACGAGTCTTCAGGGTGGGCCAAAAGTCACCCATCATAGGGATATAATTTTTTTTACAGTGGATTGGTCGTAGATGACGGGTAGAGTGGGCTCCTTGATCCCCTGATTTAAATCCATTGGATTTTGCGATATGGGGGTACCTGAAGGCAAAAGTGTACGAGGTGAAGATCAGGGATGAAAACCATCTTCGAGAGCGAATTGTAGCAGAGGGCCGTGCTGTCACCCCAAACTTGGTGTCAAATGTTCTACGGAACATGGGCTACCGTTTACAGACGCGTTTTGTTTTGATTGGTTCTCATATTGAAAACATAATCACAGAATAGTATAATCCCTATGGTGCGTGACTTTTGGCCCACCCTGTATACTGAAATACTTGAAGGGGGTGATGTCTTATTCGTACGCCAGTCTTGATTCTGAACAAAAACAAGTGACATAAGTTACTAAATACAAGACGTATTTTATAATATTTAATTTCGTTGTACTTTTCATTTACATAATGTGTGATGGAGTAGCCTACACCACATATTGTAAGTAAAAGTAGTAGGCATAACCTCTAATAATTTGTATTATAGAAGAAAATTGCGAGCCAGGGCCTTCAAGAACTTACGTCACCAATAAAGAAACTTGCGAGGAAAAGATCTGATCAGCGGCGAGAAGATAAAGATTGTAAATATATACAAAACTTAACAGTTTATATGTGCAAGGTGTAGGAGTGAAAGTGGCGTCATCCGTGGGAGCAGTTTCAGGTACGGTTTTCAAAGTCCAAAAAGAATACAGATCTATAGGAGGTGTCAAGGCACCGTTCAAAATTAATCCAAAATCAAAGAAGAAAAAAAAATAACTTGGCAGAATTGGGAATCGACCCTTGGCGCGTTCAATTGACTTTCCTGCATGTAATCGACTAAACAATCTCAAAAACGAACTCTTGTGAACTGTGCTTTGTACTTTCACACCAGGTTGTTTACTTTTGCTCCGTATACATCTTGGATCAAGTATAGGCATTTTAATTGCATGTTAATCCCAACGAAAATGACGAGAAATACAGATTTTCAGTGCCCGATCTAGGCAGCAAGCATAATGGGCCATTCAGATAGAAACTTAACCGTAAACGTAAGAACGTAAACTTAAACGCAAACTTTAGCACGGCATTGAGCATTCGCAATGAAAACATAAACGTAGGTAACAACCAATCACAAACGAGAACGTTAACAACTGATAAAATGACTGCAGCATACGAAAATACTTTCATGTTTCTATTAAACATATGTAGGCCATTAAAAATTGAAATCATACAAGCGTATGCAGGCACATAAAAATTAACAGAATATTATATGGGCTGTATTTAATACTGTAGTTCATTTCTGGGGCAACTAATTTTCATATATTTTCCTTCAATGCCGCATCTTTATATAATGGATGCCATTTATCATAACGAGGAGTTTCTCATTCATAGAATACTTCTTGGCTACTTCCGTCTCCTGTACTGTTCTCTGATTGGTTGTATCGTTATTTTTCGCATAAACGTAACGCAGAAGCTTGGTGTTTGCAAGCTTCTACGTTACGTTTAATTTTACGTTTAAGTTTCACGTTTATGTGAATGGTCACATTGAAAAACACACATTGGTCACATTGAACTATGTTTACGTTACGTTTACGGTTAATTTTCTCTGAATGGCCCATAAGACGTTTCACGTGCATCGCGGCTGCGTTCACGAAACAGGTTACCAGACTTTCTTTAGCTTTTCAATGGCACTATAACGGTTAGGCCTATGTGCTGATCTAAACAGTTTGTACAAAAAATCTAACCTTCTTAAATAAATTTAAAAAATAGTCATTCAATAACATTTCACTACTTTATTTAATTTTATTAGTACTATCTAATTAGTGCTAGTTTTCAAACGCGTTCATGCAGGGTTAATCGACAATAATTAATAATGTATACCAAGGGCACATGGGAATAGATCAATACTTAGTTTTTCAACAGGACACTTTATTAGTTTACCATGGGCATAACCACGTGATTTCAGTGGTGTATGCACTCGGGAGTACAAAATGACTCATCGATTTGACATTTGTATGTTGCATCAACTAGTTATTCTCAGAGGTAGGAAAAACACATGGCTATTTGCAAACCTTTTGTACAGTTTATCACATTACGTTTTTTTCTTCACTCTGTTCTTTGTCTCTCCTCTTTCTTCAATTTGATCTTTTAGGAACCGCACCCGAGCACGAGCAGTTTTGGTCATTCGGGTGTATTTCTCAACATTAGGCCTATATTTAGGTTTAGGCTATTAAGGTGTAACTTACTAGAAAATGTAACTTCTGTTGTGTTTTTTCCATAGTAAATGTTGTAGTAATTTTAAATTTGTAAATCAATAAAATCAGGTAAACTGATACAACAAAGTGTCAGAATGCATTTGTTTAATCAGTGACAATTGCAATAGATATGCAGAAAATAAGTTATTTTCGTAAACTATCTCCGAGCAAAGCTCCAGATCGATTCATTTATTTTCCGAAAAAGAGTCACGAATATTTTGGTTTTACTGTAACTGAAATGTGATGGGACAATAACATGTAATAGCACAATTACTTCTTCCTCCTTGTTGTTAACAACTTTCAATCAGGGCTGTATTTCTAAATAGGCTAAGTAGGCTGCAGCCTAGAGCGGCAAATTTTCAGGGGAGGCAGTTTGGCAATTTATTCAAAATGAAGTATTGAAGTATTTCAGACGTTAATAATGTTTTCCGTACGAATTACGTGGGGTGAGTTGTTTTAGAGAAGTTTGTATATTTTTCAACAAATAAACCAGTAGGCCTAATTAACTACATTTTGTGTAATTTCATTTCACCGTGTAGGACAACTTGATTCAAACTGAACACAGTTCTTCAATTACGCAAAAGATAGTCATTAGCATTAAAATTTAAAAAAACGTCTAAAATAGTGATCACTGATCTCCAAGAATTAATTAATTAACTTAATTTCGAAACCCATTTCATTTTTTAACGAATCTTAAAAGAAGTAAGTAAAAAAAGTAGATAACTAATTTCATTATATAATTTACTGGGTATTATGTAAACCATTAAAAGTGTAGTTTTATCTAAACTAAATGAATTTTATGTTTAAAAAAGATGAAAACACCAATGAATCTATCCTTTTGTTGTATAAAACAAATGTATTAAGCAAATATGAACTATAGAGGGGCGGCAAATGGACTTCAGCCTATGGGCGGCGTACTCTTAAATCCGGCCCTGCTTTCAATAGACATATTTTAAAAACATTCTTAGTTCAAATTTGCAGTGGCATCTGGCAACATTAACAGATTAGAAGTTCTTTTACGAATAAAACTGTAAACCACCTGCAAGATTGTTAAAAAGTGATTACCTGATTGAATTAATGTGCTGTAATAACTTAGTGTCATTACACGTTTCAAATTGGAACATTTGTTTTTAGGAAATATGTTCCTCTATGAGGTCATAATTAGGATTTTTGGGTCATATCAACATCCGAACCCCAGTTATCATGTAGGCTTATACTAAGCCAGTTAGGGGAAATATTATAGGAGAAAAATACCTCTGACACTGGGATTTGAACCCAGGACCTTTGACTATCCGTGCCGCCGCTCTACCAACTGAGCTAAAACCACAGTTCAATTCACAGCTCCAGATGGATCCTCTCTCCTATGACTGACTGTCCTTAATGGTCTACCTCACTGACAGACAAGTTATGTCATATGCAGTACTGTGAGGCATAAGAAGACATCAGTTGACAAAGACATAAGTTGTCTATCAGTGAGGTGGACGGTTAAGGGCAATCAGTCATAGGAGAGAGGTTCCATCTGGCGCTGTGAAGTGAACTCTGGCTTAGCTCAGTTGGTAGAGCAGTGGCACGGATAGCCAAAGATCCTGTGTTCAAATCACAGTGTCAGAATTTTTCTCCTGTAATATTCTCATGTAATGTCCGAGACAATAATCTGTGGTTCTTGAATGCTTATACAGTATATCATAAGTCAGGTAGGTTTTGCAAGGCGATCAATAGCCTACTTCTTAGTTTGAGGCTAAAACAAATTAATGCAATAAGGTCTCATTCTACTTTAGAGTGTAAGTGAGAAAGTTGTACTGCTCCTGCTTTAGTTCTGGAAAAAGAGACGCCACTAAAAGGTATTGCACCCAAGGTTTCCCGGTGAAGTGCTGAAGTAAATTGCAGGGACTCACGCCGGGGATTGAATTAATTTGTGTCGTCACATAGCAATTATACGTGCTCCTACTCAAAATATTAAGGGATCAATACTCTGACGTCACACTCTGTTTTACAATAAAAATCACACGTTCGGCGTAAGGAAGACTCCTGCAGTGACACATTCATCAAGCCAGGGAAACTGTGGAACCAGCCAAAATCCCGAAGGATGTAATTATTTTTGCTCCGTACACATCTTGAATCAAGTATAATCCCAGTATTAGGCCTATTTTATGTGCTTACGAATTTGTTTGTTGGTTTAAAGAATATAAAATCTATTCAATTAAGCTTCTTTTCAGAAGGATCAACTATAATTGATCCCATTCTACTTTGATCCTAGTCAAAACAAAGGGGAGGAGAATTCACAGAGAGTTCGCAGAAAAATCGCATCATGTGACAAAACGTGATTGGTTAATGTCATTAGCATGCGCCATTAGCAGGGTCTGGCTAACGAGTGTTCGTAAGTTCATGCAACAATAATATCAACATTTACACGTGAAATAAACTCTCACTGGCATCGTCATCATTATAATATATCAATTAGCAAACAAAACAAAGGATTCATTGTTCACGACGACCCTGCGGGTGAGTTGTACTAAGAATAAACAAACTAACATAAAACACGGTGACAAATGCGTTCTCACGTGCGGGCTATGACAGCCACGCCTCTTTGTTTTGAACAGGATCGTTCTTAAATGGGATAGAGAATAGCATAAGATGTTTCATGAACGAACTGACAGTAATTACTGCAAGTTTTTTACACTCGCGACTATTATCTACCTTTACCTTAGTATTATCTCTCCCTTTTAGGGACATTTTAAGCGACCCACGCCGCCCGAGCCTTACAGGGCCGCAACTGTCGGGAGAGGGATTATCTATGGATCACATACATATTTTTTGGACCAGACAAGGACGTGGAGGGCCTCCCCGGATGGGTGATCAGCCCAATGCCGGGGCCACCTCCAAGACAACACGAACACATAGGACGAGACACACCATTCACACATCCTCACTCCAAACAAGGCGAGGATAAGATGAAGATGATAATATCAGCCAAATGATATCCGGGGACCACAAGGGCCTAAAGTTACCCGATATTTGTCTCATCCCACCTAGGTAACTTGTCCCGTCCAGGATTCGAACCCGGGCCCGCTGCGTGAGAGTAGCGAACGCATCCTACACTCGCGACTATTAGAACTCTAATTTTCTATTGAACAAGAGTCTTGCTATCCTTTTTGCAGCCGGCTGTACATGTAATAGAAACAGTAGTTAATAAATGCCATCTCTCTGTAAACATTTAATTGTTCCAACTCGATAACGGAATTTCCAGATAAGCGACGCTCGGAGCAGTAAATTGAATTTGAAAAATAGGACAGTCCGCTTGGCTACAACAGCTGGCAGCTATTGTACAGCGTTGTGTAACTTGTCAGCTGTGGGTACATGTAATTGGTGGAAATATCTGAGAATAGGGACGATAATAACATTGCTGCACTTCAGGAAGTACAAGTTTAAATCAGGGATGGTAAAAAATCACCTCAGCACAGCTGTTCCTTGTACAGTTCAAGTACATCGCTATATGTATAAAAGGCTTTGTCCTGACTGACTGACTGACAGGAATCAACGTAGAGCCTAAACTATAACAGGTAGAGATTTGGAATTTTGACAATTCCTTCGTTTCGTAATGTAAGTGCTCACTAAGAAAGGATTTTAAAAATTCTGATTTTAAATGCCAAAAATCAAATGTTTTTGAGAATACGTAATCCCTTCTTACACAGAATTATCGAATCCGAATCACATTTGACATTAAAACATATTGTTGCCAGTGGGTTTCAGATGGGTTTGGAATTAAATTAAATGGAAGTTTGGCAATTACAGTTGGCTTTGTCTATTTTTGTCATACCTTGGAAATTAAACTTTCGCGATCGCTTGAATGTTGTAAGCCCTAATATGGTCAAACATTGTTTTATTTGGACGAAACTCACTATACAGGGATTTTCTGGACCAAGGAACTCTAATCTGAGGTCGCTTTTACCAGGCGATGCTATCTAAACGTGGTATGTAGTCCACGTGATTTAGGTGTTAATAAATATAATGATTTATCTATTATGCTCTAAATTTTTAATTTTTGAAATAATTATCGCGGGCGAAGCCGCGGGCACATGCTAGTCTAGGATAAAGCAAAAATAACTGGCTATCAAATTATCAATTAAGCGGATTTCGACACAAGTTGCGACTACGTTTATTAAAGGTCAAGTTCAGTTGCTTCTTTCTGGAGAATGTTGCATGTAGAGGTAGGGGGGAAAAAAGAAGGGACCAACTATTGTAGCCGATTTCAGAGCCTTGTTCACACCACGCAATATTTAAGGAGAGATGGTAGTTATCATTGTCAAAAAATCTTAGGCTCATGTAATAGAGCATAGTTTTGTGAACATTTTGATATATAGGTCTTATATGTTGCGTTATTATTAAGCCAAGCAGAGCGATGGAGCTTTCTAATTCGGATAAAATACCATAAGCCACGTCATTTTCTTTTCGCTCTCCTGTAAAATTACATTTTTTGTACTTCAGGTACCATTTTCTGAAAAGCTATTCATGCTAAAATAATGAAACTTTCAGAAATTCATTATAGATGGATGACAAATCTCCCTTAGCAGAATTATGGGATTTTTATTTTAAAAAAAGTCTTATTTGTTTAGTCGTGAAGTTTTCAAGCAGTTTTCATGCCGTAAAATTGTACATATTAAACTGATTGTTCTAGGGTAAATAGTACTACCTATTGTTAGTAAGTTCCCAAAGTATCACAAAAATCTAAGCTACAGAAATTAAATAAAGCGTACCTATGTCAAGGGAAGTAACTGTAAAACAAAATGATCACCTACGTGTTAAAAAATTATTTCCTACCAAACAGTGAGTTCTAGAACAACCATTCTCTGCTTATTTTAAACTGCAGTGTGCACTTGCAAAGCATAAAAAAATCAACTAAATCTGATTGTTAACACCTGAGTTATGGCATCTTGAACATACGCTATATTTTCTATCATTTTGCCAGCGGTAACTACGATCTCCCCTTAACTACCGGTACTTAATTAACGGATTATTCCAGGAAAATGAATTTTACTAGCTTATTTTCTAATGGGTTTCGAAATGGGCTAAGTCAACAGTCGACATTAGAACAAATTTCAAAACATTCCCTGCTATCCTGTGAATGCCCGTTCCAGATCTCCCTACTTTAGAAAAAAAACCTCGGAAATATTGTGAACTGAACCCGGGCCTGCGGATCCGAAGCCAGCGACGCTAACCACGAGACCACAAAGATGATCGGTACAGACACATACACAAATTATTTGTTCTGTGCCCAAGGTTGCGGGTTCGATCCCAGCCCCCTCGATGGCTTTTATGTGTGCATAAATGTGACAGGTTCATGTCAGTAGATTTACTAGCATGTAAAAGAACTCCTGCGGGGCAAAATGCCGGTACACCGGTGACGGTCATAGGTCTACGTTGCAGTACATCCCCGTCGTTAAATAACCATATACCAACCAACCAATAAATTATATGAGCCTTTGCAAGGGACAGCATAATGCTGGGCCATTGCAGAATTAAAATCCGGAAAGCAGGCATACAGACATGTGGTCAGACAGACAGAAGAGAGCAGCGTGTGTATGTGTATATCTATAAAAAGTGCGAGCTTTGTATGGCAGAGATCCAGGGCCCGATTCCAAGCCGTGGCTGTGTCTGGTGCCTCCCTCACAATGTGCGTGCCATTCACGTGGTTATGTAGACCAATGTGGCTTTCTCATCAATACATCACCCCAAGATATCTTGATATTCTCATACCATTTGGAGGAATGTGGTGATCACTAGGGCCCGGATTTTTAGGCTTTTATAAAAGGTACTTTAGCCTTTTATCTTCGTAAAATAGCCCTTTTTAAACAAACGATTTTAGCCGTCTTAATAAAACATAATATAATGAACACTAATCTTAACACCGAAAATTGTATTGTAATTTTGACACAGTTACTCTAGTTTTTACAAAATAAACAAGTAATTATTCCTTATATCGGCACTCGAAACATAGCATAATCAATTGCGATATTTACCCATTAATGATACAATTATTCAATACACCACTCAATTCACTTTTGTAGATATACAAAAATAAGTAGCTGAATTTGTTCCTTTAATAAACTTCTGTGTCGTTGGTCGGCAAATTGTTATATTTTAAAGTTGAAACGACAATGGATTAGTTGCAGATTTCAAAGAATTGCAGACGGCTCAAGTTTCATTTCCTGCGACGGCGAGGCTGCACATTTTCCAGTTACAAAAGACAAGCGACAAAGCGACATATATATATTGTTAATTTCAGTGCGTTGTATAGATCTACTTTTATATATTTTCTTAAAATGCACAAATTCACATGTTTATTTTCCTTTGCATTAATTGGAAAAATCTATTTAAAAATCGTGTTTTTCTGCAAAAGTCCTCTTTAGCCCCTAGTTTTTCAGCAAAAGTCCACTTTAGCCCCTAGTTTTTTCAGCAAAAGTCCTCTTTAGCCCCTTTTAGGCCATTAAGTCCAATTTAGCCCTTTTTAGGTTCTATGAGACTCATATATAGTCGGAAGCAAGGGGCATGAAACGGTAAAACCTTAAAATGTTTTAATTTGGAAGCTGAGGGGAAAAAGTTAAAACCTTCGAATCAGGGCCCTAGTGATCACTAGGGGGCGGATTTCTATGATATGTCATATTTTTTCCCTTTGCATTATTTCAGGTTTCCGACTAATTTAAACCCGATTCCAAGCATCCTGGTGAAAATGGAACGGCTTTTATTGTGCATATAACTGCATATTTATGAAATTTTCAACTATTGTAGCATATACATATTTAGGTCATATTTTTTTTGTATATTTGTGTGCATATTAAAGAAATTTTGAAGTTCCATATCATATTTTGTAAATTTTGCATTACAATGATACTTTTTGAGAATTTACAAATATTTTAAATAATTAACACTATATTTTAACAAAATGTATTGTATTGAAACTTAAAAAAAATATATACACAATGTCTAAGTGGTAAAGTCATATTTTAAATTTTATTGGTCATATTTTAATGTGATTTAGGTCATAAATGCATGCATATATCCTATTTTTTAGGTCATAAAAATCCGCCCCCTAGTGATCACGCAAAGAAACAGATTCTGGACCCTGGGAGAGAGGAGATAGGAATCCATAAATTTCTAGTAAACACTTGACACCGAAATTTACAGAACAGGTATCGAGTTATCTAGTAAACAGGTCTAAAGGAAGTCCTGTTTTGAATGCTCATTCAATAAGGTCCTATAATGATTGTTATGGAGTTGGCTGAAATACAATTAACAAACCATAACATGTCAAATTTGAAACGGCTGGCAGCGTAAAATTATGAGGATTAATAATTCCACTATTTAAGCATGCTGTTACTCATGTTTTTCTGTGCAATTAAGAAGTTTAATGTAGCCTATGTCTTGTGAAATGTTGTATGTAGATAAGCTGGAACGCTTAAAATGTACAGTTTTACGTGAATCACTCTAAAATAAGTTTCTGCTTGTTATTGGGAGTGTAGATTATTACCAAGGCCCGGAATTTGATGACCAAAAATATTTTTAAAAATGAGCTATAAAATGACTGCAAAAATAAAAAAAATTACCAAAAATGTTGTATGAAAATGCTACTTTATCCATCAGATTTGTGTCTATTTACACTTTTGTTGTTGTTCAATTATAGGTTTGTAATTCGTTAATTGGTACACACAAATAAATGCAAACATGAAGCACTGTTTTTATGTACCCAAGTTGTAACTATAACAAGATTTATTTATTTATCCTTATTTAGAGTTATGATAATAATCAACGCAAGTAAATACACAAAACCCCTTTATAATGCGAGAAACCAAACAAAATGAGAAAATCATTCATTACTTTACATTTAAAAATTTGCCTAAAATATGAACTATGGAAAAAAGAACGTAAAATGACCAAAAAATTACCAAGTAATGACATTAGACTACATTCTAAAAAATACCTAAAAACAACAAATGGGGAAAAGACCCTAAAATTACCATTTTTATAATCTAGGAGTCATGATCAGAATATCTAGACTAGTGGGCAACGTCCATGATGTTCCAGATGACAAGTTATTACAATCCGGGCCCTGATTATTACGTACTGTAACTACATGTGTACCTTGGCGTTTCTATTTTGTTCAGTAGGGCAATCTACAAACGTGGGAAGTCGTTTTCTTCCTTGGTAAAAAATATTAAAAAAAAAAAAGAGTCAAGAATTTTCCTGGTTCCTAATCATAGGTAGACTACGAGAAAAGGAGAATAAGAAAGGAATGTAAATTAACTACAGAGAGAGAGAGAGAGAGAGAGAGAGAGAGAGAGAGAGTGAGAGGCAGCAGTACATACTGTATGCAAGACCCTTATTATGTTGTCAATAAAACAAATAAAAACCGCACATAAATTGCTAAAAAGGCCAGGAGATACTCCTCCCTAATTAACTACCCCGACAAAGGAGGACAATGCTGACTGTACTGATTTGAGTCTGGCAGTGGCGGACGCAATCCTCCCCCGAAATTTGAAAAAAAATTGGCGATTGGCCTCGCCTTTCTCTTATTTTTAAGGGGACTTTACATGAAGAAAATTTCGTTTGTCGCTACTTTCTCGAAAACGGCTCCGTTCTAAGAGGCTAACTTTTAAAAACAACTTCCCAGCACTTAAAACCTTTGCAAAAACAGCACTTTTCGAAAAGTCTATAGTAAATTAACACACCAAAATAGACGGTCATTTGGCCACTACTCCAGTCCGAGCGAGGTTTTTGAGGGGTTTCCCTCGTTCTAAGGCGAATGCCGGACTGGTCAATAATCCTCTCAAACAGATGCACACGCTAAAAATCTCTAGAATACATAACTACAAGTCACTAAAAAAACACACTCCGGAAATATAGCACATAAGACCTATCCGCACTTAGGTATATCCTGCGCCAAAATACAAAGACACAAGTACACAGCCCAAACATCCCCTACGGATGTACATAAGGGCACAATAGGTATACACAACATCACATAAGGTTACCAAAATTTGGTTTGACCGGAGGTGATAAGCTTCATTGCTTGGCACTCCGGGGGTAAGGGAGGGCACACACAAAAAAAGCTAACTTTTATTTGGGCAGAGGAAGTTATGTGAATCTCACATCAGATTTTGTTTAGCTTTATTTCTATCTCCTTAAATCCCTCCCCTAAAGAAAAACTCTGCGTCCGCCACTGGGAAGACGTTGTGCATTATGTATCGCTACCTCGAACCGACCTCCCCGTACCTATCCGTGCGATCTGCTTGACAATAATTTGTGAGGACGCTAATGTAATTGAATGGAAATGAAACTCCGTCCCCACGGCATGGAACTAGCTTAGTACCTAGTCATATCATAAGTTCTGTCAATAGAATCTGGACCTCCTTATCTCACTTATAGGAAGTAAGAGGGGTATGAAAATAAGGGTTGTTTACACTAGCATCCTGTACTCAATATTGTAACCTGGAACATTCAGTCAGCACTCATACTTGAGATGGAGTGGACATCAAATGAAAATCGTGTTGCAATAATAGCATTACACAAGTGCAATAACGACGCAAGTACCTTTTTCAAGTTATTGAAACCACTTGGAATCACACTCAGATTTGTGTACCGAACCATACAGAGATTCGTACAGCTTGGCACATTTGATGACCATATAAGGTTTGGGTGTCCTTGCACAGTTCGAACCCCGGAGGTGGTAAAGAAGATAAGGGGTCGAATTCGAAGAAATCCAGTCAGAAGGCAAAAGATAATAGCCCAACAGACAGGAATTTCGCAAGTGAGTGTTTCAAGGATATTAAATCAAGATCTCAGATTGAAAGCTTACCGCTGAACTACCGGACACTATCTGGATGCTCGGCTGAAGAAAATTAGGGCCCAAAGATCAAAAGTGCTTTTTCAGCGGTACGCAAAAGGTGAACATAAAAAAAATTCTGTTTACAGATGAAAAAATATTCACCATAGAGGAGAAACTGAATAAGCAAAATGACCGTGTGTATGCTCACAACAGTAAGGAGGCCCATGAAGTTGCTCCCCGTGTCCATCGTGCCCACCATCCAGTCTCAACAATGGTTTGGCTAGGAGTGGCCTATTCTGGTACCACAGAGGTCCATTTTTGCAGAAAAGGTGTGAAAACCAGTGCCAAAGTGTACAAGGAAGATGGTTTAGAACCGATTATGAAGCCACTTAATTAGACTTTGTTAAAAAATGAGCAGGACTCTGAACCTGCGCACAGGGCTAGCATCTCGCAAGAGTGGCTTAAAGCCAATGTTCCAGAGTTTATTGCCCACAGTGAATGGCTGTCCTCCAGACCAGACCTCAACCCTCTGGATTACAAACTGTGGGACATTTTGGAGACTAAGGTCAACTCTTCCTGCCATAGAAATTTGGAGAACCTGAAGAAAGCCATCGTGCATGCAGTGGCCACTTTGGTCATAAATGTTATACGTGCCTCAATAGATGACTGGCCACAACGTTTGAAGGCCAGTGTCAAGGTCAAAGGTGGGCATTTTGAATAAGTGTATGTGCATTTTGTTTGTGAAAGTGTGGTGTTTAATTTAAGACCAAAGAATTATATATTGTGAAATTTTTGTGTTCTACAGCGGTCTCTAAAGTTGTGACAGAACTTATGATATGACTGGGTATATTATTTTCCTTCATTCCCTTCACTCTGATAAACATCTCGTTTCCACTGCTTAAGTTGGAAATTTTTCTAGGGGGAACCTATAAATTTATATGCAGGTATTAATTTGTTTTTCATTTTATGTTACCAAACATTGTCAAATTACTTTTTTTAATTAAATACACAGAAAATACACAATAACAACAACCAATGCAACGAACTTCGTCACGTATGCATTGAACCGCGCATGCAAGGCAACTATCGCGACAAGAACAGACCATGACCCTAATAACGGTTCTACATTTTATATATATATATATATAATTATTAGGGGGCGGATTTCTATGACATGTCATATTTTTCCCCTTTGCATTATTTCAGGTTTCCGACTAATTTAAACCCGATTCCAAGCATCCTGGTGAAAATGAAACGGCTTTTATTGTGCATATAACTGCATATTTAGGAAATGTTCAACTATTGTAGCATATTTAGTACGAATGTGCATATTTAAGTAATTTTTTTTTTTTGCATATTTGTGTGCATATTAAAGAAATTTTGAAGTTTCATATCATATTTTGTAAATTTTGCATTATAATGATACTTTTTGATAAATGACAAATATTTTAAATAATTAACACTATATTTTAATAAAATGTATTGTAATTAAACTTAAAAAAATATACACAATCTGTAAGTGGTTAAATTATATTTTAAATGTTATTGGTCATATTTTAATGGTGTTAGGTCATAAATGCATACATATATCCTATTTTTTAGGTAATAGAAATCCGCCCCCTAATAATTGTAAAAAATAAAATATAAGCTGTGTGTTTGTTGGACTTTCATATAAATCTACAGTTTTATTCAGATCTCAATTAAATTTTGCACACTTACCCTTGAAAACACGAGGGAAAGCACTGTCGGCATTTAAATTTTTTTAAAATATCTAATAATAATAATAATAATAATAATAATAATATGCCCTTATTCAAAGCTCTTAATCTCTAGACATAGACTGTAAACGGCTTTGTCCTGACTTAATGACTGACTGACAGAGATTCAACATAGAGCCTAAACCAGGTGTGGGCAACCTATGGAAAGATACGGGCTAAACTTTACGATATTTATGAAGTCGCGAGCCGGAGATAATAGGTAATTGTGAAAAAATAATCATGATGCTGCTTTTTATATTTGTAAATATAATGTTGAAGTTACATGAATTAGTACAATATCGAACTGATTAGGTATTTACTTACAATCAGCAGAAATTAATCATAAGCTTGAGCTTGAATTTGAGAAACAAGATAATCAATGTCGGCATCAATCTGTGAACCGAAAATATTTATTTTTTCGAGTGCAATTTTAAAATGTCCAGCGGGCCGGATCAAAAGTCCATATATGGCCTAAACTATAATAGGTAGGTACTTAAAATGTTGACAGTACCTTCGTTTCATAATGTAAATGCACGCTAAGAAACGGTTGTATGGTAACATGAGAGTGAGAAATAATTATACAATTTTATGTTACCGTGTTACCGGAATTTCTGTTTCTTCTTATTTGAACCCCTACCAGGCTTGTTGTGTAAAAGCGATGGGATGCAAAATTCTACATCCTCTATGAGTCATAAAAAGCTATATCAAGCGTTTTCTGTAGGAATATTTTGAGTGTGATAAGTCGTTCTTCATTTATAATTTTTAATACCTATATAGGCCTAAGAACCTATAATTTGAAAATCGAAAGTCCTTCATAAGTTGATTTCCAATTACAAAATACAAAACCCGGGCGACGCCGGGCCTTTTAAGCTAGTATTACCACCGCCGTCTCAATACAGTTCAGAAGGCAGTGGTATTACATATATTGGTACAGGCCAAAGCCCTATGCGTGGACAAATGACAGTGTATAAACCATCGTCATTGTTTCAAATAAATATTATAGTAGGCTATGTTTGATTGTTTATGAAATAAATATAAGCTGGATTCATTTATTTGTTCCTTATTTGCTCTTCGACAGGATGCTCTCAAATATTTGTTTGAATATTTATGGATTACTCCAAACGTATTATGGCCTATCTTCGGCTGTTTGATCTGCAAGAAAGGCTGAATGTACTCGAATATTCTTTTAGTATGGTTTTTTTTAATGATGCCTGAGATAAAAAAAATGTCTAAGATGAAAAACAAAAGTTTTTTTGTACCAGTCAAGAGGAAACATTATGATACAAAACAGGTAAATAACTTTTGTCTTCATTTTGGAACCTCTTGAAATTTTGTGTGTTACCGTTACTTTAATGAATAACCAATTCAGTAATGTCTACTGGAGGTCCAATATCTATGACTCATTCTTTAATTACTTTAATTCTTCATGATTCATTTATTTGTTCCTTATTTACTCTTCGACAGGATGCTCTCAAGTATTTGTTGTTTGAATATTTTGTGGACTACTCCCAAGGTATTATGGCCTATCTTCGGCTGTTTGACCTGCAAGATATGGTAAATGTACTCGTATATTCTTTCAGTATTGTATTTTAAAGAAGTCTCTGATAATAACACATTTCTAAGATGAAATCACAATTGCTTATTGTATTAGTCAAAAGGAATCATTATGATAAACTACAGGTAAATAAATTTGTCTTTTGTTTGGAACCTCTTGAAATTGCTTGCGTTTGCGTTACATTAATGGTAAATCCATTCTACAATATCTACTGCTCATCCTACATCTTCATGCTTTATTTACTACTAATTCAAAATTAAATTGTCTTTGTAATTCTCTTTTTTCTGGGTTAGCTTTTAACATGTATATGCGAGAAAGTTTGTGCAAGTTTTTTTTTGCACCATTTATTTCTCTGAGGTTCAAGAATTGTTTAATCTACAATTTTATTCCGACCCAGATTTTATTGCGATTTACACCAGATATTTGTAAATGTCAGGTATGTAATTTATATTAAGCATTAAGGTAAACATACTTCTATATTTGAATATATCAAATGGCTTAGTGCACTCATGTATTGAGTACAGTTTTGGAGTTAAATGTGTTAAGTGCACATCTGGAAGCTCCTGAGGCATATCTTCACTCTATACAAACGTGGCAAATGAAAAAACAGAAGCTTAATATACTTCCTGTAGAAGAAAATGTGGTAAGCAGTTTTCCCAGGTGCACATTAGTGATAATTAGGTTTACAGCCATTTCATAATTACGGGTGGGACATTCTAGCAAATTATGAAAACTATCTTATACCAAATTTTACTTTAAGATACATATTTTCTTAAATCATAATGGACATAGCCGATTACTCTTGACTACATGGTATTAAAGTGTGTTAAAATCATGCTAAAAATGGCAAAAAAAAAAGTAACTACAATGCAATAAATATGTAAATCGACAGATTTTACATATGAAACAACTTCAAATACAATTAATTCCTTAATATTCAGTGAAGTTGATGTATTAAACTTACATTTGACAACACAATTACACTAGTTTTATAACATCTCTCTTTGAGGGAAAAGTTCCCATATTTTATGAAATGGCTGTTTACTAAAAACTATAGAATTTTGTTGTACTTAACACGTGTGTGCACTAAGTCATCGATAATAGGATTTTTCAATTAACCTAATCCTTCTGATGACACCAAGGCCCTGGATCAACTCAGCCTATATCAGAAACGAATACCCAGAACAATCCTGTGGGTAAAGGCGGCGGTGCGTTAAGGCTGACAACCTTACGCCCTTCACCTTCCACCTTCCAAATAATATGACCTATGGTCGGATAAATTTTACTAAAAAAATGTGAGCTCACCCTGATCGATTCGTTTGCTTATAATGTCAGACATCTGAAATGTTCAACACTAGGAGGTGCCCGTGGCTTCGCCCACGATAACTCATTTAGAAATTAAAAATTAAGAGTATAATAATTATTAAAGCATTATATTTATTAACACTTGCACGCGAATCATTCATAAACTAAGCCATTAATAATATTAATGAAACAGCTAAAATTCCTGCTTTAGAGTACATTCCACGATATGAAAGCGCCCCCTGGGAAAACTATATCAGAATCGATTATGCAGTTCCAAAGAAACCTGTGAACACATAATACGTATTGTTTCTCGACTGTTTATTGACATGAAAATGATGTGAATTTTATTTTATCAATTCAGTGTAATTTTCAGAAATTATATAATGTTTCAAGGGAAGGAATGGTTTGTTTGGATTATTATCAGCGATATTTCAAGAGTTAAACCATCAATATTTTACTGCTGGTGCCCCCGGTGCTTCGCCCGCCATGATTCATTGACTCCAGGATTTTTAAGAAAATTACACTGGTAGATTATTAAAAATGTTTGTGGTTCAGAGCTATGAAAATTGTAAGTAAAAATAAAATTAGAATATTTGTTCATTGTGTTCATTTCACTTAGGCCTTATATAATAGCGGTTTACCTAATTTTGTAGTCGTCATGAAAGTTTACATTGCGAGAGACGAACATCGCCGAGTATACCCGATGTCTCACGAAGCGGGCGAGCGAGCAAGCACGCTATTTAGGGCCGTTGAATTGTATAAGAGTAGATATACGGAAGAAGGATAATGAATGTAGACCTAAATCGAGAAACATTGATCGATTTGGACGGAACTCACTATGAAGGGTTTTCTAGGCCAGGGAACTCGAATCTGAGGTAGTTTTTCCCCCCAAGCAGCGCTTTCTAATCGCGGAATGCACGCCGGATTTTTAGCTGTTTCTTTACAATTATTAATCGTTTAGTTTATGAATGATTCGCGTGTAAGTGTAAATACATAGAATGTTTAAATTATTTTGCTCTTAAATTTTAACCTTCCAATTAATTATCGTGGGAGAAACCGCGGGCACCTGCTAGTAATATATAACTGGAATAGCAAATAATTAATTAAATAATATTAGCAATGCTGTCTGTTCTGCTAGATACAAATGTAATTAGCTAACAAAGTGAAATGACAGGCTACCTGTAAACGTCAAAAAACGGAGAAAATTTTATGACACTGGTTTTAATTTTCTGTAAAACACAGCGTGTAATAAAGCCACATAAGATCATCGCGAGTGATTTGAACAACAAATCAATAACAGATTAAAAGTTACACATATTTCAAATACAAGGCACCAACACATAAATTGCTCTTGCAAAGTGCTGTTGTAGGTGTCTGTTAACTTGACCACATTTGCACTGGATAGTTGGGATGATGACTACTCTAACTCAAATTCAAGTAACAAACAATGAGCTACACTCTTAACGAACACGTGAGCTGTCATTGATAGGTTCAAGTTAATGTGTAAGCATTGTTAAATATACATTATATGAATGGAGAATTACTTCACACAAAAACACTACGAGACTAAGCAGTAATCCTCCAAATAGAACATAGAATGGTGTCTCTAGTATAGTCAGTGTTAATGGGTTTGGACCAAAATCTGATTTGAATGTTGTAAACAAACCATAGTTAAGATCCCAAGTAGCATTCTTAATCATATAGTCAGCAATCCCAGAATCAATAAGTCTCCCTGCAATGGAGTCCATACGTTCAACTAAATCACAATCAGGGTTCTTCACATACATTTGTATAAAGAAATGTACCACTGGTGGCGTGGCTCTCGATATCACGGGCTTTCTATACACCGAACGCAATACTGGGACATAGACATACTCGTCATACGTATCAACAAGAGCAGCCAAATTTTTCTTAATTATAAGATAGTCCAAGTAATTGTTTTCACAACATTCATGTTCTCCAATAACAGAAATGATCTTTCTGCTTTCTACAGGTAGTTTTTCACACTTCTGCAAACCTGACTGTTCAAGTTCTTCCATGCTGCTTATAGGTGGATACTGTCCTGGGTCAATCATAAACCCATACAATGTAGCCGTGTAAGCTGTGTAGATTTCTATGCAGAAAAAAAACCAGATAAACAAAAGGACGACACCAATTTTCCTCTTGAAATTATCAGGAAAGCCCATAGCAAGGTATGTCCCCAAGGTATTAATAAATACCAGAGCCAGGCTGGGATTCGTGGCCTGCTCAGTTCTCTGTATTATCCAAAACGTAATTGAACCGAGTAGGTATGCCAGAGTGACTAGAATCCACATATCAGGCGCGAATGCGAGAAGAAGAGCTTGCCATCGCGGGACATCGAACACAGGAACATACCAAGCGTAAGAGAGCCAGTAATGAGGGTACGTTTCCCTGCACTTCCTATATTCAATTGGATTGATCTGAGGAATGGCTACATCGATTGACATTCCATCTCTTTTATATTCAAATTTAACACGAGGATTACCTGTTGCAATTTCTACCAAGGATACAAAGAACCCAAATGGTTTTGAATTCCGATATCGGTATGAGTTTGTAACATATGGCCTTAGGATACTATACCCTGCATAAAATGAGCATTTCCACCTCCTAGACGTATCTTTAAAAGGGAACAGATCTAAATTCAACAAGAATGTTTTCTCTGCAGAATCCCATTTGTCCATCCTTGTAAGTTTCGTTATTTTCTTCAGACATCTGGACTGTAATTGCGGTAACCAACCGAAAATATCAAGCTGAGGATTCTTCGCTTTTTGCCAGCCGATTTGAGGCTGTATAATTATAGCATTTGAGATCAAGTTAGTATTCCACAGGTTATTCAGCAGATCGGTCGCTAGTTTCTCTTGTTGGATTCGTGAGTTTGAGAAGCGTGGCATTACCATTATCACGTGTTCTATTCCTTCCACCCGTGTTTTCGTGATTCTCCTAATCACTACTGTAAGCCAATCTAAGAAATTCTTCTAATTGGTTGGTCCGACATCGAAATTAGGTAATAATAAAACAACCGATCCTTTGTTGAACTTTGCTCTTTGTGTATCCAGTTCTTTTCCATCCTCACATCCCACATGTATTACTTGATTCTGAAGTTCATTGCCCAATGATGTCGTGAGTGTTTCTTCTGCATCAGTTAGCATCCATTTCCGTCGACAGAAGGAAAAAGCCGGTGCATGAACTACCACAAGCAAATCTGTGGGGATGTATTTCTGTGAGATGTTTTGCACACTTGCAGCTAGTTGTTGCCCTAATTCTTCCATCAGGTCTCCTCGTACAGTACCCCATGAAAATACATTAACCAACAAGAAAAATATAATAACAACTGTTGTTGCCATGTTTGTACCACAAATCTGAATATCTGTGTTCCAGATAATTTTATGGTCCAATAATTATCCTCTTAACAGAGTGATTTATTTTTTCTCACGATGTGCTGAAGAATAAAAGTATTGGTATCACAGTACTGTAAGAAACACTTGTTCTGCTATGAGTTATCCATACAAACTGACTCAGGTGTTCAATACTAAAGCGAACAGTCGTAGTTTCCGATGGAATTTACGTAGTCAATAGTCCCCATGTATTTCGACATCAAACACATATGTGACCTATTTTGCAATTATCCTCTATACATGAACATACGTCTTGTTCTCTTAATATCAAATTTTGCATTACGGGTTATAAAATATCCTATCTATACCATTTTTCATGAACATCCTGTTCTGAACTAATTTATATCTACTTCTTTTTCGATAAACTTGACTTATCTATTTTCAGAATCCTGACCCTTTAAGGCGTAAAACAGATTAAACACCAAAGCCAAATATTTTTATTGGATTTTTGCAGTCAACTAAATTATTTAATATTATACCCTTAGCCTATAAAGTAACAATTATTATACTTATATCGAACTACTGTTACACAAGTTATTGTCATCTGTGAGATAATGGTTAGACAATGTTGAATTCATCATGTAATGGACACTATGTAATATACAATTCTTATGGATACTAACTAGGGCCCGGATTTTTAGGCTTTTATAACAGGTATTTTAGCTTTTTATTTTCGTGGAATAGCCCTTTTTAGGCTTTAAACAAACGATTTTAGCCGTCTTAATAAAACGTATAATGAACAATAATATTAACATCGAAAATTGCATTATAATTTTAACACAATTATTCTAGCGTTGTTTATAAAATATACAAGTCCTTATATAGACACTCGACAAATAGCATAAATAATTGACACATTTGCCCTTTAATGAAACCATTATTCAATACACCAATCAATTCACTCCCGATCTACAAAAATAAGTAGACTCCGTTTCTCTGCCAATCTCCATCACTCTCTGTCATTTCTTAAGGGGTAGGAAAAGATGAAAATCTCTAGGTTCGCGGTACGAGCTGTAGGGTGGAGACTTCAACACCTCCCTGCAAAAGTTCGGCTAGGAGATGTCTCAATATCCACCCTACAGCCCGGACCTCGCTCCCAGTGATTTCCATCTTTTTCAATACCTCAATAAATGACAGAGAAGCGGATATGATTGTCATACAGTGGTTCAAAACCCAGGCGGCAGACTTCTACAACACAAGTGTTCAAATTTGGCCTCACGTTATGAAAAAGTCTCAATTTCTGTGACGAATATGTTGAAAAATAGCTGAACACTTGCTATATCTGTTGCAAACAATATTTCCATGAAATTTTGTTTTGTTGGTGTAAACGGCTCTAGGGAAACTTAGGCCTACTTTGTGTTTTTTCCGTGTAAATTGCAGGTAAAAGAGAAAATCGTCAAATTTCCTAAAGACACTTCACCCGGTTACAAATCTTCATTTTCATATTACTTTTCGTTCTGAGCAATGTCATTCGTACACACATTCACAGAAAATTTTCCGAAAATCGTATTGAGGGACATCAAAACGTGTACTAATGCCGGAAACTCATTATCGAACACTATTCCTCTACCTATAGGAAGGGAACGTAAAGAAAGGTATGACCAGAAAATGAAACTTACAAAATTAAATTTCCCGACCGGTTTTTCCCTGCACCGCACGTGATCTGAGATTAGACGAACTTCATGAGCGCGCCTTGTTCCACTGACTAGGCAACCAGCATGAAAAAGAAGCGTTTCAGTTGGTGCACCCAAGCCAATTTTTATATTTAAAAAAATCAGGTAAATTAATATAACTAAGTGCCAGAATGCTTTTGTTTAATCAGGTATAACTGTAATTATGATATGCAGAATAAAATATTTTTAAATTCATTCCGAGTTAAGTTCTAAATTGATTCATTAAGCAGGGCTTACGGAAGAAAAAAGGTCTAGTTTGATAAGCATATGTAAAGGAATATGTGGGTAGTGTTATTTATCAAAGCTACCTGTATTGGAACTTCCTATGCCGTATAAGAACACTGTAAAACAATATGTTGTCATGAGAACTGATTTGCATTTGATAAATTCTTTCTAACCATAAAATAGGCACCAAATTGGGCATTACTCCGGTACCGGTCAACCGATTTGGTCCTATATCAATAGGCTTCTTCCCGTGGACGTTATAAATGCGTATACCAAGTTTTATGAAAATCCGATAGTGTATTTGAGTTATCGTGCGTACAGACACACGGACGGACATTTTTTTATTTTTTTTATTTGACCATAGTTGACCCAGAGTCCCACAGCCGGAGGCTACACTACTGGGGAGAATACAGATAATACATAGACTAATATTTACATACAGTTTGCTATCTTGGGCACGGACGGACAGACTGACATTTTCCCGTCCACCACACAATCTCATAAAGTAAAATACTGGCATTTAATAAACAAAAAGGTGATTGCTGAAGAACCGCTAAACTGTATCCTCAATTTGTTCGTCTATTACAGCCAGCAATATTTACGTGTTTAAATATTTGAGTAGGTCTTGTAGTTTCTCAGAGGGAGGAACTTAGTCTCTCAACTAGTGGACACAGAGTAGGCTATGTTATCAAGGCATTATTAAACAAAGAACCTCGAAAGTTAGATTTTGTTTTGTGAAAAATAACAGCTCCTATAATTGATCCCATTCTAGTTTGATCCTAGTCAAAACAAAGGGGAGGAGAACTCACAGAGAGTTCGCGGAAAATTCACATCATGTGACAAAACGTGATTGGTTAATGTCATTAGCATGCGCCATTAGCAGTATGTGGCTAACGAGTGTTCGTAAGTTCATGCAACAATAATATCAACATTTACACGTGAAATAAGAAACTCTCACTGGCATCGTCATCATTACAGTATATCAATTAGCAAACAAAACAAAGGATTCATTGTTCACGACGACCCTGCGGGTGAGTTGTACTGAGAATAAACAAACTAACATAAACACGGCGAACACGTGCGGGCTATGACAGCCACGCCTCTTTGTTTTGAACCGGATCGTTCTTAAATGGGATAGAGAATAACTCTTGAGATTGTAGTTTGATATGTTCTTATAATTAGGAGCCTGAAAAGCTGTATGTCCTTTTTTTATCATAGCAAATTCTCTTTTTTTTTCAATAATAATTGTCATTTAAAAATTTCATTTTTAATTTGTCCTAAAGTGGTGTATTTTCATACAAAACAATTGTAACAATAAAATTTCCAAGAAAATAATGTTTTGGTAATGTATATTTCATGTGTAATGAAAATGGTTTTTTTAAAAAAAATTAGTATTTGTCACTAGATTGACTGAACGGCACAAGAATTTCCGGTTTCCTTGAACGTAGCTCAAGATCTTAATAGTGCGTCAAGTTTTCGAGTGATCAGTTGCTCATGAAAGATCCTGCATGTTCAATATGGATAATACTGTTAGTGGTAGAAATGTGAACACAAGCAAGAGTTCAATAATGAAATCTGCTGTTCGCGTCGCTCAATAAAACGGGTCATTAACGTCAAATAAGTTAGTGTGTGCAATCGTTACACTCAAGGGCGAGGTTTTGCAAGAATAGTGGCCTACGTGTGAGGACAAAACACATCGGGTATCTGTTTGTTAAATCCTTACTAAGTTCCTATTTAATGGTGAATAAAGTTAAATTTGCAGACGTTGGGTAAATTTCGGTTATTTTTCATAAAAACATATATTTTCGGCGTCATTTTGCATTAAAATTAAATAGAATTACGGTTCATATGGTGCAACGTATTGTATATTTCTGCCAAAAATATCAAATTCCATCCCATTTAGTACATAAGACATCTACTACATAAAAACCAAACTTCGTTATATGAACGCACAGTATCAACAGTACAATTGTGAGATTAATTGCCATAGCAACCGGGGGGGGGGGGGGAAAGAGCATTGAATGACTTGAACGAAACTCATATTTTCCGCTTTTTTTGGGGGGGGGGCCTAGGGAATTTGAATCCAAGGTAGTTTTTTTCCCCGGGCATCGCAATTTAATCATGAAATGTACATCGAAACCGGGATTTTAATTTTTTTGGTTATCAATTGTTTTAATTGTTTATGCATGATTTGGGTAAGGTTCGTGAGCCTGTGGTAAGTTTTAATTGTTTCATTTCGAGTCTTTATGCCCTTACGAAATTATTTATATTTGTTATGCAAAAATAATATAATTAAAAATAAAATTATGTAATTCATGCAATTTATGTAAAAACGATGTAAGCTAACTGTTAATAAATGTTATAGTGATTTTTCTGTTAAGTAAATTATTTGTTGAGTAAATACTTGCGGGCGAAGCTGCGGGCACATGCTTGTCTACTGTAATACAGTACTGTATTTGAACTCGTGTTACATTGTACATCCAAAGCCACCTATTAACAAGACCATGTTCAATTGTGACATTATTTGAAAGTGGCCTTGTCGGTATGCCATAGCAACCGGGAAAAAATAGCATCGTTTAAATCGATTTTCTGCAATATAACACATTAATTTGACGATAGCTTCGATTTTCGATTACGTTTGAATTCTTCTCAAAATGGGAAAACACTGAATAATTTTGACGAGATGCGGTTATTTCTTTTTTTTTGGGGGGGGGGGAACTCGTATCTGAAGTCGTTTTTGTTTATGCATGATTTGGGTAATATTCATGGATCTGTGGTTTTAATTGTTTCATTTTGAATCTGTATGCCCATACGGCATCACAAGATTATTTTTATTCATTTAATATTATGTAAAAAGATATCATTAAATATGTCTTAATTATTGTCCTATTAAATAAACGATTAAAAAAAAAAATAAAAAAAAATAAAATAAAAAATAAAAAATAGCAGTTGAGTAAATTATTGCAGGCGAAGCCACGAAACCTATTTGTAGGATATAAAATACTGTACACTAAAATTAAGCTATTTTTATATAGAAATAAAATACAAATTAAATTACTTACTAAATTCAAATAGGCCTACCGTATATTATAGCAATTATCAAAAAGAATTTATCAAATGCAAATCAGTTCTCATGACAACATATTGTATTACACTGTTCATATACGGCTTTGGAAGTTGCAATGCAGTTAGCTTTGACAAATAACACTACCCACATATTCACATCTGCTTATCAAACTAAACCTTTCATCTTCCATAAGCTCTGCTTAATGAATCAATCTGGAGCTCAACTCGGAAATCAATATGAAAAATAACATATTTTCTGCAAATCATAATTGCAATTATCACTGATTAAACAAAAGCATTCTGGCACTTTGTTACATCAGTTTACCTGATGTTTTTTTCTTAAGAAAAAATATATAATATCACACCCTCTATCTCTTCAGAAAATCAATACTAGTTATTCCGTTACATCCTGTACAGGAAAAAATCAGATGAGTTATGCCATGAGATTTGAGCTACCAATCCTGGGTCCTTGATGTTAATTACAATGAAGAATTAATCAATATTAATATTAAGACCAATCTTAACATATGCAGCAGAAACGAGAGCAGACACAAACAAAACTAAACAGATATTAAGCACATGTGAAATGAAGGTGCTAAGAACAATTCAGGGGAAAACTTTATTAGTGCCCGGTTTCTACAAACTTGTGAATTACCTATGGGTAAATTATCCATGGGCAAATTAGTTCCATTTCACCCACAATGATGTAATGAGCAAGGCATTGGAGTTGTACAGTTAATTTAATTCAGAAGGCTTTGATTCTCATTGTTTAAATTATTATTGATCCTACAAAGAGGTTAAATTTTATTCACCCGACGATTTACCCTTGGAAAGATCTAGCCCGAGTTTGCAGGAACATTATTTCTGTCATTTTCATATTTACCCAGAGGACATTTATCTAGAAACTCGCCACAAGTGTAAGTGATTGCTATCTTTAAATTATTTGTGTTTGTGTGGTGTTATTCTTGTGTAAATTCTGTTCATTGGATAATTTACCCATAGGTAATTCGCGAGTTTATAGAAACCGGCCATAGATAAGATACACAATACAGAAATTAGGGACAAATGCCAAATTCAGGACATAACTAAATTTACAATTGACAGAAGAAAATTTTGGAAAGAACACGTTGATAGAATGAAAAACAATTGCCTAGCAAAAAAGGCTCAAGAAAGCAGACCAGATGGAAAAAGATTAAGAGGAAGACCTGCTACGAGATGGAAAGACAGTACACATGACTCATCTGAGGAATAAAGGGGAAATAAACAGGATGCCATCCTACATCAGAAGAATAAGAAGAAGAAGAATTATTCAGAGAGTCTGATTCTCATTAAACATTTCCAGTTCACCGACATTGAAGAATACAAGTATGTCCAGATAATGGTAAATAAAAATCACGTTTCACTGCAATGTGGTAGGTTATTTGTAACTACGTCTTCTGTACAACACATCTGCTCCGGTATTTCTTCTTTGTTAACCACATGAGCTATTTATAACAGATAAAAACGGTCTGCCATCTTCAAAGCTGTCATTATTAATTGACAAGTTGGCCTCACAATTGACAGATGATGAATGCATTGCCAATATTAGCACAGAGGGTTAACTACGTAACCTATCTTAAACAACGACACTTTGATGTGTGAGGCACTTAGGCCTACTTACACTATGGCAACAGACAACTCTTAAGGAAGCTAAAGGGATATTATCTATTTTATGGAGCCCGGAGGTTCATTGCCGCGCTTACCTGAGCCCGCCATTCAACCATATTCTGTGCTCTAACCATCTCTCGCAAATCCTACTTCCCTTAAATCTATCCTATTACTGTGTATAAATTCCACCTATTCCCTCGAATTAAATGTTCTTGTTACAATATCAGCTCAATAGCAAACATAGGCTATGTGAAAAACAAATCTATCCAATACACTAACAACATAAAAGAAAAATGGAAACTTGAACTGAATCAACAAAAAACTAAAAGGTAATGTCATAAAACATGTAAAATCAGACAAAGGAAATACCATAGTGTTAATTAGGCTAACTACGAAGAATATATAAGTTAAATAAAACCTTGGGCTTTATACGAGAGAATGATATAGAACAAATCGACCACAACCCAACTGAAATATATCAACAGACCATCAAAAAGGCGATTAAAGGACCTGATCTGATACTTAACAAAATGAAAGGAAAACAAATATCTGCATGAATCCCAAGGCACCTGTGTTAAGGTCACAAATAAAACTACATAAAGAAAACAAACCCATTAGACCAGTAGTTAACTTCATATCCGCCCCCACATACAACATATCAAAAGTGTTGGGAAAACTACTGAAAAAGAAACCTAACTGTGAAAACAAGTACACAATAAGAAACTCTTCAGATCTGGTCAAAAAACTAAATAGTGTTTCAATAAATAAAAATAAAATACTGCTGTCTTTTGACATCAAGAATTTAAATACACAAATATCCCAACAAATGAAACGATCAACATAATAGAAGAACGCCTCCGAAACCAAAAGACAAAGCTATTGAGCTGATATTGTAACAAAAACATTTAATTTGAGGGAATAGGTAGAATTAGTTTATACACAATATACACATCCCTCCTACGAGAAAAGAAATATGAAATTTATCATCACAATTTCTAATACTGTCCTCCAACCTATGTCTAGTTCTTCCAAGTGGTCTCTTCTCTTCAGGTCTACCAATCAATATTTTTAGGTACGTCTTTCCTCGCCCGTTTTCGACCAATGCAATATTTGGCCAGGCCACATTACAGAGTGAAGAAGTGTAAGGTGTGTGTATTGTAGTGTGAGGTTTGAGTGATGATGGTGAGATGAGGAAGAGTGGGTGCTGGCATCAGGCTACTCTTGTCGAAAGAGACCAGACTGAGACTGCCAAACTTGACATCCCTATCCAACAGACGAATCACTATCAACAGTGGCATATGCACTTCAAAGAACTTTGAATTGAACCCAAATATATTTGGTGCAGACCTCTGATAGATCCAATCCTACTGGGAATTGAACCCTGGCCACTGGGCAGGAAGGAAGGTGTGCTGCCAACTGTGCCATGGCAGCAGACTCAAGAGGAATTATGAAGTAAAGATGCCAACCGTATCAACAACACTAGGTTGATTTTGGAGGTTTAAGGGCCTCTCAATCCTAGAGGAATCTTACAAGTAATTTTACTTGTGGAGAAGATTTGAACGCTATTTCATCAAGTACCGTATATTACAGACTATAAGACGCTCTGGACCATAAGACGCACCTTGATTTTAGGATGGAAATTTAAAGGAAAAGAAATTTAATGTGATTCTAAACGAGAGATTTTAAAGGGAATAATAAACTTCATTGCGTAAACAAATTATATAGCCTTGTGCAATGGAATCAGTGTAAATCACTTCTAACTTAAAACCTGCGTTGTACGAAGATCTCTTCTGTACAGGTGGCATCGCATAAGTTTTAACAACTAACTGATCCCTAACGAAAGAGTGAAAATACTTTTACACCCTCTAAACCTCAATTCAGCATAAGGTAATTGTAACAGGACCAGGCTATTTAGAGGTCATTGCCTTCATTTAAACCATCCGGCAGAGACAACTCCTTTCATATCAAAGAACTCAACATTCCTTTCTTTTCGCATTGTATACCTGGCTTCCAGTTACCCTCATTTTACGATTGTGACAAGTACACTAATGTATAATCTGTGCCAAAATTTGTAACTATCTTATCATTTACAACACCTTGTTTATAATTATGGTATTATTCCGGCAATATTTACCATAATTTTAATTCTTTTTTAGTGTACTTTGGACCATTATGCGCACCCAACTTTCAAGGCTCTGCTTTCAGAGTAAAAAGTGCGTCTTATGGTCAGTAAAATACGATAATATTGCAAAACAGAGTTAACAAATAACTGGCTTGTATTTCATTACCAGTACCCAGATATTTAATGTCCATATCTTATCTGTGCTTATCTGTCCATATCTTCAAGAGAAAAGCTACATTTTATTGAGCTAACAAAGGAATCGTACGGGTTATCATGTCAAACCTACCCTCAAATTTAGGTCATCTCTGCCAAATGACATATGCCACACGAACTTTTAGTGGGTGAAAATTTGGAAATTTAAAACATTGAGTAGCTGGGAACAGCACTGCTACTTCCAACAACACAACGGAACTAAATCCTTAAAACAAAATTTTCAACGACATACAGTACTTGGAAATAAAGCCGTAAAAAGGAAAATGTGATAACATAAACCGAATCTTTGATCACAATAAACAGAATTTTTTCAATATACCAGTATTAATCTGTACGGGACTTCCTAAAAATGATAACATTATCCGCAATTACATTAAGCGGCATTCACTGCATACAGAACCAATGCATATCAAACTCCAAGTATGGCTAAGAAAAGAAATAAACTAGATAATCAACTAGGCATGCATAAGACCTTATTACTGATCAAGTGAAGCAAAGTCTTGTTTTAACTTCAATGTCGACATTTTGTCTGTTTGTAAATTTGTGTAACTGCATTAACGCACAATGCATCATGCCACAAATTTTTAAATAACTGATTCAAGAGGACAATTTCTACTACTCATTATCATTGCAGTGCAGCCTACATAGTGCCTTTTTATTGTTTTATTATTCACAATAAAATTTCATTTGACATCAGATATTTCTGATGCTTATGTTTTGCAAATAAGATCTGGATCCCGGCCTACCAGCTATCTAAAGTCCAAGCTCTTTAATTAATATCGTAGTGTTTTAGTAAGGGTAATTAAAACATGGATGATGAAATAGTGCAGACATGCTGTGCACATGGGGGAGGAAAGACATATCTAAAAAATATTGATTGGGAGACCCGAAGGGAAAAGATCACTTGGAAGACCTAGAAGTAGGTGAGAGGACAACATTAGGATAGATTTAAGAGAAGTAGGATTTGCACGGAATGATTGGATGGAGTTAGAACAGAATAGGGTTGAAAGGCAGGCTCAGGTAAGCACGGCAATGAACCTTCGGGTTCCATAAAATAGATAGCCTAATATTCCTTTAGTTTGCTAAGGAATTGTCTATTGCCATTGAGTAAGTAAGTACCGGTAAGTAAATGTTTATTCTATGGGGTCCTCCGAACATAACTAACCTATAAGCTACCCAGATCCTAACATCATTGTCCTCTTGAACCAGGAACCATTGTGTTTAGTCCCCGACCTAAATGTAATTCACATAATTTTGTCATTTATTTTGTGATTTTGCTGAAAGGTGAATAACTTCCGCAGTTTTAGTCAAATTTGATTTTTCATTAAATACTGTCACTTTGTGAAAAACAGTAATAACTATTTGTATACAGGAAAAGAAGAATGCTTGAAGTGTTTGTTCTCAGAACATAAAAAAACAACAGGTCAAATCTAAAAAGCAACAAAAGAGAATGCAACAAGAAATGGGAATGATTCATTGTTAGATGCATGACTCTTTCCAATTAGTGTCAAGTGAATTCTGTACAAAGGTTAAGATCAGCCTTACACACAGCTGCTCTACAATATCAGAGCACAGGCTGTATGCTATGCTAAGTATACAATTACTCAAAATTGAAGTTTACAGAAATTAATTATTACAACAGAATAGTTTACATGAAATTTCATTGACAAAAATCTGTGAACATCATGCGTAGATTAGGGCTTGTTGCTTATTTGGTCAATGAGGGCTTGTTTTTGGTATTTTTACTTCCTTGGCCCATACCAGAGGTAGGCTACTATGTTCGACCTAAAATTTAAAGTTGAGTTTTTAACAAAAAAACATGTATTGAGGTCACCTGAATCCAAAAATACTACTTTCAGAAACATGTCTGTGTTTGTGTGTGTGTCTGTGAACAGCCTAGCTCCAAAATAAAAATTGTATGACAACAAAATCCTTTAGGCCTATTTGGATTAGATATATTCTGGAGATATGACACATAGAATGGCAATTATGACTTTCCTTTACTTTTATTGCCATTTTACATCTACATGGTTTGATACAATTCCAATAAAGTCCTTATTTAAAAAATGAAGTATTACAATGAACAGTTCATAAGCTACAGATGTTCACGGTCAAATAAAAGTCATCCCACAAATACCGGGCATCATAAAATATGTTTTTCCAATGTTATTTCGATTTTGAATTTTTGTCAGAAAACTTCTTCTATAGCCTAATATATGGGAGAAAGTAAAACGAAAATCGAAATAGGGTTTCACTGTTCTTCATACTCACGACTAACCTTCCAGTAAAGGCAAGCAGTAAATAGAGAGATCGTTCAAAACAGTCGTTCAATATACTTCATATCCAAACCTAAAGTAAAAGCAGTTAGTAAGTTAGGCTAATACTGTAAAAGACACTCAAAACATTGTTCTTATACTCCTGCCTAATCTACTAGTAGGCCTAATTTCAGCGCACTAATTTAAAAGAATATAGGCCTAAGTATGTGATTAATTAATAAAACGAGTTTGATTAGGCTTATACAACAACTGTGCACTATTAAGTGAAAGTTGCAATTTTCCACCACCTTTTAACATAATTACCAACATGCTCTGGATGTGGAATTATTGCAAGAGACTCTATTTTCATAGAAATTACGTGCACAATCAGTGGCGCCAACTTCTAAGGACCTGTGTGGCTCAAGCCCAAACAATAATTTTCCATGTAGCCTATCATCATTATAATTATTTATAGCTATTACTAAAAATCTTTTGTTGTTAAATCGCTGTAAAGCAAAAACAAAAAAGTCTATTGTTGATGTACCAAAGCCTACAAAGTGCGATCTCTTGTTCCAGTTCATTCACAATCGTTTGAAATCATTCTTCAATTCATTAAATTTTTATGTCTTACTCTGTCAATGCAATTTCCACAGCCATCACCAGAAGATATATTTATGCTTTTAAAAAACTAAACACTTTTTTTTTTAAATGATGACTGATTAAGACATAAGTTATCAGAGGAAGGACATTAAAAGACAAGGCAAGGAATTGTGTTATAAGAAGGCCTGGGATTTTAAGGCAAATGCCTATTTTGTTCCTTATGAAATAACATGAAAATTTTTAAATATGTGGACGTTTCATGATAAATCACTTACGTTTATAGAGTTTTATAGTGCCCTAAAATGCCTATTTGGACCTTTACAGCCGAACTATTTTGGTGCCTAAAATGCCTATTTTGTTCAATTAAATTAAAATTCAACTTCTGTAATTTTTAAATCTTATAGTGGACATCCCTCAATGAAAAGCAGAACCGCAGAGGTGGGTTTTTCAGAGAAACTTGATTATTCCAAACAATTGTTGCTAAAGGAATGCTGACTGATGGGGGAGGGGAAGGATTAAGGGGAAGGGCTACTGGGTCAAGTCACCGGTGAAAGAACATATATTTAAGTGAATATAGTTCGCGATGCCTAATTTTGCAGTTAATTCTGTTAAGAATAGGTATACCACGTTTCTTGTAAGACCATGTTATAGTTTAAGAGTCATATTGTAATATTTTAAAGTCAATTTTATATCTATTTACACATTTTTAAAGCATACTTTAAGTGCCTATTTTCTCTTTTAGGGAAAAATACAATATGCGACCCACCCGAGCCCCCCACCACTACTCTCTTAACGGGACCCGACTGGAAAGTAGGGGTTTAGGGTGGGGAGATTCTTTAATACAGTCGGGAGAAACCTAGCGGCGGCATTAGAACTACTAGCAGAATAGCGACGGTGGCGACATCTCTAGTATGGAAATGGTGAAAGAGAAAAATAATTTATTTCTCCTTTATTCTCTTCTTCTCTTCCTTTCCCGTCTCTTTCCTCTCTTCCTCCTCTTCACCCTATCTACCTATTCGAGACCTATTCCTAACATTAAATTTTGGATCGAACGGGGATCGAACGCATGACCCTTAGCATCGTAGCCAAGAGACTTATCCGTTACGCCACGAAGGCCAGTTGAGCAGTGAAGGAAGTATATTTTAGTTATCTATTGCGTTAGCGAGTGTTAACGCAAGAATCGGGTTTTCTAATTTTGAGATGGTTTGTTTGTTATGAAAAGAGTAGTGTTGGTGCAAGGGAATTTTTCTGCATCATTTAAGCCATGTTTTATTTCATAACACGGCGTTTTTTAAAATTGGGAAATATTATGTAAATTTCGATTTTTTATATATATATATATATAAAATTGTGAAATATCCTGTTGGCATGAAATATTATGTTTGTTGCAAGGGTTTTTGGCATTTTGTATTTTTTTTATCGTGAATTATTATTTTTTTATAATTTGTGAAATATTATGTTTGTTGGTGTTGCAAGGGTATTTTGTTATTGTGAAATATTATTTTATCTGTTTAAAGATCGTGAAATATGATGGGGAGATGTTTGGTACAAGGGTATTTTTTAATTGTTCGACATTTTCTATAATTCGTGAAATTTTATTTTGTGTTTTATAATAGTTTTTAAAAATTGTGGAATATTATGTATGGTGCAAGGGTCTTTTGTTATTGTGAATTTTTTTCTTCTTTCAAATTGGTGTTTAAAGATCGTGAAATATTATTTTTGGTACAATGGTATTTTTTTAATTGTTCGACATTTTCTACAATTCGTGATATTTTATTTTGTTTTTTATAGTCATTTTTAAAAATTGTGAAATATTATGTATGGTGCAAGGGTCTTTTGTTATTGTGAATTTTTTTTCTTCTTTCAAATCGGTGTTTAAAGATCGTGAAATATTATTTTTGGTACAAGGGTATTTTTTAATTGTTCGACATTTTCTATAATTCGTGAAATTTTATTTTGTGTTTTATAATAGTTTTTATGCAATGCAATGCAATCATTAGAGTAAGCCGCGGCTTAACACAGGAAGCTGTATTACCGGCGCTTAGTAGCGGCCGGCACGAGCCATAGCGGGGAAGATGCGCGCGGGATGATGCGTGGTAGGTGTAGGGGAAGCGAGCACGCAGGCAGGCCGGCGGAGAAGGCGACCAGGGCGTGGAAAGGGGAGCCGGGTGGGTCGGATACTGTAATCTTGCCCTCTTTTAAAAGCCTATTTATTTGTTTTAAAAGCCTATTTTAGGTGCCTAAAACTAATTTGTTTAGAGCCTAAAATCCCAGGTCTAGTTATAAGACGAGTGTGGAGTACAAGTCATTGATGACTGGTTAAAAAGAAGAGAGGAACAAACATCTATTCAGAATTAATTAAGAAAGATTGGTTAAATTAGAAAGGAGGAGTTCAGGCCATCCACAAAAAAGACGGAGTGATTAGGGAGAACAGACTACTAATATTAGGAAAGAAGAAGAAAATGATGATGCTTGTGACGAATTTATTAGAACTCGTCATGAGAAAACACATATTTTGCAACACACTGTGCTACATAACGGTGATTTGTTTTATTTTATTTTATTTTAGTATGCTTAAAGTAAAAGTAAAGTGATCCTCATACAGGCCATGGAGGCCCAGAGGGTTCCAGGAGGTTGAGGCTCCCAGATTTTAGACATTCGGCACATGAAGGTGGTAAGGTTGTCAGTCTTACACACGGCCGCCTTTACCCCCAGGATTGCTCCTGGTACTCATTTTTGTTAGAGGCTGAGTCGACCCCAGGGCCATAGTGCCACCAGAAGGATTAGGCCAATTGAAAAATCTCAACGACCTCATCGGGATTCAAACCCGCGACCTTCCGGTTTGTAGCGCAGCACCTCAACCACTACACTACGGCGTACCGCATTTTAGTATACTTAGTTACCTAAAACCCAAAATTAAAAAAGATCTTGAGACCACCCAACATGTTTAAAATTTGGTGCCACTGTGTGCAATAGTGCAATAACTGTAGATGTTAATATAGCCTAATTAATATGACACATGCAGTGAAAATAATCTTTTCAATATTATGTCACTCAATTCACTTCCTTGTTGTTTCCAGTATCATCATATCTGCAACACTACACAAGCCAATTTGCAGCAGAGATAAAAACAAAAATGAAAAACTGGTACTTCAAATTTTAGGGCATCTGCAAACTGCAGCCAGGGCTGTAAATAAAATTACTTACTACCAGTAATTACGTATTATTATACTGTACTAGTACGGTATACAAATCCTAAGTCATGGCAATTAACTTATTTTTTCTTAAAGTTAGGCAATGGGACCATGAAATGTTGTATCTCACTGCAGAATGTGGCATCTATAGTATGTGGACAAGTATTCCATGGGAGTGTGACATACTGTTACTGGTATACACATAGAGGTGATGGTAATTCATCTACTATATGGACTGGACATGAGAAGAACTTAACTTACTTACTTACTTACTTAGGCTACACAATGGCAATATAGATAATTCCTCAGCAAGCTAAAGGAATATTATCTATTTTATAATAATAATAGTAGGAACGCGCATGAAAGTGCATAGATTTTGTTTCAAAGAATGTTATTCCTCTTTGCTATATTCACTTAAGGACTTTGTGCGCTTTTTGCATTTGTCAAAGTGATATCTTACACATCTATTCTGGCACAAATTGCACACGCAGTCGTCACTCGGTTGATGGAAATATGTTATCTATTTTATGGAACCCGAAAGTTCACTGCCGTGCTTACCTGAGCCCACCATTCAACCCTATTCTGTGTTAACTCCATCCAACCATCCCTCGCAAATCCTACTTCCCTTAAATCCATCCTAATATTGTCCTCCCATTTACGTCTAGGTCTTCCAAGTGGTATTTTCCCTTCGGATCTCCCAGTCAATACTTTACAGAAGGGAATGTCAATTTGTGTTTGGTTTTGAGTGTTTTGGCAATTTATGTCACTTCTAGATTGTAAATTGTAGATGTAGATATCTCGTCCTGTAGATCCTGTGTTGAGTGGGGCTCAAGGATATAGAACATGTCAGATTAAAAAATACATACATGTTATGACAATAATATAGGCCTACAGAAGCTGCAAGCTGCCAAATTTATCCAAGCTGGAAATATTCCTCCAAATTGTAGAAGGTGTGAGTTATTAAAAATTCCTTGACAGCTGTTTTGAAAGGTTTGCTCTTTCTTTGAATACATAATAATTTAATGTTGTTTGGAAGCTTGTTATATATCTGTACTGCAGAATAATAAGCACCCTTCTGAAAGAGTTTTAACGAGTTATTTGGTCTGTGTGTACTAACATGATTCATAACATGGGTCATCTTGTGACTCGGTTGGCGGCACATGGCTTCCACCACAGACTGTGCAAAAGAAAAGCTTTCCATGACCCGGGACCAGATTGTGTGTGTGAACGGTGTGATTTGCCGTGTGAAAGATATCACGTGTTGGAGTGCAAAAGCAGAGGAGAGTCTCTGACTAAGTTCTGCACAGAAGAATTACTATTGTGTGCAATTCCACTATTTTTTATACCATGGGTTATTGAAACATATAGTCCATATAGACAAGTTTATGACTGTTTGTGATATGCTTAACGACGAATAAACTTGTCTATTGTTTAACTGTATTAAAAGTGGTTCACAAGGAGCTCTTACAGGAGACTTTGATATACTTATAACAGCGTGCAGTGTGTCAAAGAATCCACCACAACTGATATCTGTTCCTTTCTCATTGCGTTATGACATCACAGATGTAGCCTAATGAGAATCGGAATAGGCTACTGGTAAACTGTAAATAATTTTATGCAAACCGTTCCTTTTTTTACTCTGCTGCTACGACTGTCCAACTCATACCGGAAACACAAGTAAATTAAGTGCAAAATATTCAAAGATTGAATTTGAAGTTACCATATCATAAACTCTTGATGCTTACCTTCTTCAGCTGATAGGTCCGAGAATTTTATGCCACCACTGTAACAAAAAACAAAAATGAAATAAGTTTAAATTTAAATTAGAGGGGAATGAAAGACACAATATAAGCATTCAATTGAAAACACAAATAATAAATAATCCCTTACCTCAACAACACAGTTGCTGTTTCTGGGACCCGAAAAACCTGAAAAAGGGATTCCACATTTCTAATGTGTAAATCAACACCAGCCCCCGCTATGGAGTGCTGGTGTAGTACAAGGTATATTACTGATAAATCACTACATGAAACATTACTTGGAAATGCTGACCGCAATTTTACCTAATCATGGAAATACTATCAAATAGTTTAAAAATTGCCTAATGTGATTCAAGGTACTATTGTTTAAAAAAATTCAAAAATGGTTTAAATCTCAATAATGTTTCATGTAGAACGAGCTAAAGCCTCGATGCATGGTTCTGCTCAAGTAAAAACAAACAATAATCCTACCAAACATGTAGGCTTATAGGTTATGGCACATGCTCCTTGAGTAAACTCACTCTGAATTCCCTAGCTTAGGAGCTCGAACCTGAAGCAAAATTTAATTTACTACTTCCTTGAGAATATACAAGCTACCTAGGTCCTACTTCATATCAATTACCTTACATTAAATATATATTCAACAGGTGAAGGAATTTGCTATTATATCCTACTAACCTTCCATCCAAGATTTTCGAAGAATGTGCACAAACGTGACTGTCCTGTAGTTTTTCCTCCACAAGGACCTGCAAACAAACCGAAACATTGAAGTTTTCTGTCAAATTAAAGGGTGCAGTTGTCAAATAACACAACCCATGCTGGTGACCATTCAGCTTACCTCCTGTGAGCACGATTTTATAAACTCTTTTCTGCTTCTTCTCCATTGTGTAGTTTGAATTACACTAACTGATTTGCAAGTGAAACTATCCTCACGAGTAGTCAATGCATGATTATACTAAGAATAAGTTATATCACACCACGGCTATTTACGACCACATAAAAATACACACGCAACCGTCTGCTCGTTTGAGCCCAAGACAAGAGAACCGGACGGAACCGGACACCCTCCTTGCAGAAAAGCATAGAGCAAATGAAGTAATTCCTTCGCCAGTCGCTAGAGTGTAGCAGCAAATAGAGCTCATTCGCAACAACTGATCTCTTTGGCGAAAACACAGCACGCAATGTTCCCACAGTCAATTCATGTACTGCCAATTGCCATCACGCATGCGCACACTGTCAATTTTGATGACTGTTGTATGTTATTTTTCAGTTATTCACAATGTCACAACAGTACAATACTTTTCTTTAGCTCTTTAGGTGGTATTCTGTAACTTTTGCCACAGATTTATTAGTAAACGCCACCAACCAACAGGAAGATACCAATGGAACACAAGCGATTCTAGCAACGCCACCTTGAATATCGCGCTGTTAACGTAAAAGGGAAGTTAAGTGTTGTGGTCAACCTGCTAAGAACACGCGAATCGCGATGCGTTTTTTTCCAATGTTTATTTCTGAGTTGAGAAAAAGTTTAACTACCAAGCGAAAAATGGACGAGGTAAAACAAAATCTAAACATGTCAAAAATGAATGCACAACATTTGCAAATAGTGTAAATACCAGTTGTGTTACTGAAAATAGTGGAGAAGCGAGGCCATGAAATGTACCGTTCTGAGGCAAAGTGCTTCATGTAAATTATTTCCCTCTAGAAATACTTATTATAAAGTAAAAAATAACGAGAGTGAGAATGACAGTATGAAAGTGTGTGTAAAAGACAAATCACGAAGAATTGGTACAGTGCTGTAATGCTATTACACAAGTTTAATATACAATTTTATACGAATATCGCGCTTAATGGTAAATGTTAGCGTAGAAGGGGAATTAAGTGTTGTGGCCAACCTGTTAAGCAACGAATTGCGATTCGTCTGTTTTTTGTTTTCCAACGGTTATTTCGTAATTGAGAAGAAGTTTAAATGTCTTACACAAAACGAATATAAAATAAAAATGGGCCTGAACGAGGGAAAACAAAGCCATAATGCCATAATGCTACCGCATTTTAGTACTTGTAATTAGTGTAAATACCAATTGTGTGAGTGAAAATAGTGGAGAGATGAGGCCATGTGATGTTCCGTTCTCAGGCCCAGTGCTTCCTCTGGGAAGACTGATTATAAAGTAAACAACGAGAGTGACAATGGCAGTATGAAAGTGTGTGTAGAAGGACTGGTGCAACTAGCATATGAACCTCTACAATATGTGAAACGTTCCCTCACTGATGAAGGTTATGAAACTAATGAGAGGTGTGCATATGGACTCAGATGTATTGGAGGGGGTGAGGCTGCCGGCACAACATTATGTGCTGTTATAGGTAGATCTTACCAAAACCCCCTTCAAGATTTCCTAAAAAGGCTCCAGCGTTGTGTAATTGCAAGAGGAGGACATTTCCAACATCTCTTGTATGAGGTATGTGGTTATTTTCATTGTCATTTTGGAAAAAATCAAATGTAAGTCGCCCCTTATGCTCCACTCACTGCGTTGCTATGACGACCGCCTCGAAACTCCCGACAGTGCCCTCACTCAACACCCGACCATACCAAATACCACTTACCAACCCTTGTACCAAAATGACAACCCGCTAGCTCACTCGGCACTCCCGACTGTACCACAATCACCTCTGCATATAGTCTAAATAATGCATAACACTAACCACGGGGTTAGTCCAGCTCTCTACTATTGGTAATATTTTCATTTTTAAAGCAAGGAATACAGTCATATTTGATGTTATATTATCCTTTAAAGCCCATAGATTCCATTGATAACCATCATATATTTGTACGAAAGTCCTAAATATAAGTAAAATCGTGAAGAAGTAGGAACAAAATTAACCTAAAATGGCGCTGGGAACTGCTGTCAAAACATGAATCTCCGTGCGCTGGCCGATGTTCTGATTTCATGCAATCGGTCACGTGCTGATAATCCAATACTGGAAACCTAACGGTAAAAACCTGCTCTCAATGGCTCAGTCGCTATCGAGGCCGAGGTATCTATTGTATACATAACTTCATATCTGTCCCAGATTTTCCTTCTGTTTTTCTTTATTGGGGGCTTTGCCCCTAAGCCCCTTCCTGCTTTCCACCAGACCCCCTTCAACCGAGGACGGTAACTGTATCAGCCCCGGATCCCTTTCCTGTTTTTCTTTTTAGGGGGCTTTGCCCCACAGCCCCTGGACCCCCTTCACACCAGGAGCTTGGAGTGCGGTACTTATCATGAACTAACTAGCACTGAGAATCATCGAAATATTACATCCTCAAGAACATTGCAAGCCATTCTTCAAATCCAACGAAATTCTGACAGCAACTTCGCTCTACATACTGGAAACTCTAAAATTATTAAAACAAATTCCACCCAAGAAAAGAACTGACTGCCACAAATACAACACTGAAGTAGACTACAACTTACCTCAGCACAAGTTATTAAAAACTAGCAAAACACCACAGATGATGGGCACGAAACTTCATAACCTGTTACCGAGACACCTAAAGTCTATAGAAAACAGGACATAATCCCAATTACGGAGACCAATTCACGTGATGTTCACATTTCCATGGACTGTGTGATGTTTTTTGTTTATGAGCGATACACGGTTACCAACTGTCCTTCTTGTATATAGTAGGAGCACAGCAGACGACAAATATACAGGGTGTCTCAAAAAAAATGTACTAACACTTTGAATGAGAGTTTAAAAACATTATTTATGAACATAGAGACAAGTTTAAAGGCTTGAATTACAGAAGAAACATGTAATTAAAGAATCATGTTCGCAAATGTTCAAATTGATGACCATAATTGTCCAGACAAAGCTGATAACGCCAACGTCACGACACGGTTCATTTGGAATTTCGCGGCATTGTCTTTCAATTTCCAATTTCAATGCATCAACTGTTCTTGGTTTTGTGCGATAAACTCTGTCCTTGAGGTATCCCCATAAAAAGAAGCCTATGGGTGAGAGGTCTGGGGAATGCTCTACCCCTTCGTCCAATCCATGTGTTTGGATAAGCTGCATGTAGGTGAGCTCTTACATCTCGATGGTAGTGTAATCTGTAATCTGTACATCTGTAATTCAAGCCTTTAAACTTGTCTCTATGTTCATAAATAATGTTTTTATGCTCATTCAAAGTTGTTGGAAGTACCGGTATATAAATCTCCGCCTATATACCACTCAAGAATAAATAAAATCAGGTAAACTGATGTAAAAAAGTGCCAGTATGTTTTTGTTTAATCAGTTATGACTGCAATTATGATATGCAGAATATGTTTTTTTTTTTAAATTGATTTCCAAGTTAAGCTCCAGATTTATTTATTAACCAGGGCTTACGGAAGAAGAAAGGTCTACCATCTCGGCCACCTGGGTCATTTTAATGGTCTAGTTGGATAAGCGCATGTAAAACAATAGTGTTTTTTGTCATAGCTACCTGTATTTTAATTTCCAAGGCCTTATAAGATCCCAGTAAAACAATAGGCTATGTTGTCAAGATAACTGATTTTCATTTTATAAATTCTTTCGAATACGTATATTACCATAAAATAGGCACTAAATTGAGCATTACTCCGAAACAGATCAACAGATTTTATCCATTATGAATAGACGTCTTCCCACGGACATTGTAAATGTGTATACCAAGTTTCATAAAAATCCGGTAAAGCGTATTTGAGTTACCGCATCTTTAAAATATACACTAAATTGGGTTTTACTCCGGTACCGGTCAACAGATTAGGTTCAAATTCAATAGGGCACTTCTCATGGACGTCATAAATGGGTATACCAAGTTTCATGAAAATCCGTTACAGCGTATTTGAGTGATGGCGCCTTTCTATGAGAAAGGCGCCATTATCTATTAAAATAGGCACTAAATTGGGCATTACTCCGGTACCGGTGAACCGATTTGGTTCAATATCAATAGGGTTCTTCCCATCGACATTATGAATGTTTATACCAAGTTTCATGAAAATCCGAAAAAGCGTACTTGAGTTATGGTGCGTACAGACGCACGGACAGACAGACGGACAGACATTTTTTCGTCCCCCACACAATCTCATAAAGTACCATACTGGCACTTCATAACAGAAGAAGCAAAGCAAGGAAAACCAAGGAAATGCAAATGAAGGAGTACACGCTTAAATGATAAAAAAATTTCTATTTATTATTAGTTATTTTTGGTCAAGTATATAAAATATGTACTAATAGATGTAGTATACCCATTGTAGAAACTCAAGAGGATATCGTTTGATGTTGGTCCTCATCGTAAATAACATACACGCAACTATACTACGCAACATTCTCACAAAATTAAATAACTGACATGCATATTGATATGCCAACTTACATAATTTTAAGGACAGATAGCGAATAACGCTACTACATCAACATATTTAATCAACATTTTATCTCATCCAGTGTCTGGAAAAACATAGGCCTATTCTTATGTGTAAATTTTAATTTTAACTTATAAATTTTATGTTTTTAAACAAGATACAAGCCCAGTAATATACTAACATTGAGCTCAATGTTTCTACACTGGGTATACTACATCTATTAGTACGGTACATATTTTATATACATGACCATAAATAACTAATAATAAATAGAAAAATTTTTATCATTTAAGCGTGTACTCCTTCATTTGCATTTCCTTGGTTTTCCTTGCTTTGCTTCTTCTGTTATTTATTCTTGAGTGGTATATAGGCAGAGATTTATATACTTCCAACAATTACATTTATACCAGTGGAAAATGAAATTAATTAATTATACTCATTCAAAGTGTTAGTAGGCTACATTTTTTTGGAGACACCTTGTATTATATCTGCCGCGGGGTTTGCCAGCCTGTTCCCTCACAATCATACCTCGTGTGACCAACTGTTCTTGTATATAGTGACAGCAGACGATTTTATGCCGCGACCAGCCAAGCTCCGCTGTTTTGTTAGGTTAGGAACGTTTATGTTAGTTAAGGAGCAATATACTGAATAGCACAACCACCATTTCTTACGAGCAGCTAGTGGCTTGTACCTTTGTAGGTTTGTCACACTGTTCATCCACAATCATATCTTGTTTAGCGATATGACATCACACCTTCAACGTCCAATCAGGAGGACCAGGACAGAAAAATGGTGGAGAAGAAGGGAGTTTTCGCTAGATCGTGATATAAAAGTAAAAGTAAAGTGTTCCCTATTACAGGCCATGGAGGCCCAGAGGGTTCCAGGAGGTTGAGGCTCCAAGATTTTTAGACATCGCCACATGAAGGTGGTAAGGTTGTCAGCCTTACGCACCGGCCGCCTTTACCCCCAGGATTGCTCCTGGTACTCATTTCTGGAAGAGGTTGAGTCGACCCCAGGGCCAAACTGCCACCAGAAGGATTAGGCCAATTGAAAAACTCCAACGACCTCATCGGTGATCTAACCCGCGACCTTCCGGTTTGTAGTGTAGCGGTGATATAAAAGAAAGTGTATCAATTAGGGCGGGTGGGTTGGACCAAATCATTCGCCAAGACAACATCTCCTCTCCACACATCTGTCTATAACAAAATTCGTGTGATATAAGTGTTTTATGAAGAGAATCTCGGTTCTAAAAAGTGGTCCCCGTAGATGGGATTTTACCAAAAACAGTAACATTTTTCTAATTAGGCTAAATTAAGAAAATAGGCCTATCTACTACTAAAAGCATATTACTCAACAACGGAATTTATCGACAACCACTCCATTGCAAACTAAACTAGGCCTATAGAAGATTTTTAAACATTTTTTTTTACATACATTTGACAATTCCCTAGTCTCTATGACTATGGCGAAGAAATGGAATGGGAACCTAACCATATAACTACTATGCCACCAAGTTAAATCTGCACGGCGATAGGGGAAGTGTTTTAGCGCTAGTGTCGTCCAGCTACCACTATACGGAAGGGATGTAGGGGAAGCAGGTGGCGAAAGATCATAACATGGTTGCCAGATTATTCATTTGGACAGTGACTGTCTTAGGTGTCAGGTCATTTAAAAACACGGTAATTCTCAGCACCCCTCTTCCAGCCAAATAACCCAACACAGTGGACAGGAAGTGGCAGCGTGGCGGCGGGGGTGGAAGAAGGGACAGCTCATTTTCTCCAGTTGGGACATGGTTGCCAGATTATTCATTTCAACGGCGATTGCTGAAGATGAGAGGTCATTTAAAAACACAGGAATTCTCAGCCCTCCTCTTGTAGCCAAATGACTGAACTCAGTGAATAGGAAGTGGCAACGTCAAAGGAGGGAGATCAAGATTTAAGGCACATTCCTAACATATTTTCTGCATGCAGAGATAACTTGGTGGCGTAGTAAGATGGAAAGCATCGTATATGGGTGATTCTTCAAATACGAGAAAATTTGCGTTCCGGAGTGATATTTCCCTTCAAATTCAACTTTTAAAAGAAATTAAAATAAAAGTTTGTTTCTACTACTCCCATACTACAACTATCAGTTTGAAATGTCACTAACTTTAAATTCTGATATTCCAAAATCGAATTTAATTCAATGAAATGTCATCCACATGCCCTGTCCCAAACCTCGGTTTTGTATATTCTAATGCATTTTTCCCAGGGTTGAAATGTTTAAAACAAAACGTTTAAAACAAGTGTTTAAAACATGTTTAAAACAAGGGCTTGTGTTTTTTTTAAGTTTGTTTAAAACATTTAAAACAATCTGTTTTAAACATGTTTTTTTTAGCATATGTTTAAATCATTTTTTAATTGTGTGTTATATTTAATTATGAAGACAATTTACATTTTGTCAAGTCAGTGACACCCTGTTAGTGTTGTAAACAGAAAACAAACAAAAAAACTATGGCCAGAATACCAGAAAATCATGTGAGGTGATGTCTTTTGTATCCTTTTCCTCCAGACTTCTCTATCCTCTGTCGCCAGCTTCCAGTTTCTGATTTCGAGTAATTGATTTGAATTTTTTCTGACCGCATCCTACCATCTATTTTGTGGTCTTCCTTTTTAAAGAAAGAGATTATTAATATTAAATATTGGATGTGTCAATTTGGCAACACTGTAGTAGGATATCCCTTGTAAGTTTGATAATGTAAGGCGGCTAAGACCACGTAAAACATGGTGAAAGTCAATCATCAGTTGAGCAGTAAAGGCAGTAATTAAACAGTAGTTTGTATTATTTTTTATTAATCATGAACTATTAAATCATAAACAAATAATACTGGTACAAAATGTATTTTCAAATACTATTAAGTCTACGACTCGTAAATCTTGAACATCTTAGCACAGGGTGTCATTGGATTGACAAAATGTAAATTGTCTGCATAATTAAATTTAACACCCAATTAAAAAGTGTTATAAACATATGCTAAAAAATGTTTAAAACAAATTGTTTAAAATGTTTTAAACATTTCAACTGTATATATATATATATATATATATATATATATATATATATATATATATATGTATATGTATATGTATATTATAGGCCCTAAACATTAAAATGGTTGATTTAAACAAAATGAACAATTTAAACTTTTTTTAAACAAACAACATTGTTGTAAACATAAAAAACGTTTAAAAAACATGTTTAAAACAACCAACATTGTTGTTCACATATGAAACGTTTTAAACAAAAAAAACATGTTTTAAACAAAAAAAAAAACTTTTTTTTTGTTCTTTTTAAAAAAGACATGTTTTTTATCAACCCTGATTTTTCCACAAAACAAAATGTTATTTCCTTTTCAACTTTTTCCCTGTCAATGAGTATGAATGGGTGAAGAATATTAACCCCTAAAAAATAAAATGAAGTAAAATTGTCACCCCACCTAATGAACATAAAGAATGTCCCAAGGGTTTTTGGTCATCCACATGGCTGAAAAGAATGGAATTTTTTCTGCAGAAATGAGAAATTTGTAAAACTGGCAACAGTGTTAGAAAGCCAACAGGGCAGCTTGTGGTTGAATTGTAAGGTTGAATTTTGCTTGCTTACAAACAGTTTGGGATTAACAAAGGACTTTGTATCATTTTCAAGGAAAACGTTTTTATTCCCCGTCATTAACATGGCTTCTAGAAAGTAGGCAGAAAGTGAATATTAATTAATTTTGATTATGCACTATGATAAATTTTCCAATTCAAAGTACCTGACTGAAGTTGAGCCTACAGAGGTTTAGAAATGGCTTGCTGAGACCACTTAAACTCCTTTTTTGTCATCCACATGCCTGATTTTTGTGTCATCCACATGTCTCATGAAGGGGTATGTGGATGACTCTGAAGTCATGTAGATGATAAATGTAGGATACTATTGTGTTTGCGGTGTCTGTGACCTGTACTTAAGATCTTAAAACTGATTAAATGAATTTCTGCTTGATTCCCCCTCCCCCAAAACCATAAAAACAGTCTCGTTAAAATTACATTAATTCCGGAGTATGCACACAAATTTGCAAATTTGATGCAAAATCAACTGAAGTATGCTGAGAAAAATATGAAATCACATAAAGAAAAGCAGATTGTTGCCAAAGTTAGTCATTAATGTGGCCTTCTGCCATCCACATGTACACGGATGTCATCCACATGGCTTTAAAAAAATAAATAAATTAAAACAAATAAAAATATGAACATTTAAGCTCTGCTGGTGTCATATTATAATCAAGTAACCCCTGAAGTATTTTTTTGATTTTTTTTTGAGATTTTTTAAACAAAGTAAAAAATTTGGATTTTACACACTCCAAATTTTCCCGTATTTGAAGAATCACCCATATAGAACTGTTGGTAGCACTGGAGAAGCCTTTGGGAAAATGGCCGCCAGGCAATGGGAGTGTTGGTTCCCAACCAAGGGCCTGCATAACCATCGCAACACGATGTGTGGAATAAATATTGTTCTTTTTCATGATAACATTTAATGCATTAAATTTAATCTAATTCTCACAGAATTTGCACTTCCTTACTATTTTCTCACCTCCATAAATGCAGCATTTTCTGACCTTGTTAATTTAATGCAAAATACCACTCAGTAAGTAGGACCAGTACCTCAGTACTACTCTGCAGAATGAAATATTACATAAAAAAATTACATGGTCCAAAATAAAAGATAGCCTATGTATATATATATTTTTTAATTTAACATTGAAATTATGCCCTTTTTTGGAGAATGGCCCACTTACATTATGAAACGAAGGCACTGTCAAAATTCCAGGTCTCTACCTATTATAGTTTAGGCTCTATGTTGATTCTAAGTCAGTCGGGACAAAGCCTCTTATAAGAGAGATTTCATTCAATGCAAGATGTAAAATTCTGAATTTACAACAGACCCATAGGCCTATGTTCTTATTGCCCACCATTTTCTTTTGAATATGATGATGACTGTATCTTTTTATCAGGAAACCATATCACGGCTAAGATGCTTGTACAGTGAACTCTCGATAAACCGGACTAAAGTGGGCAGGGGTCTGTCCGAGTTATGAAATGTCCGGCTTATGGAGGGGAAATGAGGAAATGGTATCGAAGTAATGAAATTTCATGTTGAAGATACAAGAAAAATACATGAGGCAGAATATAGGCAACTTACAGTTGGAACAAAAACAAGTAACACTTCAGTACTGTCTTAAAATTTCTAGTGAGGGGAAACTGTAAATGTTCTTTTGTGTAGCCTACACTTTTTCTGTTGCTTTCGAATAATTACTTCTCTTGCAGTCCTGAAGTGGCCATAGAATGGTTGTAGATCTGGGTCTCGGTTGTCAAGAATCTGCCCAAGTTATCCGAAGTCCGGCATATTGAGGTCCGAATTATCGAGAGTTCACTGTATATCTAAAAGATTTTATCATGTCTATTCTTTGACATAGAAATATGATAGTGTATTGTAGCCCTAAATAGATTATCAATTTGAATTCTCTTATTTACAGGGTGCTTCAAGCATAACTCTGCATGTGAGTTCCAGTCTTCTTTGAATCTGTCTTGCAGGAGGTGCCTTGCTTCAATGTTACAAAAGTAAGCATTATTCATTTGTAGTAAAGTAAATTGAGTAGTAAATAGTAATACAGGGTGAACAAACCTTAATTGGAACCAGTTTCACGGTAGGTGCTGTGTTGGTGGTAAGAAGTCCGCAGTAAATATAGCCTAGCACAAATTGTCACGCAAGTTATTTCTAACACACGAACACTTACAAATAAAAAGCACATTACTTATCTATATCAATCGAGGATTTGTTGGAACTTCTTGTTCAAGCATTTCTGGCACCTACTTAGGTAATTGCCTATTACACTCTGCAGTTCCCTCTGAGAAATGGCTGCAGTTTCTTGGCGAAAGTTATTTTGAAAGTCATCTAAAGTGTGTGGATTTGTTTTGTAGAGTTTCTTTTTTAATGCCCTATGTTGCTATTGACTATTCCGCTCATACGCTGCGTGTTTGACATTGACCAATAACGTTTAGCAATTCCTCAGATATAGATCAATCGTTTTTATTATAATATGCTTCCGAGGGCTACAAGCATACAATTTGTCTGATGAACATCAGCTCATTACTGGGCACGCAAGACGTCAACGTGCCGTGATTAATACGTCACATGCTGCCATTCAGTAGAATAAAAACACGTTATTTTATACAACATAACTTGTTTAGAAATTGAAATGATGTAAATGTGTATTGATTAAAACCACAATTTTGATTCAGTGCAAGCCAATTATTGTGCTTTTATAGCATTCTGATGCTGACGCACTCCATCTTGTGGGAACACATTGGTAGCATTGGGAACTCAGAACGATGCGTGGACAGTTCATTCATTTAGCTTCTTGCGATCTTACGGCTGACAGACTATTGACAACAAAATAAGAAACTAATTATTATTTACAAAATCCGTTACATTTTTTCATGGAATAGTCTTGATAAATCCTACTTGAGATTATGAGTTTCATGAGATAAATTTGCTCAGACTTTGTTCTCGGAAATATTTTGATAAACTCGTAATCTCTTGTGGCGCTTATGATGACTCTATCTTGAAGCACTTCATGAGTTTCCTGTATGTGTTGTCGCAGAGTCCTGCTCAAAGTTCACGAAACCATGTTTCCTTTCAGTTAATTGGTTAAAAAGAAGGCACATAGCCTACTTCTCGCTGTTAAATTTCCTGAAGAAGAAAAAAAAAAGAAAGAAAGAAAAAAAAAAGGGGGGGGCCTATTATGTTCTCTCGCCACTAATAGTGCACCGCACTCTTATTCTTTGATCATGTGAGGGTTCCTCATGTAGTATCCTATTAGGCTTTTCAGAACTCCAATATCAGTTATTTTGTGAATTAATACCCACTTAGATGGAACCACGATTTGTCCCAAAAAAAAAAATTAGATTAAGGTCTATTTATCAGTCATGCACCCTATTCAAAGTCCATTCACAAAGCCTCATCCTTTGTGCAGGGTCCTTAGTTTAAGTTGTTGCACTACCTTAATTTTATAGGGCTTTGACTTTAGGAAAGCCATAGCCATAGGAAATTCCCATTAGGTGAGAAAGACATTGAACCAGTTTTGTAGGAGACATTTCCAGAGCATGCCCAATGTTATTTAGAGTTTCTTCTGTAAGTACTATACGTGATTGCCTATGATTCTTATCAAGACCACTTCCTGTTTCACAAATTTTATTTACTAATCTATGAATCAAACATCGACTAAAACGTTGAACATCAGGAAATTCCTCATGTTTTATTTATTTATTTATTCCACCTGTGTAAAACATAATACAATCATTACTGGTGCTCGAATGAGCAAAAGCTCGTGCTTGGGCACAGTTCAGCAAAGTAACAGAAAATATAACGAATACTGGAACTACAAACAAAAAATTTAGAGAAAAATCACTCTACATACAATGCATACCTATACACACTTGGCACACACAACAAGGCATATACAATGAGTCCCACACAAGAGTTGGCCAATGATGTGGGTTTCTGCATCACGGCGGGCACGGCTCCAACTCCCGAGCATGATTTTAACACTCTTTAATACCGTGTAGTCAAGAGTAATCAGCAGTGCCCGGATTCTGATGACCTAAAATTGTTTGAAAAATGACCTATAAAGTGACCCTAAATTTTAAAGAAAATGACTTAATAATTCTAAAAACTGATATTTTATTTATATAAAATTATTATTGTACACAGAAAGTTATAGACTAATTTGTACATAATTGTAAAAACTGAAATAACTGTAATGTTGTGAATGCTCTTTTCTCACGGAAATTTATACTGGCACTGTGGCACTGGCGAGTCAAAATTCGGCATGTCCTTTTGTGGTCTGCTGGATTATATTGTTGTTTATTGGGGGTAAACGGTAGTTTGCCCTCTCAAATCCAAGCAGGTGCCAGACTCTGGTGCCAAGTCAATCAAATAACAATAGTAATATAATATAAAATTTTGGCGTTTCTTTGATTCTCACTTCCGACTGAGGCATGTCAACACTTTAATGCTGAATTTTTCCTTCTTGCATTAAACAAACAACACTTCAAAGACAGCACTGTTAGCGACGAAAAAAGTTCATACACTCAATGTATATACATAAAAATGACTAAATAAGGAAGCAAATTACATGAAAATGACAAAATAATGAGCTAAAATTGAAATAAATGCCCTAAAAATATAAAATTGCATAAAATGACAAAAAATTACCTATACCTGGGCCGTCGTAAGGTTGCACTTTCCATTCTACAAGTTAAGTTGCCAGTATCAAAGATTGACAAATGAACTACTCGACTTCGTTGCGTACTGACAAGGAGGTGCCGATCGGCATTATTCGGCTGTAATCGGCCTTGAACATTCGAAACTATATCTAATCCCTCAATTATCATTTTTCAGTTCTTCCATTCAGTAATTTTTTATATTTATGTAATGTAATATTATTCCGTACCCATAGTTTCACAAAAAAAAAACCGTATCGTTCCTTTACACAAAGATTTATCCTGTTATGTGTGGAACATCGTGCACCTTCACATGATAAATATTCACTTTATTGCTTCGTGGTATCATAGCTCAGTGGTTATGGTGCTGGATAGTTATGCAGAAAGTTAGGGTTCGATCCTAGGCAGGGTACTATTTTTTTTCATACTATTTTCAAACGCAAATACAGTTTATGATTTTTAATTTTTAAAATTAGCTGTCTTATATTTTGTTGTATAATATAATTTGTAGCGTATAAAACCTTATTATCAGTAGTGAAACCCTCGGCGAATTAAAAGATCGCCTTAAGCGGCGGAACCTATTAAAATTCTTTTCAGGTAGAGGGACAAGATGTTCCTCTTTTCGCACGATTCTCCTTCTTTACTTCCTCTGCCCATTACCTTAGGTCCTATAGGTAGAGGAAGTGTTGTTTTCGATCCCTAAAGTCCGACTTTAGTTTTTTACATAAATACACGTTTTGAGGCCCTCTGAATTAAAACAAAATACTATTTTTGGAAACATGACTGTGTGTGTATCTCAGTGTGTGTGTGTATGTCTGTGAACATCCTAGCTCAGAACGGAAAATTGTATGAAAACTACATTTTGTTTTTGGGTTAGGTACTTTTCTCAGGATGTGACACGAAGATTGGCGACGAAATTCTATTATTTTAAGGGAACTTTACTTGAAGAATATTTAGTTTTTCGCGATTTTCTCGAATACTGCTGTAACGATTTTGTTTAAATTTTGTAGATGGGATGCTTATACTATGAGTTAAAACTTTTATTTTAAACATTTTTCAAATAAATCTCTTTAGGGTATTTATAATCCGTCCACTCTTTGTAGAAACTCAGATTCGCGAGTGAACAATAAGGCCTTGCATGACTTGTGGCTCAGATTTAGTGCCTGTACTAATATTTATAGGATGATGGTAGTAACAACGTAACGATTGGGCCATGCTTATTTTGGATATTCTGGTTACCCTAGCACAATGATATGTTTATATCTGAATGCGTGAATTAATTGTTGTCTACTGATATAATTGCAACAAACAAATTTCCGATTTGTATGAATACGCACTCCCGCAATGCGGACCCTGATTCAAACGTGAAAGGGATATAAGATAAAAGAGGATATAAAGAGAAAATATAGCATTTTTCGTATCTAGGGTAAAATAAGTTATGTGAGTGTATTAGTGAGATTTTAACTCTTGTAATGCAGTACGCAATCCCAGGAATCATAGTCCTTGTGAGGAATTCTAATTGCTTATTCGACCATCCTGCAATGCAAAATATTTAACAAAAGTGATTTCAATTATTTATCAGACAAATACATCACTCATGGCCCTCCTTCACATTTTTTGGTCAATCTGCGGGAAAAATTCTGACGTCACCACTGTTACAAATTAACAAACTTTTATTACATAACAACAGTGTGTTCCTGAAAATAACTCATGGCAATTTTGTCAAGACGAATATGGGGTCTTCAAGATTTGTTGAATAGATCGTCAGAATTATCAGAAGTTGAGAGTGATACTTCAAAGTTTTGTAACTTTTATCCAAAGATATCAGTTGTGACTTGTCCAATGAGTGTGTACATTTAAAAATGTCTGAGCTTAAAATATATTTAAAAAAACCTGAAATGCATATTTATTTGAAGGACAATAATTTAGAAAAACAAACTTGAAAAACTGGAAAAAATATTTAAATTGTTACTAGAATATTTTTTACTTTACCACAAACTAACTGTACTGCTTAAGGAATGTTTTCAAGAGCCTAAAATATTATGTAATCGGCCCTCCTTAATAAGTTGAACTTATTAGATTGCATGGTATGAAATTAAGAAAGTGGGTGGTATGAAATTATAATATTCCAGAGTAACCAACTTTGATTGCTTCACATGGAAAAACTCTTTTTGTTAAAAATATTTACATATGATTATGAAATAGACTCAGTTTGATAAAAATGTTAAAATTCACTAAGCCCTTTTAAATGTGAAAGTTCTCAGAAATTGTAGAAAATCTGTATGGCTGGCTCCACAGGGCGTAATTCTTTATCATAAATCTAGCATCTATTATTATTATTATTATTTGACAAATTTTAACGATTGTCTAAAAAATAGTGTACGATACACGTGAAAAAATTATTTTATTTTGCTCGTAGGATTGCTGCATTCGCTCTTAAGGGCTCGTTTCGCAAACATAGCAAACTCACAATTAAAAATCTCGTTTTAACATTTGGATCATTAATTATTTTGTTCTAAAATATTTGTTTTAATATATGGTACCTGTAATACATATGTTTTATAAACATATCTTAATTTAAATTAGCATATGTTTTATAATTACCAAATAACCTAGTCTATATTAAATATTTTTTAAAGTTTCAAAGATCGATTATATTACATAATATTGTCAGAGGTTTTAGGTAATTGTTTTGCAAATGAAACTGCAATAGCAATCATGCATTTTTCTCCAAAACAAAATTACTTTTATTTTTTAATAAATGTTGTGAAGCCTGGGATTACTTGCAATAATAAAACGCTATCGGGATACTATTGGTTTATACTTCGGTAAAACTCAAACTTAACACTAAAACAGTAACTTGGGGTAGGTGGTAAAAGTAAAAAATTAAACGGGCTATTAAAAAAGTCTTGCCCAAGGTGCAAAGTACGTGAAATCTGGATCTGCATTTATAGATTTGACAAAAAGCATAAGGCAGGTAATTTTTTAAAAAATTAAAAATTAAACACTGCATTTAAATCTTAAAAATATAGTGAATAAATAAAAAAAAAATTACAGCATAGGGTGGGATTTGAACGTAGGACCCCTAGCTCCACGATCTAGCATCTTAACCATTACACCACTTATAACTTTGCCAAGGAACGAGAATAATAGGGATGTAAAGCATTATGCTTTCTCCGATACCATTAGCCTTTGTATATGAACAATACGATTTTTTATTAATAGTGTATTTGTGTTTGTATTTGTATAAATACTATTAATACTGAGACGCAATACATTAATTACGGGAAAATGAGATAGAATCCCCTAATTCAAGTATTCGAAGCCGAATGGCTTCTGTCTGTCAGTGAATAGAATTGCAGTGCAGTGCAGCCAACGTAAATATGCATATAGTTGAAACTGGAAAGTGCAATGTTACAGCGGCCCAGGTATAATATAAATGCATTTCTATAATCTAGAGGCCATGATTAGGATTTATCCACAAGTTAGCACTGTCTATGCAGCATCAATAAAAAGATGACATGTCATTAGAATCCGGGCCCTGGTAATCAGCTATGTCCATTTTGATTTGAGGAAATATACATCTTAAGGTACAATTTGGTATAAGATTTACTAAAAAATATGTGTGGTTAATTATATGTGAATTAACAAACAAGTGACTGCTATGGTGTTTACAATATACCTGAATTAAAATTAACTATGAACACTTGCGGAGATTCTCAAAAAAATGATTATCTCTTGACTTTAAATAACAATTTGTACATGGGAAAGCTCCTCTCTACCTCCACTGAAAGATGATCTAAAAATACCGAAAACGACCTAAAAGTGCTAAAAATGACATAAAATTGCCAAAAAATTACCTATCTCTTGAAAATGACGAAAAATGCAAACACAAATTGTCCTTATTTAATCAATTATTTCATGATACACATTTATATATACCGTATGTATATATTTGAGCTATCTTTTAACCTTCATATAAAAAAGATGCAAAATCATCAAATGCCTTCCCTTGGTTATTAATGAAGGTATGAGGGATTAAATAAAAATTATAAACTGTTTCAAGATTGTCAGAACATTTATTTAACACTTACAATAATAGGCTATTTAACAAAACTATCACCATTACAGGTGGGACAAAAAGTCACTCTTGGGTACTTTACATCGTAATTAATGACACATAATTTTCGTAGTCAATCTTATACCAAATTGTACCTTAAGACGTATATTTTCTCAAATCAAACAGGACATAGCTGATTACTCTTGGCTACTTAGTTTTAATGAGTGTTAAAATCATGCTTTAAATGCCGAAAAAATTAACTACAATGCCATAAATAAGTAATCGACAAATTTTACCATGAAACAACTTCAAATTCACATAATTCCTGAATATTCACTGAACTCTAGGTTTTAGACTTTTATTTGACTTCCCAATTGCACTAGTTTTATAACATCTCTCTTTGAGGGAAAAATTCCCATAGGCTATTTTATGAAATGGTTGTATATGATCACGACGTAAGAATTTCCTTTCACATTTTTGCGAAAGTGGCTACAATTTTTTTGCATTCTAAAGATTACTTTCACATTTTCCAACCCTTCAGTCCACCTATGTTTAAAATTTCAGATCTCTGCGTTCAGTAGATTTTGCCGGGCATCGCGGACAGACAGAAGGACAAACACATCCTTTTATTAATATAGTTTTCTACTTTGCTTTTTTAACTCAATTTCTTCATAATTTTACTTTTTTATTTATTCTCTCTTACTTTAGTATTTAGTATTAGGCCTATTTAAGTTCATTCAGATAAACGACCTTATTACTTTTCAGCTTCCGAGTTCCTCCGATGTCTTGCAACTCTAACAGTTAATGAGGTGTTACCTGAAGAAGAGGGTCAATACATCTACGAAGCTGTCAACTCGGTGGGCTCGGCCAAGACAAGAAGCAAAATCAAAGTAAGACGTATGATACCATACAGTATAACACTAAAACTATACATAGCACATCTTATCTTTCTTATTAATTCCACATACACAGTACGCTAGTATGCTCATTCACCACAGTTGCTAACCACAAGTTCTCACTGTACCTATTCAAGCGGACGAGGGAGGATGCTACCTGATCAAAGGTCAATTCTCCACCTCCGTAGGACCCGCATGCATCTGAGTTCACTGCATTGAAAGTTAGAATGTTTAAAGAAGTTCCGTGAATAACTTTTATACACAGCCGAGGAATAAACCACACAAAAACAATTCATTGTAACTCAATATTGGCAACTTACAGTTTACATTTCCTGTTTAAACAAGCTTTATGCGGAAAAGCTTACAAATGGCAAAATACTTTCAAAGTATTTATCTTGTTTTAAAAGTAAAACAAATTGGTGCCATTAAATAATACAAATTAATTCCGATAAGCCCCTATTTAGCCTTTTTTAAAATAGGGCCAATAGTTCAGTTAAAGTGTATTTATTTATTTCTTAATTTTGCATGTTTAAAAATATTTTTTGTGTGTAAAGAATTAGGGAAAGGTGTAGTTCTTCATAATTCTCAGAAAAGGTGTAATGCCATACTATAACTAGCAATAATAACAACTAAAGTTCTGGTTTGGCTAGTGCTTTCAGATTTAAAATTTCTTATATATAATAGTTTGTAAAGCTTCCATCCGAGTGAGTCACACATTAAAATTTCTTGCCCTGGAAAATGTGCAGACATAATGAAAAGTATGTTAGAGAAAAATCACAGTTTTTAGTATAAGAAATAGTTTATTTTCTATACACACCTGTTGTTTGACACGACATTTCAAATTCTTAATACAGTATTCATCAATTGAATTGAGATTATGGGGTACACTTGGTTACATTAGCTATATGGTACATTAACACTGCACTTAGAAAGCCCTCGCCTGTTTTGTTTATGGTTTGGCCACTCTTCCACCCTTGCTTTTATTGTAAACATATATGTAATTAACAAAGTTGTTGACTATTAAACACTTTAGGCCTCACTTTTCCTTACATTTTTGCAGGACGTACGTTTCATGGGCTTTGCCCACATTTTCAACTGCTTGTCAACTGCGTGAACTTTGTTGCTTCACTGTATTAAGTTCCATTATCTCTTGAGTCCTCATAAATGTAAACATATAGTTTAAGCGCACACAACTTCTCTGCAAGGTTTATTTGTCCAAACTCGGTCAATAGAGATCTGTGGAACTAGTGAGACATGATGACAACAATTCATCTCATATTTCCCTTTAATGCTGTCTATAACACAAAAAATGTTTTTTTTAAATAATGAAATAACACAAAATCATACATACTACAAAGATGAACATAATCTCAGTTTTTACACAAATTACATCACAGATTATTTTGTTTGGTTGAAATTTTAACATTACGATAAACCCTCACTATTCATGTTAATGCGGACAGAATCTGGTCCAATGAGTGAAATCTGAATTATAGAATGTTTTCTAAAATAATTATCTGAAACCATAATAAGGGGTATGATATTATGTACAGTGAACGCCACTTGATGTTATCATGGATAATGTTATCAGTCGGGTTGTGTTATCACTTTTATCAGATTAATACTGATACATTGAAAACATGTTGTTTATATGATCAAAGATTTGGTATATATGTTATCACATTTTCCTTTTTACGGATTTATTTCCAATCATTCAAAATTTCGTTTTTAAGGGTTTCGTTTCTAACTGAGCTGTATTGTGTATTGTTCCCTGTTCACACGATGACCACTTTGATGGGGTGGTATTCGCTAACTTTCTCTTTTAAGCAATAAAACATGTTTCACCACACAGTTAAGCTGCGTCTTTTTATTTTTGAATATAACAGTGTTGACATGCAGAGATTGTTAGTGTAAAATTAAAAGACTTGAACAGAGAGACGTTAAATGTTTTACTACGTGGTGTTCACCACAGATCAGTGTAGACTTCCAAAAATACTTGTAACTCGTAACTGAGTATGTAGTATTGGTTAATGAACTAATGAAATAATTAAAAACTTTGTAACTGATTCATAAATAGTTGCTTGCAGTCTATTACTGTGTTATGAGTGAGTGGTTCAGTGATTCAATTACATATTATCTTATGAATAAATAGTTTTTAATTCTGTTTTGTAGTGTATTATCTTATATACATATGAATAAGCTTCAATTAATTCTTTCGGCTACTGTTATCAATCGGTTAATATTATCAGATTATATGCATCCCGAAGTGATCGCCTTAAGTGGCTTGCACTGTATTTGGTGTACTTCTACTGGGGCAAAATGCATGAAAATATGTGCATTCACCTTGATGAGAACTCAAAAGGAATACAAATAAAGTACCGGTACTGTAAGGCCCGGTAGAATATTTCTGTATTTAATATGAATTGAAAATCTATCATAATGTTCTGAATTTTGAATTAGTGAAGTCCGAAATATTGAGGGTTTACTGTAATTCATTTTTAAGAAATGTTTTAATGATGATTTCTATTTTTCATACAATTCTGTCAGCCTTGAAGACAAAGTGCTTCTGAAGAGGCAGAAACTTAAAGAAGCTGGTACAGTTGATCATTTTGAAACCTAACTTGAAATGTGGCACATAAGTAGGTCATCCAGGTGAAAGCATAAAATACATCAGCTGCCAGTTGCAACCACAAGACAAGATCAAGACTGGATAGAATATTTTGTTTAAGTGTGATTTTTTCCTTCAATTCTTGTAGCATACTTGCTTTCTATGGCTGCCAAAAAGTTAGTGATGCTTGTACTCGATTACAGCAAAGACTGAGGAATATACGCTATTCATTGATCACGATACACTCTTTTTCTGCTATCTCTGTGCCAAGTTTGGGATGCCTATGTTAGACTGCATAAGAGTGTCGATTCAACAGATTTTGTATTTTGTCCACAGTACCGTAGTTGGCATTTCTGTGCTTATAAATTATTCCATTTTAGGCTATGTAAATGCCCACTTCTTCATGATTTTTCTTTCATTTTGCTTACATTTTAGTAACAAATGAGTTTTTATATAAATTCTATAGCTTTTAAAGAACATTACAACTTCAAAGAACACAGGGTGTAGAGTGCCATAGCATCCTCATAAAGATAATTGTTTAAAGCATTTATTTTGCCAGGTAGCCACGAAATAGAAGGAAGTTAACACAGAAATCAGTTATTTTATTTTACAAAAAAATGTGATCCCTAATTGTGATGCATAATGAAATACATTGCCTGAAGTACTGTATTCAGACATTTTGCACAAATGAACATGTTTTGCAATGTTTCATGGATTCAGTTTGTTTAATATTAATATTTTATGCATGTATCAACTTAAATATAGCTAAGGAAAGCTGTTTTGTAAAATTTCCTGTTTATCCCTTTGGTTGTTGCAAAATCTTAGTTGTTTTAGCGATAGGGGAAAAACTTGATTACTGGCAGATGATTTTTGCATGCTAATGCACTTTTAGATGACCTACATATGTAGAAAATTTGATGTTGGGTTTTAGCTTGTTGAGTAAGTATTCACAGCTGTCATTATGAATTATGTAATTAATTAATCAGTATTACCTGCAGTAAATGAAAATACAGACTGTGGCAAGCTGGAATTAGATACAGCAGGTTTTGTAGTTTCTTGTTAATGATAATTAGACCCCAAATTTATAAGCAAAATGCAAATTTATTTTAATTTCGTAGTGCTTATTTGCTTATTCTGAGAGAAAAACAATTTTGCTTGCTAATTTTGTGTCTTTGACTTAAAATAGCATGTTTTACTCAAAACTTTCTTAATAAAGTGACGTATCACCAGTTACCTTTCTTTCTGAAAACAATCTGGGTTATAAAACACTGTCAGGTTTCTATAAAGCTTTTCGGTGAATAATCCGATATTGAAGAGGAATTCATCATACTTCACAAATTTTCTTTACTGACGGAAAAAGAAAACCTACGGATGACTTTCCTTACATGCTGTAACAGCCCAAATAAGATAAGATTTCTATGAAACTAATGATTTCTTGTTATTGCTTATTTCTTACATTTTTCATTTTTATTTGCTTGCTTATTTATTGATTTTGTATAACAGCTTCCTGCATTTACAGGTTGCCACTGTGGACATTGTAAACAAAAGAAAAAAATGTTAAAAGAGAAGTTAACATATAGAATACAGGGTATCTTAATACAATTTAAAAATAACTCAACGAGACATGAAATATTGTAAATTGTTCAAATGATATCTCAAAATGTTGATTGAACTGCATACTGTTTTATTTTGCTTATAAATGTGGGCTCTGACAATAATGTAGGGATTATAAAAATTCCATGTTTATAATTTTTTTAAAGAATGCCACCAAATTAATAGTAGTACCAAAATCTTAAAACTTTGAGTCAAATTTGGTTAAAATAAATTTACTTTCAGAGCTTAATCAGAATTAGTATACAAATGTGATTTTGTCTCTGGAGTAAAAGAATTTATATATAATTTAGGGTTGCCATAAGTCAGGAGTGAAAAACCAGGACATCATTCAGCAAATCATCGGTTGATATTAATATCATATCAGACTTCTTATCTGCAATTTTACTGAAAAATGATTGCTTCACTGCAATCTTACTAATGAGAGGAATTAGTTAAGTTAACTCACATTAACTTGTCAAGCTAAAATTATCCAAAAAGATGCCTCCATATCGTTCTGTAGATTCCATGTAATCCAATAGAGTTGTTTAACACTTTCCGCACCACGCCATCTTTCAGCATTTTCATCCTGTGAACCGGGCGTTTTCTTCCGATTTTGTGATTTTTTTAAAAACATACAATATGCATTACAAAATAATGAATTACTTACCCATGAAGATTGAAACTTCCTCTTTCTAGAAATAATATTCTTTATTGTATTCACTCTCATATAAATATATCGCAGGCAAATAAATGGGAGGCTCTTTTGAGGATTTACTTTTTTCGGAAATAATTTTTTCTAAGTTTGGAGGGTTAAAAGCCTATTTATTGCAAAAGTACTAACTAAAATTATTGAAACAATACATAATATAGAATTCTGACAACATTTTGGTTGCGTATTGTCTAGTAATTAACACGTTTGTGATATTCTTGGACATCTTCACGAATTCTAACCTAGCTTCTTGTTGATGTTTTGGTAATCGCAGTAGGCCGATATAAATTTGATAAAAAAGTCAATATAAATTGATACAAGAATCGATAAGTGTATGAAGCACACTCTGTTGGGAAGTTCATAAACTAAGCTTTCTGTTTATCTGTTCAAATCCTGTATTACACCAGTATTTTCCCATTGCTAAGCACGGGATCGCGCGCAACGTAAGGGATACGGTCTTGGTTCACGCGGGAGTAAAATGCGGAACGTATCACGTACGGGCACGGTGCAGAAAGTGTTAACGTTCTTGCTGCCAGGCATCGATTCCATCACCTTCCCCCTGCTGACAGCATTTTTATTGGCTGTCTAAGGGCCTGTATCACCACCTGCCGACAATTCCTCCCAATACGTGACTTCCAGATGGAAGATGGAAGATGTCTTTTAATACCACTGTGGAACTGCTATTGGGAAGAACGCAGTAAAATTTTGTAAAATGATCCTTAGCTCGTTGAGCAAAGAGGTGCGTTTGTTGTAGTTCGGTAGGTCTTCGCTAGGTGCGACAGCTCGAATTTGTATTTGTACAATTAAATTACATAAAAACATATCGTTTTAAATGCATTAATCGATTTGTGCAATTCTATTTCATTCATATGTGAGCCTAAAATGACATTTTTGTGTAAATTAAATCTTCCAGCATCAATTCTGAAATTTAGGTGGCCAGAACGCTTCGGAGTGCTGCCATCTTGTTTCCACCAAGCTTCCCTAACTGGCAATTGGTAGTTTATCAGCCACTCCATCCTGCTGGCAGATAAATATGGTATCAGTTGGTCGTCATACAGGCCCTAAGACTGCCAGAGCTTTTTACACAAAATGCACATTTGTTGAAAATATTCACAAAGGATAGACTTATGCCCCCTGAGGGACAATTTTCTACCTATGAGTAACAGAAATACACATAAGTTAGGTACGGTAATAATGTTATATTTATTACCATGTATTGGCATGATGATGATGTCTTTGTCAATGCTGCTATCAAGTGAATCACTATCACTATCATCTGGGTTACTACAAAACATAGAATCTGCACTGAAGTTAATCCATTTCACTTGCTCTTCTGAAAAGAGAAAAGAAGCCAGTTTCTGTTGATCTGTATTTGAAGGTACAGACTGCTTCAAAATATGTAAATTGTTTCATAAAACTAAACTCTGATCTGATCGTCACTGGCAGCGAAGATCAAAGTAGATCAAACCTGTGATCTTTAGACACAGAAAGCAGAGCCATGCAGACTCAAGCCAATTCACTGCCACGTTCATAAGATTTAACAGTTTTATTTGAACTTCTTCCTTCAAATCAAAATACTTGAATTGAATAAGAAATGTTTAAAACTATTCATGGCTAGCAGCACCTGTGCTGTGACAATTGGCTTCTATTGCGTACGATTTCATTCATGACAAGAGTATTTTTACCTGGCAGGAATTGAAGATGGCCCAAATTCTTAGAATTAGTTACATCAAAACAGAATCGTGAACTTTTAGTCTTTTCGGCCTGGTCAAGTTCTTCCAATGATCCATGAAATCCATGATATATGGCAACCCTAATACAAATGGATAAATTTACTTGTAAGGATTGTATTATTTATTACACTATCACATTTCTATGTCACAAAACATGATGAAACCTTTTATGATATTTATGATCGCATCTAAGACATTTGCACGGTACATTTTGTCGATAAATGGATCGACAACATCCTTAAGTCCAATTAATGCAGATTACATCATTTATTTTTATAATGCGTTTTTAAATACTGTTGGTTTTACAAATAGGGAATTTTGGCGAGAATATTCGAGTAGCCGCTATTCTTATAAATCATGTTCTGACCGAGTTAAAATTGCATTTGTATAAGAACAAGTGTAGCCTATACAGTGGAACGTCAGTTATCCAAACTAATTTAAACTGAATGTCTACACCAATAACAAATGTAAAATGGTCAGTTATCTGAGGCTTACATATACATATACAAATTGTTTTGGCAGAGACTAACTTATATCCAGAGATCAGAATTTACAACCTGTTCATTAGAATAAGTCTTGATGCATTTTAGGTCCTATATTTTACAGTTTTCTCCTGCCCATTTTAGCTCATTCATGTTAAAACCTTTAGTAGCTATTTGTGTATCAAATACCCAAAATAAGGCTTTAGCGGACGTGTTAGCAATCTGAGAAGCTGCCGCTTTACAGATGTGTACTAAAAATACTTATGTACTGTGCTGAACTCCAAGACATATCGAATGTAGAGCAGTACAAGTAACTTGTGGTTGTTTCTCTATAACGAAGTCAATATTGTGTGATCATAATTAAAAAAACATTGAAAAATAATGAAAAAAAATAGAAAGGTCATTCTAATAATTGATGTTTGGATTATTGACGTTCTGCTGTGTTAAAATATCTAACCTCAACAACTATGGATAACCTGAAGTCAGTTTCAAGGTATTTGAAAAGAACATTAATTACTAAGGCAAGGCATTTAAGGACTAAAAACAATGAAAATATGCAAAGTAAAGAATGCATTTATACCATTAAAATAGTATAAAATGACCCTGCAATTAAAAAGTGGTTTCGTACTTAGAGAGGCATGAAACGTAAAGATATGAAAGAATTTTTCAAAAGTCATGACATGGTATTGATTGCAATACGTAGATTTTTCTTCAAAATCTACCTAAAAATGACCAATAAGTTATCCATCATTACTTATAATTAGTTTTTTAGAAGGAATTAGTTGATTTTAGAAAGCAATTTTATGGATAACAGTGTGTTACATTTAAATTTAGAATTTAAAACACTCTTATTTTGTTAGTAAATGAATACTACTTTGCGAAAAAAAGACACTTATTTCTGAACTGGCATGTCCCTCAAATTGCCCCTAGCAAATTCCCCACTCAATTCTTATATACAAATGCATGATACAGTGTGAAAGTCCTTCTGATATACCTGTAAATGAGTAACATTGAGTAAAACAAATTGCTCTTATTTGATCAATTAATTCATGATACACATCTGTATATATTCGAGCTATCTCTCAACCTTCATATTAAAAAGATGCAAAATCATCAAATGCCTTGCCCTATTAATTACATAATAGATTGTGGAATTGTCTTCTGTTCTTGTCTTGAAGCAAAATCAATTCATGAATTTATTTTTGAAGAACTCGTACTCTGATGAAGAGCAGTTCTTTATTTTTCACACAAAAACAAACTATTTGTTATGCAAGTGATAACTGTCGCCTGCTCGTCCATGTCTGTCATTTATGAAACATCATCCATAAAGTTTGATGATTCTGATGGCAGTCGATAAGTTCAACACCGGTTACTTTAAAAACAGCCCAATGCTTCACTGGTGAAGTTCTTATTGTCCAACATTTGATGATCACCAAAACTTCTACCACAGAACTGTGTCGCTAACATGTTAAAAGGTTTTATCATATACCGTATTTACCCGAATATAAGCCACCCTTGAATTTACGCCACACCTGCCTTTTTAATGCTAAAGTAAAGGGGAAAAAATTAAATTAACCCCAAAGTGAAATAATGAATTGTATCTTTTTCATAACATTAAAGTAACACATTTTTAAGCTGAAATAGGCCTAAAATAAGAATAAGAAAAAAAATTGTGAAATTCTAATTTTATTTCATCAAACATTAAATAAAACTGATGGAAAAGAAAACAGAAATTAGTAGTTTACACATCATTTGACTTTCATTGTTGAATTTCGTGCAATTTTTCTATTTTTCTTAACTGCCCTTTCAGTTACCATCAGTTTAAAATTACCATTATTTGCATTTCCTTACATCTGGGCAGCTCATAATAGATGCATATTCCACAATACTGCTAAAAAAATGATAAAGTATGCAAAACACATAATAAAATGCATATCGCTTGCTTATGCATTTTTATGCATTTTCTACGATGTTTCAATTAAAATTGATACTTTTTCGATCTTGTATCGATTAATATATCGATATTCTTGGAAATTCAAGATAATAAAAAAGTGACGGACTTAGAAGAGGGGAATCTGTCACGGTAGATCAACTGGCTATAATGTGCATATTTTTACCACTATTGCCTCAAACCATTTGTCTACGATTTTAAGCTGCAGGCATATTTTGCTGGGCGTAATATTTTCGGATAAGTACGGTGTATCCTGTGACATAGAAGTATGATAGTGTAAATAGATTATTACAGTGAATTCTCTTATTTTCAGGCCTTGGAGGAGCTGCTTCGCCTCAAGATTACAAAAGTAAGCATCACATCTACTAAAGTAATTTCTTGAATAGTAATATATATGTGGCTTGGTTCTAAAAGGGCCAATGTCATAAATCTTGCTTTTGAGATAACTAACCTTTCTAGAAGTAACATTTTTTGCTGAGAACTTCCGACATTGGTACTTTTATTATATGAAAGGTAAAGATTAGCTGAGCTCAATAATGCATAGATCTCATTTTTGCAAGAAAATGACATTGGCCCTTTCAGAACCAAGCCACAGATAGTGTGTGTATATATACATATAATAGTAGTATATAAAAAGGTACAGTTTCTGTTCTCAAGTTAGTAGGTTCAATCCAGGATCAGGTAGATTGTCCCTTGTTAATGATAATTAGTAGGATCAAGGCTTACATAATAATTAATAATTAATTCGCATGTGGGGTCTTGTTTCTCAAAAAACAATAACTAAATAAATATATTTTACTGAGTACTGATCAAGAAAATAGTGTACTTTTTTGTTAATAATATTTACAACTCTGTTATTGTAAAAAACTTTATATCGTTGCTGTTTATTTGCAGTCATTTTGAATTGAATAAAGAAACAATTTTTCGATACATAGATTCTTTTTCCAATGTGTAAAAAATTGATACTGATATCGAAAAGAACACAGTGAAGTCATAGTATGGTTTGTAACATACTTAAACTTCACTTTTACAGTTTTACCTTAGGACTACGTAGTTTCAATCACCATTGTGATGTTGTTGGAGAAAACACACATCATTGATGGCGTGCTATTAACACATATATAGGATGCACCACTTTGTATGCCTATAGTATCAGTGTATATTGTCATCTGTTGACTAATTCCTGACAGCATCAGTTCCCTGTTCTCTTACTTGTGCTGCCATCTATAGCTAAATATTTCAGGCAATGTATTGCACCATTAATTGAAAAACACTATAACTCTGCATTGTTGTGATGGCTGTATAAATCAGTCTAAATAAACTTCAAGAAACACGTGCTGTGGTCCTGTTTCAGAGGAAACTGATAAATAGTTGGCAGTTTGTTTGTCCATTTTGTAGAAATTTGCAAATTAATTCAGCCCCACCAGTTTGAACAATGAAAGGGTTAATATGGCGTACTTTACATTATAATAAAGGCTAAAGTTAAATATCATTACCTTATATTGTTTAGTACGAATGTAAATAAAATCGTAAATACTTTTCTAGTAGGGGCATAGATTGTGGAAAAAAGCTTGGTTAATAATAACAGTAGCACATACTATATAATTATTGGGACAATGTATGTATTATTAAACTCACTTCTGGGGCACTACATACCTTAGGCAGGTTTTAGGGGGGCATGTGGTCAGCATGCCGATACTCATGACTGTTTCTGTATGAAGTAGTTCTAAGTTGTCATCGTGACCTCAGGAAAATCTAATTAGGTATTGGGTATCCATACTCGGCAACACTGTTATGAACACACATTTATCGGTTGAAGCATAAATTAAATTATTATAAACAAAATATTAACTAGTTCGTTTTGATAACAAAGATCTAATTCTTTCCATTCTACAGAACTGGGGTTGAACCTATAAACTTGAGAACAAGAAGCCACTACTTAACTTTGCTGCAGTGAACTCATGATTATTTATGTGCGGATTATTCATGCATCTTTCTTCCTTCTCTTGTGAACTAGGCTTAAACATAGTCTCTTGTGAACTTAGCTCCCAGCTTATGACACGGAGAAAATCATATATTAGGTTGTCCAATTGCTGCCAATAGCTTTACATGCAAAATAGTTAATAATAATCGCTAGGGACGGGTTTCTTAGGTTTTTACCAATCTTTTCCCTTAAACCAAAACCAAGAAAAGCTCACACATTTTTTCGAGTCATGTCCATCGGATTCATTCACATTAATTCTGCGATTCCTAAAAATACCTAAATGGGACATAAAAATAAAAAATAGCGAATTTAGTCCTAATAATTTTATGGTCTTTTTTAATTTATTAGCTGTTTTTACTTAGTAAATCAATATTTTTTTAGACTTTCATTACGGATGGCACAACGATATTCTGTCAAGCCCAACAGGAACCCACAAGTAGGTCTGTTATTTACCTTTCTGCAAAAAGGGGAAGTTTTAAGAACCTGTAAATGAATTTATTAAGTGCCATAACTCAAATATGCTTTATCGGATTTTCATGAAACTTGGTATATGCATTTATAATAATGTCCTATTGATATTGGACCAAATCGGTTGACCAATTCTGGAGTAACAACTAATTAAAGGTCGCATGCTTTTTAAATGGGAAATCACCACTATACTACAAAACCACGTTGCTAATCACTGAGGGCCTTGACTCCAATGCGGTCTGTATTATATCACGCCTTGCTTTAGATGTGAGGCATTTGTTTTAATTTCGTTGTGTTAATATTCTAGTTATCCCACTTATTCTTTCACATATGCTTATCAAATTTTCTCAAGAAACCGTGGCCTAAAACTCAATAGTTTCTTAAACATGGCCTATTGACTCCATCTGGCACACTGTTATATCAGTTTACCTGATTTTATTTTGTCCCTTGTTGATCTAATGTGCGGTTAGCATGCGTAAGAACTGAAGCAATCGCTTTCACATTATCCTCAGCTAACTATAAAGCATTTTTATCCGACCAAATTAGGAGCATGGGTTTGAATCCTGAAAAGACTAGTGTCTATAGGTACAATATTAACTTTTGGGCTTTTTTCTCTTAACTTTTGTGGTTTAGTTTTATTATACGGGTGAAATGCTAGCAGAAATCTCATTTGTGGCAGCATTAAAAAAACGCAGCTCCCTGCTTTTTTTATTTTTAGTGCTTTCTTTCTTCAGTTTTAATTAAAGGCTTTCTAATTCTTCATTAAACCCCCTTAATTAAAACAATGTTTTGGATTTTTAAGTAAACTAAAAAACCTATTTCAATTAATGAAAAACCTAAAATTCCAGTCCCTAATAATTACTCTGCATTATACAAGATAAAGTGATTAATCTTGTGCTTAAAAAAAATAATAATAAAAATAAATAAATAATTAAAAAAATAAAAAAAGACTAGAGCATTTCATGGCCCGAACACTGGGAAATATCCCGTTACAGTAGATGAACTTGTGCATGATTTTGAGAAACTATGAAACTCAGTTATCAACAAGTCCGTTTAATCCACATATGAAAGTAGTATACAAATTACGAAAAGAAATATAGTACCTGTATTTTCAGAATGTTCATAGGAACAAAGACAATATAAATAAAAAATCAGGTAAACTGATGTAGCAAAGTGCCAGTATGTTTTTGTTTAATCAGTTATGACTGCAATTATGATATGCAGAATATGTTTTTTTTTTTTAAATTGATTTCCAAGTTAAGCTCCAGATTTATTCATGTTCCAATATGGAAGAACAAAGGTCTAGTTTTTTTTAATCAGATTAAAATCTTCCAGCATCAGCAGAACTGTACAGATTTCTGATATCTTGACAATCGCACACTCGCATAAAAATAAAAATAAAAAGTCAAATTGGCCGGTTTCGGGTTTTGAACCATGGACTCCAGAATGAGAGGCCAAGACGTTACCATCTTGGTCAACCGGGTCAGTTTAACGGTCTAGTTGGATAAGCGCATGTAAAGCAATAGTGTTTTTTGTCATAGCTAACTCTATTTTAATTTCCAAAGCCTTATAAGATCACAGTAAAACAATAGGCTATGTTGTCAAGATAAATGATTTTCATTTTTTCTATAAATTCTTTCGTATACGTACATTACCATAAAATAGGCACTAAATTGGGCATTACTCCGAAACAGGTCAACCGATTTTATCCAATATCAATAGAAGTCTTTCCATGGACATTATAAATGTGTATACCAAGTTTCATAAAAATCCGGTAAAGTGTATTTGAGTTACCACGTCTTTAAAATACACACTAAATTGGGTTTTACTCCATACCGGTCTACCGATTTGGTCAAATATCAGTAGACGTCTTCCCATGAACATTATAAATGGGTATACAAAGTTTCAGGGAAATCCAATAAAGCATATTTGAGTTATCGCGACTTCTTATATATTAACATAAAAGGCACTAAATTGGGCATTATTGCGGTACTGGCCAACCAATTTGGTCCAATATCAATAGACGTCTTCCCACGGACATTATAAATGCGTATACGAAGTTTCATAAATATCCCATAAAGCGTATTTGAGTTATTGCGTCTTTAAAGTAGACACCAAATTGGGTTTTACTCCGGCACCGATCAACAGATTAGGTTCAAATTCAATAGGGCACTTCTCATGGAAATTCGATACAGCGTATTTGAGTGATTAGAAAGGTGCCATAATCTATTAAAATAGGCACTAAATTGGGTATTACCCCGGTACCGGTGAACCGATTTGGTTCAATATCAATAGGGTTCTTCCATGGACATTATGAATTTGTTTTCCAAGTTTCATGAAAATCCGAAAATGCGTATTTGACTTATGGCGCGTACAGGCACTTTTTGTCCCCCACACAATCTTATAAAGTATCATACATGCACTTAATAATCGAGAGTTCACTGTAATTATGAAAGATGCATAGTTATGAAAAGTGTCAGGAATAACAAACAAAATGCCATAATTATCGTGCATATTTTGGGATGTAGATATGTGAACCAAACCAAGTCAAAATAAAATATGCAAAAGTATGTGTGATTTGAACATTCCAAATTATGATTGATCCTGTAAAATTGGAAATCAATAAAATAAGGAAAGGAAAAAAGCACGATTTTTGTAACATTCTGAAAATTTTTAGCAAAAAGCGTCTGTCTGTGAGGTAGACCATTATGGCAATTAGTAATAGGAGAGAAGTTCCATCTGGCGCTGTGAATTGAACTCCAGCTCAGCTCAGTTGGTAGAGCATTGGCACGAATTCCCAAAGGTCCTGGGTTCAAGTCCTAGTGTCGGAGGAATTTTTCCCCTATAATATTCTCATGTAATGTCCAACAGAGACCATAATCTGTGGTTAATGAAAGCTTACATATCTAACTGAAGCGGAAGCCTGAAAATAATTGACAAAATCTTTCCTATAAAGAATTACCGAATACAGTATCAATCACTAGTTAAGTCACCAAATTTTTTCCTAAGTTTTTTGGCGGGAATTTCGAATTCATGAATAGGGCTGTGGGAAATTATTCAGCAGGTAAATTTTTATTTCTAAGTTTTTTGGCGGGAAATTCAAATTTTACAGCTGTGAGAGAAGTAATTTGCTTTCTTTTCATTTCAGGTGCTGTGGTTGGTAGAAGAGGAGACAGCAGTCAGTGAAATCTTGTATGTTGGGGATGTATAACAAGTGAGTGTAAATAAAAAATATGTTCTTTGTACCGGACACTCTTCTTATTATAAAAAGCAAAACGCTAAACCTGGTCACTGTTTATAAGGTGTTGGACTTAGGGTCATTTTTCACGCCATATTTTGCGCACTTTTCTCGAAAATTTCCCCGAATTTAAGGAAAATGTCCGGAAATCCTTGAAAATTTTCCAAAATTTCAAGGAATTCTCAGAAGTTTCCGAAAATTTTCAGAAACTTCCTAGGATTCTTCAAAAAGATTGGAAGAATTTCAAAAATTATTGGAAATTTCCAATAATTCTTCCAAAGGTTGAAAGAATTATTGGAAGTTTCCAAAAAATGTTGGGAATTTGTGAAGGAATATTCAGGTCATATTGTAAGATAAGACAACATTTTTTTCCACACAATTTTTATTTTTCTACAATTTTAACATTACAACAAATAATATTCAAGTTTCACTCAAACAATGATTAAACACTCAACTTCGCATTCCGTATAGTTTATCCAAACTAGTTTCAGCACTATCGCACAGATATACTTCCACTGCACCTCAAGTAGATCTATAGCAATGGCACCAAAACATACATTACAAAGTGATGACTCACCAACGCACTGCACACCAAACCACACATCTGATACAGCAATTCAATTTCCCCAGGTCCTTTGCAGTCGCACATCCTTCTTGTTCCCTGCAATATGCATACTGTGCCTGAAAGAAAAAAAATATATTTAAACATTTTCTGCAAATTTCTAAGTGTTATTGCAGGGGAGCACTTAGTAAAACTGCATGTAACAGAAATTACATCAGGCACATTTTAACATTCTTCTTAATCTCAAATTTTTAAGTCTTGTTGTTGGGGGGGGGGGGGGCTGGTAAAACTGCATATGACAGAAATTATAAAAGTAGATTTCAACATTATTCTTAATCTCAGGATGTTTTTTAAAATTTTTCTGCTTTCATGTAAGTCCAGTGAATATTTTATTTTAAATTACAGTTTAGTTTAAAATTCTGATTTTTTAATTTTGTATTTTCAGATTCTTTAATTTGTACATTTCTGAATTGATACAGGGTATCCATAGGGTTAATAATTTAAGGAGTGTTTTTACATAGTTTGAAAGGTAAAAAATATACATGTGTATATATATATTTAGAATCCAGTGCATTTCATTTATGTGTGTTTTTACATAGTTTGAAAGGTAAAAAATATACATTTATATATATATTCAGAATCCAGTGCATTTCAATATGTCCTATTTGTGGCACGGTATACATACACGCAGTAATCTACCTCTTGCCATGTCCTCACCATGATGGTTGCCACAGAAGCGATGATCCTTATGTACTGAATCTTTTTGAGATGTCCCCCAGAAGAAGTGGCTTCTTGGAGGCCAAGGAATAGGCCCTGCCCTTTCAACACATCCATTGCCAAATCGTCAATTACCACTCGAATACTTGCCATGCCACAGGTGGGTCATATATGAAATGCAATGCATTGACAGTATTGCCTTTCAAACCATTTATAAAACATTGTAATTTGTTATTACTAGGGATGGGTCGATACCAGATTTTCTCGATACTGATACATTATTTTTTCCTTGATACTCGATAGCATCAACATTTCAATAAATAAGTAGACCTAAAATGAAAATTAACAGTTGAGAGAACTATGTAATACAAACTAAATTAATTAAGTATGCATATTTAATGAGATAAAATTTAATATCATCAGTAACCTGTAATTATTCTTAAACTCTACATTAAAACTAAACATTTGACCGGAAACGAAACAATTAAGAATCTCTTTTGCTTGGATTTTAAGTCAGAAAGTCTTTATTTATGACTACACAAAAGTCAGAGTGGTTTTCTCCATTTCAAGGAGAAATAGAAGCATTTACTATATTTAGTAGACTACTAAAAGCAGAAAGAGATACCACATTTCCTTACATTGCAGAATTCCCAAAGTATCAAAAAAGTACTGAGAGAGTTTTCCAAAGTATCGCTCGATGCCAATACCATGCAAGTATCGAGAGTATCGAAAGTATCGAGGACTCATCCCTAGTTATTACATTGAAGCATTTAAGTTAATTATCTTAGTTCTTTCATAGATTGGACATAGTAAAATATAATTTATTGGTAATAACAAAATTCTACAAAGCTGCTTTCATTAGTATAATTATTTTTATACCGTATTTACCCAAATATAAGCCTAGATTAAGACCAGCAATATATACCTCCAGCTTCAAATTGCATACACGTGTTAGGGCAGTGGTGGTAAAAACACACACAATACAACCAGTTGATCTAGCACAGCCAATTCCCCTCTTCCAAGTCCATCACCTATCGATTATCTCGAATCTCCAGGAATATATTAATAAATTCAAGATTGAAAAGACATAATTGAATCATATAAAATGAATATTGCTTGCTTATGCAGTTTTATGCATTTCCTGTTATGTTTTTAGGGATTTTTGACAGCGGTATTACAGAATATTTCTGTGAGCTACTGGGATGCAAATAATGGTATTTTAAAATTTCATATTTCATATTAAATGCAAAGAACTGATTTCTGTTTTCTTTTCCATCAATTTCATTTAATGTATGATGAAATAAAATTATCTCATCATACAAATTATTAATTTCTTTTTCTTATTTCAGGCATGTTTTGGCCAAAAAATGTGTTATTATGAAAATAAGGCAATATATTATTTAAAATGGGGTTAATTTAATTTTTTTCCTTTAACTTAGTGTTAAAAAGGCAGGTGCGGCTTATATTCGTTAAATACAGTAGATGGTTTCATTGCGACAAAAAATTAAAATCGAGATAACACCAGGAAAACATGTTTCACAATGCCTAGAAACCAAAAAATGTGATTTTGGAATGACGTCTGCTGTCTGTCTGTGTGTACGCCTGTAGCAGCTGAATGATTCATTGAATTTACTTCATTTTCGTAATTAAATAGTTTTTTGAAATTTCATTGGACTGTCCAGAAATTGGTTTCTATAACTGAAATTTTAAGGGACTTTACAAGACTTGAAAAAAAAAAATGGCTCAAATATTTAATAAAAATGTAGATTTTGAAACATCAATATGTAGCTAATAAAATTGCTATATTGGTTTTTCTTTAAAAATTACATAGGTGTTACTTTACTGCGGTGAACTTATAAAAAAAAATGAACACGAGTCAAGTTTTGTCTTATAGATTTCTTTATAAAATTAATAGGCAGAAAGATAAAAGCTAAAAAAAAGTATGACTTCAATGCAAGATGTCTCTCACAGTAACAAGAAAATTATAAGTACAGATTCTTATTGTTATGAAACAAAAGAAAAAAAACCAATCCGAGCAAGGTGGCTGAGGTAAGAAATCCTGGGTTCAAATCTAAGCATTATGGCAAGACAATTGTACTTCAGTTTTTGATGGCTTACTCATTTCCAAAGACTGTAGGATTTGTTAATTTCCATAATTTATCGCCGTTATGTCGTTTAAACTAAATATCAGTCAAGAAACAATAGAGTCAAATGCATACGAACGAATTATTACAAGAACCCACTGGTTAACCTAAACTCGTGATCACAGTATAGCCAGTTGATCTATGTGGCCAGATCCTCTCTCCCAAGTCAATCTCCTATCGATTATCTTGAATCTCCAGGAATATATTAATCGAATAAAGATCAAGAATAGAAAATGCATAAAACTGCATAAGCAAGTGATATTCGTTTTGTGTTTTGCATGTTATAGCGGTATTGTGCATCTATTATGAGCTGCTCAGAGGTAAAGAAATGCAAATAATGGTAATTTTAAACTGATGGTAACTGAAAGTGTAGTTATGAAAAAAAGAAAAATTGTGCAAAATTCAAAGTCATATGAAGTGTAAAGTACTGAATTCTATTTTCTTTTCCATCAGTTTTATTTAATGTTTGATGAAATAAAATTAGAATTTCACAATTTAAACCAGCTGATACTTTCTTTTTCTCATTTCAGCTAAGAAATGTGTTACTGTAATGTTATTTCACTTTGGGGTTAATTTTTTTTTTTCTTTAATTTAATGTTAAAAAGGCAGGTGTGGCTTAAATTCAGGGGCGGCTTATATTCGGGTAAATACAGTATTTCTCACCTTAATATAGTTATTAACATAATTAACATCTTTATGAATGTCATATAAAATAGTTTATTTCATGAAATATCCATTGAAATAATTTTTATTTCACCAAAAAATAATGCTCCCATTTACGGTAACATCCCTTACCCTTTCAGCACTGAATTTTTGTAACTTCATTTCATTGTGCCTATTAAAATGCTTAGAAAAGTAAAGCATATTCACAGAAAAAACATCACTACTCTGAGGATTGCAACAAAGTCCTCACTGACAAAGGTTTCTTATATCACATGTCTAACATGATTTTAAAAAGTTAGAGCAAACTGCTTACTACCACAGATAGGAAGTTTTTGCGATTGCCAACTAACCTAGTTTAAAGAGAGTCGCAAGCACGGTAGGGCTACATAATATCAGTATATCAGACAGCAGTCCAAAAAATTATCAGAACTCACAAAATTCTGTTTTCAAGGCATGGCCAGGGAAAAATAAAAAATGAAAAAAATTAAACATAAGTGAATTTTAACATATTTTTAATTAATCTATCAATTTGTATTAAATGTTTGGTGTTTAACTACAATCAATATGTTCATCTCATGTAATATTGTCAACTAGCATTCGCCCGCAGCTTCAACCACGATAATTATTTCAAAAATTAAAAATTAAGAACATAATAGTTAAATCATATTTACTAACACCTAAATCACGTTGACTACATACCTCGATTAGATAGCATCGCCTGGTAAAAACGACCTCAGACTCTAGTTCCTTGGCCCAGAATACCCCTGTATAGTGAGTTTCGTCCAAATCTAACAATGTTTGACCATATTTAGGCCTATATTGATTATCCCTCTTCTGTGTAGGTTGAAAATTTCATATGTCTGCCGTCCTTGATATTCTAAACAAATGAATCGTACAGGATGGACTTACAAAATCAAGCAATGGCCAGCGATAATTATTTAAAAAATAAAAAATTAAGAGCATAATAGTTAAATCATTATATTTATTAACACCTAAATCACATGGACAACATGCCACGATTAGATAGCGTTGCCTGTTAAAAGCAACCTCAGATTCGAGTTTCGTCCAAATAAAACAATGTTTGACCATATTTAGGGCTTACAACATTCAAGCGATCGCGGAAGTTTTATTTCCAAGGTATGACAAAAATAGCCATAGCCAACTGAAATGTATAACTGAAAACTGATGCTTCGAAAACGCAAAAAATGCACGTTTTTTCCCCATTTTTCACTCATAACCCACGAACGAAAGCGAAAATTAAAATTCCGGCTTTGAGGTGCATTTTCAAACCCTTCAGTCCACCTATATTTAAAAATTCAGATCTCTCCATTGAGTAGATTTCGCTGGGCATCGCGGGCGGACGGACAGACAGACAGACAGAAGGAATGACACACACCTCCTTTTATTAATATAGATTAGCTTGGTATAGTGGTATTTTGAGATTGTGTGACTTCTCGACATGCAAATGGTTCTTATTGTTTTTTAAGATCAGTGTTTGAGAATTTCTAAAAGCATGTTCGTATAAGATACTTCAATTATGTCTTAATATAGGATGCGGCAACATAACTTCCTTTTTTTCAAAACGCAATAAAACCCATTTTAGGAAACATGTAGGTACATATCTAAAGTTTTGTTTTACACAATTTTGAAAATCATATCAGGTAGGTGACGCACCCCATTGTCCATACACTGAATAAGCCGATTTCTGGAGTTTGTCATGACCCTTACCAGCATAGCAGCGGGTATGTTAGCAATTTCTGCTCGGATGTTGGCCTTCAGGTCTTGTAGGGTCTGTAGACAGTTGACATAAACGCGGAATTTCAAATAACCCCACAAAAAATCGCATGGGGCCAAATCTGGTTAGCGGGCAGGCCACTCCGAATTGCCCCTTATTGAGATGAGGCCTCCGGGAAATGTTCCCTCAAAACTGCCATTGATGACCTTGAAGTGTGAGCCCTTGCTCCTTCCTGTTGGAACCAAATGTCCCCTAAGTCCAATTCATCAAGTTGTGGAAAATTCCTCCAACATGTTCACATATCGAACGCATGTTTGCGCGCAGAACACCGTGGGGATCATAAGATTGAAGATCTCACTGCCTCGATGTTCTCATGTGATCTGATGGGCCGATGGACTCCAGTTCGTCTTGTCACATTCACGGTTTGCCTGAATGTAGTGACCCATGTAACAGTTGATTTCTTGTCTGGGACAGGGCCCAATGGGGCTACATTAAAGTGATTTCGGAAGGCACGCTGGGTTGTGACCACAGAACATACCTTTGAAAAGTAGGCCTCGAAGGCAAAGGCAAGCTCCTCACTGTTCCAAGGCATGGTGGCAGCTGACGTGGAAGGAAACCATACTTTAAGACCAAGTCAGTCAAATAAGACCACTTCCGCCCCGCGACCCCTACAGCCTGAATGGCACGCATTTCAAAAAAGGAAGTAATGTTGCCGCACCTTGTACTAGGAGCATGATTTTCTGGTTAAATAAACTGCGGATTTTGAGTGACGTCCCCTTTTCGGTGGCTATTTTAGAATAATACAGACCTTCGGAAATGCAATTTGGTTTGGTTATCTTCATTATGTCTACTTTTATTAGGTTCCTTTAAAACAGTGGTCTTAAACCTGCCACCTGTGGCTTAATTTTAGATGGCCCACAATCAAACATTAATTTTAACTACAAACTATATTTGCTTAAGTTATGACAGCCTACAAAAAACGCTCATTAAGATTACAAATTGGTAGACAAAATATAAAAAAACACACATGTAATATTAAGTAACCCCTATAGATATTTTAATATAATTATGATATACTAGCAGGTGCCCACAGCTTCGTCCACAATAATTAGGAAATTAAGAGCAAAATAATTAAAACATATTTAAAACGAGTAATAATTATAATGAAACAGCTAAAAATCCGCTTCAGATTCAAGTTCCCTGGCCCAGAAGACCCCTTCGTGCATAGTGAGTTCCGTCCAAATGGATCAATGTTTGCCGATTTAGGTCTACATTCATTATCCTTCTTCCGTCTATGTTGAAAATTTCAGATGTCTCCGTGCCTTGACATTATAAACAAACAAATTGACCACGGGGTTGATCTCATAGATTTCTTTTTCAGTAAAATTTAGCCGGCCACAGGCAAATTTCCTGAATTATTTATCTTGTTTAGAGTTTTGTTTTCCTTGTTTTCCATTATTACACACATGATCAAGGCAGGACTCGAACCCACAGCCTCCTTCAACACGGATTTTAAGCCAGCACGCCTTAGGTACCGTGGCAAAGAAGACAGACAGAATCGAAACGATCTATAATTCTATGCGATATATTGAATAAATTGCGATGCAATTATTTCAAATTTCTGACAAAAATGGCAAAGCCACCTGCAATTGATTTGACAAATTAAATGTATTTCTGAACACTGATGCTTCGATAGTGCTAAAAATTCTCATTTTCTGCCAGTTTTTTACTCATAACTCGAGAACGAAAGCGAAAATTAAAAATCCGGCTTTGAGGTGCATTAAACCATTCTTCAGTCCATCTATGTTTAAAATTTCAGATCTCTGCATGCAGTAGATTTTGCTGGGCATTGCACACAGACAGACAGACAGACAGACAGAAAGACAAACACTTCCTCTTAATATTATAGATTTAAGTTTCATATAGTTAATAATCAATAAATCAATGTGGCCCGCTAATCTTTCACTGAAAAGAAAATGGCCCTTTAGTTAAAAATAGATTGAAGACCACTGCTTTAAAACCATGTAAGAATTTTCAGATCTCATGGAGAATATCGTTGGCCTACGCAGTCTAACAGAGTTTACATGCTAGGGTTCTTAATTAATCTTCAGGTAAATCTTACATGAAATAATTAGTGATACGTCTACAACAGGTTTGTCAAACACGCGGTCCTCTCAGTTATGAATTGTGGTCCCTAGTTTTAGGTAATTGTTTAAATATGTATGCCCAAAAATTTATTGTAAAATTGTTTTTATTGTAAAATAAATTTTGCTAAAACGTGATTTTCTTTCAATACAGACAAGTGTCTCATAAAATACTGAAATGTAGGCCTATATAGCACAGTGCCTTTGTAATGCATTGTTTACTACGAAGCTATGCTCATAACAATAGAAATGTGCCCTATTTTGAAATTTGTAAAGAAAACAGTGAATTTTATTCGTTCCTGGGGACTGAATCGTCAGATTTATTAGTGAATTTGATCAGTTTGTATTTTCATTGTACGATAATATTAAGGCTTTTAAATTGAAGTTCATGATTTTCAAGATTCCCACATTGCTACTGATGCCAGTCATGCTTCCAACATAACACAGTTAAGGAAAAGCCTAAAAGTAGTAATTAATTTTCTGAAGAACCGCGAAGTATTGATTTTATACGCAGAATCAAATGACAAGAATGATATGTAGCATTTTATTCTATGGTTTGTTAAAAGTTGGGTGGTTGCTTTTTACAAAATATAAAAACATGCTTAAACTTTATGAGAACAAAACATGATATCTCGGCATGCAGCCCTCACACTTAAATTCAATTTCAGTTGGGCCTTAAAGGGATGTCACACGAATGGAGATACAAAGACTAGAACTTAGCCGAAAGTGTTCAACCTACCTAAAATCCACTTCCTGAGATTACAAAGTGCATCAGGCTCCAGGGCGAAAAGTTGTTACATCAATGAACTAGACATCTGGTATGGCAGTGCTGCTAACAGAACACCGATCCACAGAGCTGTGTAGAAACTGAAACCAAAAGGAATAAACTTTAGTGAAACAGTTGCATAACTTCAGATTGTGGGACATCAGCTTTAGAAAACATTAAAATTCACAATAAGAAATACATAAGACCCTTAGATATTATTCAGACTCAGCTATTCGAGATACAATTTAATAATCTGAAAATATTGCACAATATAATTTACACGTGTATAATCCAAATTTAGTGGGATATAAATAACCAGAAGGGTTTTCTCAAATAAAAGTATGTTACCAGCAACACCAAAGACCTAGGCCTGCAAGTGAAAATTATTCTTAGCAAGATATTAATAGGCAGCACGGATGTAGCTATAACGCTGAATAGTAGTTATGCAAAATCAATAAACCACAAATAATTTAAATGGTTAGTTCGAAACATCTTTATTAACTCTATAAAAAAATGAAATTAATAATTTGAAAATATTGCACAATATACTAGAACTTTGTCAAAAGTGTTCAACCTACCTAAACACAGGGAATATCACTTCCACTTCCTGAGATTACAAAGCGCATCGGATTCCAGGGCAAAAAGTCGTTACATCAACGAATTAGACATCTGGTATGGCAGTGCTGCCAACAGAACTTCACCAATATTCACAAAGCGGTGTAGAAACTGAAACCAAAAGGGGAAAAACTTTAGTGAAACAGTCGCATAACTTTATCACCCTTAATATAATCTAGCATACTCCACATTCAACTCTTTCAGAGTCACTGTTTATGACACAAGACTTGTTTTTTAAGTTTGTGTACAAAATAGGTGGCTTATAACTGTGCCGTGTGATACTTATATTTCTATAGATTCAATAAAATAATAAATCCAGATTTGAGAAAGGAGCACTATGTTTCTATATCATGCAGGGAGAGAATAATGCTCATTGGTTGATTTCATTTCTGGATAGAAAATTAGAAAAGTTTCCATTCAGTGGATGAAACTGTGTGCAATGACATTCCTGCATGCTACGATCCAATTTGACGGTTTGTAGACATTTGAACCAAAAATCAGATTGTGGGACGTCAGCTTTAGAAAACGTGAAAATTCACAATAAGAATTACGTAAGATCCTTAGATATTATTCTGCTATTCAGATTCAGTTATTCGTGATATAAATTAATAATTTGAAAATATCGCACACTATAACTTACATGTCTATAGTCAAAATTTATTTTTAATTTAGCGAGATATAAATAACCAGAAGGGTTTTCTCAAACATTCAAGTATATAAAATGAAATTACATTAACCATTTTCCAATAACTTAAATTACGGTATTTTATCTTAGTTTTCTATTTTATTCAATGTACAGGTACAGAAAAAAAAACAGACAAGACTCTTATAGCTGATTTCAAAGCCTTGTGATATGTAAATAAATGTAAGAGATGTAACGGAAACGTTTGTTTTACAATCAATGAAAATTACTTGAAATTATTTCTCAATTCAAACAATTTATCGACACTAGAACAAATTTCAATCATTCCCTGCAATCCTGTGAATGCTGCTAGGCATGCGCAGTGGCTCTTATTGGAAACTTAGATATTTTAGTCAGTCCGCTTTTTTTTCCCCCCCTACCTGTATATAACCTAACAGAACATCGAATTTAGAAGTGTAATTTTCCTATTAAAGAAATGTGTAACCAGTACGTGACATTTGAAATTAACAGTTACTACTGCCAGTATTAGGCCTTCGGTATTTTCACCTTTACACTTGAAAGTAGAATCATGTTTATTTGCCATCCATTTTGAGACTACTTACTATCTTTAAATGCTCAATATAAACGTGACAAGAGTCTAGAATTACAGAAATCAAAGCTACTGTCGAACGAAAATATTTATATTACAAAAACGTGCAATAAGAATATGTGGAAAGAAAAAAGGGAATATTGTAAAAACTAAAAGTTCTCACTCTCACAAGCGAATATATATATACTCAGTAGTGTGTTATAATGGTAGATAATATTGATAAATTTCGAACTAATTACAGTGTACATGGACGTACAACTAGAAACATGAATGATTTACATATACCAGCTAATTCATTAGAACTCTTTCAAAGGGGTGCTTAATTATTCTGCAATACAGATTTACGATTAGCTTCCAAGAAACAAATTGTGCATTAAAAGCAAATACAAATCTTTCAAAAGATCTCTCAAGGAATTTTTAATAACTCACACCTTGTACAATACGAATGAATATTTCCAGCTTGCAGTTTTGTACGGTATATTGTTGTTATAACATGCATGTTTATTTTGATCTGACATGTTCTATATCCTACATAGGATCTACAGAAAGAGATATCTACATCTGAACTACGGATGGGATATCCACTCTAGATTAATCTGCCATCAAATCTAAAACGCGCTCCATTTTGAATGCTACAAATGGACATAACTTAATGGAATGTGTGTTAACCTTACCTGAACACCCGCTTGTAGCGCATCATATTCCAGGAAAAACTTGGGAAGTCTTAAAGTCACATCGCAAAGTTTCCTGCAACGTTGCCAATGCCGGGACTCGAAGATATCCATCTCATTCACATGCAGTGAAACTTCCATATGAAGGAAAGATCGAACTGAAAAAATAAAAAATAAACTAATTGAAATAAGAAATTAATGATTTTCCAATATCTTAAAAATACATTACACTTGTATCAAACATTCACTTACTCAAAACAATGCAATAGGCTACAACTTAGTCGCCATAACCAAAGAAGAGATTTCATTTTATTTCAGAGAGATTTCATTTTATTTTAGGTATGGTATTTTATCTTAGTATTCTATTTTATTCAACATACATACCCTAACAGAACACTGAATTTAGCAGTGTAGGTTGCCTATTAAAGAACCACTACAAATGGACATTCGATTTTTAACTTAATGGAATGTGTGTTTGCCTTACCCGAACATCCGCTTCTTAAGAACACAAAGCGCATCAGACTCCAGGAAAAACTTGGGAAGTCAGCAACTTCCAAGCAGCATCGCTGTTGTATTGCTGAAGATTTCAGGTCAGGACTTGCTAACTTTCCCAAAGTCGGCATTGCAAAATGTTCCCTGAATCCACTGAACTAGCACAGCGCTGCCAATGTCGGAACTCGAAGATGTCCATCTCATTCACATGGAGTATATCAGGAGTGGCCACTAACTTTAACTTTGGGAGCCGCAAATTTATGAAGCTGTTTGAAGCGAACCACACTGTTTTACTGTACACATAAACATTACTGTTCAATTACATAACAAGAAATAAGATTTTACTTTTGAAAAGTGCTTTTTTTTAGTGTTCATTTTTGCTGTTAGTTGTTTAAAATTTGGCTGATAATTGGTAGGCACAGTATGCACTTAAATATTCATGAGTTAGATTTAGATTTAATGAATTTAAGAGCTGCATGCGGCTCACGAGCCTAGTTGTGGCCACCCCTGTTCTACATTAAGAACTCCAACTGAAAAAATAATAAAACAATAAATTAAAATAAAATAAAATAAACGATTTTCCAATATCTTAAAAAAATACATTACACTTTGATCAAACATTCACTTACTCAAAACAATGCAATAGGCTACAGCTTAGTCGCCACAACCAAAGAAGCGATTTCTGACAGTTCATGTGAAGCACGTGGAAGGGGCGAGGTCTTTCTATGCATGATGGCAGCCAACTTGTCTGTCAAAAGGGTCAATCCTGCGAAAAGTTGTCAAGTCCACGGAGCAGTGCAGGTGAACTGCAAAAAAAGAAAAATTCTGATGTGAAACCCCGCAACTTCTTCTAAGAATTGAATAAACTATTTAACAATATTAACAGTCAATACTGCTAGTAAAACTACCATTCGTAATTTAGGCTTGTTAAGTGTCCGTCCATGTATCTGTATGTGTGATTAACTTGAATACGCTTTATCAGATTTTCCTGAAACTTGGTACACGTACTTGTAACATCCATAGGACAAAGCCTACTGGTTTTGGACCAAATCGGTTGACTCGTACCAGAGTAACGCCCAAATTCTCATGCCAATACTATTGTTTGCAGTGTTCGGCTTTCAAAGTTGCAATGTATTGGACTTTTTATATCATGCATCCCTTTAGATCTAGCAAATTTGTTTAATTTCGTTCTGTCCCACACATGCTAATCAAACTCTCGAAGAACCATGGTCGAAAATTAGATAGTTTCTGAAATTTGCCCTATTAACTCCATCTGGTATATCGTCGCTTAAGAAACAATACCGCGTAACTAACAAAACATAAATTTTACAGGAGAAGCAAAAAACTGTTTATTTTTGCTATTAGGCGTCGTACAATGTTTACATTTTCAGGATAATAAACAAGGTCATGACACAAAATTTTATCTTGACCGATATTTCATCATAAGCGCGCTATTTCAGTGATGCCAACAGTATAAAAATGTCATTTTCACCAAAAGTGTCAGTTACGCGGTATTGTTTCTTAAGCGACGATATCAGTTTACCTGATTTTTTATTAGGTAGATTTTGAAGAAAAATTTACCTATTGGGATTGGTACCATGTCATGACTTACGAAAAATTCCTTTTTTCATATCTTTAAGTTTGATGCCTCCGTAAGTAGGAAACCACCGCCCATTCAAAAATATATTTATATTATATACCGTATATATCTTTACATGCTAGCAGCCGTAATTTTGAAGATATTTGAACCAAATTTTATCATATTATTTCTAGGCCCAATAGTTCGGACAAGTTCGTTAATGAGCAAAATTCACCCCTGGAGGGAGGGGGGTATCGGGGGTTGAAATTTTGAAAAATTTATATCCCCGGCCCCTATGAAGCATAGAAGGAAACTAGTACTCCCTAGGGAGTTCACAGTGAAACCAATGATCGGGGGTTTTGGGGGTAGGGGGATGGAAATTCGAAATTTTTGAAATCACGTGTTGTGGGATATCGTTGAAAAGCTCTTGATGAGTACTCCACAAATCAATAACTAGTTTCTCGATAGCTCTCATATAAGGCGAGATTTGAAGGTTTGAAAAAGTGCTCTTTCCTCTTTTTTGCGGTTATTATTGGGGGTTTGTCATGCCAAAGCTAAAGAAGAAGAGTGCTGCGCAGCGACAGTAAATTAAACCAAAAGCACTTCGAAATCTACCTAAGTCTGTAGGCCTGCCTGAAGGGACTTTTTAATACGTATTCCTCCATCTTCGTACTTGAAATATGCTCTAAAATGGCCATATTAGAAATACATTAGATCTGAGATTATTAATGAATTAATTATTATACCTTAAAATTTATAATAAATACCTGATCCCCTAAACTTTCGCAAGCACACACGAGGTATTCTAGGCCGACACACTGAATTCTGACGACCCCTCTGGATCCCCCCCCCCTGCTGGAAGCACTTTGAAAATAAAATAAGAAAAGATATTACCTAATCATAATTTTAAAAAGGTATAAAATAAAATTATAATGAAAGAAAATAAATAAAATACTATTTTAGCTTCCGGAAAACGTACCTCGTAACGTTCACCCTGCGTTCGTAGCCGTCTAGAACGATCCCCTCTCTCCACGATCTAACCACGCAGTGAACGAGTTTCCCCACTTCACCCCCTCTGGAAGCCGCCAAGCGGCGGGCAGGAAGTTTCCACTGCTAGAGTTGTCTTGCAATCTCCATGCGTTTTCTAATTTATTTCTGTATTTATTGTGCTGAGAACAGTGGCGGACGCAGAGGGGGGGATTGGGGGGATAGATCCCCCCCCCCGAAATTTGAAAAAAGGCTATATATGCACTCTAAGTGGTCAGTTTTATAAACTAATTGTATAATATGTAAGTTAATTAATTTTTTTAGTATTCAAATCCCCCCCCCGAAAAAAAAATTTGCGTCCGCCACTGGCTGAGAATATAACAGGCTAATGTCCAATTACAATATTTTCTCTCATATTAATACCCCAGATTTACAATGCTAATATTATTTTTTTTAAATACTAAATATTATTACTAAAAAATACGCGACCAAAACTACGTAAATGGCACAGTTTCTGCGGGTGAAAATTGTTGCAAAATTAGCATTTTATATGTTAAAAATAAAAACGACCAAGTTTTGTAACTTCTAAAGCTGGTGCTTGTAACCAATTAAAACATAAAATTCTTCTTAAGTTTGTCTCGGAACATAATCGCCGTCTTTGGGGGCCAAGGTACTTTCTGCCCCCCCCCCCCCAATATTTGAGTTTTTATCATATAGGGGCCTATGTAAAATTACCAAAAATTCCAGTTCTTGCCCCTCTCCCCAAAAAATAAAAATTATTTTCAAGTCGGCGCCTCAGTCTTATAATCTATAATTATAGATTCTATAATTATAATAATCTATAATTATTAAATTATAATAGATGATTATAATCATCTTGTTATCATTTATGTATATATAATTTGATACTTTTTTTTATTACAAATCGAAAGAAAACACATGAGCTTAATGTCATAGCAGTTTTCCTTGGGAAGTTTTAGAGCGAATGTGGCCCGCCCCGACTTTTCATCCGGCCCGCGGAACATTTTAAAATCACGCTCGAAAAAGTAAATATTTTCGGTTCTCGCCAACAAGAGAGTGAGAGGGGGGAAACAAAAGCCTGAACTACGAGGGTGTTCCTTCCGGTCAGAGCTAGAAAAATGCTGCAATAGGCCTAAATCAAAGTATCGAACCAGACTTACAGATGCAAATTTGGAAAACACTCTGCGCGTGTGTATTAGTGGGATTGAATATCTTGTTTCTCAAGTTCAAGCTTCTCATTTATTTCTGCTGATTGTAAGTAAATACTTAATCAGTTCTATATTGTTCTCATTCACGTAACTTTAGCATTATACTTTATAAATATAAAAAACCGCGACTTCATAAATACCGTAAAGTTTAGCCCGCATATTTCCAAAGGTTGCCCATACCTGTTTTAGAGCATATTTCTCATGAGGTTGGTTTGATTCGAATATTGGTGGGTTTAATTCACTGTCTTATTGTTTTGTAGACTACATAAATAAATATTAGCTCTAATTGATTAAGGGCGTATACAATTTTACGCTAGATTTCATTATTATGTTATTAATATTGTACTGTATTTTCGTAATGTTTTATTGTATTTGTAATCATTATTTAATTAATATTGATATTATTAAATTATTATTTTATTTAATCATTATTTATATCGTGTGTTTATTGTTGTAATGCTATTTATTATTGTTTTAATTATGATTACTATTATTATTTTTATAATAAAATTATTATAATTATCATATAATAATTATTGTTATTAGTTTTATTATTATGATTATGTATTTTGTTGTAATGCTATTTATTGTATTATAATTATTATTATATTTATTTTAATTATTATCATTATTAATGTTGTAATGTGTTTTATTGTATTAGTAATTATTATACTTTAGTGTGATTGCTTTTTTTTTCTTATTGTATTTATTTTTGTAATAATTTTTTATTTAATTGTAGTTTTTGGTAGAGGGGAAGAGAAGACCTGAAAATATAAATTTAAAAACAATTAAGAAATTAACCAAAACGGATTCAGAGAAAGAGTCCAAACAGGCGAAGAGTGTGTGTGCAGTGGTCCTGTTTGGACTCTTTCTCTGTATCCTGGGCTTTCTTGCCCAATTTTTTTCAACCTACCTACGCAATGCGAATGTTAATAGCTATTATGGGGAAGGAAGTGGAAGGAATGTTAAATTGTCCGTGGCACGACCTAGATTCGAACCTACAACGCTCGGATCCAACTATCTATCGCCCGCGACGCTAACCACACGGACAAGGGAGGGAGATTGAGAAGCTTGCAATATTCAGCTCATGTACGACCCAAGGTCGCGGTGTCGTCTGCTGTATCGTAAATCCTTACAAAACGGTCCTCACTTCGAACCCAAATTGGTTTCAATGTTAATAGGATCCGTACCCTTAAGAATTTTTGATTTACGGTCTTCTGGTATGACACTAGGATAATAAGATAACAATTAGGCACATTATGCAAAAGCCCCCCCCCCCAAAAAAGGATGTGAAAGTGAAACACACTTATATTAAGGATACATTCTATTTGCACTACTACATAAAATATAACGTCCTTAACGTAAAACGAGAACTTCTTAATTATAATTTCGTTGTAAAATCTCAAATAAATTCACATGTTTTTAAATGCGTTTAGGCCTACACAATACGAGATATTACTGGCATTTCCTAAGATTGTGTTATTTTAAAACTGTATTTAAAAAATCTAAAATATTTTATACATGTGTATTTAAGACAATAAGGAAAAATTGTTGCGAAAAAAGCAATTCGAACGAAAAAGAATACAACTCTTTTGAAATAATCTTTCATTCAATTATCAATTATAAATTTACTTTTAAGTACTTTAAAAAATAGCGGACAAACTACAAGATTTCTTAATATTATTATTGAAAAACTATGGAGAGAAAGTGTGTGTTTGTTTCTGTCTGTGTGCGATGCCCAGCAAAATCTACGGCATGCAGAGATCTGGAATTTTTAATATGGAGTGAAGAGGGTCTGAATACACTTCGACGCCGGCTTTTTTAATATTTTATATTTTCGCTTTTATGGGCGAAATACTGGCAACAAACGTGATTTTTAGCGCTACCGAAGCACCACTTTTCGCTAATACTTTTAAATTGTGAAATTAATTGCCGGTGGCCTTGTTCTTTTGCCATAGCAACTGAAAAAAAAAGAGCATCGCGGAAATATTTTTTTTTTCATCATTACGCATCAAACTGTCGTTAGCTTGGATTTTGTTAGCCCGCTCTGCTTGATTAATTTATTTATAAGGTAACTGTATGCAGAAACCTGAAATTTTTAACATAGGTGGAGTGAAGGGGGATCATGTATTGCAGGCCTAAATGGGAAAACATGATTTGGACGAAACTCAGTAAGCGGGAGTTTTGGGCCAGTGAACTGGAATCTGAGGTTTTTGCCTCATGTACCTCAAGGCCAGCTTTTTAGCTCTTTAATTTATTAATAGTTTTAAAAGGTTCATGAATCTCTTTTTCTTAATTTGACCTCTCCCGTTGTATGGACATGCTTAATGAATCTATGGTTCGTTTTAATTATTTATTTACTAAGGCTATCAGATTTAAATGAAAATAAAAATTATGCAGTTTACGTAGAAATGATGCTACTGTTTATAAAATTGTTTTAATTATTTTGCTATTAAATAAATTATTTTTAAAAATCTAGCAATTGAGTTAATAAATGTGGGTGAAGCAATGGGCACTTGGTAGTAATTATTAAAACCCGTACCACTGTCGCCAAACAATATGCTTTTTAACTTTGCTTTTAAAATAATAAATAAAAATTGCAAACAGCACATCTGACAAGGGAACCGTACAGGTTGTCATGTCGAAACCTACCCTCAAATTTTGCATATCGATAGGTTATCATTAGGGGGTGGATTTCTATGACATGTCAGGTTTCCGACTAATTTAAACCCGATTCCAAGCATCCTGGTGAAAATGGAACGGCTTTTATTGTGCACATAACTGCATATTTAGGAAATTTTCAACTATTGTAGCATATTTACTATAAATATGCATGTTTAGGTCATATTTTGGCATATTTGTGTGGATATTAAATAAATTTTGAAGTTTCATATCATATTTTGTTAATTTTGCATTATAATGATTTTGTTTGAGAATTTACAGATATTTTAAATAATTAACTTTATATTTTAATAAAATGAATTGTAATGAAACTTTAAAAAAATATAAGTTATACACATTGTGTAAGTGGTAAAGTCATATTTTAAATTTTACTGGGCATATTTTAATGTTTTTTAGGTCATAAATGCTTGCATATATCCTATTTTTTAGGTCATAGAAATCCGCCCCCTAGTCATTACAGATAGACACATACTTAAACATTTTTCTGCAGAAATATAACTGATTTTAAGATTCACTGATCAGAAATTATATTGTTTTCATATAACTTACATATCCTCAATTGTTTGTGTGTAACTGCCGTATTATAGGTGTGGGGTCACTTTGAAACCCAAGATTTAAGTGTACCGTAATAATTGACACATATTTCTTTCAGTTTATGTAATAATTTAAGATGGCTTCTCGAGTTATCAGCCATGTCAAAATTATTAGGCTAGAGCTTTCGGCCATCTTCACTCTGTGGCCTTTCTCAACCCGAGAAGCTGCGAAAGCTTCAAATCTCATATGTAATAATTTATCTATATATAATTTTGTTAACCCATTTTGCAGGTGATGATGGCTCCAAGACTCAGTGAAATTGGCACCCAGATTATAAATTAAAGGGATGAGACATATGAACCTGTTCCTATTGAAAGAACAGAGGAAGAAAGTTATAAGAAGTTATAAGATGTTGACAACTCCTGAATCTTCTTTCACCACTTTCAGTTATATTTTAGTCAAAATACTTTCAATGAAGAATGTGTTCAAGACATTGGAAAAGGATGTTTTTACTAAAGATGCTGAAGACATTTTAGCACACCCAACTATAGAGCAGTGGTTCCCAAAGTGGGGTCCGCAGGCGGTATAAGAAGAAATAGGATATCCTGTAATTTTCAAGTGCTTAACCGTGTTCCCCACTACTTATCTATGTGAAACAGCACTCTCCCACCTCACGTACTTGAAATCAAAGTTGAGAAATAAACATGAAGTTGAAAGTGACTTACTATTGAAATTATCAGGCATTAAACCTAACATTGCAGAGCTAATTATTCAAAAGCAGCTTCACTGTTCACACTAAGGAGTAAACTATGTTTGTTACCATTGATATTGTTATTTTGTTTATTGAATTTAATACATTTGAAAGTATTTATTTAGTTTTTAATTTCAAAACCCAGAGGGGGTCCGCAAAATTTTAATTTTTTCAAGGGGTCCGCTGACTGAACAGTTTGGGAACCACTGCTATAGAGCCATGTGGTGACTGTGAGCTACCATTTCAGTGGTTAGATAAATGTTACGGAAAGTTAAATAAGAAAGAAGAAAATTAGGCTGATACACAAGAAAATTGTTTCCTTAATTTCTGTGCCTTCAAATTTGATTAAAACCTATGCGTTTGTCAGAATTAATATGAACACAAAAACAGCTTTTTCATGTTCCTTTTATCAAGGATTCAATGTCACCCCACTCAGAAGGCAAACTTCTAAATGTAATAAGTTATCTAAGGAACTGACAGACGGATTTTTGTGTTGGTTGAAAATTAACCTAATATCTTTCCTCTAATATGATTTCAAGGTGAGTCTGGATACCTAACCATAATTTCCTTATTTGGAAAGTTAAGAAAATATATTACATAATACGAGGTCTGGTTAGAAAAGTATCAGACTTTATTTTTTTTTCTCGAAAACCTGACGGATTTGAATCAACCACGCTTGCGTGAGCCGACCTTGAACCTTCGTGCGTACATGTGAATTCTTTCCCGCCTGTAGATAGCGTCTGTTGCTGGCAAGCAGCATTTGAGTGAGGTAGTGTATAGTGCTTTCGTCGTTGCAAGGAAAATAACGGAATGACTGGAGCAGCACTATTTGTCTGAAACTGGGCGACCACCAGGTGGAAACCATTCGGAAAATTCAGACGGCTTTCGGTGATGATGCTATGGGCATCACACAGATTAAGGAGTGGTACAACCTGTTTAAAGACGGCCGAACATCGGTGGTGAGCGAGCTACGCTCTGGTCGGCCATCAACATGCCGAAATGACCAGGTCATTGCCAAAGTGAACGCTGTGGTGATGCAGGACTGTCGTGTGAGTATCCAATAAATTGCAGAAGAGGTGGGCATCATCACTTTTTTGGCACATTCAACTATGACCGAAGATTTGGCCATGAAGTGAGTGGCGGCGAAATTCAATGCCGATGCTGCTGATGGCGGAGCAAAAACAACTTCGTGTTGAAGTCTCACATGACATCCTGGACTCCACAAACAGTGACCCCGACTTCATGAACACCTTAATGAGTGGTGACGTGTCCTGGTGTACGGGTACGACCCGGAAACCAAATTCCAGTCGTCACAATGAAAAAACGACAAGAGCACTACACACTACCTCACTCAAATGCTGCTTGCCAGCAACAGACGCTATCAACAGGCGGTAAAAAATTCACACATGCGCACGAAGGTTCAAGGTCGGCTCATGCAAGCGTGCTTGGTTCAAATCCGTCAGGTTTTCGAGAAAAAAAATAAGGTCGGATACTTTTCTAACAGACCTCGTATTGTGCAAGATAATGTGTGTGACTAGCCAAGAATAATATGATGACCATATTCAGAGAGTCTATGTAACTAATTTAAGTCATGAAATTACACATGACTATTATGATTATAATCCAACGAAAATGAAATAGGCCTAATATAAAGGGTGTTAATGAATAAGACCGAAATATTTTACCTGTGTATAGAGGGGACATAGACAAGCAACTTTTATTAGGAGATTTTTGCTCTATGTTGTAAAATTTCTATGCTACAGGGCATTATATAAAGTGATTACAATTTGCTGCTCATAAGTAAATAATGAAGCGAAATAGAGTTACAATCTTCATTAAATTGACTTCATGCCTTCCTAGTAATCGATAAAAACTGATTCTAATCACTCACCAACAGCCCATCATAATTTAAAGTTTTCATAATCTGCAAAATTTACAGACTAGTCACATGAATGGCCACCACTGCGTTAGTTCTTTTATTCATAACTCCCGTGTTAATAATGAAGTTCCTTTGTTTTGCATTTTTTCAAATGTTAGACGTCAGTGGCGGCCAGCCCTGGGATATTTTATGCTGTAACAGGAAAAATTGAATCCTAACAAAAGTTGCTTGTCCATGTCCCCTCTATACACAGATAGGCCTATAATATTTCTGTGTTATTCATTAACCACTGTATAAAAAAGAAATCCTCTAGTTAATTTAAGATATGTTTGGAAGTGTTCATATTCCTAAACAGTTGACATCTCTCTCTTGTTTATATTCCCTTAAAATAATTCATGTGTTAAATTTTCCCTGAGAAGGAATTATTGATGTATGTAGATATAGATGTAGATATCTCGTCCTGTAGATCCTGTGTTGAGCGGGACTCAAGGATATAGAACACGTCAGATCAAAAAATACATGCATGTTATAATATAGGCCTACAGAAACTGCAAGCTGCCAAATTTATCCAAGCTGGAAATATTCCTCCAAATTGTAGAAGGTGTGAGTTATTAAAAATTCCTTGACAGCTGTTTTGAAAGGTTTGCTCTTTCTTTGAATACATAATAATTTAATGTTGTTTGGGAGCTTGTTATATATCTGTACTGCAGAATAATACGCACCCTTCTGAAAGAGTTTTAATGAGTTATTTGGTCTGTGTAGATCATTCATGTTTCTGGTAGTACGTCCGTGTACACTAAAATTAGTTTGAAATTTATCATATTATTCACTACATAACACATAACAGAGTATATATACTCCCCTGTAAGAGTGAGGACTTTTAATTTTTCAAATAGCGGTTTACAAGATTCCCTTTTTTTCTTTCCACATATTATTCTTATTGCCCGCTTTTGTAATCTAAATATTTTCTCCCTATGGGAAGAGTTGCCCCAGAATATGATCCCGTACTTCATTACCGAGTGAAAATATGCAAAATATACCATAAGTAATGCATCCTGTTTTAATATATTATTCAAAATTCTTAAAGCAAAGCACGCTGAACTCAGTTTTGGACCTATCAACTCAGTTTTGGACCTATTTGGAATTAAGAAAAAGAAGGCCTACTGTTACAAAAGAGCCAAGAATGCTATCAGGGTTCACATAATAACATAGCATCATAAAGGGAAAAACAATTGTGAGGTTAAGAACAATAGGTAGGCCTAAGGGGTTTTGACTTGATAAGCTATAATGGGATCCATGTAATATGGAGGTCGTCCAGTTCATTGGAGATGCTACTTCTACAAGAAGGATCAGGCATGGGAACTCGTGATCTCGACTAGGAACTTGACTGTGGGTGATCTTTGCAAGTCATCTGGGGTCATCGCAGCTAGGATTTTGGCTAGTTTGCAGAAGATGGACACCAATGGAAAGCTATTCAAGTATTTTTATGTTATTTCTGATTATTTCTCTCTTCACAAAGGAATGGCTAAGAGGTGAGTGAAGCAATCTTTGTAATTTCCTTCTTAGCCAATCCGGAGTGAGATGTCCGAAATAATCAGTTTGGTCTAGGGAAAGATTCATATTTGTTAAAGATTGTAATTGAAATTAAGTGTCATTTATCCTGATGTTTTTAAAATGAAATTGGCTATCCTTTGATGCTGATTTCTAAACCTATGAATTACTAATAAATTGTTATTAGGTGTGTTGTTTCCTGAAAACCAGCTTATTTAAATAAGCTATGTCATCTTTTCTTAAGTCCTGTGGATCTGGAATCAGGTCATATATATTTGTTTTGACTTGCATCTGTGTTTTCTCCTAAACTAATGACATACAGTGCTTTCTTTTTTAAAGCGAAGCTAAAGTGCTTTACCATTGCTGCATCAAAAGCGTTCTTTATTACATTTTGTTGCCTGTGCAGCGAACTCAAATCTCGCTTTACATCTGCTGCAAGCTTTTGCTGCACGAACTGTCATGGTGGAGTAAGTATTCATCGAATATTTCCTTGAGGACTTTAACATTAATGTTCAAATCCCCGAATATAAACGCCTTCTTCAGCACAGTTAGTAGGCCTACCATTTGATTTTACCTGGTACGTCATATTGTACAATAATTATTATTTCCATCCCGGTATAACTGTTATTTGCACGTCTTAACCATGTTGGAGGGCAGTACATAGTGCCGGTTTCATTGAGCAAGCTCTCAGCTGATCGACTTTGCTGTTCTTTTTTGACTGCAGCGATCGTAAAGCGATGCCGAAGCACTCGTAAACACTTTAAAGGTTTGCTTTAAAAAAGAAAGGACTGATAGTACAGTTTAGAGTGTTTTTGTAGTGGTGAATAAATTTATGTTATTGAAGACACACAGGAAAACAGACAGCACATATCCCAGTATGAACTTTAAATAAAACTGCATGCTCTTAGCTGGAGTGTGTGAAATGCACCACTCTTTTGCAAGGGAATTCGCACGTGACCGGCCACTACATGCACATTCTTTTGTGCATGCTGTTTGTTAACACTACTGTGCAAGAAAGAATGTATATGCATTTTAGACTGCAATTTTTCACTGTGTGCAATTGCCTGCAAACTCATTACCTTGGGATTGCTCGCATGCTTCCAGGCATGCACAAAAGAGCTTGCATGTAAAGGTAGCTTTTATCGCATAAGCAGAGAAACTTTATGGGGGCATTTTAAGACTATATACAGTCTTTATTAGAATCTAATATATATAATCACGTATCATACACCCGACAGTGATTGCGTGTGCTCACTATGTGAATTGTATTGTGACAGATACCACATAACAAAGTGCAAAAAGTGATATGTCTCCTTAAAGAATACAGTAGATCGTAAATGAAACGTAGGCTATTATGCACGTTAGTGCGCTCTTCCTTTCAATCACAATCTGGTATTAACTTGGCTAACTGGTATAATTACAGATGGACCTTAGTGAGTTGAACTGATCTCGGAATATCACCCATGATATTGATAAGTATTTGGGTAGAATGGAAACACGTTATCCTTGTAAAGAAATGAACTAGGTTAAGTATGCCAAGGGTCTACAAGTTTAGGAATATAATATACTGTACATAATTATTAACTTACCGAGATCCAAAATGATGTATGACTGGTGATGAGTCTTTAGGTGACACTTTCTGTTTCACTGAAGGTCCACAAAATAACTATAATAGCCTGAGAAATACTCATATATTATCGTTGTTGGTAAACTCTTAAGTCACTTATTTAACATTTTGTTCAAATAGGCCTACACGTTTCGTATGCACCATTTATACCAAATACACTGTATCTGCTTACTCATTTCGGGAACCACAATACAAACATTAGAATATGCACTGAATCATAATCATCATATGAAGATTCCGCCATATTACTTTATATCGTTGAATCTTGAAGAAACTCGTGATTGGACGTTAGAGGCGTGACGTCACACCATCAGGACAACTTAGTTACCAGGTTGACAAACATAAGAAACCTCGAGGGAGATGGCACATTTAATGTCACTGTTCAGAACCTGTCACAAAACACTCAGGATATAATATGACGCATTTTCAAAACGACAGAATTTAATATGCCCTACTAAACTAATATCACTATGAAGCCAAACAGAACCTGTCACCGTTCCTGCCAGCAATATACAAGAAGCATGGTTGGTCAACCTAGTTCGCTGGAAAACAAAAAACGTCAATCGTGCGTGAGCAACCAAATTTACTCGAAGCGCCAAAATTAAATGTCTAGGATGGCACCTACACAAGAGCATCACGTCCATATTAACTAAAAGGTGGGTAATCATTAATATATCGTTTAATATTTTATATGTATTTATAAACCTCAAAACAATATGCATTCATGAACCACGTCTCTGTTGGACATTACGAATTTATTCTCCATTAAAAAATATTGTTAAAACTTGGTTGAACTATGAAACCATTTACAGACAGCATCAGATTTGCACATTAGGGATTTATTTTTAAAAATTCATTCAATGCAAGACGTGTAGATATATTATTTATTTTATATATGGGCTTTATTGGGCAGGGGGGCATCAACTATATCAAGCGCGCATCTTTTTCTAACTGCAAGGTCTAATATGTAAGCACATAAGGCCTCCGTTAATTTTACTCTACAAGTCTGTGTATATATATATATATATATATTTATATATATATGTGTGTGTGATTTACATGTAATATCAGCATCATTTTCATTTGATTACAGAACTTACAATTTACTAAAAACAAAAGACAATCCTCATATTATGTCAGGCTGTAATAACCTAAATTACTAGTACGGAGTAACCAGACATGGAAAGTGGAGCATTTTCTCTAAAAAATAAAGCCTAATTAACCAAAAAGAGCTAAACGAGATACTAGTTTTTAAAAAACATAACATAAAGTTAATGTAAATTGTTAAACTTGACATATAACACACAGCCTACACTAAAGAAATTCACCACATGAATCTGCAACTTGTAGCCTATCCTTAGAGTAAAAGGAAGTTTCAGAACTACACTAATTGTTTATTGAAAGCTGCTACGGTATCTTGCGAACGAAGCACTGCTTACTACGTCATGTTTAAAAATAGAATCAAGGTTACAACATTACTTTCTTTGGTCATATCTCTTAAAATCTATTAAGAGTGAACTGTTAGATGTCACATGTAAAAACATGTTTCTCATCAAAATTGGTATTAATATGTCCAGTGGACTTAGGACAAGCCATGCATAAAGTTAGTATCGTGCCCAAGGTTGTAGGTTCGAACCCGTGCCCAGGTCGATGGCATTTATGTCTGCATAAATGTGACAGGACCATGTCAGTAGATTTACTGGCATGTAAAAGAACTACTATAGGACAAAATTCTGGCACACCAGCGATGGTCACAGGCCTAACTAGCAGTACATCCATCATTAAATAACCATATACCAACCAACCAGCCAGGCATAAAGAGCAGGGCATCTGGTAACTCTACTGGCGCTAATCAGAAGTCTTGTTTTTAGTTTGTTTGGAGCTCATATGTTAAGCTACTTGTATCTGAAACGTCAATATAATCTGATGTAGATGTAGATGTAGATATCTCGTCCTGTAGATCCTGTGTTGAGCGGGACTCAAGGATATAGAACACGTCAGATCAAAAAATACATGCATGTTATAACAATAATATAGGTCTACAGAAACTGCAAGCTGCCAAATTTATCCAAGCTGGAAATATTCCTCCAAATTGTAGAAGGTGTGAGTTATTAAAAATTCCTTGACAGCTGTTTTGAAAGGTTTGCTCTTTCTTTGAATACATAATAATTTAATGTTGTTTGGAAGCTTGTTATATATCTGTACTGCAGAATAATAAGCACCCTTCTGAAAGAGTTTTAACGAGTTATTTGGTCTGTGTAGATCATTCATGTTTCTGGTAGTACGTCCGTGTACACTAAAATTAGTTTGAAATTTATCAATATTATTCACTACATAACACATAACAGAGTATATATACTCCCCTGTAAGAGTGAGGACTTTTAATTTTTCAAATAGCGGTTTACAAGATTCCCTTTTTTTCTTTCCACATATTATTCTTATTGCCCGCTTTTGTAATCTAAATATTTTCTCCCTATGGGAAGAGTTGCCCCAGAATATGATCCCGTACCTCATTACCGAGTGAAAATATGCAAAATATACCATAAGTAATGCATCCTGTTTTAATATATTATTCAAAATTCTTAAAGCAAAGCACGCTGAACTCAGTTTTGGACTTATTATTTCTATGTGTGTCTTCCAGTCAAGATTTTGGTCAATCTGAGGCGTTCTTACTTTATTCATTGTTTGCCTTAATTGTAACTTGTCTTTTGACACTATCACTTACTCCAGGACAGCTTAAAATGTGACAAAAATTACAATTCAGAGAGAGAGTATTAAGCCAGTTAGATTCATGTCATACAATAAGAGCAGAATAAAACTTCCAAAGGTATGTCTGAATGCTTTTTTTCCCCCCCTAATTAGCTTGGTGGGTCTGTCATGGAATTCCGGGCTTCTACATTAAATGCCAGTATATAAAAAAAAAAAAGGCACCCGTTAATTCACATTCGTTTGCTCCAGGTAATTGTTCCATCCGAGGGGAACGTTTGAAAAGCAACTGCAAGCTTTCATAAGGTCAGTCAATCTCGAAATATTTCATGGTATACTTTACCCACTTTTTGTTCTTACTTCACCCTCGTTCTTGTTCTTATTTTATTAAATTTACTCTCAAAACCACTTCTTCTTATTCTTCTCTCTCTTTCAACGTCCTTCTCGACTTTTTGATCATGAATTATATACTTCAGCGATGTTCTTCTCACCCAGTTTTCTATGGCAACTGAGCAAGATAACTTTCAATTAATTTCACAATTGAATACAGTCTATACGGAAACACCAGCTCAAATATATAAGGTAATTTCTTACAGTTCACTCCTACTAACACAATGTCTTCATTTCGTTAGTTTAGAATGAAAACCTCATGTCATAAAACACGTGGTTTGTCTCTTAATAAGGCTTCCTAGCAATACACTAGGTTTCGTTTGTTCTCTCTAGAGGGCAGCACAAATGTTATTATTGTAAAATTGGCTGACAGATAATTGAGATACGTGTTTTTCTATCTAATAATAAATTTAAAATACATCTGCTTCTTTTTTGAGGTACAAGGTTGATTTATCACTGTCATACTATCCCATTTTAAATAAGTAGACTACTCTGCCATCTGCTAAAAGGTTAATTCTGCATGTAGAAATTTTTGTCATGTTGACGATAGTGCTGGAAAAAAATACTTTGGGAGGGCTCACCTTTTCTTTGGTAGCTTCCATAAAGAAATGTGTTACCAAGAATGAAAATTTTGGGACTTTTTGACAAAAATACATGGTTTGTAATAGGCTTGGTACTAATCAAACTACCCGGCTGACACGATAAAGGAATTCTTGATTAGTGACAAATTGAAATAGTATTTTTGTCCCAAGTGACTATTTTTCTCATTAAAAACATTTTAATTCTTAACTTTAAACCATGCTTTACTTGATGGGTATTATATATATATTTAGAAAAAAAAAAAAAAAAGTAAAGTAAAGTGATCCTTATAGAGGCAATGGAGGCCCAGAGGGTTCCAGAAGGTTGTGGCTCCCAGATTTTTAGACATCAGCACATGAAGGTGGTAAGGTTGTCAGCCTTACACACCGGCCACCTTTACCCCCAGGATTGCTCCTGTTACTCATTTCTGTTAGAGGCCGAGTCGACCCCAGGGCCATAGTGCCACCAGAAGGATTAGGCAAATTAAAAAACCCCAACCTCATCGGGAATCAAACCCGCAACCTTCCAGTTTGTATTATCCTAAATGTTTCATTTTTTCACACTAGCAGAGGAAAGAATAAGGAATAAATTTTCTCTTCCCATTTAAAAAAAAAAAAAAAAGTTGACAGTTTTCATGCAAATTAAATGGAGTAAACAAGAGCAGTTACCTTACATTCAACAGTCCATTCTTCATGTGCAATGTGAAGCTATCAAGTTCTATTTCTTATCTGAAAATTACCGTATTTTACGGACTAGAAGACGCTATGGACTATAAGACGCACCTTAATTTTTAAGAAATTTTTTTTAAATAACATTTTTACCATTTTTATTATTAGATTGCAAAGCGAAACTGGCTACTAACAAAAATACTGTACTGTTACCGATAACACAAATCACTTTCAATTCAAGTTCACTGGCACCATAGACTGCAATGACGCATCATAGGCTAGACAATGTTCAGGGTTTGTGATGGCAGGGTGGGAGGGAGACTTGTGAATCCTCGCAACTCATGTTCGTTGCTTCGGTGCACTGCTGCTGCCAGTTGAATCCAACGTTGCCAGATAGAGATAGGTTTCCCTCAGCATCAAATGTATGGCCATTTTTAAGACTGGCGGGAATTTTAAATCAAACACTGCACATTTTTATATTAATTTCGAGTATAAGACGCACCTGAATTTTGGAGGAAATTTTTTTAAGAAAAAAGTGCATCTTATAGTCCATAAAATATGGTAACATTGATTTTCCATCAGATCTTGTCACTTTTACTTTCTTGCATACACGCAGTATAGTGTAAGTGATTTTTGACAAAAATCGAAATCAAGTTAACACTGGGAAGATCCATATGTCGTCTGCCCTGGGATCTTCTGTTATGACTCGGCAATATGAACTGCCCTGTGATAGCTGAGCTTTCGTATATGAGGAGTCTAATAGCAAACCTGGCAATCTCCATTATGAAGAAAGATAAAGATGCTAACTTCAAATGAAAGTTGAATGGATTTTCTATTACATATGTAGGGCCTGTATGACGACCTGCTGATATCATATTTATCTGCCAGATAGAGAATCTATCTGGAAGTTGGCCAAGAATTGCGTATTATGATTTCCTGACAAAATCTATCTGGGAAGACAACTTCCAGATAAGCTAGCAGGAGGATGGAGTGGCTGACAAGCTTCCAACTGCTAGTTAGGGAATCTTGGTTGAAACAAGATGGCAGTACGCGAAGCTTCCTGGCCACCTGAATTTTAGAACTGATGCCGGAAGATTTAATTTACATAAAAATGTCATTTTATGCTCACATATGAATTAAATAGAATTGAACAACTCGATTAATGCACTTAAAACAATATATTCCTGTGTAATTTAATTGTACAAATACAAATCCGGGCTGCCGCACCTAGCGGATGCCTACCAAACTACAACAAACACACCTCTTTACTCAATGAGCTAAGGACCATTTTACAAAATTTTACTGCGTTCTTCCCGATAGCTGTTCAGCAGTGGTATTACAAGATATCTTCTAGTTAAACTATCTGGAAGTCATGTATCTGGAGGAATTGTCGGCAGGTGGTAATACAGGCCCTTAGTGTATGTGTTACAGATCCCACTTCCCAAATAAGGGAAGAACTCAGATTTATAACACATACACTAAATAGCTAGCCTCACACACAAGCACTTTAGCACACCCTTGAGGAGCTTATGAGCAATACCAGGGGAAAGAGCTTGCAGGCAATCACGCGAGGTGAAAAATGCAACTTAAAATGCATGCACATTCTTCCTCGCATGATAGTGTGTCAACAAAAGAGTACGTGCAGAAAATTGTGTACGTAATTGCCAAACACGTGAAAATTCTCTCTCAAAAGAGTGGCACATTCTGCATTGCAGACACGCCAGCTAAGAGCGTGCAGTTTTATTTAAAATTCAGTTTAGAGGAGTTGATGTGCTCTTGAAATGTTTTGTTTGTCTTCTGCCTTTTCATACACACATGCTTCCATGTGAAAGAGTGCAGCGGTGCACAAATGATGCACCACACACTTTCTTTTGTTTGTCTATTGCCTTAACAAGCACATGTTTTCACAAGCATTTGAGTGAGCACCTGCCTAAACCCGAGCGATAAAGCTTGTGTGTGACGGAAGCCAACATGTACCAGAAAATGCACTAAACTTTCATTAGAAATTAGCGTATCTATCTTTAATCAAAATGGACATTGCCTGGTTTGCTGTTAGACCCCTCATATATAGGCCTATGCCTTTCTTGTCTGCAAAACGAAGTTAATCAAAGTGATATGAATGCGCGATTACTCAAGAACTCATACTCTCTTCATCTTCCCCTAGCACTAAATCATTTGAATACTTTTTATATGATTCTTGATATCTTTAGAACTTTCAGAAATTGAATAATTCCGATTCTTTCATTCGAGAACTCCCATCGCTACTATTTTGCACCATTATGATTATGACAGGACATGGGTTTAAGGAGACTATTCCACTCATATGCCACGTGTTTGATATTGGCCAATAACGTTTAGCAATTCATTGGATATAGACCAATCACAATTGTTTATCTTATAAAATGCTTGCTATTAATATGAGAATGCAATTTTATCTGATGAAACGTCAGCTTGTTACTGGACTCGGAAGACATCAATGTGTCAAGATTAATACGTTATATATTGCCAGCGACACAATAAAAGCACATTTATTCTGTTCTGCTGTTAGCTTACTTGAATTAGCTTAACTATGTCTTATATGCACCATTGATAGCATTGGTCACAACATGGTAACTCGAATAAATTCATGGATGGTTGATTCATAGTGATCTCGCAACTGTTAGTTTTGTTTTTATAAAACAAAGTAAGAAAGAAATTATTATTTGTATAATCTGTTACTTTTTATTCATGGAATAGTCTTAATAAATCCAATTCGAGTTTAATCAGATAAATTTGCTCCTGCTGAACAGTTGCAAATCTATCAATAAATTCTTAAACTCTTGTGGGATTACCTATGATAAAAACACACAGCTTTGTCTCATACACAACTTTTTTTTTTCTCTCCTTCTGTACACAAACTGGACTTGTTCCTCACTCGCATGAAGTCAGTCTTGCAAGAGCACTAAGTACATCCACTTCACTTCCATTGGGTCGTCAAGTTACTTGTCTTACTTACATCGACACTCATAACTATTTTTATGCTCACAAATATCAACTTACAATTCATGAAGTTCAAACCTTTGTTTCCTAAATACATTGAGTTACTGGCAAAGAAGTTGTATCTTTAGTTAAAGTTAGGGATGACATATAGGAAGCAAAATATCGATACTGATATCGATATGAATATCGGTTAATAATATCGATAAGAAAATATTGATATTTGATAATATTGAAAGTTTTACAAAGATAACAGGTTTGTTTCTAAAATACTCAGAAATTGTTTACACATAGTACAAGCATGCACACATTGGCGGTTTGCTGCACATTGTATGGAAACTGACATTTTGTGCATGCGTGAACTATGTGTTCATGGTTTTGGAGTGCTGTAGGAACAAACATACTGTCATTTAATGCAAATTTGTACCCTGTAGCGATTTAGTGAATGGGTTGACATCACTTCTTGTTGTTGTTCCTTCTGATGAGTAAGTGTAACTGAAATGCTCTTGTGGCAGCAAAACTCTGACAATGAGAAATGCTGAAAATAATTATAATTTAACGTTGCTAGCTGACAGTTGAATACGTTTTAATTAATTAATTAATTAATTATTACCTAAAACATTTTTACCAATTTGTATAAATAAATATGTTATAACAGTGAATTTTTGTTTAAGTCCCTTTCACCCTCGATATTCTCAAAAATCGATATTTGTCGTACAGCAATATCGGTATCACGATATTATTGGAACTGAAATATCAATGCCAAAATATCAGATATCACATCCCTAGTTCAAATACATCTGGAAGTGGTTTAAAAATCAGAAAATATAGCAGACCCCTAGTGGATACGATGCCGTACCTGGCAAAGGGTTTTTGAAATTCCAGCCTTAGCTTATAATAAGAAGAAAAAAAGAACATGCTTCTTTACAACCTGAAAAAATTGATTTCTTGTAGAAGCAGAAGAATGGGCTGTTTATATAATTTTTTATTTTAATTAATGGGGGAAAACTCAAGATTCTGAACTTCATGGACTGTAAGAAAAGTAACATGTTAAAATAATGATAACCTAGACATACAGGGAACTTAGGAATGCATGCAGGCCCTGTCCTCATTCCCATACATCACTATAAAACTTCATTACTTTGTAACAATAACACAACTAATTTCATTTTCTAACTTTATTTTAACATTCTTCAACTCTGTGATCAGTAAATAAGTGTAGTAAGTCCATTATACAGGTATACATATATATATAAATACCAAGTCAAAGAGTGGTAAAAAAAAGCATTCAACAGTTCGAGAGGTGGCAGTACTTATTTAAAAAAAAGAATAACAAATATCTGCTATCCACAATGACATCAGTAAGTCTCTCTCCAGCTCTGGTTATGTTTGCTATTCATGAAAAGGTTAGTATTTCTCCCAACCTTTCCTTCTGACTTGTAGCAGGTATACCAGAGCAGTCATTTATTTCAGCTGTATTTATACTCCTTTCAGCTCCGAGGCATTCAGGCTCCTCAGGAGGTATTCAGGATCTGTGTCTATACAGTAGGGTAGGCCATGCAACAATGTCTTGTCAATTGTCACTATTGTCGGTGTATTTAACGAAAGGAATTTCAACTGATATTAATTTAAATGGATATGATACGGATGAAATGGTGAGGATGATTCATGGTATGTAAATATCCAGTTCGGTATTTGCCTTTACAACTGGGAAAATCATGAACAAACTCATGTCAATTGGCCGGCCCCGGGTTTTGAACCTGGGACCTCCCAAATGCAAGTCCGAGATGTTACCATCTCAGCCACCACGTTTGGTGAGAGTAGTCATGTTAACTGTTGTTGTGCAACTGTTTGCTATTGCTAATGAGTAAATAACTGGAATAAGTAATTACATTTCATCATTAATTCAAGTTTTCAAAAATAAATTGAACATTTTCAACATCTTTAAATACCATATACGTATATACCCGAATACTAACCACCCCAGTGGTGATATTCAGCCGGTTCGCGAGAACCGGTTGTTAAATATCTTGTAGGTTCTCCGAACCGGTAGCTTCACAATGAGTGAGGCTATAAATTTGAAGGATTCAGAAACAATCGCAAACGATCGCGATCGTACCGTAAGTTAACTGAAACAAGGGAGATCATGTTGTGTCAACGCTTGTATAAATCTATGGGCTAGCCTGATTTTGGTTTTGCACCGACTAAACATGATTTTTTAGTAATAATAGGCCTAATAATTATTATAATAAATATTTAAGATAATTCACAGCAAATTATTGGGTGGGCTTGAGCCCCACGGGCCCATATAAGTTGGTGCCACTGGACAAAATAGCACATTGGGCTATTTTGAATCAACATCAAATACCCTGATGAGAACCGGTTGTTAAACTGTTTGAATATCACCACTGAACCACCCCAAATAATACCTGCACCAAAATTTTTCCAAAGGAAATTTGAAAACAAAAAAAAATCTATAGGCCCATATATAACATTATTTTGCCAGTTTTATTCTTAATTAAACAGTTATAATTAACATTACCCTCCTTAGGAATAGCACCCCTAAGGAGCTTCCCTAGCTATCCCTGCACTGCAGGAGGCCTTGGCCCTTAATGGGATGTTACAGGCTAATTTTATTTATTTATTTATTTATAATTAACATTACATATCATAAAAGAATTAAATATGATAGGCTAAAATAACGTGCATGGTAACAGCCAACCGAAATCTCACCGTCTTATATGCGCAGTGTAATATATTCAATAACAACAACAATCTCAATTCGTAAATTCTGCTGTTGGCTGACCATGCACATAAGAAAGCGTCTTCTTTGTCTCATTTTCCTTTCATTCCAGCTTCGCTATTATCATACTACACTGTGGGGCTACTACAAAGCATCATGTTATGCTGAGCCGATATGGTATAATGCATTGAAATTCAGATGACAGGAGTCCAGTATTCAAATAATACCCACACCCCAGTTTTTTTGTTTGCAATTAAAAAAAAAATGCAGGTAGTATTCGAGTATATACGGTATGTGAATTTTATCTAAATTTTATTTATTACATCCAAAATGATTGTGGCAGAACAATATGACCATACGCTAGCTCTGCCAGCTGAATTCTATTTCATAGCGGGTTCTCGCCTGTACAAGAGCTGCGGAGTGACTTCTTGATGGCATTATATAACAATACCTAACAATCTATATCTGCTTGCATCGTTGCGTTATTGAAGAACAGAGTGTCCCATGGCGGTGCACAGACCAAATGGTCTGTGTGAGAAGTTATAAATATCATTTGGATGGAGGAAGCATCAGCTCTATAGAAATAGCATTGCTCTGACAATTCTTAATGCAGTTCACGGGTATGAAACTGATAGAACACAGTCCATTAGCCTGGAATTGTTGAATTTATTAAAAGATAGTCGTGAAAGCCTAAATACATACATCAAACATCAATATTTGTATGAGTAATTGTGGACACAATACAAAAGGATGTTTTTCTTACATGTCCCAGTTTTAAAGCTCTTGTTTTGGATAAAATGCCAGTTTTAATATTCACGATTATTAAGTGCCAGTATGGTAGTTTATGAGATTGTGTGGTGGACGGTAAATGTCTGTCCACCGGTCTGTATGCATGATAACTCAAATACGCTTTATCGGATTTTATTGAAACTTGGTATACACATTTATAATGTCCATGGACCAAATCGGTTGACCAGTACTGGAGTAATACCTAATTTAGTGCCTATTTTATGGTAATATTTTAGAAAGAATTTACCTATTAAATGCAAATTAGTTTTCATTGTTTTACAGTGTTCATATACGGCTTTGGAAGTTGCAATACAGTTAGCTTTTACAAATAACAGTACCCACATATTCCTTCACATATGCTTATCAAACTAGACCTTTGTCTTTCCGTAAGCCCTGCTTAACTTGGAAATTGATTACAAAAATAACTCATTGTCTGCATATCATAAGTGCAATTATCACCAATTAAACAAAAGCAATCTGGCACTTTGTGTATCAGTTTATCTGCTTTTATTAAATTCTTTTTTGCTTCTTTGAAGAGTGCTTTCAAAATATTGAATGCTTTTTTCTTTCTTTCTTTTTTCTAATCCAGTCTGTAAGTAGAATTATGATTCAATGTAAGAGTTCAGAATTTCATTTGTACTGTACCCATCTAGACATCTAACATTGGACTTATCACAGTAATTTACTTGCTTAGGACGATATTCAACTGAAACATTGGAGAATAATACTCACTTTTGGATTTTTTCACCAAGTATTGCAACCTTTATGTCACAAAATGATTTCCTTGTAACGAATTGAAAGGAGGTTTAAAAAGCTGCAGAACTGAGAGTGGGCGTGCTTTCCTTGTGGGTTGTATTTTGCCAAAAATTTGTTTTTCAAGCAATCAAGTCAACTTTTTTGGAGTAAATATTAACCAAATTTGATAAACTCTTAAACCATATGTAATGTCGTTATGCAAATAAAATTTTGTATTAGTTTTCAATATTGCATTTCTCAAATTATTTACGATATTTGTAATAATCACAAAATTTAAAAAATCTCAGTAATTAGTTTTTTCTCTCTAACTCACTCACTTACTATGTTTTTTCCTGTACCCTTATACTCTGTCTAGCTATTCTACTTGGCCTTTCAACCTTCAAATTAAAAATTTTTCAGTGAGCTATAAAATTTATGACGATTTGACTGAAGAATTTGTTAAATTTATAAAGTACCGGTAGTTATATTTGGCCAGTCGTTATTTTGTTATTATTTCAATGAGCGCTTTCAGAAAATCCGCTTCACAGAGGGCCAAATACTAACATCAATTCAGAAGATTTTCTCCAATTTCTCAGAAACACATACAGTGAACTCTCGATAATTCAGACCTCAGTATGCTGGACTTCGGATAACTCGGGCAGATTCTTGGTGATCCAGACCCAGATCTACAGGCATTCTACGGCCACTTCAGAACTGCAAGAGAAGTAATTATTCAAAAGCAACAGAAACAATGTGTACATAGAAGAACATTTACAGTTTCTTTCGGCCTAAATCTTCTCAGAAAAATATGCTCACAGTGCCACATCAATCATAATATTGTACTGATAAAGTAACAGTGTGTATTTCAGACTAGAAATTGTAAGTGTTAATATTATGTTCTGCCTCATAGGTTTTGTTATTGCAGCTTAAACACGGAATTTCATTACTTAAATATCATTTCCTAATTTACTCTCCATAAGCCGGACATTTCATAACTCGGACAGACTTCCGCCCACTTTAGTTTGGTTTATCGAGAATTCACTGTATAGTAAATAGCACTGACCCAAAAATAAATAGTTTAACTAACAAAAGTTAATATCCAATTTAAAATTTTCATATTTGCTTAAGTAAACCAAGAAATGAATAAATTCAATACAAGCTGAAATACAACACAAAACTAATTAGAAATGTGTAAGAAATAAATTATCATTAAATTGTAGCCTCAGTTTGGTAAACATAATCTACACAACACATTCTTTATGCTTTGTTAACCTTTAGAACTCTCTGATCACTAAATTACTTATTAACTAAACATTAAGTTCAGTCATGTGCACTGCTATCTGTGAAGCATTTGATTCACAGAAGAGTGTACATACGAGGGTTGGTCAATAAGTAAGGTCTCCAACACTCTAGCCCAAGCTGGCAACGTCGGACGAGAGAGTTGGCGCTACTGCCGTGTCACGTTATCTTCCCTCTTTCAAACGAGCCATTGCTTCAACCTCTGAACCTTTTAGTATCCGAACTAGAGCTGTTTGAAATGGATCTCCCGATTTCCGTCCCCGCCAAGTGCGGCCTCCGCGAAGTCGTATGGTTTCTTACTGCAAAAAAAGTTCTGCCGATTGAAATTCACAGATCATCCTGTATGGAACCTTTAGAAATGTCAGGTAGCGATAAACAAAGTTCACGAGTAGTGACCCGTTGATCTTGTCACACTAATGCATCGACTTTTGCCACCATCTCATCTGTGACGGCTGTTGTTGGTCTCCACTTCGCTCTTCATCTTGAATATTTGTCTGGCCCTGTTTAAACTCATGAACCCACTTACGCAAATTTTTTATGTCCATACATCCCTCTCCATAAACTTCGCAAAGCGTTCTATGAATTTCAATCGACGGAACACTTTTTGCAGTCAGAAACCGTATAACTTTGCAGAGGCCGCACTTGGCGGGGACGGAAATCGGGAGATCCATTTCAAACAGCTCTAGCTCAGACACTAAAAGGTTCAGTGGCTGCAGCAATGGCTCGTTTGAAAGAGGGGAGATAGCGGGACATGGCAGTGGTGCCAACTCTCTCGTCCGACGTTGCCAGCTTGGGCTAGAGTGTTGGAGACCTTACTTATTGACCAACCCTCGTACTTTAGTCTGCATTGAGGATGCTAAAAGATATAGGATCACAAGAACTGAAAGCTGCATTTATGTACACTGAAAGTCAACAGTAGGATGATTTTGTTTGTTAGAATTGCTCAATACAGACAGAATGGAACGCTTGATTTTTGCTTGTGAATAATGACTATGCCATCATGAACTGCGTAAATAAATGATAGGCCATTATGAAATTTTCTGAATTCTACTTTGATGCAGGAGACAAGGTGTAGGCTATATTTGTGCTTGATACTTTTATTCAGACTTATCATTCTAGTAACTAAATTGTGCATTCATAATAGAGATACATTATTTATATTTTAATCTAACTTTCCAGAAAATGCAGTCAGTAATTCAAAATAAGGTTCATTACCTTTTGATTCAAACGTAACCTTCCACTAAATCAAATTAAACCAAATCTTTTCCACTCCTTCCTTAGAGCATAGGACCTCCTGGTGGAGGGTTGGAGTACCAAGGCTAATTCTGTGAAATTCCAGTAACTATTATCAGAATTTTATGAATTTTTTGTGCAAGATATAAAACGATTGGCCCAAACTTTTCACTAAAAGATCAATTAAAACTATAGGTAATGTATGTAATTGCAAAACTTTTTGTAGTTAGTGAAAAAGGCCTGGGGGGCAGGCTGAAACGTCGTACAGTGCAGTGTAAGGTCTTTAACCGTTTTTATTTACGTTTTTAACCACTAACTACAAAATGTTTTGCAATTACATACATTACCTATAGTTTTAATTTTTGTGCAAGGTGTGACATTTATAATTTACAAAAAATGAACAAAATGATGCCATTCTTTTAAATATTTTGCCTACAAAAAAATTTGAGGGATTAAAAACTTTGAAAATATGTTACATAAATTTCAAAATAAATAAAGAATATACACTCCCCTCTGTAAATTCAAATGCTCCACAATACCATCTTCCTGGTCAGACCTTACTTCAAAGAAGCTTTAAATATATAACCTAGATATACTAGCACTACTATACCGTTCATTAGTTTCAGATTGATCAATCTGATCTTTGTCACAATAAAATAAAATCACAGTCACATGCCCTGCTATTGGTCCTCAAGCTACACTCATCAACAGAGACGGAGAGGTATTTAGTCGCAAGAAGTGAAAAGCTAATTCACAAACTAAACAAGAAACAGAACAACGTCCCATAACCTAACAAACCAGGTGAATTAAGTGATAACACAAAACTGCAAGAAACACAGGTGTGTTAAAGAAAATACAAAATCACTACTGACAAAATACAGTAAAACCTTATATTCATCACAATGTGTACACTTGCACACACAGGTATAGAGTCTAGCCTTATGGCGTACGCATACATGATTGTGGAAAGAACTGCCTGAGGATGGTGAATTAGCAACATTATATTTTATAAACTATTAACACATACAGTCAACCCTCAAATAATGCCCCTCTTTACAGTGCCACCTTTGCACTACACCAATAAATGCAAGTGAACGAATCTTCTCTCATATAAAATACACAAGAAACCTCGTTACTGTGCAAATTCATTTAGTGCCAGTGAATGTAAGACAAGATTTTTACAAAATATAGCTTGCAGTGACTTTTTTCCGTTGCAGAATTCTTCTAAAACTGGCGTAAATGTTAGGAAGATTATTTAAGAAACATACTGTACTGTATTTCCAAGAAGTGAGTGTTCCCTGCCACTAACTGTAAATGTAGTGCGGTGGAATGAGGAAGCTATGTTAAGAAGTCGGAGAATCTGAGAGACAGCATGCATGAGGGTGGAGCAGGTAGAAAGAGCCCTTCATACAATTAGCCATTCCAAACTTTCACTTCTTTTAGTCCAGCATCCATTCAGCTGTTAAACAATATGCTACAGTTACTCATGTGATTGTTAAAATGAAGAGAGCTGTTGTTGCACTTCAAGAGAAACGAGAAGTTTGTGATTACAGTAGGCCTACAGTAAATTAATACAGCACTGTATTATGCCATTTTTATTTAAAAAATTAAATTTCGTTTTACTGCCACCCTCGCTTTGTGCCACTAAATGTTACAGAACGGATGGTGGTATATATCGAGGGTTGACTGTATTTAAATTATAAATATTAACATGTGCAGGCATGTTGCTGTACATTACAACAATTTTATCTGTATTATGACTAATAATGTTTGCAAGGATTACATGTATTCTATAATTTAGATACTACATCATAATTAACATAAAAATTGAGAACTGATGATAATAACTGGAAATACAAAAATAAATTTAGAAATTCTTCTCGGGATTGCAGCCAGGTGAGAAGTTTGGCATTTTCCAATGTTTCAGGGGCTGACGCTTCTTGACATCCTCAAGTATCAAATCATGGGGGATATATTATACCAACCCATTCAACCAATCAGGGAGCAGGTATTCTATTCCATGTCCTTTTCAGGGCCAACCCATCTTTTCTGTCATTCAGTATGTATTTGTTCCCGGTCTGGTTAATGATTAGGGCCCAGAAGTAGATGAAAAATCATATTTTTAATAATACAGTACAAGGCATGAAAGAAATAACAGAAAATTGATGGTTTCATTTGACATATTATTGCATATTTTGTTAGTTTTGCAATAACGAGCCATATTTGCTTGATATTAACATATTTATGCATATTTTATTACTTTGTCAAATCTTTAACAGCATATTTCTGACAGACTTTTAATATTGTGCTCTATCTCTGTTAATCCAAACATTTACGGCTAAGTGAATGTACAATAATTTGAAAGTATAGCCTATAGCCTAACATTTTCGGAACTGATTGAATGATATTGAAGTGACGTTTCTCTTCAATAGTTTTAAATTTACTGAAATTTGTTGTATTGACTTTATTTTTCTAATGTTTAGTAATGTAATTTATACAACTACTACTATTTTTTAAATGTAAAGTAATGGAAAGTATTAAAATTACGAAAATGATAAAGCATACTCCATTGGTTCCGGAGAGCATATTTTAAATATTTCAGAGCATATTTTCATGCATATTTCATCTTCTTATACAGCATTAATTTCTGGGTCTTATTGATGATAAAATCTCCATCTCTATTGAAGTTGACTTTCTTTAGCTTTATTCCTACGGAATCTCTGATAAGCCATGTAGTGTCCTTGAAGTTAGAACCAGAACCAGGCCACAGGCAACAGTTCTTGCTACTGGGAGAAACTAATCAGAGAATCTAAGTTACAGGAATATCACTGGAGGAATAAATATAGGGTTTCATCATCAACCAAACCTGGATCAAATGCATCCAGGATGTAAAGGACAGAAGAGGTAGGTTGGCCATGAAATAGGGTGACCCATATCCTTTTTTTTAACACCTTATCCTGAGGCCTGCGGGCTTAGAAATCTCATAAATGTCCTGCAAAATGGAATTTTATGTGAAATGTAGCCTACTATTTTATCACTACTATAAAGATTTTTTTTGCATGTAATAACTTTTATGATTGAAAGGGCATTAAAGCTGACTCCATAATGGAAATCATATCTTATTAACTCCTTAAAGAGATAAGTAATCACAACACACTGTGAGCTTCAGTGTTGGGTAACAAACAGTGAACATTAATAATACCAAGTAGAAATAGGCTAACAAAAATTAACAGTAATATAGTTTTATATGCAATATATTTTTAATTAAGTTTAATGGAGATTATTTCATTTGTGAGTTGCAAGAAAGTACATTGCATTAAGTGGTTGCTATAATACTATAAAAATGGGAAATAGGTCATCTAGTGTTACGTCCACTTTAACGATTAGGTGCTGCATTTTGTGTCTGAAATTCTGATCACCCTACCGTGACTCGGAACAGAAAAGCTGTTCTTTGATTGGGAACTCCACTCAACATGGGTTTGTATATACAGTATCCCCCATAAGGTGAATCTCGACACTTCAGGATCCCTAAGAATGGAAGCAGTGTCAATCTCTGAAACTTATTACCTAGCTGCAAACCCAAGAAGAATTTCTACATTTGGTACACCAGGAAAACCTAGTCACATAACAAAAATAAATGTTTGAAGTAATGTGTGGTTCTCACCATAACAATCTGATATAAAATGTAGGCCTAGTACGGACTGTGATAACAAGGTTTTACTGTATATTGTATCACAAAGAAGTAAAACCCATACACTACACAGATTCCAGTAATGAAGGCAGTGAAGTTCCTACAAGTGCACGAACAGAATAAGCTCTGGCTGTTTGTATGTAGTAAAATAGAGATTTCACTTTTATTTAGAATCTGGTCGCTGGTAGAAGTTTCTGCACTCGCACACTCGACCCAATGGAACAGGCACCTGATGCAAGGATCACGCAGCAGCCGGAGCTGGTGGCGCTTCTGAAGCAGAGTCCTCCAGGTTAACATCCTGGAATGTCCGCTGCGGGCTGAGTAAGTCTTTTGCTCTATTCTCCCAAAGCTGAACATTGGCTTTTATCCGTTTGGTGTTGTCTGCCACAAATGCATCCGGCGATCCGTATGCAGGCGGGTTGGCATAAGGATCGTACCCAAGCACCGAGAGCATGGGGGCAATGTCGGCCATGTCCCTTATGACATCTTCTGGTATATTCCCCACCCACTTGGTAAGCGCTTCCAAGTTGACGGGTTTTATAACCTGGTCGGATGAGCGTTCCACTCTGAAATAATACAATTATATGTCAATTAAATGTAATTACACATTTTTTCTTGTGTACATATGAGGAGTAGGGTTTTGAAATATCAATAAGGGACAATTCATGTCGACACAACATAACGACATTTATAAAACACTGTAGGCTTTCATGGCCAGAGTCAATATTAAGAACATTATCCAGGCTTGTAGGCCATGGTCCAGTTGACATTGGTGTGCCAAACGTTTCATCCGCAATTAAGGCGGACATCCTCAGTGGCGGTGGAGTTTCGGGTGAAGCGTCCTGGTTGGTGGCTGGCTGTTGACCAGGATGCTTTGCCTGAGACTCCACCGCCACTGAGGATGTCCACCGTAGTTGCAGACAAAACGTTTGGCACACCAATATCAACTGGACCATGGCCTACAAGCCCAGATAATGTTCTTAACATAATGACATTTGCTCAAGATAAATTCTATTCTTAAATTTTAGGCACAAACTTTATTACAGTATTCAGCTGTTTCATTTTCTACATAAAACGTTTAAAGCCCATATTTTTCTTCACTGTTAAGCTTTTTTCAATAATGCTGAACCTTCCTTAATCAAGTCATGAAATTTCTGACAACTATGAGCAAAATTACGTGAAACTTGAATTTCTGACTTTGAGAGTTGCTGAGCGTCTATTCCTTTCATCATTCCATTTGTTTTTAAGAGTTAAAATACTCTTTCAATACTTAGAACATAAGAAACCAATATTAGTGCATTTGGAATAGTATCTAAATTAACTTTAGAGAAAAATCCACACATTCTGAGTTCACATTACAACTCTGATAACTAGCAAAATCAGTACAAGTATGTCTAGCTCCAGCATCACATAAATCAATAAAAGCTGGACAAATATCAGTAGATTTTAAAGAATTAATAATTTTTTCTAAAAATAAACTAAACTCCATGGCGCTACATCCCTGGAGGGATTTGGCCTACCACCAAACCGCTGCATCATCTACCACAGGCAGATGGCAGGATTGGGGGCATGTGGTCAGCATGCCGACACCCACGGCCGTTAATGGTGGTTTTCATGACCGGAGCCGCTACTTCTCTATCAAGTAGCTCCTCAATTTGAATCACAAGGCTGAGTGCACCCCTGCCAGATCTCCCTACCTCAGAAAAATCCGAGGAGGTACTGGGAATCGAACCCGGGCCGACGGATCTGTAGTCAGCGATGCTAACCACAAGATTTCTGGTGCAAAGTTACACTGATTTAGGAGACTTATTGTCTACATCGATAAGATATAATGTTTAAAAGGATTGTTGCCTCAAGTAATATGCCTCAACAATAGGAGGCAAAGGTTGCATCTGTTGGAGATCGAAGCAAAGGGATGTAGAATCCTTTTCCAACAAGAAAAGTAAATTGCCTTACGCCATGCAGTGAGTTGTGATCTATGTTTATTCTTCTTATGCTTTTAATATTGACCACTAATATAACATCTGTTTTGGCGTCTGGTGACATTTTTCCATTAGAAGAACACTTGCAATAATACATGTCTCAAATTTCACCGCACCATCTGTTTTGTGCATGGTCGGGTCTAAATGATGGACAAATCACGTTTTGTTCTGAACTGAGTGCTGGGACTATTCACAGGTTTAAATCGAAACCCATATTTCAGGCTCAATTTTTAGCGGTGAAAGTTTATGAAATGAATACTTTTATAGTATCATCCAGAACAGCTCAAACTAAACTAAATTGCAATCGGAGGAACATAATTGCAAGGTTAATGTAAGTTAAAGAAATTATATCATTGCTAAAATAGTATCTGTATCTGGTTTCCCATATCCCCTATGTTGGGGCGAAGGGCATCCAATTGAAGGTTTCTGTTACCGATGTGAATTTTGTTACGCTTATTTTCTGAGAGAGGGCAGAGGGTGGTAAGCCCATCACCTCACAACCCCCCTCTGGAAACTAAGGTATTACTTGGATGTGAAAGGGTCAAGAAATTTTGTCCAGAGGCTATAATTTAGGCTTGGAGTTCTTTTACATGCCATAAATCTACGACATGGGCCCCCAAGCTTAAAGTCCCTCCCGAAGGATTCCAGGATTTTTACGTTCTGAAAAATCCTTCGACCATGACCAGGTTTGATCCCGTGACCAGCAGATCTAGAGGGGGGGCATGCTACCTCTAGACCACCGCGGCCGACCGCTAAAATAGTAGCCTACTTTAATATAATATTTAGCTCAGTGTCTACCCTCTAATCCTAAATCAGGCCTTTGTAGCCTGGCTTATGTATATGTGTATAAACATGCTTATGCACTCAAGGGTTAAGAAGTGAGCATATTAAAGCATAGACAACTGTCTTTATGACAGCATGTCGCAAATCAGTAAAACATTACACACTTTGATAGTGAAACTCCTCCAGGTTTATTTATAAGGTCTTCATGATGAAGAACCGAGTCATTCCAAGGTATCTCGAGGAACTGTAGTATGCGACGCATCCACTCAGCTGGGTGTAGGACTAGCTGCTCGTAGTACACCATAAAGCAGCGCGAGGGACCCACTTCCCGGCACTGGTTGTACATTGTCTGGATTGCCGTGTTCCACTTCTGGAGGCACTGGCGATAACTGGTCAGGTCAAACCCTGTAATCGTCACCTGAAAAACAGAGATTTATTTAAAAGCCTCATTTATCTGTATAATAGGAGGATGTGTCTGTCTGTCTTTCTGTGGTTCCCAGCCAAATCTAAGGTATAGGGAGATTTAAAATTTTTAACATAAATGGACTGAAGGGTGTCTGAATGCACTTCAAAGCCATATTTTTAATTTTCACTTTCATTCACGGATTATGAGAGAAAAACTAGCAGAAAACGTGATTTTGTGCTCTCAAAGCATTAGTTTTCACTATTACAGTTCGATTGTGAAAATAATTGCAGGTAGCTTTGGTCTGCTGGGAAAACATTGATCAATTTGAACAAAACTCACTATGTGGAGGATTTTTGGGCCAGGGAACTCAAATCTGAGGTCTTTTTTTCTGGGCAGCACTTTCTAATTGTGAAATGCCAGATCCTTAACTTTTTCATTATTAATATTTTAATAATCATTTTCAAATGATTTACGTGTAAATGTTAATAAATACCAGGCACATCCAGAAAGTAAGTTTCCCTGGGACTGTTTACAGAAACAAAACACAAATTCATCAAAATATTTATTTAAACATATCCACCAAGTTTTCAGCAATTTTTAACAAATTCGCCACCGGAATTGGCAATGTTTGTTATACTGAGGTACCAACTTTTGAATACCTGTGTCGTAGAAGTCTGCCACTTGTGATTTGAACCACTTTATGACAACCATTTCCTCTTTTCTGTCATTCCCTGTCATTTCTTGAGGTGTAGGAAAAGATGGATATCACTGGGAGCAAGGTCCGGGCTGTAGGGTGGATGTTTAAACTCTCTTCAGCCGAACTTCTGCGGGAGACTTGCTGGGAGGTGTTTAAAAATCCACTCTACAGCTCGAATCTCATGCCCAGTGATTTTCATCTTTTCCTACACCTCAAGAAATGACAAGAGAATGAAAGAGGCAGAGATGATTGTCACACATTGGTTCAAATCCCAGGCGACAGAATTCTATGACACAAGCAATAAAAAGTTAGTCACACGGTATGGCAAATGCCTCAATTCTGGATGGTGGATATGTTGAAAAATAGCTGAACACTTGCTGTACATGTTGCAATAAATATTTTCATGAAATTATGTTTTGTCTCTGTAAAGAGCCCCAGGGAAACTTGCTTTCTGGATGTTCCTTGTACTATGTTTTAATTACTTTCATGTTAAATAAGTGATTTAAAAATCATCTAGCAATTGAATTATATAATGGCAGTCTGACAAATTTCCACAAACTGGCAGTTCTCCTGGCACACATAGCTGGTTCTCATAATGTGTTAATGATCTATACCTTTCTGGAGATGATAGAGTGTACAGTGGCACGTCCATCTCGCAGCATGAAGATGAACTTGGCTTGAGGGAAGAGTTCGGAGAGGTAGGTGGCAGACTTGAATGTGAGAGGGTCCTTGTTACATAGGCGTGGTGCAGGATCCCCGTGCCTTGCTATCACTTCCAAGCAGAATGCTGCAATAGCTGAGTCCAGCACCTGTCAACACACGACATCCATCAGACAGGATACCCTCCTTAATGAAATACAGTCAAGAGCAGGGCATGACACTTCTGGTCATCACATGTCATTGACCACCAGAATTGTGTGGCTGTCAACAAAAGATTCAATTTTAGAAAACTGCTCCTTGATTTATTTAAAGGCCCATTACTTTATTACTTACTTTTCAGCAAGAAAAAGCAAATTTAATAGTAGATAATTATGTGATGGAGGCAAAGCAAAGCCTTTGAAACTTATTATGTTCTAATTTGTAAGTTTTTAAGTACAATAATTATGTGAAGTTGAATGCTTTAAAGTTTATTGTATAATATTGATATGCCCCAGATTCGGTACCGGTTACTTTGCAGACTAACCAACAGGGGCCATAGGCAATTTCAAGAATAGAAATGAACATACAGAATATTATTTTCCAAAAATTGTTTATTATCACTCTTTACCTTACACCTTACACTACTTCTCCACATTGTCACTGCCGTTATTCAGGCACTTGTCACAATGGGGAACCAGTTTTTGTATGCCTTCGTAAAAAAAAAAATGATGCCACCTGTTGATGGAAGCCAAATCTGCACTTCTGGTTTCACAACATTATCGTCGTGGGGAGGGAAGAATATCCAAAAATATTGACTGGGAGACCCAAAGGGAAAAGACCACTTGGAATACTTAGACGCAGGTGGGAGGATAATAGTAGGATAGATTTAAGGGACGTAGGATTTTCGAGGGATGGTTCGAAGGAGTTAGCACAGAATAGGGTTGAATGGCGGGCTCAGGTAAGCACGGCAATGAACGTCCAGGTTTCATAAAATAGATAATATTCCTTTAGCTTAGGAAGTGTTTATTGCCATTGAGTAAGCGAGTATTGAAATCATGGCTTTAGACCAGAAATGATGTGCAATTTTGTTGTGCCGGAAATAATCAATATATGATAATGTTTGTGAAGTGAGAGATATAGGGCACTGGCTAGTTGAAGTTTTGCAAAATTAAAGTGACATAGACGTTATACAGGGTGTCCGGGAAAGACCTGACGAAAAAGAAATAATCATCTATCTGAAACTATTGCATTTATTGACGTGATGTTTTCATGGTTACAAAGAGAAACACGACGAGTTTTAATAAGCCTCTATGTGAGCACCATTTGTGGCCCGATACTCAATTTCGTTCCACACACGCGTAAGCATCTCCGGTGTGACTAGTGCTATTACATCGTAGATTCGGCCACGCAAATCTGCATTATCGGTCACAGGCGTGCGATACACTTTGTCTTTCACAAAACCCGAGAGAAAGAAATCCAGTGGGGTCATGTCAGGTGACCTTGGTGGCCATGGTGTAGGTCCTTCTCTCCCATTGACTGTGGATTTTGGCATTTGCAGTTTTCTTGCCGCCTCACGAATGAATTTCCTCGGGCTTCTTACAAAAGCAGCCCGTACCCTTTCAATGTCATTGTCGTTTATGCGCGATTTCTCTGCCTTTCCCTGCTGTGACTCAACATTACCTATCTCCAGAAATTGCTTGTGCCAATGAAGGATGCTGTTTCGGGCGTGAGGATTTCGGCCTTTGTCTGTTTGGAAACGACGTTGTAGCCTACGCACAACTTGCATTCCCAGTTCTCAGAATAAGACTGACTGCACACGCTGCGCAGAAAAACCTTTTTTTCGTTTCTCCTCGTGTAACAACAATGTGCATGCTCATGCGCATTACGGGATGCTACAAAACAAAACTTCTTGAGTTTGTCTTTCTAACTGTGAAAATACTGAGGTAGTAACTGTAATAGTTTCTGATATATAATTATTTCTTTTTCGTCAGGTCTTTCCCGGACACGGTGTACTTACTTCTTTTGACAGCCCAGCTTCTTCTAACCTTAGACTCTCCTTCTGTGACTTGAGCCAATGAGACCTCATCTGCAGAATTCTAGGAATAACTCTCGTCTCCTGTCCACACCTGTAACATATTATTATGGCAACTTATAAAATCATGAAGCTGGAATTTTCAAGCAAATAAAAATCAAGCAAGACTCTGAGGGTTCTGTATGGAGTAAGTCACCAAAATTTTGTTATTGGGATGTCTCTTCTATTCCATATTTAATTAGTAGCAGCAGGACCACTTCTTCCAATAGGCTAAAGTAGTCTGCAGCCTAGGGTGGCAAAATGAAGGAGATATACAATAATTTGTATTATTGTTTCTCGGGCTTCCAACTGGGTGAGTTTGAGGTTAGGTTCAAAGCTTTTGGCAGCTATCTCAGCTGCCATCTTCTGGCAGAAGTGAGCTGAAGGAAAGGACTAGATATACTGGAACAGGTGGCCCCCACATATCCAGTCTTTTCCTGTATATAAAACAGTTTTTTCCCAATTCAACTCACTACTCCCAGAAGATAGCAGCGGAGACAGCTAACGAAAGCTTGGAACCTAACCTCCAACTCACCCGGTTGGAAGCCCGAGAAACAATAATACATTCTCAAAACCGGGAAAGACTGAAGTCACACAATACGATAATTTGAACGAATATATACCTGATAACAGAAAACTCCCTTCTTTCTCATGCTGAAGTTGCGCTAGGGTGCATTTAGATGGGCAACAAAATAATATGAATCAATCTTGGGAAATTGAAGTGATCGATAATTCCATTTGATATGTTGAAAAAATATCGATGGTCTTATTTCCAAGTTATGATAAAAAAAAAAAAGCAAAGCCACCTGTGACTGATTTCACAACTGAAATATAATAGTGAAAACTGATGCTTCGATAGCTCAAAATTTTTTTACGTTTTTTGCCAGTTTTTCATTCATAACTCGCGAACAAAAGACAAAATTAAAAATCCGGCTTCGAGGTGCATTCGGCCACCCTTCAGTCCATCCATGTTTAAAATTTCAGATCTCTGCGTGATGTAGATTTGGCTGGGCATCGCACACAGACAGACAGAAAAACACTTCTTCTTATTATTATAGATTTATTTTGTAATAAAAGAACAAGCTATCACACTTGGAAATACACAAAAAATAATTAACTTTCATAATTATGAACTCGGTTAAATTTTAAACTTCTTATCCTGACACTAAAGTGCAACTGAATAAGATTTTTATAATTGTTACATTTGCGTTCAAACAAAATTAAATTAATCAAGCTTGGAACGTCAATAATTATTTATGATATAAGGATGAAAAGCGAGATTTTAATCTGCGAGCACAATAAAAATGCTGTAATACGCGTGCCATACACTATTTTTTAGACAGACGTTGTGAAATAATAATAATTGCATTATAATTTTATTAATTTGTATTTTCTAATTTGTAATTTGTAATAAATAATAATAATAATAAATATATTATTGTAATGAATTACACACCGTAAAAACAGACATCTTGCAGCGTGCAGATAGCTAACAGCTTTTATTGATTTTCTCTTACATTGCTGCCAACAAGAAAACCCTTTTCATCCACCAAATATAATGACTTCTGCATTCACCGTGTAAATTTCACATTTAAAAAGGCATAGTGAATTTTAAAATTGTCAATTTTTATCAAACTGTGTCTATTTAATAATCGTATTAAAAGTTTTTAGCTAAATGAATGTTTTCCATGTGATGGATACCAAACTTCGTACCAATGGAGTAGCATAAAGATTTTATAGCACTAGTGCAACTTTTACTTCGTATGTATTGTGCTACTTTTAATTCAATCTGTCTAAAAATATTGCTTTGTTTGTGAGTTCATTAAATTTGTTTTATGTGGCCATGCTTAATAATTAAAACTAAACTCCGTGGCGCTACATCCCTAGCGGGACTTGGCCTACCACCCGACCGCTGCGTCATCTCCCGTAGGCAGATGGCAGGATTGGGGGGCATGTGGTCAGCATACCGACACCCACGGCCGTTAATGGTGGTTTTCTTGACCGGAGCCGCTACTTCTCTATCAAGTAGCTCCTCAGTTTGAATCACGAGGCTGAGTGCACCCCTACCAGACCTCCCTACCTCAGAAAAATCCGAGGAGGTACCGGGAACCGAACCCGGGCCGACGGATCTGTAGTCAGCGAGGCTAACCACAAGACCACGCCGGCGGACTGTTTAATAATTACTATTCTGAATTTTTTTGTTGACATTTAGAACAGAGGCAAATATACATATTTTTTCTCTGCTCTCTACTGATGTTCTCTCGTGTAGAATTATGTGCCCTTGCTGCTCTCAGAACTTTACACCCTCACCTGAGGAGAGAATGTTACTTACGCTCTAATGAGACCCCTATGCAAGGTACCAGCATTCAAGGAATCTACAAAATTACACCCACTTTAAGTGAGTGATAGCTGTATTATTTCCTGTTTTGTCTTGGTTGTACACTAGGGTGGCAAACTCTTGTTTTTAGGAGGATTATCACTTGTAGGTCTAATTTCTAAACTTTCTGTACCCTAGATCAGTGTACCAATACCTTTCTTTATTCGCAGAACAATAGCCTATAAACTACACATGATTTAACATGGAAAACCTATTGATAAATTTTATCTTCAGTGTCTTTGAGGGATAAGTTTACAAAGTGTAGGAGTTATTTTTTCACCAGAAATATTTATCTGGCATCTTAATAATTATTTTTGAGAGTAATATATATAAAGTAATATTTCTGGCATCTTAATAATTATTTTTGAGAGTATAAGGCGAAAAAATAACTCATATACTATGGAAAACCTAAATTCTAAACCCTTAAAATGCATAACATGATACCATGAGAAATGGGGCATAAGTCAGGGCAACTTTTTTTTAATGTGGTGACATATTAAAATTTGTAAATAAAAAACGACAGGGCAGGTTATGAAATGTAGCCTGTATGATGCAGGTTATAGATACTAGATGTAGGATAGAGTAAACATGCATACACGACGGCATCGTGCCACCCTAATGTGTTGCAGTAGTTGTAAACATGAAAGCATTCACAAGTTAATCCCTGTATGCGTATAAAAATGCCATCAAATTACGTGTCTCTACGTAAGCATTCCATTATTTATATTGAACAGAGAGGACATTGGCTACAACGCAGAAGAATGTTTGCAAATTTATTATGTCACGCCTTGCTATAGATGTAGTCTAGATATTTAAAAGGGAATGTAAAATTATAGCTATAATAAAATCAGTTAAACTGATGTAACAATCTGCCAGAATGCTTTTGTTTAATCAGTGATAACTGCAATTAAGACATGCAGAAAAGAAGTTATTTTTGTTAACGATTTCCAAGTTAAGCTCCAGATCGATTCAGAGCTTACAGAAGAACAAAGGTCTAGTTTGATAAGCATATGTGATGGAATGTGTGGATAGTGTTATTTCTCAAAGCTAACTGTAGGCTACTGCAACTTCCAAAGCTGTATATGAACACTATAAAACAATATGTTGTCATGTGAACTGATTTGCATTTGTTAAATTCTTTCTAAGATACGCAAATGCAGCATATGACAGTTGTTAAGTAGGCCACGAAAAATAATTTCTCTATACACAACAGCTGAAGATGAAGATTACATTTAATAAAATCAGGCAAACTCACATATCAATGTGGCAGAATGCTTTTGTTTAATCAGTGATAACTGCAATTATGATATGCAGCAAATAAGTTATTTTCGTAATCGACTTCCGAGTTAAGCTCCAGATCGATTCATTAAGCAGGGCTTACGGAAGGACAAAGGTCTAGTTTGATAAGCATAAGCCTAGTGTTATTTGTCAAGGCTACCTGATTGCAACTTCCAAAGCCGTATATGACCACTGTAAAACAATATGATGTCATGAGAACTGATTTGCATTTGTTAAATTCTAATATATTGCCATAAAATAGGCACTAAGTTTGGCATTACTCCGGTACCTGTCAACCGATTTGGTCCATTATTAATAGACATCTTCCCATGGACGTTATAAATGCGTATACCAAGTTTCATGAAAATCCTATAAAGTGTATTTGAGTGATCGCACGGACGGACGAACGGACAGACATTTCCCGTCCACCACTGGCACTTAATAATTTAATAACCTTAAAATATAACTAAATACTTGGCTATAACGTACGAGAAGCGAGTATACATACTGCCTTTCCTATTAATTGCAAATATGAAAACAAATCGTAACATATATGCGCTATATTTAGGCAGCACATACAGGAATTTTCATGTACAGCCTACCCGACTTTTCATTTTAGCTTGCTGAACTGTCAGGAGTGTTTCAGACGGGATAATTTCTGAATAGCATGAGATGTCAGCATCTCTTTAGGCTACTCAGAAGTATAGAGTTCGATTCCAGACCAGAACAGATTTCCAGCAAAGGTTACAACAAAAAACAAAGCCTGTCTCATAACCACAGAGAGTGAGGACAATATGCAAATGTAATATCTCATCTTGTCAGTTTTTGCAGTAATCAATATAAACACTAGAAGCGAGTGGGATATTTATTGTCCGGCTTGTGGTCACCATGTATCACTCCCCTGTCAAACTCAACCCTGAAATATGGCCAGTCTTCAACTTTATTCCTTGCACCAGCAATTCTCTTTGCCATGCACGAATGGACAGCAGATTTATTGGGGATGTGGCCCCAGGCAAAACTTTCAAAGGAAACAAATGCTTTCCGATCGCATTCAATCGATGCGGACTCATATATTTCCAGGAAAATTTGTTACAAAGCAAAGGCTACAGTAATTTATTTGTTCATTTCGCTAAATTGAACTAGATTATGAATGTAATTTAAAACATTTCATACTGTTCACATGCAGGTTTTACAGGACTCACAAGTCTTATATTTTATATCAATGCATCTACAGGGTGGTTGAAAATGGTGCGAAAATTCAGGACTTGTTATATTCACAAACACTGACCTAAATTCTCATGTAATGTCCAACAGAAACAATAATCTATGGTTCATGAACGCATATATATCCAACTTGAATGTTACTGTACAATAACAGTGGAAGCCCGGTCACAAAAATCACTAATTAGTGGGCCTCACAGTACTGCATATGACTAGACCTGGGATTTTAGGCTCTAAAAAGTTGGTTTTAGGCACCTAAAATAGGCTTTTAATACAAGTAAATAGGCTTTAAAAAAAGAGAAAATAGGCACGTAAAATATGCTTTAAAATGTGTAAATAGATATAAAATAGACTTTAAAATATTACAACATACACTTAAAAGTGTAACATGGCCTTTTTTTACTGCAAGAAACGTGGTAGGCCTATACCTATTCTTAACAGAATTAACTGAAAAATTAGGCATCACGAACTATATTCACTTAAACTGATGTTCTTTCACAGTAGTTCTTCCTCCTTAATCCTCCCCCTCCAAGGCAGTCAGCATTCCTTTAGCGGCAATTGTTTGGAATAATCAAGTTTCTGTGAAAAAACCCACCTCTGCTGTTTTGCTTTTCATTGAAGGATGTCCATTATAAGATTGTAAAAATTACAGAAGCTGAATTTATTTTAAATGTACAAAATAAGCAATTTAGGCACTAAAATAGTAAAATAGGCTCTAGAGATCCAAATAGGCATTTTAGGGCACTATAAAACTCTATAAATGTAAGTGATTTATCATGAAACGTCCACATATTTAAAAATTTTCATGCTATTTCATAAGGAACAAAATAGGCATTTGCCTTAAAATCCCAAGTCTACATATGACATAACTTGTCTGTCAGTGAGGCAGACCATTAAGGGCAATCAGTCATAGGAGAGAGGTTCCATCTGGCGCTGTGAATTTAACTCCGGCTTAGCTCAGTTGGTAGAGCATTGGCACAGATAGCCAAAAGTCCTGGGTTCAAATCGCAGTGCCAGAGGAATTTTCTCCTATAATATTCTCATGTAATGTCCAACAGAGACAATAATCTGTGGTTCATGAATGCTTATATATCTATCTTGAGTGTTAACTGTACAATAACTGTGGAAGCCCGGTCACAAAAATAACTAATTAGTGTGCCTCACAGTAGGCCTACTGCATAATACATAACTTGCCTGTCAGTGAGGTAGACCATTAAGGGCAATCAGTCATAGGAGAGAGGTTCCATCTGGCGCTGTGAATTTAACTCCGGCTTAGCTCAGTTGGTAGAGCATTGGCACGGATAGCCAAAAGTCCTGGGTTCAAATCGCAGTGCCAGAGGAATTTTCTCCTATAATATTCTCATGTAATGTCCAACAGAGACAATAATCTGTGGTTCATGAATGCTTATATATATCTATCTTGAGTGTTAACTGTACAATAACTGTGGAAGCCCGGTCACAAAAATAACTAATTAGTGTGCCTCACAGTAGGCCTACTGCATAATACATAACTTGCCTGTCAGTGAGGTAGACCATTCAGGGCAATCAGTCATAGGAGAGAGGTTCCATCTGGCGCTGTGAATTTAACTCCGGCTTAGCTCAGTTGGTAGAGCATTGGCACGGATAGCCAAAGGTTCTGGGTTCAAATCCCAGCGTCAGAGGAATTTTTCTCCTATAATATTCTCATGTAATGTCCAACAGAGACAATAATCTGTGGTTATGAATGTAAATATATGGTTTTGGTCTCACCTGACTTCGGGATGGGCATCCAGCATTGCTCTCATGAGCGTGGTGCCAGACCTTGGCACTCCTCCAATGAAGATAAGTGGCATGTATCTGTCATATGGGTACACCTTCCTGTCTTCTCCCATCACGTATTTCTGTAACAACATACAGTCAATACAGGCATTGTCTCTCTTTAGGAATAAATCATATCATTACATTTATTTTACTGTCTTGAGGCACAAATGTAGCATATGACAGTTGTTTAGTAGGCCACGAAAAGTAATTTCTTTATACATAGGTTGTAACTTTAATTGTGGCAACTATTTATTTATAACTAGTTTAGAAGTGACACACCTATGAAACTTCTACAGTCCTTCAATATAGTACCCAGCATTGTGTACAACTCATTGCCAGCGATCTGGAAGTTGTTGTATCCCTGTAGTAGCCCCTGTTCTGTTGATGTTTCTGACGGACCGCCCTACTGCCTGCAGAATCTCGGGAACAGTCTGGAATCGAATGTCACGAAGGGGTTCCTTCAGCTTAGGGATTAAATCGTAATCACAGGAGCTTAATTCCGGTGAATGTGGTGGATGGAAAAGCACTTCCCACCCCCAGCGATGGTACAGGTCAGCTACAGGGTGTGGCGTGTGCGCCCGAGCATTATCCTGCAAAATGATTGGAGGGTTCTCTAAAAAAATGTGGACTCTTCCTTCGCAGCGCTGGTCTCAGGTTATTCTCCAAAAAATGACGGAAATACTGCGCATTAACATTCTGTCTTTGCGGGATGGCATGCGTTAGAATGACCATCATTTTGACATTTGAAGGGGTACGACGCAACACTGTTTTGTGTGGTGACCCTGTGTTCCATGCGGTCATGCCCCTCGTTGAAGGTTCTAACCCATCTCGCCACAGTCTTGTATAGCAATACCGTCTCCCGACATTCTTCCACAAGACCTTCATGACATTGTCGTGCTATTTTCAGCCAAGTTCGCTGTTCCTGCTTTTTAAACATGGCGAAACACAACACAACACAACAGCTTAGAGCGGTAACTCACAGGAGGCTAACTTTCTCTCTCCAAAGCTCATGCGCTTTGAGACGTGCGGACGAGTCCGTTTAATGTGAGGTAGGTCAGACCCATATTAACATGTGACATAAGTTACAACAATAAACTCCATCTGGTTTCGCTTGCACAGCAGTGTTGCCACAATTAAAGTTACAGCCCACGTACACAACAGCTGAAGATGGAGATTACATTTAATAAAATCACGCAAACTCACATAGAAGCCGTTCCATCGTTCTTGAAACACGGGTTTGGATGCGCAGTGGAGAAAAATGCTTCGCTATTGGGGAAGGGAATATTGACTTTTCTATACCACGTCCTTTTCATGTGCTTCTATTGGTGTAGGGGGCTGAGGAGTGACAAAGACAGCAGATAGCAAAGTAAATCATCCCTCCCCATTCTACGTGAGATTTCTAGGCCATGTTTCAACTAAAATGGAACAGATTATAACAAAGTGCCAGAATGCTTTTGTTTATTCAGTGATCATTGCAATTATCATATGCAGATGCAGAAAATCAGTTATTTTTGTAATCGATTTCCGATTTAAGCTCCAGATCGATTAATTAAGCAAAGCTTGCGGAAGAACAAAGGTCTAAAGTTTGATAAGCATATGTGAAGGTATATCTGGGTAGTGTTATTTGTCAAAGCTATCTGTATTGCAACTTCCAAAGCCGTATATGAATACTGTAAAACAATATGTTGTCATGAGAACTGATTTGCATTTGACACATTCAGTCTAATATACCATCAAAAATAGGCACTAAATTGGGCATTACTCTGGTACCAGTCAACCGATTTGGTCCAATATCAATAGGCTTCTTCCCATGGACGTTATAAGTATGTATACAAAATTTCATGAAAATCCGATAAAGCGTATTCGATTAATCGCGTACAGACACATGGGCAGACAGACAGACGAACATACATTTTCTGTCCACCACACAATCTCATAAAGTACCATTGTGGCACTTAATACATACAAATACAGGGTCCGGCAGAGGAACCTGACGGTTTTAAACTGAAATTTCGACAAAACTGTATCGTTTGCGTACATTATTTTCTTTTATAATTACAATAGATCTCAAAGTATTTTACCTACATCAATTACTTTTTGAAAATTGTGTTCTCACTTCAATCCACAAAGCTAAATAAGCCAATTACATCAAAATTATTATTATTATGGTTTCGTGAAAAGTTGGAATCAGCCGAAACTGCGTAGTGTCGTAACTCGTTGTCGCCAGTAGATCTCGCGCTTGCGCATTCAAGTAAAAAACAATTGCCACCCACAACAGTATGGTATTCCGACATGGAATATTCTCATTTTGACGAATGTGGAAATGGCGGCGAAACTGATGCAATCTTGTTTACACGTGGGTTTCATAACTAAGTTTCGCAATTGTTTTTTACTTGAATGCGCAAGCGCGAGATGTACTGGCGACAACGAGTTACGACACTACGCAGTTTCGGCTGATTCCAACTTTTCACGAAACCATAATAATAATTTTGATGTAATGGGCTTATTTAGCTTTGTGGATTGAAGTGGGAACACAATTTTCAAAAAGTAATTGATGTAGGTAATAGTATATTGCGACAAAAGGGCGGAAAGGCACGTTTACGGGTCGAGGAAACAGATTGAAAACCCGAGGCGCCTGCGCCGAGGGTTTTTAAGTTTTCGAGACCCGTAAATGCCTTTACGGTCCGTGTGTTGCATGCTATTTTTTGCACGACGATTACTTATATCAATTTAATTATATTAATTGTGATATTACCTGAAAATATTATGTATATACAGTCTTGAAGATTGGTACTTATTTCAGAAAGGGATTCGCATTTGTTATTGTTTATGGCAACCGAATATTTATAAAGCGGGGAGGCCTTGGTCATTACAGCCCTCAAATAAGCGTTTTCGGGCGGTAAAGTAACTTTCTGCCCGTCGCCCCTAGCAACAAATAACTTTCTGCCCGTCGCCCCTAGTAACAAGATTGCGTGTGGTAATGTCAAGTTACGATCCATGTAAACAACTTTCGTAAGTAACACTTACTAGCTAAGGAGTGCAAAAAATACTTTGAGATGTATTGTAATTATAAAATAAAATAATGTACGCAAACGATACAGTTTTGTCGTAATTTCAATTTAAAAACCGTCAGGTTTCTCTGCCGGACCCTGTATAAGGAAATATGATCAGGGTGTGGTACTCATCTATCTACCACAAGAGTCTTGTAACATATATTTATTTACATCCTATATCATGTCTATTAATATTTCACCCTTCCTGAAAATTTCTAGTTACTAAGACCTTGATGTATCAGCGTAAAAGGATAGTAACGCTGCTAATAGCATATGTAAACAAGCAAAAAAGCTTTTGGCAGAAAAGTGCTTACTTTTCCTGCTCAGATTTCATAAATAAGTAGCGCATTTGTATATCAGAATATGAATAGATAATGAACGAACTTGAAGTTCACAAGTACAGAGAGGAGAGAGAAATACATAGCAAGCCCCTTTGTAGCAGACTTCACGTGAAACACGAGTACAGCTTTGATCTTTATTAATTACTGGGATGAAAGCTCGTACAAATGTTTCCACTTAATTAAGAACATACACACCGTGTTTCTAAATGTATACTGCTCATCCACTTCTAGCACTACTATCTTATTCCTCTGTCAAACAATACAGACAACTCAAACAGAAATCCTTGCATTATTTAACACTTCTAGGTTAGGATCACTCGCTCCATATACTAGGACTTTCGGAATCTCCTCAAACACAATAGCCTACTTATTATATGATGTTTATTGTACTAAGAAAAATTATAAAAGAGTCTACCTGATTCGACGTTAGTCATTTTACCGGTAGACTTCTTAAAACACAATTACACATTTTTCATGGAAGTGAGTGTAAACATTAGCGGGTTACTAAACAATATAAACAGGTTTCCAGAAGGAAACTTCAGAATTCTTTTTAAGAAAAAAAAAATAATAAATAAATAAATAAAGGAAATGGCGTATGTTTCATATGTGCTTCCTTTAAAGCAGGTATGGGCAACCTTTAGAAAGATGCGGGCTAAACTTTACGATATTTATTAAGTCGCGGGCCATAGATAATAGGTAGTTGTGAAAAAATAATCATGATACGGTTTTTTGTGTTTTTACAGTATAATGCTAAAGTTACATGAATGACAACAATATCGAACTGATTAGGTATTTACTTACAATCAGCAGAAATTAATGAGAAGCTTGAGCTTGAACTCGAGAAACAAGATAATCATTGTTGGCATCAATCCCACTAATATATACAAGCGCAGAGTGTTTTCAAAATTTTCATCTGTAAGTCTGGTTCGATACTTTGATTTAGGCTTATTGCAGCATTTTTCTAGCGCTGACCGGAAGGAACACCCTCGTAGTTCAGGATTTTGTTTCCCCCCTCTCACTCTCTTGTTGGCGAGAACCGAAAATATTTACTTTTTCGAGCGTGATTTTAAAATGTTCCGCGGGCCGAATCAAAAGTTGTGGCGGGCCACATCCGGCCCGCGGGCCGGACGTTGCCCATATATGCTTTAAAGCTAAGTCCGTATATCTTTTTCTGTTCACATCATGTAACCATTTTATATTCTTATTACTCTTGCCGAAGTCATAAAAAAGTCAGTAAATGAATAAGCTGCATTTTTATGGGATTCAAAAACAATGAACTGGTTTTCTAAATAAACCTTACCATACTGATAGCGTATATATGAAAAAAAAAATAGCATTTTTTTTGTCAATACTCGAAGTCTTTATGCATAACGCACTGCACCGAGTTACCTTACATTACACATAATATTGGCATTAGCTAGCACATTTTTTTAATTTAATTTTCCGGGCTGTGTTCGCACTGTTTTAATTGCACTGAATGTTGTACACGCCTACTTATTATACTGAGACATAAGTGTTGGAATCGAGAAAAAGTTAGAAAAAATACGAAATAAGAGCTTTTTTCTATTTCCGAGATTCTACGATACCATTCACACATATTTATTAACTACTGTATAGACTACTATTTTTTCCACGATTGGGAAAAATATATAAACATATTTAAGTGAAAAATAATTAAATACAAGAAGTTAATTCGAGATGATGGTCAAATTCTAAGGCAGGTGTCCTTAGGTGTCCTTGGGCTCCTTAGTTACGACATAGGACCCTCTAAAATTTTAGGTAAAATATATAAAATAATATGTAGCTTACGCCAAAAGTGTAATGTAAAATAACATATGCTAAAACCGGATTTTCTACCAGTAGGCTTACAGAAGGCAAGTGTCTCTTATAATACTGGTAGGCCTACATTACACCTCTTACGACTGAAGATTGACCATCCAGCCCATAGCGTAACAGATTTCTACGATTCATGCAGAATTTTACCTGAAGATGACGTACTAGCGTCGAAACGTGTAAAAGATAACTTCTGCATATAAGTACAATACTTTTATTGTATGGATTTTAAGCACATTTTTAAAAAGTTTTAAGAATTTTTAGTAATATTTATGACTAATTCATTGTTTGTACAATAATTCTAGACCAGTAGCTTATGCTACTTATATTTGTTAACTATAATAAGATAAGTTATGTTTTTTAAAGTAGGTTATGTTTCTCGTGTTTTTTAATACCGAGCATAGGTGGAAATTATAAATTAAAAACTAATAAAGATCAGTTGGAAAATGAAAATAATTGAAATATATATATATATATATATAATGTTTAAAATCGTTCTATAATTATTTAATTTTTTACTTAAATAATACATGTGTTGGTCTTGAAACCCCGAAAGAGCAGAAGCTCGTGCTCGGGGGCAGTCCCAAAGCTACATTTATATAGGCCTATGTTTTACAGTGTGTCCCACGCAAGAGTTGGCCAATGGCGCGGGTTTCTGCGTCGCGGCTGGCACAGCTCCAACTCCCGAGCGATCGGGTGAAATATTTACGCAAATAATGCCGCGGTCGTTGTAATAATTCAGGTTCTCACATTTACAGTTAAAATTACAATGAAAATAACCACGTACCTCATCGCAAGAGATGTTGGAAATGTTCTCCTCTTCCATCCACACAATACTGGCACCTTTTTAAGAAATTTTCTTTCACGCGCATAAGTTCAGCTTCCGAGACAGAGTTAATTTCTCTTGTGATAGGCCTATGTGATATTGTCTTTAAGTTCCTCTAACAGTATGTAAATATTATTTATGGGGAAACTTGAAAAATAATGTGTATAGGTAAATTTCCCATACATAAGAAGAACTTAAAGACAATATCACAAGAGAAATGATCCCTGTCTCGGAAGCTGAACTTATGTGCATGAAAGAAAATTTCCTAAAAAGATGCCAGTGTTGTGTGGATGCAAGAGGAGAACATTTCCAACATCTTTTGTGATGAGGTACGTGGTTATTTTTTATTGTAATTTTAACTGTAAATGTGAGAACCTGAATCATTACAACGACCGCGGCATTATTTGCGTAGCTATTTCACCCGATCGCTCGGGAGTTGGAGCTGTGCCAGCCGCGACGCAGAAACCCGCGTCATTGGCCAACTCTTGCGTGGGACTCACTGTACAATTGCAAAGTAACTTATTGCAAAGTAACTTATCTTAAAACTAAGAAGTAATCAAAACACCATGAAAAAGTTGGCCTACTATACCCGAGACGAGCTAAGAAAGAAACCTGAAGTAAACAAAAACCAGTATGTGTGTCTCACTCTTAATTCATACGAGTAATTTGTTAGAGGGAGACAAATGTACTGGTTTTTTGTTTACTTCAGGTTTCCTTCTTAGAACGGCCAGACTTTAGGGAAGAAAGGCAAAAGCTGAGAGCAATGGCATGACTCAAGTGATGAAAGTAATAATAGTTATAATAATGAAAACTAAACGATAATTATCATGATAGCACCAGAAAGACGGACCAAACAAAGTAGCGAAAAAAAAAAACTAATTTAAAAAGAATGAAAATTAATACTTTGTATGATTTGTTAATACTAGATTTAAAGACTCCATACCTACATTTGGCTAAACCTATAAATACAGACGAGGACTGAAACTAGAGCTATGCTTCCGAAGGTTAAAGCTGTTATTTTTTAATCATCAATGAATTGTCGTGTACTTACTTCTCTGGGCATCATGATAGGTCTATGGTCGTCCCAGCCCGTGCAGTTAGTGAGCACGCGGTAGAGCAGCCATGATGCTACCAATGTGATGATCAGACAGAGCGCCAACTTGCGCCCCCCGCGGCCCATTCTACCTCTACCTCATGGCGAGCGAACTGCTGCAACAAATGCAAAGTGTTAACTTAAGCGGCCCTTATACGATCAATAATATTGACAATACAGTATGATATTGACAATAATATTGATCATGTAAGGTGAAAAAAAGAGTATTGACGGTCGATATTGAAGCGATATTGATGAAATCTAGATTTTCTGATCTCGGGGCGTCAATATTTAAAAGTGGAGGAGATATTGTCAATATTATGGAGCGTCTTGGGGTGGACGTCAATAATATTGTCAATACTCAGTTGTTGCCGTGCTTTCATAGGGAACGGAAGTGATCTTTGTGCGGAGTATTATGGATTAAACAAGTGAACTTGAGAAAATATCTGAAGATCTTGAAATAAAATAAAATAAAAAAGCTAGAACGCAAGGTCCGATTGCTAAATAAAATGAGCTTCTACAAAAGGTAGCCTATGTTCATTTAGAAAACTCTACGAACCCTGACAGAACCATACCGACTACCTCAAAAGTTTGGGGAGAAAAACTGCTCACTTTGGATGCCAAGCAGAGATAGTTTGCTGAGAAAGCAATAAATGACATGCTTTTTGAAGCAAGCTTGGGCACTCTCCATTGCAACTCCGTAAAAATAAATGAAGTATGTCGATGTTCAAGCCCTCTAAGTACCACACAACCGGGAACAAGTCGTGGCAGCACTTCATCCTTCTCCACATTGCTCTTCTCCTACTCACAGTGATAATCCACTACAACTAATCAACAACCAACATCAGGATTTATCAGCGGCGACTTTTTTCAACACCTTCTCAGATTGAGGATTTTGAATTTTGATTGCCTTATTTCTTGTTGTATTTTTCTTAGCTGTTTAATCAATACATAATTACTATAATCTTTTGCTGTAAATTATTCAATATGCGTTTCCCCACTCCTACTGTCATGCTAACTACTTTCATAAAGGTAGTGAAGAGGTTCTGTGCAATGACAGACTGATATACTTAGGTAAGTAGGAAGGTATTTCGAAAATATATTTAAAACACTTACTTTCATGTAGTCTAGGACATGAACAAGAGTTTCACACGTTTCATTTCAATTATAGCTTCGCTGATAGTTGCAGGCGACATGATGACAGAGAACTTAAAATCTTCATTACAGGGATGCATTCCCTCATGTTTGTGTTCTGCCTTATGAAGAGTGGTTCCACCATCTGTAATAATTTTATGAACGTCCTTTCTTTAATTCTGAAATAATCTTCCGCATCTGTCAATCTGGTTTCCCTCAGCAGCCTCATATGAGAATATTCTTCACGTTTTTTCAGCCACTCTCTTATACATCGATTTCGCTGAACTCGACGAATACTTCCGATAGCCATAATTATGGCTACACAACCTTTTTTCGATTGTACATGTTTTCAAAACACAAATATCCACGAAAATCCACTTGGAAAGACATAATTTCACTTGTCCGAATGATGGAATCAAACGTACTGAGCACATTTATTGATAAAATTATTGACAATAATATTGACCGTGTAGGGTTTGGCGATATTGACGGTGGTACCCTCAAGAAGTTAACGACTGTATTGACAATACTGGTATTGTCAATAATATTGATCGTGTAAGGGCCCCTTTACAATTTAGAACTTGCTGTAATCTTAAAACTATTATGAACAATCGATATCCAATACAGTCCACCGCTGTGGCTCAGGGGATGCGTCCAATCCTCTCACGTTCGAGTCCTGGTCGGGACAAGTTACCTAGGTGGGGTTTTTTCTGGGGGTTTTCCTCACCTTTGAGACAAATGTCGGGTAACTTTAGGCCCTTGTGGTCCCCAGATATCATCTGTCCGTCATTATCATCTTCATCCCATCCTCGCCTTGTTTGGAATGAGTGTGTGTGTGAATGGTGTGTCTCGTCCTATGTGTTCGTGTTGTCTCGGAGGTGGCCCCGGCATTGGGCTGATCACTCATCCGGGGAGCCCTCCATGTCCTTGTCTGGTCAAAAAAGTATGTATGTGATCCAAAGATAATCCCTCTCCCGACAGGTCGCGGCCCTGTAAGGCCCGGGCGGCTTGGGTCGCTTAAATCCTAAAAGGGAGAGGTTAAACTACGAGAAAGAAGAAGAAGAAGATATCCAATACAATATCTTTATTGTATTATAATACACTTTGCTTTGAAAGAATCTCAGAATGAGCTCTTTTATTGCGTGGAATTATCTAGCAGAATACCACTTTGACAGGTTTTACTTGGGTAATGTAATTTCGCTTTTAAACTCATGAGTAGACCTCGGAATTTTAGGCAAGAAAATTTGACATTTTAGGCACTTAAAATAGGTTACAAAATGATGCAATTAGACACTATTCTTTAATTTTAGGGAATAATTTTTTTGGTATCTAAAATGAGCCACAAAACAATTAGTTATCCATAAAATTAAGCATTTTTACATTTTTGTATGCCTATAACATTATATGTCGACTTGCTATTTGTTAATAATCATAATAATAATTTTAATAATTAACAAGAAGAAAAGGTCTCGATTATAATTTCCTTATAAATAGACTTAGGTTAATTTGTGGCCGAGTATTAGCACAAATAATGTGTAAAAAACACTGAAACTAATAAATTAGTTACTAGCTTGCCTACCCTAACAAAGAAAATGTCCAATTCTTACCTGTTTCTTACATAAATGACCAAACATTATTTTCCCTTTGTAAATAAGTTAAGAGTATTATAATCCACTAGCTTGGAACGAATTAAGTAAACATTCAAAATTCTTGAAATTATTTTTTAAAATCTTTAAAATCGCTTGTTTAGGCAGGTTTAGGGAAAATGAAGAAATAGGTACTGCCCTCCATTTCAGGTCATTTAAAGTATATTGCTTACTGTTTCCAATGAGTATAATTTTTCATAAATTGCAAATATTTTGCTCATTTTCCTAAAGGAACTAAATAGCCATTTGCCTAAAATACCGAAGTCTACTCGTGCTATAAAAATCAGTAAAGAGTAGATAACAGATTTTTTCCCTCTGTTATAAATGCCAACCGAAAATTTTAGAATAATTATTAAACACAGCCACATTAATAAATGAACTCTTAAACAATGCAATATATTTAGACAGCTTGAATAAAAAGTAGAACTTCTAGCACAAAGTACACAACTTGCATATTATCGCACTAGTGCTATAAAATCTTTATGCCTCTCCACTGGTATCGACTTTGGTATCAGTCGCATGGAAAATACTCTTTTAGTAAAAAATATTTGCATATAATTATTAAATAGACTCAGTTTTATAAATGAAGAATATATTTAGACTAGGTTAGAAATTTTATAGAATTTATTCTGAACAGGTTGTATAATAGACTAAGAGACTTGATGGATGTGTTTTTTATTAAGTACCAGAAAATGGTACTCATTCTGGTCCTTAAAGAGATTGTGTGGTCGACGGGAAATGTCTGTCCGTATGTCTGTACGCGCGATAACTAAAATACGCTTTATCGGATTTTCACGAAACTTTGTATACGCATTTACAACGTCCATGGGAAGAAGCCTGTTGTTGTTGGACCAAATCGGTTGGCCGGTACCGGAGTAATGCCCAATTTAGCGCCTATTTTATGGTATATATTAAACTTATCAAATACAAATCAGTTCTCATGACAACTTATTGTTTTACAGTGTTCATATACGGCTTTGGAAGTGGAAATGCTGTTAACTTTGACAAATAACACTACCCACATAGGCCTATTCCTTCACATATGCTTATCAAACTAGACGTTTGTTCTTCCGTAAGCCCTGATTAATGAATCGATCTGGAGCTTAACTCGGAAATCGGACATAACTTATTTGGTGCACATCATAATTGCAATTATCACTGATTAAACAAACGCATTCTGGCACTTTGTTACATCAATTTACCTGCTTTATTATTAAGTGCCAGAATATTACTTTATGAGATTGTGCGCCGGACGGGAAAATGTCTGTCCGTCTGTCTGTCCGTGTGTCTGTACGCGCGATAACTCAAATACGTTTTATCGGATTTGCATTAAACTTGGTATACGCATTTATAACGTCGATGGGAAGAACCCTATTGATACTGGACTAAATCGGTTGACCGGTACCGGAGTAACGACTAATTAAAGATCACATGCTTTTTTAAATGGAAAATCATGACCATATTACAAAGCCGCTTTACTAATCAATGTTTATTTCGTTGATCAAGTTAAAATGAGTACTACATGAATACTGTTATATACAGAAGGTAAAGAAATAATTAGAAATACATTAAGCGGAGTTCTCTGCCATTACATTTTGTGAAATGACATATTTTAAGAATTTCTTATATCGGTGTACACGAGTATCAATTAAGGTTAAGTATCAAACTTTGACCTTTGTTCCTCCGTAAGCTGTGCTTAAGGGGAGATGGTAGTTATCAGTGTCAAAAAAATCGATTTTTTCTTAGGCTCATGTAATAGAGCATAGTTTTGTGAACATTTTGGTATATAGGTATTATATGTTGCGTTCTTATTAAGTCAATCAGAGCGACCTGGAGCTTTCTAAAATGGATAAAATACCATAAGGAACGTCATCTTCTTTTCGCTCTCCTGTAAAATTACATTTTTTGTACTTCAGGTACCATTTTCTGAAAAGCTATTCATGCTAAAATAATGAAACTTTCAGGAGTTCATTATAGATGGATGACAAATCTCCCTTAGCAGAATTATTGGAAAAGTCTTGACTATAAAGAATTTTCAAATATTTTTATTTTTAAAAAGGTATTTTTTTGTCGTGAAAGTTTTCATGCAGTTTTCATGCAGTAATATTGTACATATTAGACTGATTGTGCTAGGGTAAACAGTAGTACCTATTGTTAGTAAGTTCCCAAAGTTTCACAAAAATCTAAGCTACAGAAATTGAATAAAGTGTATCTATGTCAAGGGAAGTAACTGTAAAACAAAATTATCACCTATGTGTTAAACAATTCTTTCCTACCAAACAGTGAGTTCTAGAACAACCATTCTCTGCTTATTTTAAAGTACAGAGTGCACTTGTAAAGAATAAAAAAAATCAACTAAATCTGACTGTTAACACCTGAGTTATGGCTTCTTGAACATACGCTACATTTTCTATCATTTTGCTAGTGGTAACTAGTGGTAACTACCATCTCCCCTTAATGAATCGATCTGGAGCTTAACTCGGAAATCGATTACAAAAGATCATGGATATCATAATTGCAATTATCACTGATTAAACAAAAGCATTGTGGCACTTTGTTACATCGGTTTACCTGATTTTATTATTATTATAGGAAGTGGAGTGAGAGATGGGAGGGAGCGTGGTTAAAGCGCAGGTCTCGCTTCGCACTCTTGTCACGCACAGTAAACGTAATGATTAAGAAATTGCCCCTGTCGAGCGCTGCCGCCAGAATGAGGCGCATGATAGATGTGTTGCCTGCCTGCACGGCGAATTCTGATTTTCGCGAGCTTTTAAAAAAACCATTCAAAGTAAATTTACTTTCACTGCAGAGATTCAGCCTTGACGGCCGGCCCAGCACATCACACCTCCCCAACATCCTCTAGACCAGCGTTTCTCAACCTTTTTGAACCCGAGGACCTCTAAAATGTCTAAAAAAAAATTACGTACCCCTAATTTCATATCCCATTTTTAAAAGTAGGCTATATGCATTCTTAATATTTGGGGTATTAATTATAGGTCATTATAACGAAATAAATCTAAATACATTTTTTTAATTTGACGGAAACACAGTTATTGAATTGGAAGTAAACTATTGACAGTAAAATTATATTTTGAACATACTTTAATATTTATTACCAATTTGATAATATAATTAGGTATTATGTTATTACTCCTTTTAATAAGATGGTTGAACTTTTCGCATCTTGCAGAGGTCCTGGATATCTGGCTCAATATTGGTCAAATTTAGTGGAAGATCAGCAGATACATTAAGTCGGTTTCTGTATTTTGTTTTTAGTTGAACGTGCGATAAAAATCCCTTCTCACAAAGATAGGTTGTTGAAAACTTGCAATAGGACAGCTGTATTTTCGAAGATTTTAAAAACTTTGACATTTAGTGTCCATTTTATGTGAACAATTTTTACTTCTTTGCTTTCCACTTGCTATATGATATTTTTTAATTATGTCTGCGGACCATCTGCACTATCTTCGCGGACCACCAGTGGTCCGCGTGGTTTCGCGGACCATAGGTTGAGAAACACTGCTCTAGATCAGTAGTCTCATATTATTTCAGAGTTATGAACCACTAGTGGTATCTGATGTTCTGAATCCATAATTATTTTCCGTTAAGGGGGACATCCAGCTTTCAATGCTGAAAAATAGGTGAAGTTTCATAATATTTTCTTAGCAATAAATTGTTCTGTAGCCTTGTAATCTGGCATGCTCTATATTGACTATATCTACAATTGCATACTATTTTCAGAATTAACTTAACTATTACAGTTAATGGGTAGTTATCATTACAAAATGACAGCCAAATTTTGTGCACTGAAGTGCCATTTCCCTGATAAATTTCATAAATACAAATATTTCTGAGTGATTCTTTTTTCTATCTATTTGTAAATATCATATGAACAACATCATCTAGAATCTTTAGATTATCTGAAGTATAAATATTAAAAAAAAAAAAATTCAATCACTTGTTAATTGTTTTTTTACAAATTTTTACATCAGAAATATTTTTTTAAAGATAAACTATTAAAATTACATCAATGATTCTAGATAGTGTTGTTCAATAATATCAAATATACTTGCATGCAAAATTTCACTGCAATATGTTAATAAATGTTTGAGTTATGAGGGAAACGGCACTTCAGTGCACAAAATTTGACTGCCATTTTGTAAAGATAATTACCCATTAACTGTAATAGTTAAATTAATTATGAAAATAGTATGCAATTGTAGATCTCGTCAATATAGAGCATGCCAGATTACAAGGCTACACAGCTATTCATTGGTGAGAAAAAAAAATGAACTTCACCTATATTCCAGCATCGAAAGCTGTATGTCCCCTTAAATAGATTCATTAAATAAAACATCTGGATAAATAACCGCGTGCGAAGCCGAGGACATCTACTGGTAACTCATAAATGTAAATTAACACATTTTTGAATGTGGTTATCCACTTATGATCATACACAACATTAATTTTAGAATGCAGCACTGTACTATCTCCGGTACTCTTAAAAATCCTTGCATTGCTTTAATTTTTGTCTTTTTTTATTTGTTCAGTGTATAAACAGGAAAACCTGTATGAGCGAGTCAATTGAATGTCGCATCCGCTCTTCGGTTTTTATTTGCGAATGTTGCTGATTATTTACTCACAGAGGGCACTGTAATCAATACGATCTGTTTGCTATCTGCATTCTCAATGCTTATAAAGTCTTATCATTGAGGGGCGTTCTTGAAAAATATCTTCTATAGGCAGAAAACGTTGTACTGTGTTAATATCCACTATGGAGAGAATTGAATTGATTTTATTTTAAGGACTGTTAGAGAATTTTTTATTTATTTATTTAAATTACATTTACAAACTTATGTAGAAATACAAATACAAATACAAATACAAAGATACACAAATAAACAAAAAACATTTACAAATTTCAAAATTAAAGTACAATACTTTTTAAGAAAAGAAAAAGAAAGAAAAGAACCAAATATTTATTTAGAAATACACCCGAATGAGCAAACTGCTCGTGCTTGGGTGTAGATTCAGAACATCAGAGTGGAGAAAGAGGAGAAACAAAAAACAACGTGAGAAAGAATGACACACTTATAAAAAATGTGAAAATGTTAAACAGAGCGAGAAAAAGAAAAGACAAATTTATAAAAAGGAGACAACAATATTAAACACAAATACATACAATAAATAATAATAAAAATAAATGACTTAAAGCTAATAAAATTACAAAAAATGTTTTACATATTTATTAAATTTAAAATTGGGGTAAACTGCTAAGAGAAGAACTTAAACATTCTTTTAAGGCAAACAATCCAATCATTATTACAAATAAATTACAAATATAATATTTACAGACACATACTGAACATAAAACATAAACCTTAACCCAATGTCATGAAGTAGTAGCCAATATATATGATATGATAAGAGTAAACTTTTGTGGAAGATAATGAGAAATCAGGATTCATAAGCGGTTAGTAGGTGATTTACTAAGAGCTTTTTTTTTGTCGTAGCAAAAGGATAACTTTGATAATGATACAGATGGAGTTTATTGTATAATCGAGAGGCCGTGCATATAAAGGATTTATTAAATTTAGTGGTGCGGTGTCTAGGAATGTGGAGTGTCCTTGAAGTAAATCTATTGGAGCGATCATGTATCTTTGCAAGGGGATGAAAGATTTCAACAGGTAAACGGGACTTTTACATTTAATAACTTAAAGAGTCAGCAGTGCATTGGCAAGGATCGTCCGTTCTTTTAATTTTAGCCATTTTAGTTGCAGGTAATAAGGTGTTGTATGCGCGCGTTACATGCGAAGCGAATTGCAGCATTTTGTACACGTTGCATTGTTGTATCTAATATGTCCGAAAGATCGTTGTACACAACTCCTCCATAGTCAGGAACTGGAAAATATAACTTAGTATATTGCGATACAAGTGCCGTAAGCGATGCATACGGATCGAGGAAAGCGTTTGAAAAAACGAGGCGCTTGCGCCGAGTTTTTTCAATTTTCGAGATCCATTATGCGCTTACGGCACGAGTATTGCATGCTATTTTTTGCACGATGATTATTTATATCAATTTAATTATATTAGTTGTGATATTACCTGAAAATATTATGTATATACATTATTGAAGATATATGTTTATTTCAGAAAGTGATTCGCATGCGTTTGTTGTTATGGGAACCGAATATTTGTCCTAGGGGGCCTTGTCCATAAAAGCTTGTATTATGATGTGTGGCGTAAGTAAATTCTTACCGCACGGAAATTAGTTTTTTTTCCATAGCAACAAGATTGCGTGCGGGAATGTCAACTTACGATCCACGGCAACAATATTCGTAAGTACCACTAATTAGTTAAGTCTTGCAAAAAACACTTTTCCGCACGTTAGTCGGTAACTAAGATATATTACGCCGAATCTGATGAATGATTGTGACCGCTTTGTTAGTAGTGACTTGGATATGATTATTCCATGATAACGTTGGTATATAGAAAATGTTTTTCTAATTGCAGATCTTGTGGAAGCCATCACGGAGTACGCAGCAATGATGTCGAGTTTTACTTTTTTACTGTGTAATACTGATGTGTGTACAAACTTTCCTATATCAAGAAACAAGAAGACTAGAAGATAGTGTTTGTGTTTTTATTTAGTATTTGTGACATCAAGAAAAAAAAAACTTTTCTATATCAAGAACAAGCTGAGGAAGACATCACTAAGATTCAGACCTCCACTTTGTAATTCTGTGCTTTGGCATGGAATTCTGAAGTGTGGTCTGTGAATGCTCCATTTCTAAAACTGCTGGACACCTCAAGGTATTAACGAAAGCAGTACTTAGAAAGGAGCTTAGATAGGGGCCTCTTTTTAGAGGTGAAGAGCGGTCTTGGTGCAAACCGAGGCCACTGAACACCAGAAGACCAGCAATTCTCTCATCAAAAAAAGGTAAAGAATATGATATACTAAGCATGACTTTAATAGCATGCTCCACTGAAAACTATTTTAATTCTAAGTATGTAGTATAGTCTCCATGCGATATGGCTTACAGTAGGTGTCAGAGGCAATTTCCTGAATTCCTTGTCAATTCCAATAAATAATTTAAAATTTCATCCCACATCATTACAGAAATTAGCCTCTTGGTATTCAAAGGGTCATTACATATTCTGCAAAGCCATTTATATCTAGCATTTAACTAAACGATTGAGTAGGCTGTATAGGGGAAGCAGCTGCATGTGGAACGTTTTGTGAGCGCTGCCTAAATCTAGGTCCTCCCCAAGGAAATGGTCACATTCCACCATGATCATCCTTCTTGCTTCCCGAGTCTCTTCACGAAGCAAATGACCCAGAGTCAAGAAGTGGAAATACTAGCACTTGAATAAACATTTTTCGCACGTTAGTCGGTAAGTGAGAGAAAGAGAGATAAACATTTTCCGTCGGTAAGTGAGAGAAAGAGAGATAAACATTTTCCGCACGTTAGTCGGTAAGTGAAAGAGAGATAAACATTTTCCGCACGTTAGTCGGTGAGAGAAAGAGAGATAAACGTTTTCCGCACGTTAGTCGGTAAGTGAGAGAAAGAGAGAGAGAGAGAGAGAGAAGGGGGAGATAGAAGAAATCAGAGGAGTACTATGAACTCAATTATTTCTAAAAAGTCTATAATTTTTAATTTGACAGCCAAGTCCTTGGTACTGAAAGGAATGAAAAAAGTTCCTGAACCAACTTGTGCTTTTACGTTACATGCATTAAAAAACCAACGTTTAAAGAAAAGAGATCGATTAAAATGTAAGCATAAACACTTAAATCTGAGTCTACTTTTCCTGATCAGATAAAAGCATGAAATATAAACTCTACTTGTTTCCGTGAGGGGAAAATCATAGATGGAAAAGAGGAAAACTAGCAACACTTAACAAAGCCGTCACGCAAGGAAAGCAAATGTTGTAGCGATTAAGAGCTGTCATGTGATTGATGGGCTCCCAGCTCGAAAGCGAATATGTTACTCATGTAGATAAAAACTTTAAAAGAAAATGTTAATTGAGTATTCTGATGTGATACACTTACATTACTTTCTATCCTAAGCTTGGACAATACAACATAATCGAATCTCATCCCATAGGTCTATAGAAAAATATGATGTAAAATACATCATTTCCTCTGCCCAAGTAAAATTTTCGTCTCTTAGAATAACATACAGTCAACCCTCGATATAATGCCACCATCCGTTATCTAACATTTAGGGCACAAAGCGTTACACAAAACAAAACACTATACAGTAACTTAATTTATTAGAGTTTATGTCCATTGCTAGTATATAAAGGGGTTGAAAATCAAGTGATTAACTGTAACTTAGTAATTATAGTGTAGTGTTTAACAGCTGAATGGACACTGGACTAAAATCACCGCCGTCTCGAGGATTACACTGCCTGTCCTATGCTTTATTTTAACATGGAGTTCAGAGTATTGTTAAATTGCCTAATTTATCCAGTAGAGGCGACACAGTTCACACCCAGATTGCAGCAATCACTAATCAAAATAAGCATTAAACAGACACAGATACTTGTGTTATTTGTTTAGAACGTAATATTATTCCAGTATATAACACTTACCTTGAAATGGAATTTTGGAGCAATAATTAAAATAAATGTAAATTAATTAGACGCATTGATAGACTATATTATGAGCACCGCCGTCTCGAGGAGTAATACAGTTTAGAAGGCAGTGATTATGAGACGGCGGTGACAGCACTACATAATGAACAATGTCGTAGCAAAAAACAAGAAGCAGTCTGGGTGTGAAAGGTGCAGCCATCTATAATGTCGCCGAGTACGCAAAATTAGCCGTATAGGACAGGCAGTGTATACACGATTAATACAGTTTAGAAGGCAGTGACTAAAATAAGTAAAAGTTTGGAATGTCTCATTGGATGACGGGCTCTTTCTACCTGCTCCACCATCACGCAGGCTGTCTGTTCGACTTCTTAACATAGCTTCCTCATTCCACCGCACTATATTTACACTCACTTCTTGGAAATACAGTGAAGTATGTTTCTTAAAAAATATTCCTAACATTCAGCTAGTTTTAAAAGAATTCTACAACTAAAAGAAAATCACTGCAAGCCATATTTTGTAAAAATCTTGTCTTATATTCACTGGCACTAAATGAACTGGCAGAGTAACAAGGTTTCTTCTGTATTTTATATGGTAGAAGATCCGTTTACCTGCATTTATTGGCACAATGTGAGGGTGGCACTGTAAAGAAGGGCACTATATCGAGGGTTGACTGTATTCATAGGCGTAACCAGGCCGACCATATGGGGGGGGGTTATAACATCCGCGGGGTCTGGGAGGTATGGAATACCCCCTAGGGAGAGGGGGGTCCGGGGGTCCTCCCCCGGAAAATTTTAAAAATTAAAATGCAAAATAACGAGTTTTAAGCTTCCGGGGCTTCTCCCCCGGAAAATTTTAAAAATTAAGACGCAAAATAACGAGTTTTAAGCTTTCGGGGGTCCTCCCCCGGAAAATTTTAAAAATTAAGACGCAAAATAACGAGTTTTAAGCTTCCGGGGGTACTCCCCCGGGAAAATTTTAAAAATTAAGACTCAAAATAACGAGTTTTAAGCTTCCCACGCTTTATACTTGTATTAAGTAATTTATGGGCAGACTTAACAAAATTATACAATTTTCCTTTTTTTAATCAATGGGGGGGGGGGGGGGTTCAAACCCCCAAAACCCCCCCTCGGTACGCCTATGACTGTATTACGTATGACATTCTCTTCACGTAAATTGGTTGTAAAAAATGAAGAGAATGTCGTTACCACATCGCATCGCATCTCTGAAGGAAACACAACCCAAATAAAATCTGTTTAAAGCACTCACGTAACTTTTACTCTAAGCATTGCCAATTACCTTTCTTGGCCGAGAAGGTAACGTTTTGGACTCGCATTCGGGAGGTCTCAGGTTCCATCCCGTGGCCGGCCAATTTGACATGGGTCTCTTTTGGTTTCCTCCGTCGGAAAGGCAAATGCCGAATGGATGAGAATATTATAGGAGAAAAATTCCTCCGACACTGGGACTTGAACCCAGGACCTTTGGCTATTCGCGCCAATGCTCTACCAACTGAGCTAAGCCGGAGTTCAATTCACAGCGCCGGAAGGAACCTCTCTCCTATGACTGATTGCCCTAATGGTCTACCTCACAAACAGACACTCCGGCTTAGCTCAGTGGATTGAACTCCGGCTTAGCTCAGTTGGTAGAGCATTGGAGCGAATAGCCAAAGGTCCTGGGTTCAAGTCCCAGTGTCGGAGGAATTTTTCTCCTATAATATTCTCATGTAATGTCCAACAGAGACAATAGTCTGTGGTTCATGAAAGCTTATATATCTGCCGAATGGATATTTACATGCCATGAATAATCCTCACCATTTCATCCGATATCATGTACATTTCAATTAATATCAGTTGGATTTTACTCCATAAAATACACTAAATTAGAAAATAATTGACAATCAATAGTTCCATGGCCTACACTACTGTATAGACACAGATCCCGAACTCCTGATATGGCCTCGAAAATGAAAGGAATATAAATACAGCCGATTCATGAACCTTACCCAAATCGTGCATAAACAATTAAATCGGCTGATACTTAAATAGCTACTCGGCTTCGAGATGCAGTTCACGAATACAGTCCGTTTCGTCCAAATTACTCAATGTTTTCATATTTAGGCGTGTATTCAGGATCCCTCTCTGTCCACCTACGCAAGAAAAAAAAACAGATTTCTGCGAGTCGTAAACAAATGAATCAAGTAGAGCGGGTTAACAAAATCGAGCGATCGACAAATGACTGTGTTATATTGAAAAATAAATCGATTTCAGCGATGCTCTTTTTTTTCTACCGGTTGTTATGGCAACCGAGCAAGGCTACCTTCAATTAATTTCACAACTGAATACGTCCTTGTTTATACGTGGCGTTGGATTTACGCGAAAACACAAGCTCAAATATTATATTAGTTATTTTTTAAAGTCTTCATTTTGAACTGATTTTAGAGAAGGAATCGCCAAATGCTAGCAAACCTCCGACAGGAGAGGGCAAATGAAAAAAGTATTTACGGCATATATGCTAAAACTATAACAAAAAACTTAAAAAACAGGTAACTACTGTAGTTTGTAAATTTTAGCTTTTGGGGTGAGTTAATTATCTACCAACATAATGTACATAAATCACTCATACCTACACAGGAACTACTAATTAATTCAGAGTTCAATGAAGTTAATAAAACAACAACTAATTTTGACACAATTAAAGTTCTCTGTGTGCAGGAGCCGAATGCTTCAGATAATAGAGTTCGTGGATTTGGTCTTCCAAATCAGGTTTATTATGCACCTGGCGACAATGGAAACATCAGAGCAGCGACGATCACTAACCATAACAGTATAATACAAATATCTGAGTATTGTTCCCGAGACTGTGTAGTTGTCTGTCTTCATTGTGGATGAACGTGCTGACAAGTTGGCAAAATCGGCAGCTTCCATGGACTCGAGCTATGTGTATGCTAAGTGTCCAATTAAACTAAACTATTGTGACACTACACTTTCAGCACCACTGACAGTTTTTAGAAAAGAGTGTTGCAAACAAGATTTTGTACGTTTCGTAAATTATGTTCATTCCCGTTTTTAATTATTACTTGTAAGATAGTTTGTAAATATTAATTTTGTTAATTTGTTATATTTAAAACCCTAACATACCTTCAAGGTAAAATAGGGTCACATGTATTGGAGTATCAAAAAAAAAAAAACCTGAATGCTACCCTTGGATATTAAGAGGAAGGAAACCGACTTTATTTGAAGATGACTGTATGAAGGAAAATGTAAGATGGGAAGCAAATAAAAGAAAGGAATGGAACTGAGTTTAAAGTAGGTGAAAAACTAGATTGCTGAAGACTGCGACAAAAAGAAGAAGAAATAAAACTGGTTGAGGCACTGGCTAAGAAGGGATTCATGAATGCACAGGAAAGAATGTGAGATGAAGGAAGCGTCATGGAAAGAAGAAGATATCACATGATAAATTACATCAAGCAGTTGTGAAGCGTAGAGAATACAATTTGAAATAGCAGAAACTTAGCCTATAATGACTAGAATATATCCAGTTTGAAACCACATAATACTGTTTCTGTCAGAACTCTGTTAAGAAAAAAATATATACATTTATGAAACTCTATAATATTGTTCCTGTCAGAACTCTGTTTGAGAATATTTTAGAAGGAAAATTTATCTGACACCGGAATTCGAACCCATGCTTTCCTTGCCGATGCCCTACCAACTGTGCTAGCAATAGCTCGATTGACGGCGCCAGAGGGAATATCTCTACCTTAATCACGACATGTAATTAATATTGTGGAAAGTCAATTAGCCCAACTACAGTAGATCTCATATTATCCAGATTAATTGGGACCGGACTCGATTCGGAAAATCAAATATCCGGATAATTGGAAAATCATGAAAAAAGTCAATTCTTTAAGAAAGAAGTAAATTGTACAGTCTCTATATATATATATATAAACGGCTTTGTCCTGACTGACTGAATGAATGACTGACTGACTGATTGACTGAATGACAGGAATCATCGTACAGCCTAAACTATAACAGTTAGAGACTTGGAATTTTGACAGTACCTTCGTTTCATAATGTAGGTGCTCACTAAGAAAGGATTCTGAAAAATTCTGATTCTAAATGCCAAAAATTAAATGTTTTTGAAAATACTTAATCCCTTTTTACATAGAATTATCCATTCCAAATCACAGAATATATATTGTTGCCAAATGGTATCAGGTGGGCTTGGAAAAAACAATTGAAATGCACTTTTGACAAATAAGAGAAGTTATCAAAATAATTCATGTTATAAATAAATATTACAGAATGAAATCCACTAAAATAATGGAATCACATAACTTTCTCTACCCTGGACATAGAGAAAACAAAACGAGGTATGGTAATGTGTATATTATTATATTATATCGCAGGTTTTTGGAGAGAAAAGTATGAAAGTGATAATGCTTTCTGTTTAATTTCATCCCCAAAACGGCTTTATGGTAACATAAGAGTGGGAAATTTCCCGCCTCGATATTACAATTTTATGTTACAGGAATTTCTGTTTCTTCTTATTTAAACCTCTACCAGGCTTGCTGTGCACTGTACAAGCGATGGGATGCAAAATTCTAGATCCTCTATGAGCCATAAAAAAACTATATCAAGCGTTTTCTGAGGGAATAGTTTGAGTGTAATAAGTCATTCTTCCTATTTCAAATTATAAATGCCTATATAAGGACCTAGAATTTAAAATTGAAAATCCTTCATAAGCTAATTTCCAATTACAAAATACAAAACCCGGGCGACGCCGGGTCTTTTAAGCTAGTACTGTATATACATAAAGTTTCACATATTCAACACGGTCACAGTCAGTTGTTTTGCTGTCAAACTGTCAATTTTGTCAGCCAAAAAATTTTGCTTTTTTGCAAATAATTGGCTCTGAAAGATGGTTTCCCAAAAACCACTTGAATACGGCCTCGAAGCGATCCGGATAGTTGGAGTAAGTATAATAGAAACTAATACCGGTAACAATAGTTACGTACCTTGGCGGAAATAATTAAAAATCGATTTTCCTGCACCAATTTCGAATTTCCTTTAGGACAAAAAAAAAGTAACTCCCTTAGTAAGTACAGTAACAAACCCATTCAAAGTTACTGTAAATATTCTAAATACTACCTAAAACTTTTGTCTGAAACAAACCAACCCGGCTATAAGTGACCAAAAAGATATACCTATTTATGAACTTCGAAATCTGTCAACGCCTGAACGTTCAGCCGGAAGGGATTGTTTCAGTTTTAACATATTTCCCTACTACTTAGGAAGTTAACTTTAGGAAACACAGTGTGATTGTACAATAAAATCTTATCCTCCGGGCCGGATTTGAACCAGCGACCTATGGATTACTGAACTATATTAACCACTACAGTCCACCGCTCTACCAGCTGAGCTACCAGAGGAGTTAGAAAACAATATATACACTCGCTATGTACTATTTAGTTTATATTTTAAAATAAATATAGATATAATGAGGGCAAGGCATTTGATTATTTTGCATCATTTTTTACAAGAAGATTAAAACATGGCTCGATTTGTTGGCTTTATTTTGCATTTTTCGTCATTTTCAAGAGATAGGTCTTTTCTTGACAATTTTTAGGTCATTTTCAGCATTTTATGTCTTTTTCAGTAGAGATAGAGATTTTCATGTAAAAATCGTTACTTTCAGACAACAGACAATCGTTTTTATTCGAGAATCTCCGCCACAGGGGCGGATCCACGGGGGAGGAAATGGGGGAAATTTCCTCCCCCAAAATTTTTAACATTAAGTGCAGATTATTAAAAAGGTCAGCCTTCTAATAAATTTTGTAAAGACAACATAACCTAAATACTTAAATTAAAGCAACGACATTCATTATTTTGAAATACATTTGTAATAAAATGCTGAAATGTTCATTTTGATTTCAACTGTGTACTGGGAATAATTAATTTTCATGAGTAAAAACTTCCCTCTCTACCTTGGTTCCCCCCCCCCCAAGTCTCTCTGGATCCGCCCCTGCTCCGCCAAGTGTACATAGTTCATTTTAATTCACGTTTATTGTAAACACCATAGCAGTTTGACTTGTAGCAATAAGAACTCTTTTCTTTCTTTTTAAATGCCACATATTTGCCAGGGGCAATTTGTTGGGCATGCCAGTTCTGAAAGAATTTCTTTTTTGCTAAGGGTGTCCAAGTAATATAATTTTACTTACTTCTTTAGTAAGAAAAAAAGTGTGTTAAATTGTAAATTCAAACATAACGCATTAAATTAAATTGCTTTTAGCAATTCATTACTTAAAAAACTAATTGTAAGTAATAATGGTAAATTTATTGCTAATTTTTTAAAAAAATGTCATTTTTTCACTATTTTAGGTCATAAATGCATTTTTTTATTTTACATTTCTTCACTATTTTATGGTCATTAAATGGCTTGCCCCAGATATAATTTAACGTACCTTTAACCTGTTAAATTTATAGGGACAGAATGTATGCTCTCTTCACGTAGCTTACAGCCTACTATCTACTCTTATACAATTCAACGGCCCTAAATAGCGTGCTTGCTCGCCCGCTTCGTGAGACATCGGGTATACTCGGCGATGTTCGTCTCTCGCAGTCTAAACTTTCATGACGACTACAAAATTAGGAAGGAAAACCGTTTCTTTATTATATAAGGCCTAAGTGAACTGAACACAATGAACAAATATTCTAATTTTATTTTTACTTACAATTTTCATAGCTCTGAACCACAAACATTTTTAATAATCTACCAGTGTAATTTTCTTAAAAATCCTGGAGTCAATGAATAATGGCGGGCGAAGCCGGGGGCAACAGCTGTAAAATATCGATGGTTTTATCTCTTGAAATATCGCTGATAATAATAATCCAAACAAACCATTCCTTCCCTTGAAACATTATATAATTTCTTAAAATTGCACTGAATTGATAAAATAAAATTCACATCATATTCATGTCAACAAACAGCTGAAAAACAATACGTATTATGTGTTCATAGGTTCTTTGGAACTGCATAATCGATTCTGATATAGTTTTCCCAGGGGGCGATTTCATGTCGTGGAATGTACTCTAAAGCAGGAATTTTAGCTGTTTCATTAATTATTAATGGCTTAGTTTATGAATGATTCGCGTGCAAGTGTTAATAAATATAATGCTTTAATAATTATTATACTCTTAATTTTTAATTTTTAAAAGAATTATCGTGGCGAAGCCACGGGCACCTCCTAGTTTAATTACATCTGACTGTAGACAAGGCTCTCTACTCACGTCAGTATCAAGATCAATTTTAAAGAGGCTTAGACGTTAAGAAAGCTGTCTCAAATAATTTTCACGTATTACTTACGTAAAAGGGACATTTCAGTTCCCTGCTATAAAAGTTTCCTAACATAATCCTGCTAGAACATTTGTTGTAAAAAAATATTTCCTCCGGGCCGGATTTGAACCAGCGACCTATGGATTACTGAATTATATTTGCCACTACAGTCCACCGCTCTACCAACTGAGCTACCAGAGGAGTTATCAACTTTCACCTTATGGAGAACAGACATGAAGTTGCATACCTAACGTCGGCACTAGATCTATGAACATGTGGATTTTAGTAAATATGGTAAACTTTGTCACTTTTTACAGAAACAATTTATTGGTTTTCATGCAAAATAATCCGAAATGTAAAAGTGTGCCATTTATAAGAGTTATTTGTTAAAAGGTTTCCATATTCCCTAATAATCTCTAAATATATATAAAAGGTTTTGTCCTGACTGACTGACTGACAGGAATCAACGTAGAGCCTAAACTATAACAGGTAGAGACTTGGAATTTTGACAGTACCTTCGTTTCATAATGTAGGTGCTCACTACGAAAGGATTTTGCAAAATGTTGATTTTACATGCCAAAAATTAAATGTTTTTGAGAATACTTAATCCCTTTTTACACAAATTATGAAATCCAAATCACAGAACATATTGTTGCCAATAGTATCAGATGGGTTTGGAAAAAAAAATGAAATGCAAGTTTGACAAATAAGAGGAGTTATCAATATAATTCATGTTATAAATAAATATTACAGAATGAAATCCACGAAAATAATGCAGTTACATAACTTTTCTCTACCCTGGACATAGAGAAAACAAAACGAGTTATGGAAATATGTATATTATTATATCGCAGGTTTTTGGAGAGATAAGTATGAAGGTGATATTGCTTTCTGTTTAATTTCATCCCCAAAACAGTTTTATGATAACATGAGAGTGGGAAATAAAATTTTCCGCCTCGATATTGCAATTTTATCTTACAGGAATTTCTCTACCAGGCTTGCTGTGCACTGTACAAGCGATGGGATGCAAAATTCTACATCTTCTATGAGCCATAGAAAACTATATCAAGCGTTTTCTGAGGGAATAGTTTGAGTGTAATAAGTCGTTCTTCCTATTTCAAATTATAAATACCTATATAAGGACCTAGAATTTAAGAATCGAACATCCTTCATAAGTTAATTTCAAATTACAAAATAAAAAACCTGGGCGACGCCGGGTCTTTTAAGCTAGTTATAATATAAAATTATGGCTTACACCGATTAGAATTCAGATAATGTAAGATTAAAAGGGTCGAACAGACTAATTCAATGTAAAATCTAGACTTGGATCGAAATACCCAATCTTCGCAAGAGGGACATTTCAGTGCCCTGTGATAAAAAATTCCTAATACAATCTATATTGAGAAAATATTGTTAAAATATTTCCTCCGGGCCGGATTTGAACCAGCGACCTATGGATTACTGAATTCTATTAACCACTACAGTCCACCGCTCTACCAACTGAGCTACCAGAGGAGTTGCAACTTTCTACCACATGGAGTCAAGGCAAAGAGGTTGCATAACAAACTCGTATGAGATCGTGAACTCTGAGTGAAGCTGACCTTGAATGTTGCTCATGAGTGAAGACAAACCGTTATACTCTGTAATGTTCATTGTACACCCACCCATCCATTAAATAGAGGATTTGGAAGCACCAAGGAGTTCCCTGGAATAACATTTCACGATAAGATAATACCCGTAGTTTCTTTCTTTTCTACTGTATCGTGGTGCTATTTTATTTTATTTCATTCATTTGACCTCGCAAAGTTAAGGTCATAAGCTAGGATGTCCATTCGTCCCGTTTTTCCCGGGACAGTCCCCCCTTTTTTTACAAAATGTCCCGTTATCCCGAAAGTTTTATAGGGGACACTCAAATGTCCCACTTTTTTTGTGATTGTGATGATAAATTATAATAAAACGTACTTCTTCATAGAATAGATCAGAGTTTCTCAACCTATGGTCCGCGGACCACTGGTGGTCCGCGAAGATGGTGCAGATGGTCCGCAGACATAATTAAGATGGCTTAATGTAACCGCTGATCTTCGACTAAATTTGACTAATATTGAGCCAAATATCCAGGAACTCTGCAAGAGGCGTCAAGCTCAACCGTCTCATTAAAAGTAATAACATAATTCCTAATTATATTATCAAATTGGTAATAAATTTTTAACTGTCAATAGTTTACTTCCATTTCAATAACTGTGTTTCCGTTGAATTAAAAAATGTATTTAGATTTATTTCGTTATAATGACCTATAATTAATACCCCAAATATTAAGAATATAGGCCTACATATAGCCTACTTTTAAAAATGGGATGTTTAATTAGGGGTCCGTAAAATTTTTTAGACTTTTAGAGGTCCTCGGGTTCAAAAAGGTTGAGAAACGCTGGAATACATGATTAGCCAATGTGTTTCACGCTACGTTAATAAACTGTTAAAACATACTTTAATGGAGTAATATTTACATAGACATCATGAAAATTAGTTATTTGTTCAAATTCATCGTCGTTTAGCATTGTAAGTTTGTCACTATTATATTAAAATAATATTTATTATCATTACTATTATCAATATATATATATATAAAAGGCTTTGTCCTGACTGACTGACTGACTGACAGGAATCAACGTAGAGCCTAAACTATAACAGGTAGAGACTTGGAATTTTGACAGTACCTTCGTTTCATAATGTAGGTGCTCACTAAGAAAGGATTTTGAAAAATTCTGATTTTAAATGCCAAAAATCAAATGTTTTTGAGAATACTTAATCCCTTTTTACACAGAATTATCGAATCCGAATCACATTTGACATTAAAACATATTGTTGCCAGTGGGTTTCAGATGGGTTTGGAATTAAATTAAATGGAAGTTTGACAATTACAGTTGGCTTTGTCTATTTTTGTCATACCTTGGAAATAAAACTTTCGCGATGACTTGAATGTTGTAAGCCCTAATATGGTCAAACATTGTTTTATTTGAACGAAACTCACCTATACAGGGGTTTTCTGGACCAAGGAACTCGAATCTGAGGTTGCTTTTACCAGGCGACGCTATCTAATCTGAGTATGTAGTCCACGTGATTTAGGCGTTAATAAATATAATGATTTAACTATTATGCTCTTAATTTTTAATTTTTGAAATAATTATCGCGGGCGAAGCCGCGGGCACATGCTAGTTATCTATATGTTATTATAATTATCATCATTAATATCACCATGATACTTTATTATTATTATTATTATTAACATTTAGAAATCTCTCGACAGCGATTCACCACTCAGGCCTATTAACGTTCATAGTAGGCCTACACTTAATTCTAAAGTGAACGGTGAACGAATTCCAATCCGGCACTACCTCTGAAAGTGAAAAAAACTCCACTCCCGGGATTTGAACTCGCGTCTTACGAATATTACCGCCTCACTAACTCACTCAATCCCCTATTACAAAGGAAAGGGATTTTAGATTTATCATTTATGAGCAGAAAGTTGATTTTCTCTTGCATTTTGTAACAGTGTAAGATGCAGTTCAGCTAATGTCATTTGTTCACTTGGTTTCTTCTCATTAAGAGTTCCTTCCACTGCATTCCTCTGTGTCCCAGCTCACTTCTTTTTCTTCTTTACTTTCAAGATTCCCATTTATACAGCCTCAGTTTCATATCTTACTTTTGTTCGTTTCACAGGCTCCATTTTTCTTCGCTCCCTCATTTCTCTCCACCGCCGAAATGTCCAGGTTATTGCTCCGCCGAGTTCTGAGATTCTCAGGAAATTGTTCTGACGTGCGTAACGTAGATGTTTAAAGGGACGATGCGACTGTGTTTAATGAATCTCATTACCTTGTTCATCCTCAGTTTCTGAGGCATAATCAAGATCAAGTTAAACGTGGTATTTGACTCCAACCTGTGTAAGTAACTAATTAATATAATAATCAATCCTAGGTCATACAAGTACTTCAATGCTTATATAAACAACATTTAAAAAAAAAGAGTGCGTGGAACGCCACGCGACAGAAGTAAAACTTTATTTTATTTTTTTATTTTTTCAATTTTTGATTTTTGGATTTTTTTCAATTTTGCATTATTGGACTTTTTAATATTGGGTTTTTGGGCTTTTTTTAATTTCGGATCTTTGAATTTTTAAATTTTGGATTATTTAAATTTTGATTCTTTGAATTTTTTATTTTTTGGATTTTTAAATTTTGTATTTTAGATTCTTTAATTTTGGATTTTTTCAATTTAGGTATTTTCGATTTTTTAATTTTTAATTTTTTAATTTTGGAATTTATTATTTATTTAATTTTGGATTTTTGGATGTTTTAATTTAATTTTTTTTTTTTTATTTTGGAAATTTGTATTTTTTAATTTTGGATTTGCGCGGTAATGAACCTCCGGGTTCCATAAAATAGATAATATACCTTTAGATTGCTTAGGAATTGTCTATTGCCATTGAGGAAGTAAGGTCTGAAAAATTTCCTTTGATTACTCCTAATCATTGAGTTGATTGTTTTCTGTGCAGTTCGCACCGAAACAAGTCGGTTTTGAGTGTGACTGATTTCGTGACGGTTTTAGTGTGACTGATTTTCCCGATTCACCCTCTACCGCCACTAAAGAAGTTTTACTTCAAAAAATATATAAGTTGGGCTATAGAACTGTACAGTGACCGTCAATAAGCCCGTATGCTTGCTCTCAGGAGACAACCCATTCTCTTGTAATCTTTGTGAAGTTACCATAAAGGCTTCCCCACAAAAATATGAGTAAGAAACACTTCTAAATGTAGACAAGGACAGGGCAAAACAATTTAGTAGTTAAGTGATTAGTTGATTAATGCCCGGTTTCTATAAACTCACGAAATACCTATGGGTAAATTATCCAATGGACAGAATTTACACAAAAATAACACCAGACAAACACAAATAATTTAATGATAGCAATCACATACACTTGTGGCGAGTTTCTAGATAAATGTCCTCAGGGTAAAAATGAAAATGACAGAAAAAATGTTCCTACAAACTCGGGCTAGATCTATCCAAGGGTAAATCGTCGGATTAATTTATCCTTTCATGGGTGGCTGGATAAAATTTAACCTCTTGTAGGATCAATAATTATTATAATAATTTAAACAATGAGAATTAAATTATCTGTACAACTCCAAGGCATTCCTCATTATATCATTGTGGGTGAATAGGAAATAATTTGCCCATGGATAATTTACCCACAGGTATTTCACGAGTTTATAGAAACCGGGCATTAGTTGATTAATTTAGGAAGTAAGTGTTATGTTAAATGTTAATGTATATTATGTAGTATATTTTGCGTGTCATCTCATAGTCTATTAAGCTAATTCAATATTAGCAAGTTATTATGTTAAAAGTCAATGTAATTGTGTAGTAAACTTTACTTGCCATCTTAGCATTTTCTAATTCACATCTATAGTTCCAAATGTAAGTACAAAACATATAATTTATTATGTACATAACTATAATCCTAATACACCAAGGTAAAACCCTATAAGAAGGGTACGTCATGGACAGTGATAGGAAGTAATTGAGTAAAAGTAATCGGACTTCAGTAACAATTCCTCTTTTGGTCCCATTTACTTGTAATCAATACTTTTAAAAAATGTAATTTCTGCTTGTAATTTACTTCTGAAAATAAAATTGTAATTGTTATAATTTAGTAGTCGATAGTATTAGTATCATTCTCGCTTGCTATATCATCATTACTGTTTTTGCAACTAATATCCAAATTAGAGTTAATATTAATAAAAAGTTACTCAATGTTTCCGAAAATATTCTCAATGATATGTTTTTTTTTTGTTTGTTCATTAAACCAAACAAACCAAAAACAAGGAATTTTTAGGTACTGCCATTTTGTAAAGTAATTGTAATTTTACTGATTACTTTTTGAAAAAGTAATTTGTAATTGTAATTAAGTAAAATGTGTCCCAGGTAATTGTAATTCAGCCCAATTACTTTCCTTTTTTCTTTTCTCATCACTGGTCATGGACCATTTCGGTTTTTCATACAGGTATATGAAGCAAGAACCTTTTGTTTATAGAGAATCACACAGTTTCTTATAAACGACAGAAAAATAAGTTCAAATTTATTGTACAGTGTAATAGGTATTTTTTAATATTAAGAAGTTTAAGATTAAAATAGCATGGTATCTTGTCTCTGAAGCTCACAGTGTAAATTTAAGCGTACATGTTCTCAGGGATCAGCGGGAACTGAAAGGTCAATCAAGATAAAATGCATCAACCCATGTATAGTATTGCGAGAAAGTTCCACGGCAAAATAAAGTAAACAAAAGCATACTCGACCGGACAAAGATTTGAATGTGAATTATTTAATAAAACGCTTTTAATCCTGGCCGGATTTGATGCAGCGACCTAGGGATTACTGAACTGTATATGGCCACTTCGATCTAACAACCTACGCACAACATGAAGTGCCTCAATACTTTCAGCAACTTTAGTTTATTATTCTATTACAGTTTACAAACATACATACATACATACATATATAAAGTCAAACGAATGAACAAACAGCAAACAAAATATACTTACAAATTCCAATTACATACTACAACAAATTTATACATTATTAAATTGCTTTCATAAACATAGAGCTCCATTTTTAACTGAAGTAACAGATTACAAAGGACACTCTTAAGAGAATAAAAATGCTAAAATCCCTGCAAGCTCCAAACATAACATTAAATAAGGACCTCGAGCGAAGGGGTGAGTCGAGGCTTTATGAAATTGGAATAAACTATACCACTAAAAGTAATTACAGAATTTACTTTATAGAAACTTTCTGTTTTGAAGATTGAAATCAATTAATTAATTAGGAATGCATTAAAAACAGTTATTTCTTTCTTACAACTTCCAAGTAGTAAAACGAAAATCTCTCAGCGGTGCTGCCAATGTGAAAAATGAGTCAAACCACACAAACAAAATAATAGGGTTCTAGTAATCAGAAATTATATATGTATATTATATAATAGCCACACATTATCTGTCGGATCTGTTCAGTTTTATCTATAGTACGATATTTTATTTTATTCGCATTATCATCCACGTTTTATTTTTATTTCTTTCCTGAATTTCGGGGATGCCACAACTCAGAAACCCGTTCTCTGTCTCCGGAACTGCTTACTGATGTTTCAACAAATGTCTCAGATGAGAAACATGTCCAGTACAAGCTTTGTAATAATAATCTTTTTTTAAAAAAAGTCTTCAATAAAAAAAAAGTGGTACAATATTTTTGTAACCATTAATCATATTTTTGATGCTTCAGCAAATTTCTCAAATGGGGGAATATGATGTACAAAATTTTCATGACTCAGAAGTATTCTTTGTGTTGAGAATATTATAGGAGAGCAATTCCTTCGACACTGGGACTTGAACCCAGGGTCTTTGGCTTTAGGCCTTATATAATAAAGAAACTGTTTTCCTAATTTTGTACTCGTGAAAGTTTACACTGCGAGAGACGAACATCGCCGAGTATACCCGATGAACTAACGAAGCGGGCGAGCGAGTGAGCACGCTATTAAGGGCTGCTGAACTGTATAAGAGTAGATATGAAAATTCCTTATATAGTTTACACAAACATGTAAAATAGAGGAACCTGTAGTACAACCTGTCCTTAATATCAAATTATTCCTATGTTTACAAAAAGTTTCAAAAGCAGACAACGATGTACCCCATTTCAATGACAATGTTGCTTAGTGATGTTTACCCAAACGTCCTAAGCCAAGGAATACGAAATACAATATTTCCATCACACTAAGGACGCTAAAGCCAATGAATAAGCCAAGCAGGCCACCAACACTGGCGACGAAATCACTCAGACCGATAAATTCTGATCTATACAGACCATGATAGGTTTGCTTAGAGAATAATATTTGTAATGGACAAGGGGAACTTAGGCATGGCATTTCTAATGTTGATACCTTGTATGATAGTTCGACACAAGATGGCAGGCAATTACACTCACGGTAATCTGGTCTTAAATTCATACACTTAATACCCTTCTCTTCACATTTGGCAAAACCAGGAAAGTACAGCTCAACACGTCTGAGACACCCGCATTGTGAGAGCGTCGAATTCATACGACACTCCAGTTTGCAGTTGTGCTCAGAGTAAATCCTGAAAAACTTCAGATATTTCTCTGACTGGAAATAACATTTTCTGCGTTCTACTTCCAAGAATCTTAACTCATCTGAGGCAAATGTTATGACCGGTTCAATTAAAATCACATAGTGCATATGCATTTTGCGAGTATTCCACCAATACCTCCAAGGAATTACGTCTGTAGGATTGTGGATTGCAAACAAGAAGAAATTCTTGTTATTTAATGTGCAATTATCTGCCTCTGTGGGGGCCGTTATCGTTATAAATTCGACATCGGTATGTGTAAGTCTCATAGGCATTGCATCTATATTGTCATTTGTACTATATCCCTCCTCTATATTCCAATCTATTGTATCGTTGTGTTGAAATTTGTTCAATATAAACCCGTCTGTCCAGTTCCTGAACAAATATTCTGGTTTCACTGCATTGAAAATACAAAAACTTTGATCTTCTTCAAAGTACACTTTATGAACGTAACGGCCCATGTTATATTGATTAGTATCCTGAGTTTTTAACACAGGGAAATTCTTGCAGTTCTTTACTTCTGTCATAAATGCTTTCTTTGCAGCCTCCTCAGTAATATTTTCAGGCTGATATGTCAGAATACTTCCGTTTTTGCAGAAATTGTCTATAAGCTTTTCATTTATCTCATGATACTCATTTCTGTCGTCCAAAAGTCGATTTTTTGTTTCTTGAGTTAATCTCGGTGGTGTAGAGAAAGTTATTGCAGGGAAAGGTATTTTACTTATGTCGGTTGGTTCCGACGACATGGATATGATGACAGGCGTTCTTTTCCACTTGTTGTAAGTTACATGAATGAAATAAGCAGCTAAGAATAATGATACCAGGAACGCCACTGTCCACAATATTCGGGCTATCAGGTGATATTTTTGCAGGCCCACATACTTCAGACCGTGCAGGGTTGTTTCCTGACAGAATTCCCTCACCGTATCACCAGGAAATGAACAGGTCTGTGTCTCTTTTGTCACTTTCCTCTCCATATGTTTAACATGTTTCAATAAACTATGACTAGTAACTGGTAACTCATTTCTGGGTGAATCCGAGACTTCTATGGTTGTCAGCACCATGTTCTATGTAAGCTATTGCTCACTCACTAGAACAGAGAAAATAACGTGAAAAACAAAAGATAAAAAGGGAAGCCTATTGCTTTTGCTCTCCACACGCAGCGGCCGGTTTCGATTCCCTGTCGGGAGATCCCTTTACGCCTGTGTATTGCCCCGTGTGTTTCTGAATATGACGAAGTATGAGCATGACTCACTATGAATAAACTCTGTGTAAACTTTGCCTAGTTGTTTGCAAAACTTGGGTATGTTTGACCTGTTCAGCACAACTGTTGTAAAGAGTGATGAGAAAATATGTATATTTACGTATATGGCTATTTTCTCAACTCTTTCTTTTACAACTTCATGGAACTTTTCCTCAACGAAAATATTGCCAGACTATAACAATACGTTATTAACTATCGTAGTTATGGAATGTTGTGGGCTCAATTGCGTAAAATAATACTGTGACACATTTTTCCTTAACTTTTACTTTCCAGCATATGTGTGGTATATAGAGAAAGTATAGTGGCCGTGACAAAAATCGAAATCGAGATAATACAGGGAAAATATGTTTGAAGATGCCTAGAACTAGTCAATTAGAATAACAGTACTCTCCCGTCTGTTTCTGAATATGATAGTTGGTATTGGTACAGTTTGTGCAGTGATAAATCCTGAGTCTGACACGCTAAGCTATCATTAAACTCCGCATAAACTTTGCAAATATGTTATTATTACTTCGTTGTATTGATACGTTTGGACTGTCCAGTACAAATGCGAGAGATACTGATGAGAATGAAATGACGCATAAGCGTACAATTCTACTACAGTGCAAATAACTTCAGACTTACTGAACTTCAATATAATACAGATAACAGTATATGAAATAACGGGAACTGTAAAACTTTTCTATAGCATACACACTACAATAATACGTTATTGACTATAGTAGATCATAGGCTATGGACTGTTGTGTAAAATAATGTGATGTTGACTTTTATTTTGTTTATGCCAGGACCTGTCGGTATTGCGGTTAAGGGAACAGCACGATGCTAATGGGCTCTTGCTTTGCTCCCTAATAAGAAATAATTTTGGCCTTAATATGAACGCGTCCTTCTGAAATGTATTATGCATATATAACATAGTAATGTACAAAAGAATACTTTTTCACATTTTTTCTCACACCAGGTTTCTAACCCGTGACCTTCAGCTTTCTGTGCCGAAGTTCTGCCAACTGAGTTAGTCAGAATTCGGTTTTAAAGTGCCAGATGGGATCTAACTTCTATTATCACTCTAACTATAGACCTCGGTGATAAATATTTAAGTAATATACAGTATTGTTAGGCATGTGACCAGAATTGCATTGTTATTGTACAGTATCAAACAAAATGTAGATATTTATTACTTGAAAACATTTTAGGAGATAATTTCCTCTCACACCCGTATTCGAACCCGTGACTTTCGACTTTCCATGACGATTCTCTAGCAACTAAGCTAGCCCGAGTTCGAAACACAGCGCGAAAAAAAATGTCTTTACTAAGATTACCCTTCAAAATGGCGATCTCACCGATCCATTTACGTAATGTATACAACTTTCGACAAATTGTATTATGCCAACAATTTTTTTTTATATATTGATTTATTTATTTAATAAATATTTATACAAAACAAGGCCACCCGAATGAGCAAGCGCTCGTGCTCGGGCACAGTTCAGCCATTTACATTACAAAGTACAAATTACAAATACATAAAGAAAATATAATTAAATCAATACCTAAAAAAGTAATGATAAAAAAGAAAGAACAGACAAAGTAAAAAGAAAAAAGGAAAAGTAGTAAGAACAAAATTGAAACTCTGAGTTATTACAAATACAATCGTTCCTTAATTGTCTACAAAGTACAGAGTGAAATAACTTTTGAACTATGAAATAAGATTTTTGATAAACTTATTGAATTTTTTGGGAGATATTTCCTTTCCCTGATAGAAAATCAGTATATATAATTATATATATGAGAATATCATAGCAAAGGACAAAGTGGAGCCATGTGTTGAGTTGTGGTAGTGATCAGTTAATTTAATAATAATTCATTTTAAGGTCATATTATAAGGGAAGCAATGGTGGAATAATACATGGAAACAGTAGGAGCCCGAGAAAACCTCCTCCGACCCATTCTTGTCCACCATACGTCCACATGGATCTACCGAGATTCAATCCCCTGTCCCAGCGGTGGAAGGCTAGCCAATGGGGACGGCAACAGTTAATTTACTACGGCAATATTAAACATATTTCAAAACAAAACGTGCCAGCATCCTTTCATTGTGTCCTTTTCAAATCGGAATCACACCTTAAATTCGCGATCCCTAAATTTATGAAAAGGATCCTCCATGCCCCTCACATATAGAAAATGAATTGAACTATTATTCACCGTGTATTTTATTATATTGACATGCCAATTATATTGTCAATATAATAAAATACATGGTGAATAATAGTTCAATTCATTTTCTATTTTCTTATTATTATCATAATTACAGTAATTTTTATATTTTATAAATCAATACACGCTTCTTTATAGTCTTTCGCTTCATTAGTTAATTGATTTTTGAGGGTTTATGCTAAGAAATTATTCTTATAACTCCTAATTTCTATTACCCTCTTATTCAAGATGAAGTTTATTAATACTAATTAATGCAAATAATAGATAGTTAAACTCCAAGTCATCACTTCGGAAATCATCTTGTAAAACATTCTGCCATTTCTGAATGGCCTCGTCTAAATAAATGTTAAACAATGTTTGGGATAGAGGGCATCCCTGTCTTAATCCTCCATTTATTCCTTCATATTTGTTACTCGCCCCATTTCCTTTGTCTGTTCTTATTTGGGTATTTTTGTACAGACTTTGAATCGCTTTTATTAATACCTTCCATCACACTGAGGACGCTGAAGCCAATGAACAAGCCAATTGTTATAACTGTTACAGAATGCTAACATGTCAATATAATAAAATACATGGTGAATAATAGTTCAATTCATTTTCTATTTTCTAATTATTATCATAATTACAGTAATTTTTATATTTTATAAATCAATACACGTTTCTTTATAGTCTTTCGCTTCATTAATTAATTGATTTTTGAGGGTTTAGGCTAAGAAATTATTCTTACAACTCCGAATTATTATTTGCAGATGACCTAGTAATTATTGCAAATACAGAAAATCAACTACAATATTTTGTTCATAGGCCTAAGCACTGGATAATCACTCTTGATTTCAATTTAAATATTTCAGTAAAACTAAGGCCACGGCGTTCCAAGGAACAAGACATAGAAGAACTAATAATCGAACACGTTTCAAAATTCAAATATTTGGGATGTATTATTTCATATGTCAAGAACTTGGATGTAGAAGAAAAACTGAATAGGTATCGACACATGTGTGGCACAATTAACGGTTGCCTCAGAAATAAAACAAGAAAAGAAACGCAATTAAAATTTTACAAAGTAATGGCCGTATGGTTTGGAGACGTGGACACTTACGGCACAGGACAAGAAAAATATTCAGTCAGCAGAGATGAGATTCTTAAGGTCTGTTGCAGGAGTATCATTAAGGGATCAGAAGAGGAATGAGGACATAAGAAATAAATTGAAGATATTTTATATAAACCATAAAATAGAGGAAAATAGGAAGAAATGGATGGAACACTTAAACAGAATGGATAAAGACAGAATACCATACAAAATGCTAACATTTAGACCAACAGGAATAAGAAGTGTAGGCAGACCGGAAAAAGAGATTGACTGATCAATGACAGTATTCTTTTATCTTTGGGGACGGAACGGGTCAACAGGCCCAAACCTTGAGGATGATGATGACATTACTCAGATAATAACATGATGGTAAATGGTATAGAAACGCCCTAATTTTAAAGAAACTAACTGTTATAAAAAACGGATTCTCAGCACAAGTATCAAATCCTATGTGAATAAACCTGCATTGCAGAAAGGTACCTAAACTGCCGAGCTAGATAGTTTATTTCGTTTCTCAAAACTTTGCACCACGTGACTTAGGTAGGTACCTTTCTGCAATGACGCATTCAATTATATGACCGATTTTAAAGAGGTTTCTTGTAAAAAAAATATTTCCTCCGGGCCGGATTTGAACCAGCGACCTATGGATTACTGATTATATTGACCACTACAGTCCACCGCTCTACCAACTGAGCTACCAGAGGAGTTATGACTTTTTTGCCATATGGAGACAAGACGTTGCATAACAAACTCGTATATAAGATCGTGAACTCTGAGCAGAGTTGACCTTGAATATTCTGCCATAGCCGGCTGACGAGTTTCCGTTAGTATGGGAGTAAAGTTCATCACCATCAGTCATCTCAGCAATTCAAACCCCGATGCTTCAAGTTCACAAGTTATACAATATCAGGGTGATGACACGTCCCTGTTTTGAGAACACTGTTTCAGTGCCCCGAGACAGCAAACATGTCCTACGTTCATTTTAAGAATTGTTACTTTTTTATTTTATTTATTTATTTTAGGGATGGGTCCTCGATACTTTCGATACTTGCACGGTATCGGCATCGAACGATACTTCAGAGAAATCGCTCGATACTTTTTCGATACTTTTGTAATTCTGCAATTAGGTGAGAATGCTAGTATTTTTAAACAAAAACTTGTAAGTGGACTGTTTAAAAAACTAATTTTAGTTTTAATGTAGAGTTTAAAAAATAATTATAGGCTACTGATTATATTAAATTTTGTCTCATTAAATATGCAGATTTAATTAATTTAGTTGGTATTAAGCAGTTCTCTCAAATTTTAATTTTTAATGTACCTATTTATTGAAACTGAAAATGTTGAAGGTATCGAGTATCGAAGTATCGAGTATCGAGGAAAAAATCATGTATCGGTATCGAGTATCGAGAAAATCTGCTATCGACCCATCCTTAATTTATTTATTTTAAAATAACATAAATACATATATAATATTAAAAAACCTGAAACCCCGAAAGAGCAGGAGCTCGTGGTTGGGGGCAATTCCATGCTTATATTTACATGTGTTATATTATTTAAATATACTGTTAACCTAAAATTACCTTAAAACTAAATAGACAAAATAATCTGAAAAGACACAGGTTCAGAGTAAAGACATGACTAAAATGATATAAAAATAATTATAGTAATGAAAAATAAATTATTATGAAAGTAGTAAGTACCAAAATATAAAACCTATTTTTAAAGGTTTAAAAGGTTTTAAAGGTTTAAAGGTTATGAAAAATGTTATAACAGTAATAGTCGATAACAGAAGTAATAATTATATAAATTAGAAAATTTATATAATTATTACTTCTGTTATCGACTATTACTGTTATAACATTTTTCATATTAAACTTTAAAATTTGGATAGAACTTAATTTCTTTATTTTTTACTAAAATTTGAACAAATAAATTGTTATGTATTATTGTTGTATTGCTTCGTACCTTTGTATTGTAAATAGAACATGTTCTAACCTTTCATACATAACATTTTGTCATACTTCTTCGGGGGGTGTATCAACTTTTGTATATATTTTTCGTGTACTTTGGAGTAATAAATTGTAAATTGTAAAAAAAAAAAAAAAAAAAAAAAAAAAAAAAAAAAAAAAAAAAAAAAAAGGAATGAAAATCTAAATTATATGAGTTTTTTAATTTTAGATTTAAAGACTCCATAACTACATTTGGCTTAAACTGGATGTAATGTGATTTTAGAATTATACAGACGAGGACCGAAACTAGAGCTATGCGAGAGACCAGCAGAAGTGAAACATTTGTGTTCTACTAATGTACTAGTTTTATCTTATCTAATATAGGCCTAATATCGTTTCCGTGTACATCCAACGCCACCTTATAATACGACAGTATTCAATTGAGGGTGGCCTTGCTCGGTTTGCCACAGCAACCGGGTGGGGGGGGGGGAGGGGAAGAGCAGTGAATAATTTGGATTAAACTCACTTTTTCCCCTAGGAACTGGAATCTGAGGTAGTTTTCCCTGAGCATGGCACTTTACCGGTAATTTTGAAATGCATATCGAAACCGGGATTTCAGCTTTTTAGTTATCAATCGTTTTAATTGTTTATGCATGATTTGGGTAAGGTTCATGAGATTATATTTGTATCTGGTTTCCCATATCCCCTATGTTGGAGCGAAGGACATTTTTTTTTGTGCCCACCCTTACCCCCGGAGTGCCAAGCAATTAAGCCTAAACCTCCGGTCAAACCAAATTTTGGTAACCATATGTGATGGATGTACATATACGTATTGTGCCCTAATGTACAACCGTAGGGGATGTTGATGGTGTGACGTGTTTGGGCTGTGTACTTGTGTCTTTGTATTTTGGCGCAGGATAGACCTAAGTGCGGATAGGTTTTACGTGCAATATATCCCGAGTGTGTTTTTTTTAGTGACTTGTAGTTATGTATTCTAGAGATTTGTAGTGCGTGTATCTGTTTGAGGGGATTATTGACCAGTCCCGTATTCGCATAAGAACGAGGGAAACCCTTCGAAAACCTCGTTCGGACTGGAGTAGTGGCCAAATGACCGTCTACTTTGAAGGACGTCCAAGTGGAGGTTTCTGTTACCTATATGAATTTTGTTACGCTTATTTTTCGAGAGAGGGCAGAGGGACAGGTGGTAAGCCCATCGCCTCTCAACCCCCTCCGGAAACTAAGGTATTACTTGGACGTGAAAGGGCCCATAAATTTTGTCCAGAGGCTCTAATTTAGGCTTGGAGTTCTTTTACGTGCCGTAAATCTACGACACGGATCCCCCAGCTTAAAGTCCCTCCCGGAGGACTCCGTGCCCAGGATTATTACGTCCTGAAACAATCCATCGACCGTTTGATCCCGCGATTTTCGGATCTAGAGGCGGGCACGCTCTCAACGCGGCCGGCTCATGAGTCTGTGGTTCGTTTTGTTTTATTTCAAATCTGTATATACGAAAGCACAGGATTCGATCTATTCCCTTAATATTTTAGGCTATTATTTATTACGTAAAACAATATAATTAAGAATAAAATTATCTACTTTATGTAAAAACTATGTACGTGATCACTTCGGGACGCAACTAATCTGATAATATTAATCAATTGATAACAGTAGCCGAAGGGTTTAAGTGAAGGTTATTTATTCATATATAAGACTAGCATGTGCCCGCGGCTTCGCCCGCGATAATTATTTCAAAAATTAAAAATTAAGAGCATAATAGTTAAATCATTATATTTATTAACACCTAAATCACGTGGACTACATACCACGATTAGATAGCGTCACCTGGTAAAAGCGGCCTCAGATTCGAGTTCCTTGGCCCAGAAAACCCCTGTATAGTGAGTTTCGTCCAAATCGAACAACGTTTGACCATATTTAGGCTAATATTGATTATCCTTTATAATAATAATAATAATAATAATAATAATAATAATAATCCTCTTCGGTGTAGGTTGAAAATTTCATATTATGTTTGCGTGCCTTGACATTAAAAACAAATGAATCGACCAGCGTGAGCTACAACATTCAAGAGATCGCGATGCTTTTATGTCGAAGGAATGACAAAAATAGCCAAAGCCTAGTGTAATTGATTTGTATTACTGAAAACTCATGCTTCGAAAACTCAATAAATACACGTTTTCTGCCCGTTTTTCACTCATAACTCACGAACGAAAGCGAAAATTAAAATTCCGGCTTCGAGGTGCACATTCCGACCCTTTAGTCCATCTATGTTTAAAATTTCAGATCTCTGCGTTCAGTAGATTTTGCTGGACATCGCGGACAGACAGACAGACAGACAGACGGAGGACAGACACTTCCTTTTATTAATATAGATAATACACTACAAAAAAGAATTTAAAATATTTATTCATAAAATAATACGTAACTGCGAATGATTGAACCCCTCATAGGCTAATACATGAATAGACTGCAAGCAACTATTTTTTCAAGCAGTAACAAAGAGTTTAATTTTTTTTTTTCCTTTAGGAGTTCATTAACCAATACCCCATACTCAGTTGGAAGTTATAGGCCTACTGATCTGTGGTGAACACCGCGTAACAAAATATCTAAAGTCTGTCTGTTCAAGTATTTTCATTTTACACCAGCCATCACTGCTTGTCAACACTGTTATCTTCAAAACTCAAAAGCCGCAGCTTAACTGTGGGGTGAAACATATTTTATTGCTTAAAAGAGAAACTTAGGTAATGCCAATTTAGTTTACTTCCTTATAAGTCTAGAAACTTGGATGAAACTGGCTAAACGTTATTCAAGGATTGGAATTTAAATTTAGAATAAAAGAAAAAAAATTAAACCAGATTAGAAAGTAGGCCAGACCTTGTAGACTTTAAATGGAGTACTCAATATAAGCAAGAGGGATCTTTACGTGGTCTGTGAAAAATGTTCCCACAAATAATCTTGCTTGAAAATTGATTGATAAAATACTTCCTCCGGGCCGGATTTGAACCAGCGACCTATGGATTACTGAATTATATTTGCCACTACAGTCCACCGCTCTACCAACTGAGCTACCAGAGGAGTTGAGAATACCTGCCATATGGAGACAAGACATTGCGTAACGATCTTAACACTAGTATTATCAATGATGATGTAGATGTTAGTTTCTTTAAACATTTTTTGTTAGTTTTCGACCGAAAAAATTCATAATGTAGCCATTTGTACCTTCCAATGTACAACCTCCAAATTAAATAGATTTTTTCGAATGAGGAAGCCATGAGAAATCCAAGTCAAATTGGCCGGCCACAAGGTTTGAGATTTCAATCCAAAACTTCTTACTTCGGCCACACGTTCTGTTTCGTTTTCGTGTGTTCATTATGAATGAGGTATACTCCATTTCATAAACAATAAGTTTACTATAGTTTTTTTTTGTTACTTTACGAAACAAAAGAATATCATTCATATTTTAATTAATGTACGTTCTGACATTCTGAATTTAAGCCATTCTTATACCGTGTTAAACAGTATCTATTAATCTTATAAAGAAATGTTTAAAATAAAAAATGTTCCTCTACGACTTTATTGTGCTAAGTTTTCATGCAATTGAGATAGCCTAGGAAAATAAAAAAATGTACGCGAGTGAAGTACCCCAAAGTAATCTTTATAGGAAACGAATATAGACATTTTATTATTCGTAGATAGATGTTTCAAAATTTACATTTTCATTAAAATCGAAATTTCGAAAAAGTTTTCATGAAAAGTCCCTTTAATATTTCATTTATACAAACCAAATTCTGGGCGGTTCGATAGAATTAAAAAAGTTCTTAATTTAAAAAAGAGAGGTAAATACAATGAAATAGCTACTGCAGGCGTACATGAACAGACACAAAGACCAACAGACCGTCGTATTTCCAAAACACTATTTTCGGTTTCTAGGGATCGTGAATCATGTTTTCCCACTGTTATCTCGATTTCGATTTTTTGTCACGATGACAATACTTTCTTCATACTAGGTATATGCTAGAAAGTAACAGTGTTATATAGCCTATGTGTTTTATAAAAGTGTTGTATAAAATAATTTATACGTAGTTGCTGTGAAATCTCCTACGTCACTTCCGGTTCAATCATTCATGTTAAAAGGTTTTCATATTCCCCAACAATTATAATATAAAATTATGGCTTACACCGATTAGAATTCAGATTAGACCTATGTAAGACAAAAAGGGTCGAACAGACTAATTGAATGTAAAATCCAGACTTGGATCGAAATACCCAATCTTCGCAAGAGGGACATTTCAATGCCTTGTGATAAAAATTTCGTAATACAATCTGTATTGACAATGTATTGTTAAAATATTTCCTCCGGGCCGGATTTGAACCAGCGACCTATGGATTACTGAATTATATTTGCCACTACAGTCCACCGCTCTACCAACTGAGCTACCAGAGGAGATACGAGGACTAATACAATGGCTTGAAAACGTGAGCAAAGAGTTGTTACGTAATGAGAAACAGAATCAAGTGGGGAGAGGGAGTGGTCAATATCCACGGGGAATCAGCTGTTGTATGAAATACTATTATGCCAGATCTTTTCCACCTTCCTCCAATATATTTTTATTTTTTATTTATTCTGGTGGAATAAAAACAGCCATATGGAGTCAAGACAAGCCATTGTACAATAAACTCGTCAGCACTGATATTACCAATGATGATGTGGATGTTCGTCTCTTTACACATAATATAATCAAAATGTGGATGTTCGTCTCTTTACACATAATATAATCAAAATGTGGATGTTCGTCTCTTTACACATAATATAATCAAAATGTGGATGTTCGTCTCTTTACACATAATATAATCAAAATGTGGCTGTTCGTCTCTTTACACATAATATAATCAAAATGTGGCTGTTCGTCTCTTTACACATAATATAATCAAAATGTGGCTGTTCGTCTCTTTACACATAATATAATCAAAATGTGGATGTTCGTCTCTTTACACATAATATAATCAAAATGTGGCTGTTCGTCTCTTTACACATAATATAATCAAAATGTGGATGAATAAATCTTTCCCGAACATGTGGATGTTCGTCTCTTTACACATAATATAATCAAAATGTGGCTGTTCGTCTCTTTACACATAATATAATCAAAATGTGGCTGTTCGTCTCTTTACACATAATATAATCAAAATGTGGCTGTTCGTCTCTTTACACATAATATAATCAAAATGTGGATGTTCGTCTCTTTACACATAATATAATCAAAATGTGGCTGTTCGTCTCTTTACACATAATATAATCAAAATGTGGCTGTTCGTCTCTTTACACATAATATAATCAAAATGTGGCTGTTCGTCTCTTTACACATAATATAATCAAAATGTGGATGTTCGTCTCTTTACACATAATATAATCAAAATGTGGCTGTTCATCTCTTTACACATAATATAATCAAAATGTGGCTGTTCGTCTCTTTACAATAATATAATCAAAATGTGGCTGTTCGTCTCTTTACACATAATATAATCAAAATGTGGATGTTCGTCTCTTTACACATAATATAATCAAAATGTGGATGTTCGTCTCTTTACACATAATATAATCAAAATGTGGATGTTCGTCTCTTTACACATAATATAATCAAAATGTGGCTGTTCGTCTCTTTACACATAATATAATCAAAATGTGGCTGTTCGTCTCTTTACACATAATATAATCAAAATGTGGCTGTTCGTCTCTTTACACATAATATAATCAAAATGTGGATGTTCGTCTCTTTACACATAATATAATCAAAATGTGGCTGTTCGTCTCTTTACACATAATATAATCAAAATGTGGATGTTCGTCTCTTTACACATAATATAATCAAAATGTGGCTGTTCGTCTCTTTACACATAATATAATCAAAATGTGGCTGTTCGTCTCTTTACACATAATATAATCAAAATGTGGCTGTTCGTCTCTTTACACATAATATAATCAAAATGTGGATGTTCGTCTCTTTACACATAATAAAATCAAAATGTGGCTGTTCGTCTCTTTACACATAATATAATCAAAATGTGGCTGTTCGTCTCTTTACACATAATATAATCACAATGTGGATGTTCTACTCTTTACACATAATATAATCAAAATGTGGATGTTCGTCTCTTTACACATAATATAATCAAAAGTTACATATTATACCCTAAATACATCTTGTAATTAAAATTACAAGCATTAAAACTATAAGCATGTTGCATACGACTGTTTTTGTTTGATCATAATTAGTCTAAATGTTTAAATTTGGAGATTTTAGATTCAGTCAAAGAGACGGTCAAATTCAGCCATGACCTTCACACCAGCTATCTGATGTTCCTGTCTTCTATGACAGATGACAGCTCATGTCGATTAAATCGAAGCTTCCTTTTCGCGTTTTTCATGAAACCAGTGGATTTTGACAACACGAAATTAATTCATTTTAGTATGATATTAAAATTAACATGAACAGAATTGGTTTCATTTTATTTAATACAAGCTATTTATTACGCAGATTTCAGCCGTTAACCTCAAGGTCTCAAGATCGTTCCGTGAAAGATAATAATCGTCCAGTTGCTGCTTTAGTTGCTCAAGTACCAAGGAGCAATCACAAATTTTAGTGGTGAAATAGTCATTTTGAAAATGATAATTGCAATAAATGTTGAACTTGAAACAGACAAGTACTACGCCCGGAATTCTAGAAGCTGCACACAATGCTACATTACATGTAGTTTCTGATAAGACTAGGAAGTTTTACGAAACTGCCTACACGATTTCAAGAGCAACTAAACCAGATTACAGTAAATAGGTTACTGGCATATTATATATATATATATATATATTATGAAAAACCCAAACTAGTCACAATACTGAATATTCCGATGCTCTTCGACAAAAGTTTCCTAATAGAATTTTGCTAAAAATGTCTCATAAAACTTATCCTCCGGGCCGGATTTGAACCAGCGACCTATGGATTACTGAATTCTATTAACCACTACAGTCCACCGCTCTACCAACTGAGCTACCAGAGGAGTTATCAGCTTTCACCTTATGGAGAAAAGACAAGAGGTTGCATAACAAACGTCAGCACTAGATCTATGTAAATGTGGATTTTAGTAAATGTGCTAAACTTGGTTACTTTTTGCACAAACAATTTATTTGTTTTCATTCAAAATAATCCGCAATGTAAATTGTGCCATTTATATGGGTTTTATAAAATTGTATAAAATATTTTATATGACGATTCTGTGAAATCTTAATATAGCATAGAATAATAAACTTTTTGTTTTACTTTTTTATTTTCTACATCAGTCCCGGCCAAATCATTTCTATTAAAAGGTTTATGTAGTTCCTAAGAATTATAATTTAAAATGATCGCTCATGCCGATTTGTACTCAGATCGCGTAATATACAGGGTGTTAATGAATAACACCGAAATATTTTACGTGTGTATAGAGGGGACATAGAGAAGCAACTTTTATTAGGAGATTTTTGCTCTATGGATAAAATTCTTCCTGTTATAACATAAAATATCCCAAGGATATGCACGCCACTGTCTTCTAATACTTAAAATGATGGGAAACAAAGGAACAGTGAATATTGTGTAGTGGTCGGGAAAATCGTAAAAAATGACGATCGATATCTTACAACTCTGAGGGAAAAAAAGACAAACGAAACATTTTTGTTAGGTTTGGAATTAGGAATAAAAACATAATGCAGTGGCGGGCAATCATGTGATTAATCAGTAAATTTTGCAGATTATGAAAATTCTAAATTATGGTATAGCTGTTGATGAATTATTAAGAATCAGGTTTTTATCGATCACTAGGAAGGCATGAAGTCAATTTAATGAAATTTTTAATATGACTTTTATTATTGACTTATGAGCACCAAATTATAATGACTTTAATGTCCTGTAGCATACACATTTTACGTCATAGAGCAAAAATGTCCTAATAAAAGTTGCTTGTCTATGTCCCCTCTATACACAGGTAAAATATTTCGGTGTTATTCATTAACACCCTGTATAAAAATCCATCATACCTAATTTAATTGATTTTTCATCCATAATTAATCTTGATCCAAACTTTTGCAATAACAAAAATGTCAACTGAGTGACTATATCCGAAACAATTCTGGACTTAATTTAAAATTTCATAGTGAAACAATCAAAACTGCATTTCTCAGAAAATTTTAAAAATTTACTTTGCCTGATAAAAGCTCGAATGAATTGCTTAAAAATTGCTTTTTTTTTTTTTTTTTCTAATTTCACTAACAGAACTGTCGGGTAATAATAAAAGTACTTAAAAGAAAATAAGAAGGAAGAATCATTTCGTTGCTAGAGAAGACTTTCAAATCACCCAAGCAGTAAGAGAGAAAAAGAGAAAAGTTTTACAAGTTACAAGGGTGTATTATAGTTTTTATGTTTTTTTATATTCAGGAACGGCGCTGAAAAGAATATAAAGTCGGTAACCAAGGGATTCCTTGCCGAAATGTTATGGTAGAACACCGCCGTCATTTTTTTCCTCTCCATATCACTATGGTTACAAATAGAGCGGAAAGATAAAAACAAAAGAAGAGGGATGTGACATGGAGGGCTCCCCCTTGCTCGTTATACAAATGGCACGACAATGTCTCCAGACAGAAGACACCACTAGCACTACACAGCGGTCGTTATATTCACTCTGCATTCATGTCTCCATTACTTCTGAGAGTTCCTTCTCCCTAGGGGTCATAACAGATGTACTGAACGTTCCTAGGCCTATGCTTTGCAGTCAGGATCAAATCAAATTTTATTTTAAAATGAAAGTTCTAGGCAATAAACAATGATATAATCATAAATTCATTCTTGTGTCCTTTAGCGCTGTATTAGAATCAGTCGACACCAAAAATAATAGGCCTATATTTCTATAGCACAAATTTGTTTTAGGTGTGCACTCAGCCTCGTGATTCAAATTGAGGACCTACTTGATAGCGGCTCCGGTAATGGAAACCATTAACGGCCGTGGGTGTCGCCATGCTGACCACATGTCCCAACCCTGCCATCTGCCTATGGTAGATGACGCAGCGATCGAGTGGTAGGCCTTTAAGGGATGTAGCGCCACGGAGTTTAAGTTTTTTTTTAAAGCACACATTTGTTTACCTTGGTAAAATTCCGGTATTAAGATTACTAAAAAAAAGTACTTTTGTGTTTGTCTACCTTAGTAAACTTTTTGTTTTAAAATAATTTACTTCTATCGACTACGTTGAATAGCAAACTCGTATATGCAATTAAAAAATAACTTTTACAGGAGAGTAAAAAATCAGTTTAGTGCTCTTAGAACAAACTATTTTTTTTAGTTCATCTTTATTTATCCACGTTTTAACTCAGAAATCGTATCGCGTGTGTTAGGTTCTGAGTGTATAAGAGCAGGACATGCAACTACTGATGTGCATCTGTTTTCTATTGTTGATATGTTATGGCTTTTGTCGATTTCAAACGGTCAATTTTAATTAATATGATACAGGATGAAATAGCGTCGATGAGTTACTGCAACTGGTAAGTGAATATCCAATTCGGTTGCCTTTACACGACGAAACAATGATAAAAACATAGTCAAATTAGAAGGACTCGGTATTTGAAACAGACCTCCCGAATGCTAGTCCAAAACGCTACCGTTTCTGCCATCTCGCTCGAAGTTTTAATATCAACAAAATATAGGCTATTTTATAAATAAACAACTGACATACAATGACGTCCGAATTGATGTACAATAATATCTAAATTCAGATAACTTATTAGTAGGGGGGCGGATTTCTATGACCTAAAAATTAGGATATATACATGCATTTATGACCTAAAAAACATTAAAATATGATCAATAAAATTTAAAATATGCCTTTACCACTTACACATTATGTATATTTTTTTAAAGTTTCATTACAATTCATTTTATTAAAATATAATGTTAATTATTTAAAATATCTGTAAATTCTCAAAAAGTATCAGTATAATGCAAAATTTACAAAATATGATACGTAACTTCAAAATCTCTTTAATATGTACACAAATATGCCAAAAATATGACCTAAATATGCATATTCATACTAAATATGCTAAACTAGTTGAACATTTCCTAAATATGCAGTTATATGCACAATAAAAGCCGTTCCATTTTCACCAGGATGCTTGGAATCGGGTTTAAATTAGTCGGAAACCTGAAATAATGCAAAAGGGAAAAATATGACATGTCATAGAAATCCGCTCCCTACTTATTAGCTTGATCATAGACTTAGTCATTTTTAACAGTTATTCATTGCGCTGCTGAAATCGCAAAGAAATAAGATTAAACATTACAAAATAAATAAAATCCATTATAAGAATTGTCTATAGTTGTAATATTAGCGTCCTCATTACGGGGACTATTTTGACTTTTAAGAAAAGTTTAATAAAACCCCCAGTTTTACTGTTAATAGGCCTTCTTTAAGAACCTGTTAATAAAATAGTTTCACCAGGATTACATAGTAGCTTGCAGTAAATTGTTTAAAAAAAAAGCCATTCTTGACCATATTGCGGAGGTCAACAAATATTCAAGGTCCGTCTAGCCCCGATCTTTGTCGTAGTAAGCCTCAGTCAGAGTCATAGTAGGCCTAATGCTTACGCTAGTGTTGCATTCATTTCGTAACAGCTGTCCTCTGAATGTTCGAGCTACTAAGTCTTTAGATTAGCACCATGGAGATGTCAGATGTTCTACTGTCAGCTCCGTGAAGCGTGAATTTTCAACGGAAAATAACATCAGCCATCAGCCTGGCTGTACTGAACATAGATGGCCATGCACAAAGGAAGCGAACATTAAAGACGTGATTTGGAATCCCTTTGGTACTCTAAAAGCCAATTGGCATCAAAGCCATCTGACATTCCATCACACATGATACAGTCCTGTCCATAAGCAATATAAACACAGAGGCGTGGTACATAGAAATAAAAGCTAGATGGAAATAATAAAAACGAGAAAACAAGTAGGCCTACAAAAATTCCGCACATTTAACCATCGCTTCTCCCCCATAAAATGATTTTGTCATTTGTATAAATTAAGTCTAGTTCAATTTTTAGTAAAGGGTTTGTTCATTTGAGGGGTAGAAGATATATATAAAGAGTTGGGAGAAAAACAAGGACAAAGTTGCACTCAAATCGTAAAACGCGCAAAATGTGACATTTAGACTTATTTTTAAACAAGAGGCCTACCTGTTGGAATTTTCATATAAAGTAGGTATCACTTTGAAACAGACAAATGTAGTTCTATCTATAATAAGAAGAGTAAGTGTTTGTTTGTCTCTCTGCGCGATGCACAGCAAAATCTACTGCAAGCAGAGATCTGAAAATTTAAAAATAGATGGTGGCCGAATGCACCTCGATAACAGATTTTTAATTTTAGCTTTCGTTTGCGAGTTATGAGTGAAATACTCGCAGAAAGCGTGAATTTTTACTCTATCGAAGCATCAGTTTTCGGTAATACATTTCAATTGTCAAATCAATTGCAGGTGGCTTTGTCTTTCTTGACCGAATCCAATCCGGTTCTGATTGAACGCAATCCGATTCTGATCCGGATCATAATATGGTTTTGAGCCGTTTCTTTCCGGTTCTGGTCCGGATCTTTTCCGTTTTTGATTCCGATTAGATCCGACTCTGATCCGGATCCTATTCTCATCCGGATAATTTTCGATTCTGATCCGGATCCGATCCGGTTCTGTTCTTCATTCGATCCCGAACTAATCCGGTTCCGATCCCGATGCGACCCGAATATGATCCGGATCGGAATAGTTTCTGGCCGATCCGGTTCTGATTTTGATCCGATTCTGATGCTGAATAGATTCGATTGTGATCAGGATATATTCCAATTGTAATCCGGATACGTACCGATTCTGATCCGAATCCAATTCGGTTCTGATCCAGATTAGATTTGGTTATAATCCTGATCCGAGCGGTTTCTCATCCGAATCCGGTTTGATTGTGATTCTGATCAGAATCGATTCGGATCCGGGTCAGAGCTGTTTATGATGACAATCCTATATTTCAGAGGATAATTCTTTCCGGTCAGGAATAGAATTCAGGATTCAAAGAAGAAAGGACATTGTTAAAACTATTTAGATGCTAATTTTGAAAGAGAAGTTATTACTCAGCAAATAAAAACCTCTACTAGGTTCGCTTTGTACCACGAAACAATATAAAACACCTTAATTCCGTATACACTATTACTGAAAGGAAAGAGGAAATTCTAACAAAGAACAAATACAACACAGGAAACGACATGTGTTCCAGACAGCTAAAGAAAAGACTAACAATACGAAATTTTTTAATCATGGTTCTGTCTAGCACAGCGCAAATAACCATCCCGGTCAGGGCTTTGGTAGAGAAACAAAACACTACAGGCCATGCAACTTTTAAATCGCCTGTGGAATAGTCATAAAAACAGGAGAAAAAGAAACAAAAACCACGAACAACTGTGACAAAAGAGCAACGAGAAAACGTTTAAAGAGGACGTGCTTTTCCATGCAGCCTCCCCTTTAAATCCTCATAAACTGGAATTGCACATCGTCGCTGTATTTTAACGACGCAGCTATTAGGGAGTGTGCGAACCCATGACACACCACAGTATTTGTCATTTTAAAGTAGGGACTCATTTCAGAAAATCATTGTAAAGTCTCTTTTTCTACTGGAGTGCGTAAAATTCTTTTTGCACTCCTTAGCTAGTAAGTGGTATTTACGAACGTTGTTTACATGGATCATAAGTTGACATTCCCACACAGTCTTGTTGCTAAGGACGGTTGCGATGAGGTTAAATTACTTACGGTCCAAGCGCTACGTCATAATTCATTACGATACACTTCATAATACAAGCCTTTATGGGCACGGCCCCCAGGACAAATATTCGGTTCCCATAACAACAAACACATGCGAATCACTTTCTGAAATAAACATCTATTTTCAAGAATGTATTTACATAATATTTTCAGGTAATATCACAATTAATATAATTAAATTGATATAAATAATCATCGTGCAAAAAATAGCATGCAACACACGGGCCGTAAAGGCATTTACGGGTCTCGAAAACTTAAAAACCCTCGGCTGCGCCTCGGGTTTTCAATCTGTTTCCTCGACCCGTAAACATGCCTTACGGCACTTGTATCGCAATATACTATTTCAGTGCTGAAAGTGAAGTTTTGAAAACTTAGAGTAAAAATAACAAACCTAAAAAAGTATATTAACATAAATGTTTTTCGTTGTTCTTGTTGAATCCCCAAATATAATATATTTAGCATAGTATAGAAGTATAGATTTTTGACAAAAGTCTGTTATTCAAAGTAATGCCGTATTTACTCGAATGTAACGCGCACCTTTTTTGTCCATTTGTAGCTTTCAAAACTGAGGTGCGCGTTAAATTCGAGTGCACATCCTTTTCGTAGGTTGACAGTACCGGTAACTTTTATCTGCGTAAGAATACATTGCTGTAATTATCGAGTTCATTAATTTTATTGTTGGCCTATTACTAAAATTACATAGAGAGTATAAAAATACTAGTTAGTAGTCACGAAATGGAAGGCAAGAAGAGAAGAATATCTTATGATTAGACCTGGGATTTTAGGCTCTAAAAAAATTAATTTTAGGCACCTAAAATAGGCTTTTAAAACAATTAAATAGGCTTTTAAAAGAGAAAGTAGGCACTTAAAATAAGCTTTAAAAATGTGTACATAGACAGAAAATAGACTTTAGAATACGACAATATGCTCTTCAACTGTAACGTGATCTTTTTTTTACTGTACACCTACTCTCAACCGAAATAATTGCAAAATTGAGACAGAATTAAAAATACATTTAACAAAAACAGTTTTGGATTTTATGAAAAATTGAGACAGTATGTCCCTTCTTACTATATATACCTGCTACTTGTTGTTTTGAGCGAATCCTCCCCCGTCAGTCAGCATTCCTTCGGCGACAATTGTTTGGGAAAATCAGGTTTCTGTGAAAAACCCACCCTCTGCTGTTCTGCTCTTCATTCAGGGATGTCCACTAAATGATTGTAAAAGTTACAGAAGTTGGATTTTATTTTAAATGTACAAAATAGGCATTTTAGGCACTAAAATATTAAAAATAGGTTCCAAAGGTCTACATAGGCATTTTAGGGCACTATAAAACTCTATAAATATAAGTGATATATCATAAAATGTCAACATATTAAAAAAAATTCATGTTATTTCATAAGGAACAAAATAGGCATTTGCCTTAAAATCCCAGGTCTACTTATGATGCTGCTGTTAGCTCTTGTATAAGCATCCCATGTGTAAAATTTAAACAAAATCGAGGATTCCAGTGACGAACATATCAGTGTAGGCCTAAAACTGGCAGTTAAATTTAATGGTAATTTCAAATGTTTACGTGGTGGTTCATTATTCCCTTAATACTATGACAAAATTCCAAATAAAATACCTATCCTACCATTGATGGGCATTCATTCGCAAACAAGCTCTTTTTTTTTTTATGATTTCAAGTTTCAAAATCGGGGTGCGCATTAAATTTGAGGGGGCATTATATTCGAGTAAATACGATAATACAACATTCTAGTATTCATGGGCACTTTTCTACAAACACCACTTTTTCAAATTGTCGTATTGAGATTTATAAATGCTTGTTGACTTTTTAGGCATTAAATCTCATATAGCAAGTTCCGTTACATTCTTAGTTTCTGCTAAACTGTAACTACATGTAGCCTAACAGTTTCTTCGGAATTAGCCACGTTTTAACATGAAAGTAGAGATTCAAAAGCACGCTGCTCTTCTTGACATGAGACTGATTTGTTTGTAAGAAAGACAAGTTTCCAGTCGGTGTGGATGGAATGTAGGAATTCCTATGCTTCCTGAAGTGAGGACATAAATTCTTGTCTATAGACTGCTGCTGTTCTTTCCTCTACAAAGTGGATAAAATTGTTAGAATCGATCCGCCTGATCCTTACGCCTCCCACATTGCTCCTGGATGTGAAACAAGACTTCAACTCTAGTAGGAAACCTCATGCTACAGGCAGTCTACAAAAACAGGCCACCTTTACAACATAATTTAAACGCAGATGTAATAGAAATTCCCATAGAACGAGCATAGAGCAATGGGATTTAAGGAGGCTTGTGAACGAATTCGTAGGCGACTTATGCCCGGTTTCTACAAACTTGTGAATTACCTATGGGTAAATTATCCATGGATAAATAAGTCCCATTTCAACCACAATGATATAATGAGCAAGGCCTTGGAGTAGTACAGTTAATTTAATTCAGAAGGCTTTGATTCTCATTGTTTATGATCCTGTGAGAGTTTAAATTTTATCCAGCCATCCATGAAAGGATAAATTAACCCAACGATTTACCCTTGGAAAGATCTAGCCCAAGTTTGTAGGAACATTTCTTCTGTCATTTTCATATTTACTCAGAGGACATTTATCTAGAAACTCGCCACAAGTGCAAGTGATTGCTATCTTTAAATTATTTGTGCTTGTATGGTGTTATTCTTGTGTAAATTCTGTCCATTGGGTAATTTACCCATAGGTAATTCGCGAGTTTATAGAAACCGGCCATTAATGTCATACATAACCCATACTATAGTCCTTTTGTTAGGAGGAAAAGTTTGCCGACAGTTCAACCAATCCTCTTTATTTTTACCGCACCAATTAGCTAGTTATCTCAGCCAATCAAAATCTGGCTGAGACAGCTACTCGTATACTCCGCGTGGAGTGAAACGCGGGGTTGCAAGAACTAGTTACAGTAAACAATAACACGTGTGAATTGATTAAAGCGAGGGAAGAACTGAAGTCAGTGATAACAATGAGAGAATATTGCAACGTTGCTTGTGTTTTGGAAAACGGAAACCAAGACAGAATTGGTCAGATCATTTATTAACATAAAGAAACACCGACTAAATGGTTGATTCCTTTGAAGCTGCCTGGGTATGTTATGAAAAACCCAATACGGCCTACCAAACGCCCATCCTCCTTTACCGTCATGGAGTACAAGCGGCAAGCTGAGGTATTACTGACAGACTGGGACCACTAAACCATACCATGTAGCATAGGCGTAACCAGGCCGACCATATGGGGGGGGGGTTATAACATCCGCGGGGTCTGGGGGGTATGGAATACTCCCCAGGGAGAGGGGGTTCCGGGGGTCCTCCCCCGGAAAATTTAAAAAATTAAGATGCAAAATAACGAGTTTTAAGCTTCCGGGGGTCGTCCCCCGGAAAATTTTAAAAATTAAGATGCAAAATAACGAGTTTTAAGCTTTCGGGGGTCCTCCCCCGGAAAATTTTAAAAATTAAGACGCAAAATAACGAGTTTTAAGCTTCCCACGCTTTATACTTGTAGGCCTATTAAGTAATTTATGGGCAGACTTAAAAAAATTATATAATTTTCCTTTTTTTAATCAATGGGGGGGGGGGGGGTTCAAACCCCCAAACCCCCCCCCCCTCGGTACGCCTATGCCATGTAGTGAAATTTACTCCAGTGTAATATGGTGAACAAAAGCTAGAAAAGTGCAATCTGTGTACGAAGCTCTAGTTTTTAAGCCACACAGAGTTTACTCCCATCGTGTTTGGAAAGCATACAAGCGATGATTACATCTGGCCTATTTTTTTTTTTTTTGTGCAGAGAACGGAAGCCTGTATATACACACAGGTGGAAGTGAAGTTAGGTAATCCCAGCATAAATGAGAATTTCACAAAGCACTGACTGTAATGAAATGTCCAATATGACGTGGGAAAGCTGCCAACAAAAGGCACATGGCCATCGCAATATCCCATCCAGCCAGTGCAGTGGGTCATATAAAACAAACAACCATCGCACACACTGATTAATTTTTTTTCTTCCGTAAATACAAACAAATGAAGGAAACACTGCGGTGAAGTTATTCACATGTTTCAAGCATTCAAGCAGCAAATAAATAACGTTTTAGTAACGAGTGGGGCTCGCGAGTTACTAAAAGTCACTCCTGTAACGTTTTTATTAATATTTTTCATCTACGGTTGATGTAAAAGTAGACCAAAATTGCTGAAAATTTCCAGGAAATAAATCTATATTAATAAAAGGAAGTGTCTGTCCTCCGTCTGTCTGTCTGTCCGCGATGCCCAGCGAAATCTACTCAACGCAGAGATCTGAAATTTTATACATAGGCGGACTAAAGGGTCAGAATGTGCACCTCGAAGCCGGAATTTTAATTTTCGCTTTCGTTCGTGAGTTATGACTTATGAGTGAAAAACGGGCAGAAAACGTGTATTTTTTGCGATTTCGAAGCATCAGTTTCAGTAATATATTTCAATGTTAAATCAATTACAGCTGGCTTTGGCTATTTTTGTCATCATACCTCATAGCCTACCTTGGAAATAAAAGCATCGCGATCGCTTGAATTTGTAAGTCCATCGTGGACGATTCATTTGTTTAGAGTGTCAAGGCCCGCAGATATATGAAATTTTCAACCTACACGTAAGAAGGATATCAACATAGGCTTAATTATGGTCAAACATTGTTCGATTTGAACGAAACTCACTATACAGGGGTTTCCTGAGCCAAGGAACTGGAACCTGAGGTAGCTTTTTCTACCAGGGGACGCTACCTAATCGTGGAATATACTCCACGTGATTTAGGTGTTAATAAATATAATGATTTAACTATTATGCACTTAAGTTTTGAAATAATTATCGCGGGGGAAGCCGCGGGCACATGTTATCTTAATAAAAGGACGTGTTTGTCTGTCTGTCCGCGATGCCCAGCGAAATCTACTGAACGCAGAGATCTGAAATTTTAAACATAGATGGACTGAAAGGTGGGAGAATGCACCTCGAAGCCAGATTTTTAATTTTAGCTTTCGTTCGCGAGTTATGAGTGAAAAACTGGCAGAAAACGTGATTTTAGCGCTGTCGAAGCATCAGATTTCAGTAATACATTTCAATGTCAAATCAATTGCATTTGGCTTTGGCTATTTTTGTCATACCGTGGAAATAAAAGCATCGCGATCGCTTGAATGTTGTAAGCCCAAGCTGGTGCATTTGTTTAGAATGTCAAGGCCCGTAGACATACGAAATCTTCAACCTACACGGAAGAGGGATAATCAACATAGACCTAAATATGATTAAACATTATTCGATTTGGACGAAACTCACTATACAGGGATTTTCTGGGTCAAGGAACTCGAAGCTGAGATCGCTTTTGCCAGGCGACGCTATCTAATCGTGGTAAGTAGTCCACGTGGTTTAGGTGTTAATAAATATAATGTTTTAACTATTATGCTCTTAATTTTTTATTTTTGAAATAATTATCGCGGGCGAAGCCGCGGGCACATGCTAGTTTGTAATACTACTGAAAATTCTTTAAGATTCATGATTCAAGCAACTTATTGCTTGAACGTGATAATTGTAATTAAATGTTGAAAGCATGGAGGAAAATATTGAAATAAGTTAGAAGAGTTTGCTAGTAGCCTACTCCGTCCGAGTTTCTACACCTTACCACCCTCAATTTCGGGGAAAAAGTAAATCTATATTTGGAAAATCTAATTTTTTTAAATTTGGAAAAAGTAATCTCAATTTCGGAAAAGTAATTTCAATTTCGGAAATGGTAATATGTATTTCGGTACAATGTTAAATAAACACATAGGCTAGGCTTAACACATATTGTATCCATTACTTGCTACAATTCTCAGATAGTGTCTCGAAACCTGCTAAAATCTTCCATTTTAATTAAACCTCGTTTCTGTTTCCAAAACTCAAAGGCTGTTGAAGAAGCACAGCCTGCAATGTGAAATGATTTGTAGTGATGACTTGGTTTCTCCGTGATACGATATGCTTATCAGAATTTATATATTAACTAACTCCGTGGCGCTAACATCCCAGAAGGGACAAGGCCTACCACCCGACCGCTGCGTCATCTACCAAAGGCAGATGCAGGATTGGGGGGCATATGGTCAGCATGCCGACACCCACGGCCGTTAATGGTGGTTTTCTGGACCGGAGCCGCTACTTCTCTATCAAGTAGCTCCTCAGTTTGAATCACGAGGCTGAGTGCACCCCTACCAGACCTCCCTACGTCAGAAAAATCCGAGGAGGTACCGGGGATCGAACCCGGGCCGACGGATCTGTAGTCAGCGACGCTAACCACAAGACGGTCGAATTTATATAAGTTACATAATTCTTATTTAAATTTTTATGTGCCATACATTGTCGGCAATGACTGTATTTGCCGGTATTAGCTAGCAATGAATATGCAAACATTGCCAACTAGACTAGTATTTCTAATTTTTCCTTCCTCTCACGCATTATATCACGACAATAATGGTATTTATGTGAAGATAATATTATTCCGAACTAATTAGTAAAATATATTTTGCAAAATCACATCTTACTGACTTTCAGTATGGAAACATAGGAAAAACAATTACATCTGCGATATTCTAACTATATTCTCAGTGTTCATCGTAGCTCATCGTCAGCTAGCTGGATTACGGTTCTAGAGGTCCACGGTTCAATCCCCGGCATGGTAATACATCCTTGACTGACCGACTGACTCTGTCCTATATCCCAAGTGTCGGGGCGAAGGGCCTCCAATTGGAGGTTTCTGATACCTATGTGAATTTTGTTACGTTTATTTTCCGAGAGAGGGCAGAGGGACAGGTGGTAAGCCCATCGCCTCGCATAAATATACATATAATATATATATGTATAGCGCACAGTGAGAATAATATGGCCACAACTAAGAAAAACTCATTTTTACAGGAGATCCTGTTAAAGTTTTGTATTCTGAAGAGAAAGAGTCCCGACAGGTCGCGGCCCTGTAAGGCCCGGGCGGCTTGGGTCGCTTAAATCCTAAATGGGAGAGGTTAAACTTCGAGAAAGAAAGAAAGAAAGAAAGAGATGTGGCCAGTGTGCGTTATAATAGCTTTCCTCATATCATTAGTGCTCTGGTGGGTGATTCTGGAACTAACTTGTCCATTGGACAATTTACCCACAGGTATTTCGCGGGTTTATACAAACCGCGCATGCGTGGGCAGTCGGCTGCCTGGGCTTATTTGAATTCAAAATGCAGAATTATCACAGTTAGGCCCGGTATTATAAAGAAAGTTTAACTCTGGTTTGGGTTTAAACTTGAGTTTTTCATGTTATTGCGTATTATAAAGCTTAACCTCTAGTTAATCTTCAGTTTAACTTTACTGGAACTCATCTTCGGTTTAACTAGAGGTTAAGGCATTGCTTCTCATAATCGTGCCAGTAGCGCTATTGAAGTCCACACAAAGTTCATCCCACGCATCTTATTTTCGTCTCCATGTAGTTGAATTGGGTTTTCTACACTCATTCACTGCACTGTACTTTTTTTTACAAGATCCACGAGAAGTTCTATTTCTTTGGTAGAAAAATTAACACATCGTTTAGCATTCTTTTCGTTAGTGCCAGGCATTTTTGCTACTCCAAATGCCATCGATCTTCTTTTGTTTGTGGGTAAACAACGATCGAACTTCATATTTTCTCAGCCAGCAGGTCTATTAATATCTTCCACTACGGTTTAACTTAACCAGAACATTATAAAACGGCAGCTACAGTTAAACTGTAGATTAGGTTTAACTTAATCTAAAGATCAACTTTGTTTATAATTTCAGCCTTAATAAATAACCTCCGGTTTTGTGCCTCCAAAGTGTTGTGATTTTTTTGCTTCCAAGTTGTAATACTGCGCCGCTCTTGAGGGGATGTGAACTGATTATCGGCTGGAGGTCTCAAATAAAGAAGTAAAAGCTGACGATTTTACTCGTCTCCTGGAAAACGTAAGTGCTTTGCCGACTTCCACACTAAAAGGTTTTCGTATCAGGAAGCTTGGAGTCGAAACCTCTTTGCAAGGTTGCCATTATACGACGAAATGCAGTGAAAGTTTGCTGAAAAAGTAGTAAAAACATGTGCTTTAGCACGCTTTACAACAGGCATGTATAAGTTAAAAAAGTTCGCGGACGGACCCCACCATGAACATTTACACTTACTATTTAGGCCTACCTCATGATTCAGTAGGCTAACCAATCCAGAATAAGACTATATGGAATTTGAAAAAAAAAAAAAAATGTTTGCGTTGTGGTTATGTAAAAAGCAAATTAATGTAATGACATTTTTTTTATTATTTCTATGATGCACATGCGCAAAAAATGAACTTCACAAAGCACGATTAAAATTCCAAATTAATTAAAAATGGCTTTACAGTGTTCATCTTTTCATTACCCTAATGTAATTCTTTTTTACTTCCTCTCCTGTACCATAGGTACTATAGGTAGAGCAAGTATTGTGTTCGACCCTTAAACTGGAAGTTGAGTTTTTAACATAAATACACGTTTTGAGGCCCCCTGAATCCAAAAATGTCTGTATGTGCGTCTGTGAACAGCCTAGCACCAGAAAGGAATATCGTATGAAAACAAAATTTTGTATTTGAATTAAGTACCTTATGGGGATGTAACATGAAGATTGGCGACGACTTTCGCTTATTTTGAAGGGACTTTACGTGAAGAAAATTTAGTTTTTCGGGATTTCCTCGAAAACGGGTCTAAACGATTTTGTCTAAATTTTGTACACGGGTTGCTTATACAAAGAGCTAAAACTTTTTTTATTTAAAACATTTTTAGCAAAGATTCTCTGAAGGGTCGTTATAAGCCACCCACTGTTTGTAGAAATTCAGTCTTGTCTGGTGAACAATAAAGCTTTGTATCGGGCTGAAACAACTGAATACAGCTCTTATTCTATATCAGAATGCGAAGTGATATAGATTATTGGCTATGCTTACAAGTAAAGAAAGTTATGTGAGTGAATTAATAATATTTCATTTGGGTTGTGTATCCTTCGGGGATGCGATTTGATGTGGTACCGATATTCTCTTCATTTTACGACCAATTTAAATTAAGAGATTGTCATACATAATATAATAAGAAGCAACCTTTTATTTCGGCAGAGGAAGTTATGTGAGTTTCACGTCAGATGTTTTGTAGTGAGGCAACATTTCTGGCTCCTATACTATTGCCTCATAAAAACACCGCAGTTCAAATGGCAAATTAAGAAGCACTGCCTCGAATCTAAATAATAATAATAATAATAATAATAATAATAATAATAATAATAATAATAATAATAAATAAAAATAATAATAATAATAATAATAAATCCGTTTTACAGAGGAGCGAAAAATGCAGTTTAGTGTCTTCAGGGCAAACATGAAATTTTAATATCAGTAAAATAGATTTCATAAATAGGCTAAACAACTGATTCAGAAAATGTGAAAAAATAATTTTCGACCAATGCATCAAACAAATAGTATTGGCATACAGTAACATACGAGGTTATGTAACATAACCTCGAATGTACTAAGCCAGCGTTTCTCAACCTATGGTCCGCGGACCACTGGTGGTCCGCAGTTATAATTTAAAAATATCATAAACCAAGTGGAGAGTGAAGAAGTAAAATGTTTTAACATATTTCGTTATAATGACCTATAATTAATACCCCAAATATTAAGAATGTAGGCCTTCTTTTAAAAATGGGATGCAAAATTAGGGGTCCGTAAAATTTTCAGACATTTTAGAGGTCCTCGGGTTCAAAAAGGTTGAGAAACGCTGTACTAGGCTATGCCAAATTTCTTTAGAAGAAGCTTTACATTATAGTTGCTAATGAAATGTATTGTTTTGCTTCTTTACTAATGAGTTTATTGTCTTTGTTTTCAGGTGAGTGCTGGCTGCTCTCCTAGTTGCTAAGTCCAATCATGGCCACCTTGTTTTAGCTACAACCCGGTTCCTGCTGTTTGGCATTCACATCAGACGAGGCGGCGTTGACCATTGTCAGATAATGACGTCTGCAGGAATGTAGAATTGAGACTTCGTTTGTTTTAAGAAGCCTATGCTATGAATAATAAAGCTGAATGTTGCAATAAGATTAAAATATAGTATCCCTTGAGTCGAAGCCAGGTTGCGAGAGCATTAATCAGATTAGGAGAAAATCAATTATTTCCCTGATGCTCTCAGTTAGTAAATTCATTGACCGTCACTTGACCAATGAGAATCTGATTACTTCAGTAATACCACTTGAATATCTATTGGTCAATAGAATGGCTTGTGATAGTTCTCTATTGCTTTTATATTCACCCATCTCCATTGCATCAATCTGACCACACGGACATGTAAATCCTAGCAAATATAACAAAAATAAATCAACATAAATAAAGACTAAATAATAGTTGTTTCATATCACATAGGCCCAAACTCCGACGCTGCTTTCGATCCCTCGCTTATCATTTCATTATTACGTCACAAACATGAATGCCTGGTTTCTATAAACTCGTGAAATACCTATGGGTAAATTATCCATGGGCAAATTAGTTCCAGAATCACCCACAATGATATAATGAGGAAGGCCTTGGAGTTGTACAGTTAATTTAATTCAGAAGGCTTTGATTCTCATTGTTTAAATTATTATTGATCCTATGAGAGGTTAAATTTTATCCAGCCATCCATGAAAGGATAAATTAACCCGACGATTTACCCTTGGAAAGATCTAGCCCGAGTTTGTAGGGACATTTTTTCTGTCATTTTCATATTTACCCAGAGGACATTTATCTAGAAACTCGCCACAAGTGTACGTGATTGTTACCTTTAAATTATTTGAGTTTGTAAAAGTTATCCTTGCGTAAATTCTGTCCATTGGATAATTTACCCATAGGTATTTCGCGAGTTTATAGAAACCGTGCATAGATTGTGTAAGGAAAGCGTTGCAAATATCAATGAAGCTATTACTGGTTTAACACATAGTCTCTTGCAAATAACCTAACTTTGTCAGTATTATTGATTAAACAGATGTTGTTGGCATTGAATCCATGATTCTAGAATGCACAATCTTAAACGATAACCATGCAGGCGTACCAACCTACCTCTACACTGTAAAATGCACATCGCATCACATTCTAAACCCCTAAAAAGAGTCTATTATGCAACATTGGAAAATTTCGCCGATAGAAGAGTTTATTTTCATAGATGATATAACGAGAGATTCAGATTTTATCGATTTATCTTGAGAGAATCCAGAAATCCAGATAATTAGCGTCACTATTTAACGAATACTTCCATAATTAAGCATGTAATCAATAATTTAAACCACAAAAAAAAAACATGCAGAGTTTCCTTATAGAAACAAAACACTGAAAACAAAACCATCTAAATTCCTCTTTAATGTGACATATATATATTAGGGATGGGTCTTCGATACTTTCGATACCTCGATACTCTCGATACTTGCATGGTATCGGCATCGAACGATACTTCAGAAAACTAGCTCGATACTTTTTCGATACTTTTGTAATTCTGAAATTCTGCAATTAAGTGAGAATGCTAGTATTTTTTAACAAAAACTTGTAAGTGGGCTGTTTAAAAAACTAATTTTAGTTTTAATGTAAAGTTTAAAAATAATTATAGGCTACTGATGATATTAAATTTTGTCTCATTAAATATGCAGACTTAATTAATTTAGTTGGTATTACACAGTTCTCTCAAATTTTAATTTTTCATGTACCTATTTATTGAAACTGGAAATGTTGAAGGTATCGAGTATCGAAGTATCGAGTATCGAGTATCAAGAAAAAAATCATGTATCGGTATCGAGTATCGAGAAAATCTGGTATCGACCCATCCCTAATATATATATATATGAAAGCTGTATCATTTATAGTTCTTTTGTAATAAATTAAGTTAAGTTCTGGTTGGTAATGATTTATACGTTATGAAAGTCTTCTGTAGGCTGGTCCCATTTAACTTCTAAAATCCATACGTCTATATTTTCACACTAGCAGGTGTACGCGGCTTCGCCCACGATAATTAATTAAAAAATTAAGAGTAAAATAATTAAACCATTATATTTAAAACGAATTATAATAATAATGAAACAGCTAAAAATCCGATTTTGGAGTGCATTCCACGATTAGATGGGAAAAACGACCTCAGATTCGAGTTTCCAGACCCAGAAACCCCCTTCATAGTGAGTTCTGCCCGATTTAGGCCTACATTCATTATCGCTCTTCCGTCTATGTTGAAAATTTGTCTACATGCCTTGACACTGAAAAAAAAATCGACCAAGTTTATTTTTTAGTAAAATATAGCCGGCCATGGGGCAATTTTGTTGAATAATCTTTATTAGAGTTTTGTTTTTCTTGTTTTCCATTTTTCCTTATTACACACAAACACACATGCCCGAGGCGGGACTCGAACCCACAGCCTCCTTCACCATGGATTTAAGGCCTTAGGTACAGCGGCTAAGAAGACCGACAGAATCAAAGCTATTTATTGAAAACATCGCGATGCATTTACTTTCAAGTTCTGACAAAAAACGGCAAAGCCACCTGCAATTTATTTCATAAATGAAATGTACTACTGAAAACTTATGCTTCGACAGCGCTAAAAATTCACGTTTTCTGACAATTTTTTTTACTCATAACTCGCGAACGAAAGCGAAAATTAAAAATCCGGCTTCGAGGTGCATTCGACCACCCTTCAGTACAACTATGTTTAAAATTTCATATCTCTGCAATGCAGTAGATTTCGCTGGACATCGCGCACACACACTTGCTTTATTATTATAGATTAATTCATTTACATAAAAAAGTCGAATGCAATTTGTGATTAATTTCTCGACAGTAGCTAATAATGACACTTTACACAGTTTATTCTTGCTTCCTCTTGAAACAGCTGAAAGCGAGGGGGCGATGTTTCTGGTGGCTTGTTTAAGCTTGTACGCTTTGATTTAGTGGATCCCTTCCGAGGCCTTAATCGTTTTATCGAGGAGTTTGAGGTTCGTGTAAGAGAGACATAAATAACAGCAGCAGGAAAGTAAGTGAATTTCCTTGTAACCTACACTGCCACATAAATCCTACATTACCACAGAAATCGCAATTTATTGACTCCCATTCGCCAAAACTCTCGCTTCTCTTATCTAGGGGACCATGGAGAACATTAATCATTGCTTGCACAGCTCTTTGTTATTGTTTAAGTACCGGTACGTATTTAGAATAACAGTACTAAACCACTGGAAAACTTTCGCAGTTCCTTTTTTTGTTTACAAAAACCAGGAAAACTGGAATTAGCTAATAGAAATAGATTTAGAAAGTTTTACTGCATAAGACAGTATTGTCGACAAAACAAAGATTTAGATAAAAAATTTCTACACGAGGCACTATCATTAAAACAGGGATTTAAAGGATTTAGACATTAGAACTTTAATATATGACTGTCACTAGAAAAAGATATTTAGGTACGATTTTCTTATACGAGACACCATTATTAATACAAAACACATTTAGATATAATTTTTCCTAAACAAAAAACTATTATTAATACAAAACAAATTTAGATAGGGTTCTCCTAAACGAGACACCATTATTAAAACATAACAGGTTTCGACGGGGTTTTCCTAAGAAGGGGATGTTACTGTTAGTAATACAAAACAGAGATTTAGATAGAATTTTCCTACACGAGAGGCTATTGTCAATAGAAACAGCATTCAGACAGGTTTTATCCTACACTGTAGAGATTTAGAAAGCATTTTTCCTACAGAAGTGCTGTTATTATTAATACAAAGCAGAGATTTAGATAGGATTTTCATACATGAGACACTATTGTCAACAGAAACAGCATTTAGATAGGTTTCTCCTACACTGTAGATATTTAGAAAGCATTTTTCCTACAGAAGTTCTGTTATTATTAATACAAAACAGAGATTTAGATAGAATTTTCCTACACGAGACACTATTGTCAACAGAAACAGCATTTAGATAGGTTTCTCCTACACTGTAGATATTTAGAAAGCATTTTTCCTACAGAAGTGCTGTTATTATTAATACAAAGCAGAGATTTAGATAGGATTTTCATACATGAGACATTATTATTAATTAAAAACAGAGATTTAGATAGAATTTTCCTACACGAGATTTAGATAGAATTTTCCTACACGAGACACTATTGTCAACAGAAACAGCATTTAGATAGGTTTCTCCTACACTGTAGATATTTAGAAAGCATTTTTCCTACAGAAGTTCTGTTATTATTAATACAAAGCAGAGATTTAGATAGGATTTTCATACATGAGACATTATTATTAATACAAAACACAGATTTAGATAGAATTTTCCTACACGAGACATTATTGTCAACAGAAACAGCATTTAGATAGGTTTCTCCTACACTGTAGATATTTATGAAAGCATTTTTCCTACAAAAGTGCTGTTATTATTAATACAAAGCAGAGATTTAGATAGGATTTTCATACATGAGACATTATTATTAATTAAAAACAGAGATTTAGATAGAATTTTCCTACACGAGACATTATTGTCAACAGAAACAGCATTTAGATAGGTTTCTCCTACACTGTAGATATTTATGAAAGCATTTTTCCTACAAAAGTGCTGTTATTATTAATACAAAGCAGAGATTTAGATAGGATTTTCATACATGAGACATTATTATTAATTCAAAACAGAGATTTAGATAGAATTTTCCTACACGAGGCACTATTGTCAACAGAAACAGCATTTAGATAGGTTTCTCCTACACTGTAGATATTTAGAAAGCATTTTTCCTACAGAAGTGTTGTTACTATTAATACAAAGCAGATATTTAGATAGGATTTTCATACATGAGACATTATTATTAATACAAAACAGAGCTTTACATAATAAACAGATATTTAGACAAGAAACAGATATTTAGATAGAGTTTTCTACAGCAGACACCAGTAAGCGTGTTAAGACAGAGACCCCACAAAATGAAAGGGCGATGGAGAGTGAAATTCCGCCTAGTTAGTTTCATCTCAGTGAGTTCGGTTTAATCAGATTCAAAGTTGAAGCGTGTGGTGTAACTCCAGGATTCGGTTAAATAATTCAGACACCTGCACGCCACAGCAAGAGTGACACTAGGACACTAAAGGCTTTTCCATATCCCACTCTCACCATTCAGAGGGAACAAAAAAGAGAAAAAAACTGTGCGTGGAACGCCACGCGACAGAAGTGAAACTTGTTTTAATTTTTATTTTTTCAATTTTTTAACATTGGATTGTTTGAATTTTGGATTGTTGGACTTTTTAATATTGGGTTTTTTGACTTTTTTAATTTTGGATTTTTTACTATTCCCGTTTGCACGTCCTCGTACTAGGTCTGAAAAATTTCCTTTGATTACTCCTAATCATTGAGTTGATTGTTTTCTGTGCAGTCCGCTCCGAAACACCCTAGTAGTTTCGTGACGGTTTTGAGTGTGACACTAATTTCGTGACGGTTTTAGCGTTACACAAGTTCCCGATTTACCCCTACCGCCGCTAAAGAAGTTTCACTTCAAAAATATCCTCGTTGTCCGGAGAAACTATTGAAATCATCAATGTGACCAGTGGAAAGAAAGACAGAGCCCTAATTTATAAAAATATCACATTGAATTCATCAAATGCAATTTAATTCTCTTGACAACAATATTGTTTGCAGTGTTCACATAGGGCTTTGGCGGTTGCATTTATTGGGCTTTGACAAATAATTATAATTAAAGAGACTACCGATATACTCTAATTCATTTCTGCAAATCAGTAATGGAGAATGGAATCCACGTAAATAAATATCGAGTGAGATGAATCACATAACTTTCTCTACCCTAGGCATGGAGAATATCATTTACTCACTTGCATTTTGATGTAGAATAAGAGGACAGCATTTTCATGGGTAGCGATTAATGGTATATCAGAAGTCTGTAAAAACAATGCTATCCACTAATATGTTATTCATCGCCGTAGGCTTTGTATTAGTTGAGAAGTAGGGATGTTTATTATATGCAAAAAAATAAAAAATAGGATGGAACATTTTTAGTCCTATGTTCGCAGTAAATTATTGTGTCCAAGATTTTGGGGCAAGAATGTGTGAGAGGGCTATTGATTTTAGCCCCGAAATGTTTGTATGGCAACATGAAAGTGGGAAATAGAAAATACCGTAAAGACAGTAAAATTTCTTCTTACTTGAACCCCTACCAGGCACGGTGTGTAGAAGCAATGGGTCCTGTACGAGCTATGAAAGCCATATCTAGGGTTTTCTGAAGGAATAGATTTGGTGTGATAAGTCAACCTTCTTCGCTTCAAACTGTAGATCCTTATAACTTATATAAGGACTTACAGCTTGGAAATCAAAAGTCCTTCGTAATTTAATTCTGAATTACGTGCAAAATACAAAAACCCGGGTGACGCCGGGCTATTTAAGCTAGTAAGTTTAGATATATAAGCATTCATGAGCCACAGATTATTGTCTCTGTTGGACACTACATGAGAATATTATAGGAGAAAAATTCCACCGGCACTGGGACTTGAACCCAGGACCTTTGGCTATTCGCGCCAATGCTCTACCAACTGAGCTAAGCCGGAGCTCAATTCACAGCGCCAGATGGAGAGAAGTTCCATCTGCCACAGCGCCAGATGGAGAGAAGTTCCATCTGGCGCTGTGAATTGAGCTCCGGCTTAGCTCAGTTGGTAGAGCATTGGCGCGAATAGCCAAAGGTCCTGGGTTCAAGTCCCAGTGCCGGTGGAATTTTTCTCCTATAATATTCTCTAGTAAGTTTAGTTTTATTTCATATTTTTTCTATGATTTTGTAAGATTGTTTTAGATACTGCTTTGTACATTAGTAAATGAAAAAATAAAAGTTAACCAAACTTTAAGCTTACTTAGAAGCTAAGCGCACACAGATGCACGATATCGTAGCGAGTTTTTTTTTTCCATAAAAAGGTTCACAAAGCAGAGCGTAACTTGATATGGGAACTGAGCTGTCAGGGGCTTCGTGTTCAGTAGAGTTGAGTTCAGAAGTTGGAGTTAGTTCTGTGTACCTGCACAAAACGCCTCCGGACCAAACCAACCCGCACAGCACATCAGTCAGACAAGTTGCCTCTCACACAGGAGTTTACATTAATAACACACTAAACGTTTAATAATAATAATAATAATAATAATAATAATAATAATAATAATAATAATAATAATAATAATAATAATAATAATAATAATAATAATAATAATAACAATAATAATAATAATAGTAATTAGGGCCCGGATTTGTATATAAAAAAATGTTTCTTTTTCCTGATGTGTACATTCCTAAAACAAAGTTTAATATCCACATCGAGGTCCGGCAAACGCAAAATCCAAATTTTATTTCACATAAAATCACATATTTTACAAAAAAGTTATGTGAATAAATATTTTTTCCATAAATACATATTTTAGTACTTTTCCGGATTTTTTATGTATTTATTTTTTCCTGAAGCTCATATCAACCGCAAATTTCAAATTTTATTTTACATAAAAACACATGTTTTACAAAAAAGGTATGTGAATAAATATTTTTGATAAATTCTCCATAAATAAATATTTTAGTACTTTTCCTCATTCTCTTTTAACATTTTACAACAAAAATTTGTATCTCGAAAGAATTCAACACAAATGCTTCACTTGCAACGAAGTGAGAGTGATTCACTTGCACTTGCTTATCGGGGAAGAACAGAACCCACTCTCAACATTGCGTAATTCAGTTAAAGAAATACAATATATTGAAAGGCAACTTAACACTATCTCAGGTTCGAAAATAGAAGTTCTAAGAACAAAATTTAAAGGTATGTTTGAGAAAAACAGTGGCTACCAAACCCTCGGCAAAGTCGCTGATGTAGAACGTTCCTTTTCTCAATATAAGGAATTATTCTCGGATAATAGGCAAGGATTTGTGATCCATAATCTGGAGATGACATTTGTTGTGCACTGCAACTCCAGTCAGCATTTTACATCTGATGTTTAGCTGCAATTGGTGAGTTTCAATATAATTTGTTCTAGTAACTTACGAACATGTTTCTTTTTCAGAAAAATATTATTTTTTTTTTAGTTTTAGCACATAAAAAATAAATATTTTAAAGTTTTTTAGCACATAAAAATCCGGGCCCTAATAATAATAAGAATAATAAGAATATTATAGAAAATATTATAGGAGAAAAATTCCTCTGACACTGGGATTTAACCCAGGACCTTTGGCTACCCGTGCCAATGCTCTACCAACTGAGCTAAGCCCGAGTTCACTTCACAGTGCTCCTATGACTATTGCCCTTAATGGTCTACCTCACTAACAGACAAGTTATGTCATATGCAGGACTGTGAGGCACACTAATTAGTGATTATTGTGACCGGGCTTCCACTGTTATTATACAGTGACATTCAAGATAGATATATGCATTCATGAACCACAGATTATTGCCTCTGTTGGACATTATATTATAATATTATAGGACAAAACTTCCTCTGACACTGGGATTTGAACCCATTTCTCCTATAATATTCTCATGTAATGTCCAACGGAGAGAATAGTCTATGGTTCATGAATGCATATGCATATATCTAATAATAACTAGGTTATTGAGCGTGAGGCAGTGCTGCAACATAAATAGGAGGGAATGTAGTTGAATATTTCATGTTTTACATTTGTATAGTAATTTAAGTTGCATTTATGTAACGAAACATGATCAATTTATTTTTTTATTTTTATGCTCTTTAGTTATCTATCTTTTTCCTGCAAATTTTCTGATCTCAGCAATTTTAAGAATGCGTAGAACTTCAATTACAATATGTAACATTTTTGGCTTGTGGTACCTTTGTACACCATTGTATTTTATGCTTGGGGTACTTTTGTTCCCCAATTGTAATTTTTTGGCATGGGTGCCTTTGCACACATTTATTAGTTTTTGTTTGGGGTACCTTTGTACCTCATTTGTAATGGGGTACAGAGAGAGCGAGAGAGAGAGACTTCATAATGGAATCCTAAATAGGAATTTCCACCTGTCAAGGGCCACCCCAGTCCAAAATGACTACAGCCCAAAAACGGGAGAAAAAGGATAGGTAGTTTGGGGCACAAGTACAAAATAAAACATGTTTATGTAATCACCCAACAGATAAACGTCACCTGCATAAGCTAAAATCGGGTGATTGGCATTTAATTCTAGTCTTACCTTCTTAGCCCATATGTATTGGGGCCAGTTTTATTTTTAATAGCCATTCATGATTTACCCAATAATATACACTCTGAAACGCTTATGTACGCTGATGATACTACTTTTATCACAACTGATAATAACCTCATGAATTTAATGAATAATGTTGGTGACGTTAAAAAATCAGCCTTAGCTTGTTTCTATTTTTGAATGAGGGGAAGACTTCAGTTCTTTTCTCTTTAAAACCGTTGCCAGATAATATGTCTGGTGACAAATCAGTTTCATTTTGGGGGATTAAACTAGATTATCAGTTGAGATGGGACCTTCACATTGAAAAAAACGTACAACAAAGCTGTCTTCTATTGTTTTTTAATGAAACATTTAAATAATTGTACACTGACGTCTTATTTGCGATGTGTTTATTTTACGTTTTTTTTCGGCCTATTTTGAGATATGGGATTGTAATTTGGGAAGATTCTAACGTAACTAATGACATCTTGCTGTTGCAAAAGAGAATTCTTAGAATAATCAAAAGGTGTGATATTCGGGAACATTCCAAACCATTATTTACTGAATTCGACATTGTGGCTGTTGTAAAGCTGTGTTTATAAGACCTCTTAGTTCATATCTCTATATATATAAAAGGCTTTGTCCTGACTGACTGAATGAATGACTGACTGATTGACTGAATGACAGGAATCAACGTACAGCCTAAACTATAACAGGTAGAGACTTGGAATTTTGACAGTACCTTCGTTTCATAATGTAGGTGCTCACTAAGAAAGGATTTTGAAAAATTCTGATTCTAAATGCCAAAAATTAAATGTTTTTGAAAATACTTAATCCCTTTTTACATAGAATTATCCATTCCAAATCACAGAATATATTGTTGCCAAATGGTATCAGGTGGGCTTGGAAAAAACAAATGAAATGCACTTTTGACAAATAAGAGAAGTTATCAAAATAATTCATGTTATAAATAAATATTACAGAATGAAATCCACTAAAATAATGGAATCACATAACTTTCTCTACCCTGGACATAGAGAAAACAAAACGAGGTATGGTAATGTGTATATTATTATATTATATCGCAGGTTTTTGGAGAGAAAAGTATGAAAGTGATAATGCTTTATGGTAACATAAGAGTGGGAAATTTCCCGCCTCGATATTACAATTTTATGTTACAGGAATTTCTGTTTCTTCTTATTTAAACCTCTACCAGGCTTGCTGTGCACTGTACAAGCGATGGGATGCAACATTCTAGATCCTCTATGAGCCATAAAAAACTATATCAAGCGTTTTCTGAGGGAATAGTTTGAGTGTAATAAGTCGTTCTTCCTATTTCAAATTATAAATGCCTATATAAGGACCTAGAATTTAAAATTGAAAATCCTTCATAAGCTAATTTCCAATTACAAAATACAAAACCCGGGCGACGCCGGGTCTTTTAACCTAGTACATTATAATATAGATAACTGTAATTTTAGAAAGGATGTACATATGCAACAATGAATTGAACCTAACCTAAATTTAAGTTAAGTAAATTCTCTAGGATGTACATGTGCAACAATGAATTGAACCTAACCTAAATTTAAGTTAAGTAAAACAATGAATTCTCATTTATATTTAGGACCTAAATGCTATAACAAGTTGCCCGCCCAAGTTAGAAACTATACAAAAAAGAAATTTTCAAAGGAAGTGTACAACTGTCTGAAAAAAAATCCCTTTTATTGTATTGAGGAGTTTCTAAAGATTAGTTCAAAGGAAATTGTATTTTAACTTAGTTCTATCTTTTAATGTGTTTAAGACAATGTAGCTTCTACAGATTTATTTTGACACTGTTAATGCCAATATCTGTGCCTAACAACAAAGAATTATTAATATTATAATTGTAACAACTTATAGGTTATTCAGCCATTCTTATTACACATAGCCTAAATCCTACTTCTTATCATCATCCTAGCACATGTTTGTACAGTAACTTCATTCAGCATTAAGGAAATGGTGAAATAGTAATGATCTTTGCAGGTGAACACACACATTACTAAAGCCACTCAAAGGCATCTCAACTTGAAGCTTTCACATAACGCTTGGGCTACTTCAAAGGTTGCATGCCATGTGTAGCACTCTAAGAGGGAAAATATTCCACGAATTCCCCCGTTAACGATTTAATCTCCCGCATGCACAAGTAACATTTAACTCCGTGGAAATGCCGGGTTCGTTTCGCTTCAGTGCTTATACGTTTGTATGTGTGAACGAAAGAAAAAGAGAGGTAGAGAAAGGATGGGGAAGATAGAAAAGGAGGGGAGAAAGATGGGTAAGAGGAAACACAAGAGACATAGACGTAATCGAGAAGGAGAGGTGTGCAATAGGGCAGAAGCTGCATGCTTGTGTGGCAAATTCGGAAACAATTTAGATAATTCCGGGAAATCTTTCACAGTTAACCAGCATTATAAGTAGGGTTCGGATGTTTATGACATGTAATATTTTTACTCTGGCCTCAGTTCTCGCCGCAAACACAAATTAAACGCGAATTGCTCGCTTGTTATCTTAATCAGGCAGTTTTTATTTTGCATATAAAGTTATATTTTGGTCATTTTTGTGGTCTTGGTCATATTTTAGCCATACTTGTAATTCAACGTCATATTTGAGACATAAGTTCGGTTAGGATCACAATTATACAGTGTATGTAACTACATGGTCAAGTTAAATTTGAAATTTATTTCATTAATTTAATGTTTATGCCAAATTAATAGTAACTTGAATTTTAAAATTAATTCAACTGTTCATATTTTATAGAGAAACGCAAAGTCTATAAAAAGTTATTTGTAGCTTATTAATCGAGCAAATAGGAGCAAATTCTTTAAAAATAGAAGTTCATTAAAGCAAAACTGTAAATCACCTGTAAAATTGTTAAAAGTTATTTTCTGATTGAATTATTGCGATGGAAGACTTTAGTATCTTTAAACTTTTAAAATCGGAACATTTATTTTTTTGAAAATACGTAGTTTTATTAGGTCATATTTAGTCATTTTTAATGTCATATTTGCAGTCATTTTTTCCACTTTTTTAGGTCATGAATATCCGAACCCTAGTCATCACTAGGGCCCGGAATTTTAGGTTTTAATAAACCCGTATTAGTTTTTAAAAATGTTAAAATAGTTTTATTTTAGTTTTTTTTTAATATGGATTCAGTTTACTTAATAGTGGTAATATACGAATGTGTAAAGCTAAATCTATCTGAAGAAAACTGTGTTGTAAAATTTCGAGCTTATCGCTGTTACCAAAAAAATACGGTTCCTATGCATACCCAAACCCACAAACTTTTCATGCCATCGTAAAAATCACATGCATCTCTATATATATAAAAGGCTTTGTCCTGACTGACTGAATGAATGACTGACTGACTGAATGACAGGAATCAACGTACAGCCTAAACTATAACAGGTAGAGACTTGGAATTTTGACAGTACCTTCGTTTCATAATGTAGGTGCTCACTAAGAAAGGATTTTGAAAAATTCTGATTCTAAATGCCAAAAATTAAATGTTTTTGAAAATACTTAATCCCTTTTTACATAGAATTATCAATTCCAAATCACAGAATATATTGTTGCCAAATGGTATCAGGTGTTCTTGGAAAAAACAATTGAAATGCACTTTTGACAAATAAGAGAAGTTATCAAAATAATTCATGTTATAAATAAATATTACAGAATGAAATCCACTAAAATAATGGAATCACATAACTTTCTCTACCCTGGACATAGAGAAAACAAAACGAGGTATGGTAATGTGTATATTATTATATTATATCGCAGGTTTTTGGAGAGAAAAGTATGAAAGTGATAATGCTTTCTGTTTAATTTCATCTCCAAAACGGCTTTATGGTAACATAAGAGTGGGAAATTTCCCGCCTCGATATTACAATTTTATGTTACAGGAATTTCTGTTTCTTCTTATTTAAACCTCTACCAGGCTTGCTGTGCACTGTACAAGCGATGGGATGCAAAATTCTAGATCCTCTATGAGCCATAAAAAACTATATCAAGCGTTTTCTGAGGGAATAGTTTGAGTGTAATAAGTCGTTCTTCCTATTTCAAATTATAAATGCCTATATAAGGACCTAGAATTTAAAATTGAAAATCCTTCATAAGTTAATTTCCAATTACAAAATACAAAACCCGGGCGACGCCGGGTCTTTTAAGCTATCTCCTTATATTCCTTCTGAGTGAGGGGAAACGACTGTACCCGGTAATTTTAATTAATATGAATGGCTAACCCCTCGAGTGAACAAGGCCTGTTCAATTACAGAACTAATGCGGTTATTAACTGAATTGAACCAATAGCTATAATCACATTTATGACCACTTCAATACACTACATTGCTAATTAATGACAATAGTTGTTAAATTGAATCAGCATTCAAATCACTGCAAATAATATCTGTGTAATATACTGCAGGTCAATCCAAGATACTGTATTATTATTATTGAAACTCGTTTATAAAAGTACATTAGGGCTGTTACAGTCAAGTAGACTATGTTACGGCAACTTAAAGCTGAGTTCAGTAGGCCTATTCGTGTCCAAATGTATGTATGCATGTATGTATATATGTATATATACATATATGTTTATATATTATATATATATATATTTATATGAATCTAATGTGAGACTCACATAACTTCTTCTGTCCAATTACACTTTGTCTCATAGTACTGTATAATATTGTATGCACACCAATCTCTTAATGTAAATTGGCTGTAAAACTGAAGAGAATGTCGTTACCATATCGTATCGCATCCCCGAAGGATATATAACCTAAATAATATCCGATTAATGTACTCACGTAATTTTCTTTGCCATAAGCAAGGCCAACAATACACGTTTCTCATATCACATTCTGATATAGAATAAGAGGCTGTATTGCAAAGTTGTTTCAACCTGATACAAAGCTTTATTCTTCACCAGGCAAGACTGAGTTTCTATAAACAGTGGGTTGCTTATAATTACCCTTCAGAGAACGTTTGCGAAAGAATATTTCAAATAGAAGTTTTAGCTCTTGGTATAAGCACCCCATGTACAAAATTTAAAGAAAATCGTTTGAGCCGTTACCGTACGCAGACTTCAGGGTTAAAAACTGTTGCTTCGTCCACCCACACTACCTACAATACGGGTAGCGAACCTGGGCTCACTTTGTGGGGTCTAGGATGAGAGAAGTCACTGGGGTCTGGTAATGGCTACAGTCTCCATGCAAAACTTCATGCGATTCAGGCATATCAGATTTTTGTTTCAATTTCAAATTATTTATTTATTTATTTCAAATACACACAAACATACAAACAAAATGTGTACCCAAATGAGCAAACTCAAGTGTTCAAGATAAGATCCAGGAATAAATGCATAAATTGGTTTCAAAGAAATGACACATAAGGTACTGTAAATAAAATCAAAGCAAAGACACGAAAGGCAATGCAATACTGGTCCCCAAACTGGCACTTAGAATATTAAAAACATTATACGTATTAACACTTGCACTGTCTGTCTGTGTGACTGTACGCGCGATAACTCGAATATGTTTTACCGGATTTTCATGAAACTTGGTAGGCTATACGGATTTATAAATCCATGGATTGAGGCCTATTCAACCAAATCGGTTGCCTGCTACCGGAGTAATGACGAATTTAGCCCCTATTTTATGGTAGTATATTAGGAAGAATTAATCAAATGCAAATCAGTTCTCATTACAACATATTTTTTACGGCTTTGTTATTATCCCATTTATTCCTTTACATCTGCTTATCAAACTTTCTGAAGAAACCATGGTCTAAAACTCAATAGTTTCTTAAATATAGCCTATTAACTCCAACTGGCACTTTGTTATATCAGTTCACCTCATTTTATTATTATTATAATTATTATTATTTAAAAAGAAAAAGAAAAAGAGATGACACAATAAATTTTGGTTTTCGATATTTTGACAAGGACAAAAAAAAAAAAAAAAAATCTCAGAGCAATTTTCTTGTCTAGCCTAGATAATTACAAATTTATTGCTATTCTCATTTATTGCTCCCAAACAAAAGGGGAAAATCATCGCACATTTTGATGCATAAATAACGAACCTCGAACTAATAAAATGTGCGATGTAAACGACACGAAGCTGCGAAACAGGATTTGATATAATAGTCGTAAGAAGGCAGCTCCAGAAGCTGAAAACTATATGCCACGTTATTCTTGCACACAGTCCATTTCAATATATCTTGAGGAACGCTAATTTAATTGCAATAATGCATAACCAGCTCAACAACAAAAGACATAAAACTGAGAACAATACCAATAAGGTACAGGTAATACAGAGACAACAAATGCATCAGGGACATTGAGGAGTAATCAATCACATTACTCTGATGTTCACTGAATTTCTTGATGCATGTGGGATATAAAATGTCACTCACAAGTTTCTCCATCACACCAGCGCTAGTAAGTCTACCTACTAATTGGTAAAAACGATCCTTCAAGAACGGGGTTTTCCATAAAATGCCAAAGTGCACTTGTATTGATCGGTCTTTTATTCTGTGCAAATCGCGAGGAATGTCCCCGTTACAAAAATTGTTGTAGAAGAAAACCACAGATTCCTCAGACGTAAATACTGCGCTCTTGGACGAATTCAGTCTCAGTTTCAATGCAGAGTTTGAACCAACTACATGTTTCATTCGAGAAATAGTGCGTTCATCAAAATGTTGATACAATAAACTCATATCAGTAAATATTAGATCGTACTGTGCCACAACTAACTCTTCAAAGGTGTCGAGTTGGTATTGAAGTCCTGGATCTACCTGGTAACTTGTGAAATAGCTTTGGAACACAGTATTCATTGCAAAGGAGTACAGCAGCAAAGCCGAGAAGAGCCAGCGAAGGTTTGAAGCCGAGGGCTGGGGGACAGCAGCGCCTACAAGTAATCCCAAAGACGTCAGGAAACACTGCACCGTGTCATTTTGTTCTTGAGTACAGGCTGAAATATATCGATATATTACTGACGTCAGTATAAGGGTTACAATCATGCAAATCCACAGTGGTATGCTGAATACTCTGAACATAACAGACCATCTGGGATTCGGTTCTGAAAAAGGAACGAACCAATAATATCCTATAGTGTAGTAGCGAGCAAAGAACTGAGTGCTATACAATTGCATATTTACATGCATTATTAGTTTCGAGTCTCGTAAGCCGGGTTTCATACTTATCTTATACATTGCAGGTATATTCATGTGTTGTAAGATAATTTGGCTGAACACAAGTGCAGGAGAATTCACTGAGAACTCGATATCTTCCGATCATATGTCACCAAAGGTTGTTCTAGAAATGCCATTGGAACAACAATGCAGCCTTCCAGATCTGGTGTTACTTCAATACTCAAACAGTGATTCTTAAGAAATTCTCCTTCATTTTCATGTGAAAAACATGTGTCTAGGAACTGTGGCTGTATAAACCACCCACACCGGCCTAGAGGCTGGTGATAAGGATCATATGTGTAAATGTCCACAGAAGAAGCATGGTCCACAGATACAAGCACTATGACCTTGTGGACTTCGTGAAGGGTGGGACTTAAAGCCTTTGCTATGCACTGTGCAACTTCTTTCGAATTGCCTTTGCCTTCTATCACTACCAGAAACTTGGCATATTGGTTACAAAACGGGAACGCCATCAATGTCTCCACATGCTGAGTAAAGCCTTTTCTTAATGATCGACAATCACCATCAGACTTCAGAAATAGAATATACCCAATGACATCTCTCAGTCTTGTATAGCCAATTCGAAAAGCGAATGGAAACGTGACAATATGCCATGCGTTCAAGGTGTGAAGTTTCCTCAAAAGATGTCCTGCGAAATCATCCAGACTGGAGTTGATACATCCAACTTCCATGTCTGTGTCATATTGCAGTTTCCTCACCTTCTGAATTTGATCAGGCGACTTGCTGAAATCTACCATGCGAACAGGTTCATTTATTGTACATCCGTCGCTAACGTTTACATTTAAATGTGTATCTGTCAAGTTGTATACCCAGAATTGACGATAGTCGCGGCAAGGTTTCTCAATATTGAAGGCGACCACAAGAGTTCCTTCTTGAGGAAAATATCGTTCACTCGCCTTCAATATACATTTGATCAGGGTACTATTAGTGAATTTCAGATTGGCGTGTAACCCTCCATCTACGCCTTCTAATAATGTGCACACAAATGCCACCACCTGGAAGGTAATAAGTTTCATATATATTAGGTTTGTTCGCAAAGCAGTCAGAAACCAGGAACAAATCGTTCGCGCATGCGCTCTTTCTCCACACGCGTTCGCAAAGCGAGAATCCGTGATTCTGATTTCAATCTTCTGTTCGCAAAGCTCTCACGGACAGTTTCTGTACTATAAGAAAAATTTGCAGACTCTACCATGAATTGTTATCAGAGACATGCGCAGTAACCTATTTTCACGCGCCTGACTCCTCCCTCCAAATCCTTGCTCCAGATTTATAAGCATAGGCTACTTATATGTATGAATAATGGAAGACAATTAAAAGTTTCCCAAAATATAGTTTATATTGCCGATGTATATTGCATGTATAACATGTTAAAGGGAAATATATATTTTATTTGCATATCATATCGATTAAACGCAGAAACTATCGATTCCAAATTCTTGTAACCGTTCGCAAAGTGCAAATCACGGGTAAGTTACAGACTGGACATGCGCAGTACAACCAATTCTCAAGCAGTCACGGATTTGCTTTGCGAACAAACCTATTAATTTTAAAAAAACTCGGGTAGGCTATATCGGGGATGCAGCAGCACTGTACGTGAAATCTCTTGTGCGAACTGACTAAATCTTCCATTTTCCGCAAGTAAGGATTTATTTTCATATTTGCAATAATTAGAATGGGAAATATGCATATGTTTCTCGTATCTAATAGCCTACTATTTAGTTCATATTTTACAATAAATATGACGTTTTCACATTCTCTATTATATTTGTACATCTCAAGTAAGGCTTGACACAAACATTTTCGAACATCTGACAATTAAGCCTACTGAGGCCCTGGTTTCTACATCAATTAGGCCAGACTTGACGTTTATCTATTACATGGTCGTTTTGCAAGTGACCCCCCTAAGTCTGGTTTTAAAAACTTTTGCAAAACCAAAAGTTCTCAGATTGGACAGATGGATCGCGGTGGGCTTGATTTAGGGACAGTGAAGTAGCGTCGTTACTTTCACATGAAAAACTGTAGTCTAAATCTATAATGAAAATTCGTTGTTTTTAGCATAAAGAGCTGACAAAGTTATTCAGACAAAAAATAGTAGGCTATTACTATTAGCCTACTTTAAATTTAATAAATTGCGCATGAATCTTTAAATGCTCCATGTACATATCTCCCCGCACTATACGTGCAAAATACAATATTTATTTTCATTTGCTAAATCTTATTTTGAAATATCGCATGCAAGACAAGTTATCTGGATGGATATCTGTGAAATGAAAAGAATTACTTACGCTGCTTAACTGATATATAAAGTCAAAAGTGTATATGTGAGTATGTGGATATTTGGGTACATTTCTTGACCAATTTGCACGAAATTTAATGCGTATTCCCAGTTCATTCCGGAAAGTAATGAGATCAACATAAAATTCAAACAAACCACTCCTTCCCTTGAAAAATTATATATTTTCTAAAAATACTACACTGAATATTTATAAAAAGTAGCCTACTTCGGTTCTCATGACAACAGTGTATTGTTTGCAGTGTTCTCATAGGGCTTTGGGAGCTACATGATACTGGGCTTTGACAAATTCTGAGGCTATCGATGTAATACATTGGTGTAAATAAATAATGAAGAATGAAATCCACGAGAATAATGCATAGTGTGATGCAGTCACATAACGGTTGTATGGTAACATGAGAGTGAGAGACAAAATATTCCGTACAAGACAGTATAATTTTATGTTACCAGAATTTCTGTGACTTCTTATTTCAACCCTCCCAGGCATGGTGTGTAGAAGCAATGGGGTGAGCCATAAAAACTATTTCAAGCTTTTTCTGAGGGAATAGTTTGAGTGTGATAAGTAGTTCTTTCTCATTTCAAATTCTGCATACCTACATACCGACCTAGAGTTTGTAAATAGAAAATCCTTCATAAGTTAATTTCAAAATACAAAACCCGGGCGACGCCGAGTCTTTAAGCTAGTGAATTTTTTTCATAATAGCATATTTTTTTATTTAAAATTCCCTGGTACCACAGGTTTGATCTGAATGACTCTTGATACCTTGCGCAGAACCGCTAGATTATGATAAGAAATGTTCTGTGAAGAGTAGACTCCATGTCTTAAAAAAAAAGGATCTGCTTTTAATCAGTTTTATCGGTCATCATCTTTAAAAAAAAATTCTTTCACAAACGTCTTTTTAATTACTTCAATGAACATTCATGCCAAACTGAAAAAAAACAACGCGTTTAATCGTGAATGCGTAAAACATAAATTTAGAGACAAACGTACGAATTGCAGCGATGTCGACTTAAATCAGAATATCACTTCAGTCGGTAAATTAGTCTAAAGATAAGTGCAATCACAAAGAGCAACTTTGAAGAGAAATGTCCTGATAATGCTGCACTCTCAGGTCTCGTGTGCACACTACCCTCTAGTTCTTTACTACAATATGTCTACGGATTGTATTGAACTAGGAGGTGCCCGTGGCTTCGCCACGATAATTCTTTTAAAAATTAAAAATTAAGAGTATAATAATTATTAAAGCATTATATTTATTAACACTTGCACGCGAATCATTCATAAACTAAGCCATTAATAATTAATGAAACAGCTAAAATTCCTGCTTTAGAGTACATTCCACGACATGAAAGCGCCCCCTGGGAAAACTATATCAGAATCGATTATGCAGTTCCAAAGAACCTGTGAACACATAATACGTATTGTTTCTCAGCTGTTTATTGACATGAATATGATGTGAATTTTATTTTATTAATTCAGTGTAATTTTCAGAAATTATATAATGTTTCAAGGGAAGGAATGGTTTGTTTGGATTATTATTATCAGCGATATTTCAAGAGATAAAACCATCAATATTTTACAGCTGTTGCCCCCGGCTTCGCCCGCCATTATTCATTAACTCCAGGATTTTTAAGAAAATTACACTGGTAGATTGTTAAAAAATGTTTGTGGTTCAGAGCTATGAAAATTGTAAGTAAAAATAAAATTAGAATATTTGTTCATTGTGTTCATTTCACTTAGGCCTTATATAATAAAGAAACGGTTTTCCTTCCTAATTTTGTAGTCGTCATGAAAGTTTAGACTACGAGAGACGAACATCGCCGAGTATACCCGATGTCTCACGAAGCGGGCGAGCGAGCAAGCACGCTATTTAGGGCCGTTGAATTGTATAAGAGTAGATAGATATTAGAGAAAATAGGTTTTTTAAAAGAACTGAAAGCAGCATATTTATAATTTGGAAGTTATAAACTATCTCACTTTTTTATGCGTACATATATTTGAATATCACTTAACATAACGCAGAATTAATATATAAAATAATAGACTGAAGCAGGTAAAATTAATTACACAGAATATAAAAAACGTATTTAACAAACAAGGTTCAAATTCTATTCATGTGTTACTATTAGCTTAATGAATATTATGTGAAAAAAAATGTTATTATTTTAGCTTTCAAAACAGGCAGAGAAGTGTCCTCTTTTGTGCAAGGGACATGACTGAACTCGGCAAGGCAGGGCATGGGACGGTCGGGCGATTTCATGTAACCTACTTGTGTAATATTAAATTAAGACTTAATCCCTATTGCATGCCTTTAAAAAATGCATTTGGTACTGAATGAAGTACGAAGCATTGAATATTTCATCATTATCTAGTGTATTTATTGCAGGACACAAAAAAATATTATTTCACTTTTCTAAACGAAAAGTGAAGTTTTAAAAACTAAACTGGAACTTCACATAAATGAATGGTCCTTGATACATACCCAAAGTCTACAATACATATTTCTTTGTAAGCAGTGCAATGCTGGCGTGCCAGAGCTGCTGTTTATTCCTTCAGCCACTAGTGAAGAAACTATTGCATTTGTGCCACTGTCATGTATTCTGGTATACCAATTTACAGGATGATATATCGGAGTAGATCATAAGATACAGTGTAATGTAGCCTAAGTGTGCGCTATCATGGGGTGGCTAAGAAAGAAATAATGGAGGAAAATAAAGTAGGCCTACTTATTTTTAACATGGACACAAGTAGGATATAGGACAGCTTATATGTATGAAGATTAAAGAATATACTAGCGTTTCACAAATAAGAACTTCTCTTCTAAGGGAGACTATAATTTCAAGTATCATCACAGTAGAAGTAGCTATCCCCATAATCACAGAGTCCACAAGAGACTTCTTGTACTTCAGAAAGTGCACCTTTAAGGAAAGACAGGTGTGTTGGATTAGCCAATTTAGGAAAAAAAATATTTTTATTGTAATGACAAAATATCCTTTTTATAGTAATGTAAAAAATCAGCATACCTTAGAGTTTAACTGTAAATTTTTATGCCGTTAGGGCGCATGGAGAGGTGTTCCTGACGCCATATTTTTACTCCCATAAAACAGAAATAGGCCTAGTGCTTTGAACAGTTTCTGAATGTACTTCACAATGTAGGCAACACAATTACTAACAGAGTTTTATTATAGGCCTTAATTTTAAAAAATAACTTTTAGTGTCATCAAACCATCATTTATCATCACACTTTATAATTACTATGCAACTTTTTAAAAATAAATAAACCGTCAGTAATATTCTGTAAAACATCAAAGAATTTCCAAAAAATTCAGCTCATATCTTAATATTTGTCGGGTAGAATATATTTCAATTTATTTTAAGAACCATTGAAATTAACTATTACCTTAGAAACAAACTGAGATATCAAACTGAAATTAGAAAATGTAACTTCTGTTAAAGTTTTAGTTAAGTGTATCACTAATCAGTCTTAACATTCGATCAAGGGATGACAGAAGTGTTGAGTTATATCCGTGATAAAAAAAATGCTATTTTTGGATCTTAATGTAAAAAAAAATCATGCATACCCTAAATAATAACCGTGCAAAATTTTATCGGAGAAAATCATAAGAGATAAGCTAATGAAGGTTACGTCGTTGTTCTGGATTGATCTGACCGCTGTCATGGAGGTTGTTGAGGAAGAAATAATAGAGGAAAATAAAGTACTTACAAGTAAAGGGAACCTGAAAGAATATTATGCGTTACACAAATATGGGCTTCTCTGCTAAGGTAGATTATGATTTTAAATAACAACACAGTAGAAGTAGTTGGTCTCCAAAATAAAACAAAAATCGACAAGTGAGTTAATTATAACAGGTCTTTGCCGCATAAGGATACAAGATTCATAAGGACTGAACACAGGAACATCTTCATACCTGTGGCTTTTTTGACCAAAATAAATATATAGGCCTACTCGTATATTAATCATTGATTGGGTACATATAAGCTGCATAGGAACAAAAGGGGATATGAAAATAATGTATAATTATATGTGTGGTAAAGCTACCTAGATCTCCTACAGTAATAAATACAATATTAATAAAATCAGGTAAACTGATGTAACTAAGTGCCAGTATGTTTTTGTTTAAACAGTTATGACTGCAATTATGATATGCAGAATATGTTTTTTTTAAAATTGATTTCCAAGTTAAGCTCCAGATTTATTCATTAAGCAGGGCTTACGGAAGAACAAAGGTCTAGTTTTTTTTTAATGAGATTAAAATCTTCCAGCATCACCTGAACTGTACAGATATGTGATATCATGACAATAGCACACTCACATAAAAATGTAAAAAAAAAAAAAAAATTCAAATTGGCCGGTTTCGGGTTTTGAACCATGGACTCCAGAATGTGAGGCCAAAGCGTTACCATCTCGGCCACCGGGGTCATTTTAACGGTCTAGTTGGATAAGCGCTTGTAAATCGATAGTGTTTTTTGTCATAGCTACCTGTATTTTAATTTCCAAGGCCTTATAAGATAACAGTAAAACAATAGGCAGTGTTGTCAAGATAATTGATTTTCATTTTTTTTTATAAATTCTTTCGAATACGTATATTACCATAAAATAGGCACTAAATTGAGCATTACTCCGAAACAGGTCAACCGATTTTATCTATTATAAATAGACGTCTTCCCATGGACATTATAAATGCGTATACGAAGTTTCATAAATATACGATAAAGCGTATTTGAGTTATTGCGCCTTTAAAGTAGACGTTAAATTGGGGTTTACTCCGGTACCGGTCAACAGATTAGGTTCAAATTCAATAGGGCACTTCTCATGAACGTCATAAATGAGTATACCAGGTTTCATGGAAATCCGATACAGCGTATTTGAGTTATGGCGCCTCATAATCTATTAAAATAGGCACTAAATTGGGCATTACACCGGTACCGGTGAACCGATTTGGTTCAATATCAATAGGGTTCTTCCCATGGACATTATAAACGTGTATACCAAGTTTCATTAAAATTCGACAAAGCGTATTTGAGTTATCGCGCGTACAGACACACGGACGGACGGACGGACGGACGGACGGACGGACAGACAGACAGACGGACAGACATTTTTCGTCCCCACACACAATCTCATAAAGTACCATACTGGCACTTAATAACACGGTATTATTAGTTAACTTATAGCAAGGAATTTATTCCTAGGCGTGCAGCAACAGTAGTGTAATCAAGTTTACGAAACCGAACACAGAGTTTTACAATACAAGGGGTAATAATACAGTGAGTCCCACGCAAGAGTTGGCCAATGACGCGGGTTTCTGCGTCGCGGCTGGCACAGCTCCAACTCCCGAGCGATCGGGTGAAATATCTACGCTAAAAAAGCCGCGATTGGTGTAATGATTCAGGTTTTCACATTTACAGTTAAAATTATAATGAAAATAAAATCAGGTAAACTGATGTAAAAAAGTGCCAGTATGTTTTTTTAATCAGTTATGACTGCAATTATGATATGCAGAATATGTTTTTTTAATTGATTTACAAGTTAAGCTCCAGATTTATTCATTAAGCAGGGCTTAGGGAAGAACAAAGGTCTAGTTTTCTTTTTAATCAGATTAAAATCTTCCAGCATCACAATCGCACACTCACATAAAAATACGAAAAAGAAAGTGAAATTGGCTGGTTTCGGGATTTGAACCATGGAACTCCATAACGTGAGGCCAAAACGTTACCATCTCGGTCACCTGGGTCAGTTTAACGGTCTAGTTGTAAGTTATAAGCGCATGTAAAACAATAGTGTTTTTGTTCATAGCTAACTCTATTTTAATTTCCAAAGCCGTAAAATATCACAGTAAAACAATTGACTATGTTGTCATGATAAATGATTTGCTTTTTTTTTTTTATATAAATTCTTTCCAATACGTATATTATCATAAAATAGGCACCAAATTGAGCATTACTCCGAAACAGGTGAACCGATTTCATCCAGTATCAGTAGACCTCTTCCCATGAACACTATAAATGTGTATACCAAATTCCATAAAAATCCGGTAAAGCGTATTTGAGTTACCGCGTTTTTAAAATAGACACTAAATTGGGTTTTACTCCGGTACCGGACAACCGATTTGGTCCAATATCGGTAGACGTCTTCCCATGTACATTATAAATGGGTATACAAAGTTTCAGGAAAATCCAATAAAGCATATTTGAGTTATCGCGACTTCTCATATATTAACATAAAAGGCAATAAATTGGGCATTATTCCGGTACTGGCCAACCGATTTGGTTGAACATCAACAGACGTCTTTCCATGGATAGTATAAATGCGTATACGAAGTTTCATAAATATCCGATAAGGCGTATTTGAGCTGTTGCGCCTTTAAAATATACACTAAATTGGGTTTTACTCCGGTACCGGTCAACAGATTAGGTTCAAATTTAACAGAGTACTTTTCATGGATGTCGTAAATGCGTATACCAAGTTTAATGGAAATTCGTTACAGCGTATTTGAATTATGGCGCCTTTCTATTAGAAAGGCGCCATAATCTATTAAAATAGGCACTAAATTGGGCATTACTCCGGTACCGGTGAACCGATTTGGTTCAATATCAATAGGGTTCTTCCCATTGACATTATAAATGTGTTTTCCAAGTTTCATGAAAATCCGAAAAAGCGTATTTGAGTTAGAGCGCGTACAGACACACGGACGGACAGACAGACAGACGGACAGACATTTTTCGTCCCCCACACAATCTCATAAAGTACCATACTGGCACTTAATAACCACGTACCTCTTCACAAGAGATGTTAGAAATGTTCTCCTCTTGCATACGCACAAAACTGGCGCCTTTTTTAGAAGATTTTCTTTCACGCGCCTAAGTTCAGCTTCCGAGATAGAGTTAATTTCTCTTCTAATGTTCTAATGTGTGGGGAATTTACCTATGCAATTTATTTTTCAAGTTCCCCATAAATAATAGTCACATAGGCTATTTTAGAAGAACTTAAAGACAGTATCACAAGAGAAATTAACTCTATCTCGGAAGCTGAATTTACGCGCGTGAAAGAAAATTCTCTAAAAAGGTGCCAGCGTTGTGCGTATTCAAGAGGAGAACATTTCTAACATCCCTTGTGATGAGGTACGTGGTTATTTCCATTGTAATTTTAACTGTAAATGTGAGAATCTGAATCATAACACCGACCGCGGCTTTATTAGCGTAGATATTTCACCCGATCGCCCGGGAGGTGGAGCTGTGTCTGCAGCGACGCAGAAACCCGCGTCATTGGCCAACTCTTGCGTGGGACTCACTGTATATCTTTATTAAACAGTCGAAGGTAAAAGAAGCACTTTTAAGTGTAGATGATATTAATTAAAAGGAGAAAATTATACCACCCTGTGTTGTCAAATTATAGCACTCCAGGGCGACCAACTTTGATTTTCTGCTTCACAAATTCTCCCTATATAGTCAACTGTTGTAAATGCAAACAACACAACAAATCACTGATGATGAAAAGAAACAAGTGACTATCACAACAGCGCTGAGCAACGAAATAGGTACGAAATAGGTAAAATGAATCTAATTCGTAATCTATAATTTGTCTATAAATATTGATTATCTAAAAAATAGTTCAAAGCTATTTCATTCTGCTCGCAGAAAAAAATCTCGCTTTTAACTCATGTATCATAAATAACTATGTCTTTCATTATCGATTCCTAAACTTCCAAAGTCCTATGTAAGTTCGTTCTCACCTTCATTAGAAAAAAACAAAACACTTCACTTAATTAAAATCATTAAAGAATAATGGAACGCAATTACTAGGGAAACTCTTTTCCCGGAGGTAATAATGTGTTCCCGGGAGAAAAAAAATTTCCCGCTGCAGCGGAGTAATTTCCCCGCAGCAGTAATCTAACCGTCTTTTATTTCAGTTTGCTCAATTGATCGAGCACGACCTGCAATTTATTTGATATCCTAACACTGGAGCCTTCCATCCTCATGTTCAGCGTATCTATAAAAGCTATTATAGGGGAAGGCGCCCTGAAATGGTCTCATATTAAATGGGCCCATACCTTTAACAATGCTACTTTTTTAAAATGAAGGGATCAAAGATGAGAGAAAATGCTGGGGAATTAAAACACATATTATTGTCTTTGTGAATTATACACAGTAAATAATATTACGGAACCGAGCGAGGTGGTCTTGGACTCGCATTTGGGAAGACTCGTGTTCAAACCCCGTAGCCGGCCATCTTGACCTGGGGTTTTTCATGGTTTCCCATTAGTAAATGCAAATGCCGAATTTAGGGTTGCCACCTTTTGGTAAGGCTAAGGAGGGACACTTATTGAATATATGCATATCGCCGATCTTCATACCTAAATTTGTACATGGAACATTTTATTAATAAGAGAAAGATGGCACATATTCGTTAGAAACCAAAAACTGAATAGGCTGTGTAACAGTAACACTAACTTTAGAAAAGAAAAGGCTAGCAAAATAATAAAAAATATATATAATGCGTCCCTCTTAGGCATAATTCGGGATGCAGAAAATGTTCTTAAAATGCGGGATGTCCCGCCAAATTCGGGACAGGTGGCAACGCTAGCCGAATTATATATATACTTACCAGGACTCAACGCCCCTTTTTCATTCTGTATCATGTCTACTAAAATTCAATATAGTAACTGTTGGAAACAATAGACGCCGAAATTTATGCATTATTGAGTTTGGCTAGTCTTTATGTTTCGTATACTAAAAGTGCCAATGTCTGTTGCTATTAATAGACATAATACAGAAACCTTTTAGGCCAATGTCGGAAGTTCTCAGCAAAAAATGTTATATATATATAATAAGCGGCGTTGTCTTTACTGACTGCCTGAATGAATGAATGACTCACAGAAAAACAACGTAGAGCCTAAACTATAATAGGTAGAGACTTGGAATTTTGACAGTACCTTCATTTCATAATGTAAGTGCACATTAAGAAAGGATTTTGGAAATGTTTTATTATAAATGCAAAAAATCAAATGTTTTCGAGGAGACGAAATACCTTATTACAAAAGAATTAATCAAATACAAATCACATTGCATGTACAGTTCTCATGACAACAGTGTAATGTTGACAGTGTTCACAGGTAGCTTTGGAAGTGCATGATAAGGGACTTTGACAAATTAGAGAAGCTATCGATATAATTCATTGGTGTAAATAAATAATGAATAATGAAATCCACGAAAATAATGCACAATATGATGCAGTCACATAACTTCCTCTACCCTGGACATTTTGATGTAGAATAAGAGTTCGTATTGCAGGGACAGCATTTTCAGTTGTCTCAGCCCGAGAGTGTGCCAACGAATATGCCATATCAGAAGTCGGTAAAAATCATATCCACTGATACGTTATTCAGTGCTTCCCCACCAATGAAGAACTTAAAGATGTCGTGAAGACCTATCTCAATACGCTGGCGGCAACCTTCTATGAAGAGGGCATTGGGAAGCTCGTCCACCGAAAATACAAATGTCTTCATTTTCAAGGTGACTATGCCGAAAAGTAACTGTGGTTGCACTTGACTCCTGGTAATAAATAGTATATTGCGATACAAGTGCCGTAAGCGGTGCATACGGATCGAGGAAAGAGTTTTTTTTAATTTTCGAGATCCGTTATGCGCTTACGGAACGAATATTGCATGCTATTTTTTGCACGATGAATATTTATATCAATTTATTTATATTAATTGATATATTAGCTGAAAATATTATGTATATACACTATTGAAGATGGATGTTTATATTTCAGAAAGTGATTCCTATGTGCTGGTTGTTATGGGGACCGAATATTTGTCTTGTTAAAGTCGCCACAAACTGGGAGGCCTTGGTTTTGGTCTTCCATAAAGGCTTGTATTATTATGATTTTACTTACGGCATTTGTGCTTTTTGTAATTTTTACCGCACGGAGATTTCTTTTGTTATCATAGCAACCAGACTGCGTGCGGGAATGTCAAGTTACGATCCACGGCAACAATATTCGTAAGTACCACTAATTAGTTACGTCGTGCAAAAACCATTTTGTGATTTACCCTTGTCTTCATTTTATGGCCCATCGGAGGTCGTACTAGATTCGTCCGCTAAAGCCTTGCTTTGCGTACTTGATACATAAACAGCTAATTTAAATTTCTTTGACATTTCCGCCCTGCTTATTATTCAAGGTTCCAGTGACTCCGAGTCACTTGTGTCTCATTCTGTCCACCTTCCCCTAAGGGAGAAGCGTGATGGATGCTTTTCTGAGAGCAACTGATTCCGCTTTCTGGAGCTCTCTTGGGAATTTTCAGAGATTCTCTGTGGGATTACAGGAAATCCGGAATTAATTCTCATTCGCGAATCTGTTCTGAATTCAAAGTGCTTCTCTTTGAGCTGGGATTAGGTGCAGTGTTACCAACACGAATATTTCAAGAGTAATACGGCGTTCTAATAAAGAAGGGGATTTAATTTCTTTTATGGAACGAAACAGAGGCGTACCCGTCCCACCACTGGATTAGCGTCGTATGTATCTTTGTACACAAAAGTTACAGCCACGGAGTTGTCATACTGTCAACAGTTTTCAATGAGAAAAGCCTTTTTTCCTTGCATGATCATCAAAGCAAGCCAAAAGCACATAAAGCACAATGTCAATTGGACACGAGGTTGGCACCTTGAGCTTGATTTTAATAACCTGAGGGTTTAGAAATAGTAATATTAAAAACACAAAGTATAATTGTGTAGGGGAAATGGAAAACGCTGAAAGTGCCAAAAAATAAAAAAAATCGATTTTTTGCATGGAATGTGTTGTAAGCGACATCGCCAATAACCTAGAGAAGGTTGAAAGTGCCAGAAAAATTCCTACTAGTTCCTAGAGCAGTCGCAAGGAGGACCACCGTGAAAGCGCCCGCTGACCGTCAGTGGAAAAGGCTGAAAGTGCCACCCGCCACCACTATGAACATTCATCCTTTACGTGTAATGAGTGCTGGACTTCCAGCCTTTTAACTAACAAGGTATGGCACTTACAGCGTTTCCCCCCCCCCCAAAAAAATATGATGGCACTTTCAGCTTTTCACATGCAAAATCAAGTTAGTCCTATATATATATAAATGAATGTATGTCTGTGTGTGTGTCCTTTATGCATTACTACACCATTCATCCGATCGCCATGAAACTTTGGGAAGTTGTTGGGTACATTCCCGGGAAGGTTTCTGTCATACTACATTTTTAATTTTAGCTTCCGTTCGCAAGTTATGAGTGAAAAACGGGCAGAAAACGTGTATTTTTTGCGTTTTCGAAGCATCGGTTTTCAGTAATAAATTTCAATGCCAAATCAATTACGGTAGGCTTTGGCTATTTTTGTCATACCTTGGAAATTAAACTTTCGCGATCGCTTGAATGTTGTAGCTCACGCTGGTCGATTCATTTGTTTATAATGTCAAGGCCGCAGACATATGAAATTTTCAACCTACACTGAAGAGGATTATTATTATTATTATTATTATTATTATTAAATTATGATGATTATTATTATTATTATTATTATTATTATTATTATTACTAGAGGGATAGTCAATATAGGCCTAAATATGGTCAAACGTTGTTCGATTTGGACGAAACTCACTATACAGGGGTTTTCTGGGCCAAGGATCTCGAATCTGAGGTAGCTTTTACCAGGCGACGCTATCTAATCGAGGTATGTAATTCACGTGATTTAGGTGTTAATAAATATAATGATTTAACTATTATGCTCCTAATTTTTAATTTTTTAAATAATTATCGCGTGCGAAGCCGCGGGCACACGCTAGTGTACAATAAAAAGAAACAACTCTTGAAAAACAAATAAAAATATATTTTGTATTTTTAATGAATTTTATAGATTTTTAAAGGATACAGTATAAGTTTTATGAAGTTTTTATTGAATACTGAAAATTTTACTTTGTGGCACTTTCAGCCATTTCCATTTCCATTACACAATTTCAAAAGTCGCGTAGGCTGTGTCGTGGACGCAGCCGCAGGGAACCTGAAACGTTTAAATGCTTTGTGCGTGCTGCCTAAATCCAGCGTAAGTTATGATTTGCAATGGAATACTATTTTTTTTTTAATAATTTAAAATTAACATAGCAAAAAATTAACATAACTTACTGTACCTCCTTTTTGTTAAATTTGTAGCTGACGGAGAATGTATTTTATACCCTACGATTTAACTAATATTTTAAGATTAATATAACTACATTTAATATATTTTTTCTGTTAAATTTGTAAAGGCAGAATGTGTACTCGCTTCATGTATGTTATACCATATCCTAGTTAATATTTTAAAATTAATTCAGTTATAATACCTAATATTAAGTTATGATTTATAATTATTATACCTATAATTTGAGGACTAAAAATGGGGACTAGAGAAAACTGCATAACGACGAGCTTCATAACCTGTACTCGTCAAGGATGTAGTAAGGGTAGCTAAAGGCGCGGAGGAAAGATATAGGCCTATCTAAAAAATAACGTCTGGGAGACCCGAAGGGAAAATACCACTTGGAAGACCTAGACGTAGGAACATAGGACTTGAAAGTAGTTTTCTCGTAACTTTTGTTTATGTATTTGTTAGAAATGTTCCTGTTAAAGTAAATTATACATTTTTTGGCGTCAATTTTCTTGTAATTATGTGTAGAATTGATATATAACAAACATTTTTAGATAAAATGACATAACTTATTAAAAAACCTTAGATTGATTGAAGTAGACTAGGTGACTTATGGGGCTGAAATTACGGTCGGTCCTAATCCCCTGCGCTTGTAAATGTGAGGGTGCTTGCGGGTGATGGAACCTACCTGGCCCCACACGCCAACCCTGTTTGCTAAGGGTATAATTTTTTTTATATGCGATTTTAGCGCAAGTTATCCCTCTCGTAATACCGATTAAAAAAAACTCTAAAATACTAATAAAGATAGAATATTGAAATAAGTTGTCAAAGATTATGGTGTTACATAAAGAGTACATGAACGTCATGAAGGTGGGTGTAACGACACTGTATTTCAAATCATTGACTGCCGATACATGACTCAGAGGGGCAAACAGGTTGGACGGGATTGGCTGACCTCATCCACTGCAGGAGGTGTTGGTCATCTCATTATGCAACTAGTCACTGCAGATTCTATCACTTCAACACTTGTTAGAGGTGTCCAACTGACCAATCCAAATTTTATCAAGCTAAGTATCAGGTATCTATAGCGGACGTATCACAATGGATATACAGTAGCAGGTGCCTGCGGCTTCGCCTGCATTTATTAATTCAACCGTTAGAGGTTTAAAATAATTTTGAACAGCAAAATAACTAAACCATCACATTTATTAATGTTTTCATCTAAAATGCATGAATTACATAATTTTATAATAAAAGGTTTCCAGAGGGGGGTTGCGAGGCGATGGGCTTACCACCTGTCCCTCTACCCTCTCTCTGAAAATAAGCATATCAAAATTAGTATAGGTAATGAAACCTCCACTTGGAGGCCCCTTCGCCCCACCTGGGGATCATAGGGTACCAGATACAGATACCAGATAATAAAAGGTTTAATGAAGAATTAGAACGCCTTCAATTAGAACTGAAGGAAGAAAGCCCTAAAAATAAAAAAAAATAAACAGGGAGCTACGGTTTTTTATGTTGCCACAAATGAGACTTCTACTAGCATTTGACCTGAAAAAATTCAAACCACAAAATTGTGGAGAAGTTAAGCGAAAAAATTCAAAAGTTAATACTGTATCAATAAACACTAGCTTTTTCGGGATTCAAACCCTCGCTCCTAATTGGGTGGATAAAAATGCTTTATAGTTAGCTGAGGATAATGTGAAACTACTGATTGCTTCAGTTGTTACAGATGCTAACCGCACGTTAGATCAACAAGGGACAAAATAAAATCAGGTAAACTGATATAACAAAGTGCCAGATGTAGTTAGTTAATAGGCCGCATTTCAGAAACCATTGAGTTTTAGGGAACGGTTTCTGGGGGGAAAAATTATAAGCATATGTGAAGGGAAAAGTGGGATAACTAGAATATTAACAGAACGAATTTACAACGAATGCCTCATGTCTAAAGCGAGGCATGATACAATAAATTTACAAACATCTGACTGCATTGTATTCAAGGCCCTCAGTGAATAGCAACGTGGCTTTGTAGTATAGTGATGATTTCCCATTTAAAAAGCATGTGACCTTCAATTAGTCGTTACTCCGATATCGGTCAACCGATTTGGTCCAAAATCAATATGCTTCTTTCCATGGACGTAATAAATGCGTATACCAAGTTTCATGGAAATCCGATAAAGCGTATTTGAGTTATCGCGCATACATTCTTGCACTTAATAAATAATTGAAATTGCTAAAAATAATCACGTGTTCCCATACGGGTGCACAGATTCGAAACTATAGAATTAAAATAAACCTTACCTTAATATGTAAACAATTAATAATCAATTAAAATGATTGATAAGTAAAAACATAAAAATCCGGCTTCGAGGTGCATTTCACGATTAGAGTCTGCCTACCGGGGAAAAAAAAAACACCCTTAGATTCGAGATTTCTAGTTCAAAAAACTTCTCTTAGCGAGTTTTATCCAATCCGTTAAAAGTTTCCACATTTACATCTACGTACGCAATCCTCTTTCCGTCCGCCTATGTAAAAAAGATATCAGATCTCTGCGTGAAGTAGATTTGGCTGGGCAACGCAATTTTTTTAGTACGACGTATATTGTGTATGGTGCTGTAGTGATAGAGGCTTCAATTTACTCTCAGATACGCTGGATATCCAACCAACCTCTGACAAAACTTATTTTACGAGGCGCGTCCATAAAGTACGTTTCCCAGGGGTTGTATACAAAGACAAACTACAATTTCATGGACATATATATTCCACAGATGCAGCAAGTGTTCAGCTATTTTTCAACATATCGCCACGCCACCGGAACTGAAACATTTGTCATACTGTGGAATCAACTTTTGAATACCTGTGTCGTAGAAGTGTGCGGCCTGGGATTTGAACCACTGTGTGACAAACATCTCCGCCTCTCTGTCATTCTCAGTCATTAGGCTACCTGCCATTTCTTTAGGTGTAGGAAAAGACGGAAATAACTGGGAACGAAATCCGGGCTTTAGGGTGGATGTTTAAACATCTCCTAGCAAGTCCCCTGCAGAAGTTCGACTGGGAGGTGTTTAAACATTCACCCTAAAGCCCGGACCTCGCTCCCAGTGATTTCCATCTTTTCCTACACCTCACGAAATGACAAAGAATGACAGAGAGGCGAAGGTGGTTGTCACACGGTGGTTCAAATCCCAGGCGGCACACTTCTACGACCCAGGTATTCAAAAGTTGGTGCCACGGAAAGACAAATGTTTCCATTCCGGTGATGAATATGTTGAAAAATAGCTCAACACTGGCTGTGCCTGTTGCAAAAATATTTCCTTGAAATTCTGTTTTGTTTCTGTAAACGGCCCTATGGAAAGTTACTTTCTGGACGAGCCTCGTAATTCGATGTAATTTTATAATATGTATGTTGCTGCCATTAAATTTACAATCTCGTATTACTACAATTACAAGAAAGGCCTAGACTACCACCTTCTAGTATTGAACGTACAGTCGGTCAAATAAAAAACGTCGGGCGGTATTTGATTAAGTATCACGAACGAGCATATGCGCATGTACAGGAAGACTTAAGGTTAGGTTCACACACGCCTCTTGTCTATCCATGTATTTTCTTGATTATTTGGTCAGTTTTGTTCCAAAACAAACATGTATAGAAGGCTGTGGCTATATGCCTCAAATCCGCCATATTCTTGGTTGCAAATGTTTATAATATTAATAATTAATAGATTCGCGAGGAATATGTTTATTCAAGGAGCATTTTTTAAAGATTTTATTTTATAATACCGGCACTTCTAGTGCAAAATCAATTACTTACGCTCAACTTCTGCAACCAGTCTAGCATCGAAAAACGCGGCCTTCCGCAGATCCACGCTTCCTATGAAAACTTCCGGTCGCATTATAGTAAAGTTCGCACCACTGCACTGAGCTGCTCTTTCATAAATATGGAACCTTCTCGCTGCTTCAGAGGCCGAAAAATGCAGGTCAATTACAGCCCTAACTACACTTTCTCTCACTTTAGCATTTGTATGTGGCGATGACACAAAGCAAAATGAATTATGACAATACATTAAGTTGAATATCGTGTGTTGAGCTTTCCGCGTTGTTCATTTTTTCCCTCGTTGTTCATTTTTTCCCTCCTGTCGCATGGCCTCATATGTTCCGAAAATGACCTGTATTTTATGTTTTTTATAGGAAACTTGTGAACTAATGCGCTAAAACTTTAATTTTAACTGCATACGAGTCCCGACGTTTTTTATTTGACCGACTGTACAGTGAACGCATCATGCATAGGCCTATTCAAACCTATCAGAGTTCTATCACAGACTAAGCCGGAGTAAACGAAACATATAACGTTTACGCAAGTAATTTTAAAGACCAACTTTTCCTTTGCCGAATTATTTTTCCTCTTCGATCTTAAGAGTGAAATAAGCCTTAGAGAAAGTTTTTATTGGAACTACGACTCAAGAAAAACAGCCAATAAGATCTCTGGCTTTGAGATCAAACAGCCCCCACACAGCCGTCTCTAATTAAAGAGATTTTCAAACAAAGCTTTGCTTTGTGACGTCAGCACAACATTCAAATCACCATCTAGATAAAGAGTTTAATATAAGAAATAAACACAGAGGCTAAATTGAACTAATGGAATTGGATTTCTTTGCGAACAAATTTAGGAAGCGACAGAAGAGATATGTTTAATATAATCAAGAAGAGAAAGATCTTGCTTACTATTATACAGAGTGGATTGCAATATCACACCAGACACATTTATTAATTCGCGGGTGCGCGGGCAAAGAGAGTTAAGTCCACCATCCTCAAAAATTGATATATGTCGACAGAATTATAGATAAATATGTTCCCTACATTTGTGTTAAGTCCAGTAAGTCATATTAAAAAAACGTACGGTAGTCATGGATGTGTGCATAATGGGTTTATCCATCTCTAAAGCGATTTTGGGTGGGTCAAGTGTGTTAAGACACTCTAATTCTCAGTAAAAAGAAAGTGGACTTAACTCTCTTTGCCCGCGCACCCGCGAATTATTTTCGTCAAGTAGAAACCTCTTCAAAAATATCGTGCTCTACAATATCTCGTTTTTCTTTTAATTTCTCTTACATAAATGAGGTACAGCAGAAACATGGCGGAAAACTCTCACACACCATATCTATTTTTATCTATTACTTTTTAATATATTTATTATACTCTTTTTTATGTATTTATTAAATGCCAGAATGGTACTGCCATGCAGTTATTTTTGGAGCGAACATTGCCTCTCTATGGTGACAGGGCCGATACGTTTATTTGATGAGATTTTGTCCAAATAAAACAATTTTTCTGAAATTCGTTTAAAAACGGGATTACGTTTATTTTTCGCGTTATTTCGAGATTCAAAACTGAGTTTTTTGGGGGATTATGGTAGGTGGTAAAAGAAATTTGTCAAAATGAGAACAATTAATTGTTATCGCGCCTCCCAAATTTCACGGATCTGTTTTAATAAGTAATCTACTCTTATACAATTGAAGGGCTTAGTGGAATAAGGGGGTATCCCTCAAAGTTGTGTTTTTGAGATATTTAGTGTTTTATTAGATTTTCCATAACTCAAGTAAAAAATTACCAATCACGAAATACTTTTGGTATTATATTAGGAAGGTTTTGATCTAACTTTCTGCAAATGTAGGACAAAATATTTTAATTTATAATATTAGAAACTTTTACTTAACTTCTAGATATCATATAATATTTACAACACAAGTGACAAAAAACTTTCAAACATCAATATCAAATGAATCGTGTCCATTGTTCTCTCCCCTTCACACATATTGTCTGACTTTAAATTTAAATAAAAGTCATGGTACACTGGGGGTATGAACTTCAACAATGAATTTATGTCACGAAATTTAGCTGCCTTGATTGGCCTCCCATTGAGGTACTTTGGTTCGAAAACTATGCCAGCGATATTCTGTGACTTTCCTTTCCCTTTCTGAAAGCTGATGGTAGAATAAGTGCCTAAATCACTGTATTTGAAATGCACGTCCACTTTATGCCCACCCTCGAATCTTGGAATCGATGCTTTTCGAAAGTCCACATTTCTGCCAGAACGGGATTTTTTTTCTTTTTGTTAGTTTGCTTGTTAATGGAGTCAGACTAACAAAATTTTCTTTCCTCATTTCTAGTACAGTGAATGGTTTATTTTTCCTTGCATTTCTTATGAGATTTGCCTACTCCTGAGGTGTATATACAGTACATACTGGGTACATCGTTTTAGTTTTTCAATGATGCCAAAATCAGCATCACATGGCAAATACGTATAGCCTGGAACCAGGAACCTGTGTTCTATGCTCTCAAACTAGCCCATTTGAACCATGTACATCCACATGCACATGATATACATGTGATATGAAAGCTGCTCCCCCATTGGGCAATCCAGTAAACAGCTGACCAATCATGATGAGGGTTTCAAAGAGGTGTGGGATAGCCTCCATATTCCACTCAGAAAATGTTGACAACAGTTCCAAGGACTTTTATTATCCTCTCCAACTTTTCAGGGGGGCTATCCCACACTCTAAGAGTACAATAAACTAACACTAGATGGACTCAGGTTACATAATATGCAACTAGCTCATTTTTGACCAAAATGAGAGATACCCCCTTATTCCACTAAGCCCTTCTTCAACGGCCCTAAATAGCGTGCTCACTCTCTCACTTCGTGAGACTCGGGTATACTCGGCGATGTTCGTCTCTCGCAGTCTAAACTTTCACGAAGAGTATAAAATTAGGAAAACCGTTATTATATAACGTCTAAGTTAAATGAACACAATGAACAAATATTCTAATTTTATTTTTATTTACAATTTTCATAGCTTTGAACCACAAACATTTTTAATAAACTGCCAGTGTAAATTTCTTTAAAATCCTGGAGTCAATTAATAATGGCGGGCGAAGCCGAGGGCACCAGTTATAATATATTGATATTTTAACCCTGGAAGTATCGTGGACAATAAAAATCCAAACAAACCCCTCCTTCCTTTGATAAATTATATAATTTATGAAAATTACACTGAATTTATTAAATCAAATTCACATCATATTCATCTGTCAACAAACAGTTGAGAAACAATACGTATTATCGGTGTTCACAGGTAGCTTTGAAATGCATAAAACTTATGATATAATTAATTTATTAAATCTAGTACTGGTAGGAACGAATTATATTCTAAAGGAAAAAGCGATAGTGTATGATGAGATATTTTAAATAAAAATTGATGAAGCCAGCGCTGACTTTTGTAAATGTATTGTCAGTGCCTTCAGAATTCTAGACCTGTAAGTTTCGCATTTAAGCATCATTTTAACCGTGGCAAAGTCACGGGCTATATTCTAGGATATAACAATAGGCTACAATCGGCTCACAAATATCGTTAAAGGAAGGTTTAAAAATAAAACCTTTATTTATTTATTATTTATTATGATGAGAATATAACAGGCTCATTACCCAATTACAATATTCTCTTACACTAATTGCACCAATTTTACAAAATAGCGTCACAACAAACTAAGACTAATATTACAACACTACAATAGGCTACTAATATTAGATATTTAATGTAATATTAAAAATATTGAAATTAATACTTTACAACAACAACAACAAAAAACACAGAAAAAAGAAACAAGAAACACATACGTTAATTATGAAAATTACACAATGAAGGGAACAAATGAAAAAAAGCCTATAAGTTCAATCCCTGCTTCGTCCCCTACTGGATAACGATAGTGATAGGAAAAAGTAACCTCAGAAAATCTTCTCTACCCCACAAATACGATGTGCAATGACCGAAGCTCGATATAAACTCCAACAAATCGGCCTTAAGAAACCCTTTATATACAGTGTCTGTTTCTACCCCATGCTGAGTATACGGGCAGGGAAAATCTCATCCTTACAAAGAAGCTGTGTATAAAATTCAGAAGAGAGATTTAACAAATCCCCGAAGTAAACTGGGAAAGCACGTTTTCAATATTTATGTGCAGTGAGGAAGAACAGCTCTCAGAATACAGGGGTCTCCAAATGCTTTCTTTTGGTTTTCTTCTGAACGAATGAAGATTTAGTTATTATATGTCTCAGGCTAGTTTGATCCTGTTCAAAACAAAGGGGAGGAGAACTCACAGAGAGTTCGCGGAAAATTCGCATCATGTAACAAAACCTGATTGGTTAATGTGATTAGCATGCGCCATTAGCAGGGTGTGGCTAAGGAGTGTTCGTAAGTTCATGCAACAATAATATCAACAATTACACATGAAATAACAAACTCTCACTGGCATCGTCATTATAGCACTGTATATCAATTAGTAAACAAAACATAAAGAATTCATTTTTTAAGATAGAGAGGTAGTGAGTTGTACTGAGAATAAACAAACTACCCATTATCACGGTGATGATATGCGTTCTCATTAGCGGAGCTGTACAACAGCTGAAACTATGACGGCCACATTTCTTTGTTTTGAACAGGATCAAACTTCCCTGACATATATTTTAACACCAACTTGGAATGGGGTTTTGACTATTGCTGGGACAAATAACTGGATAACAGTTAACTGGACATACAATTAATTGTAGAGAAGATAAAACAGTTAACTGTTATTTGAACACATAGTTAACTGGATATTATCTGGATATTATGTCGATTATCCAGACATTTCCACTGCTGTTAATTATTTTAAAAATTACCTGGATAATCACAAATAACTGATTAGCTGATTAACTGAAAAAGAGATAATGGTTATTTGAACAATTATTTGCTCAGTTAATCAGTTAGCTTTCATCCGAACAATCCAAACTCTTATTTTGAAGTGCTCGTCCTTACCTGTGCAATGAGAAAAAATACGGGTTTTTAAAACTTTGCAGCTCGGCGCGAATGGTCTTGTGGTTAGCGTCGCTGACTACAGATCCGTCGGCCCGGGTTCGATTCCCGGTACATCCTCGGATTTTTCTGAGGTAGGGAGGTCTGGTAGGGGTGCACTCAGCCTCGTGATTCCAAATTGAGGAGCTACTTGATAGAGAAGTAGCGGCTCCGGTCATGAAAACCACCAATAACGGCCGTGGGTGTCGGCATGCTGACCACATGCCCCCCAATCCTGCCATCTGCCTACGGGAGATGACGCAGCGGTCGGGTGGTAGGCCAAGTCCCTCCAGGGATGTAGTGCCACGGAGCTCGGCGCGAAATAACTGAATGGGATATCGAGTATCTTCAGTATAATACGACCAGATTTGCCCCTTTTGCTGATGTCGCTAGTGTTAAGGCTAGTTTACACGACGAAATTAGGTTTCGTAAGTAAGTTTCGCAACTGTTTTTTGCTTGACTGCGCAAGCGCTAGATGTACTGGCGACAATGAGTTACGAAACTACGCAGATTCGGCTGATTCCAACTTTTCAGGAAACTATAACAGTAATTTTGATATTTTACGCTTATTTAGCTTGTTCGCGTTTCGTCAAATGAAATGGGAAGTGAGGAAATTGTGAAATGCCTGTATTCATACGTGTTTCAAACATTCATATGGGATTTTAACAACCTGAACTTCAGAAATAACATGAAATGTGTGGTTACATTGGAAAGAAAATGTGTGTAATTAGTTTCATGAAATCACTTTCTAGAAAGTGGTTACGAAACCTAGTGCCATCGTGTAAACTAGCCTTTAAGTGTTGATTTGTTAGTTTGTTTGTTGCTGCGGAGGGTCGTTGGCGAGCGGAAATTTAGGAGGTACAATCAACAACGAAACCAATAGGCCTACACATTTCACTTATCTGAAGTAATATGTGACTGTAAGGCCATATTCCTGAAAAAGACTTTGGAAGATGACTTCCAAAAGTAGACTTTCTTGGCAAATTTTAATTTTGTAGAACATCGTATTCATATACCTTTGGTAGATTGATAGATAAAATTCCTCCTTATTCCCTCAAATTTCTACTTAAAAATGAAAGCACAACCACTTGGGGTTACTTTGAAAAATAAAACATCATGATTTATTGTTAAATAATATAAAATAAGCCTATGTGTACTGTTCATATGTGCAACTAAAACCAATGATAAAAAATAGTTTCCATTCAATACCTGTTGAATGTCGTTAAAAAATATAAATGTCTTGATACTTTGCTTTTGAGACCAGGTGCCATGATTTATACCCCGTTATCTTTCCGGCGTAATTAAATGCACATTACTCCTATCGTTTCATTCTTAATGTGCTTAATGGCCTCTAGCTCTGAAGGACGTTTTATTATTATTATTATTATTATTATTATTATTATTATTATTATCATCATCATCATCATCATCATTATTATTATTATTATTATTATTATTATTATTATTATTATGTGTTCGCTCTCATTTTCCTCCAGTTCTTGGCTTCCCCTTTCAGTAACAAGTATTTTCTTTTCTTGTATAAATCGAGTAGCAGCTGGATTCTCCTTCTTCCAATACCTGGAATTCCCTACAATTTCCTTTCGATGGCGTCATGCAGCACACAATTTCTTCTCAGGATACGTACGCCCTATCTAGTTCGCTTTTGTTAAGGATTTCTTCTTGTTCACGCTTCTCAGGACTTCATTTGTCACTTTGTCCACCTCTTTTATTTTAGGTAGATTTCGAAGAAAAATCTACCTATTGCAATGGATACCATGTCATGATTTTCGAAAAATTCTTTCATATCTTTACGTTTCATACTCCCCTGAGTACGAAACCACCGCCCGTTCAAAAAAAAAAAAAAAAAAATGTGATATATATATATATATATATCTTTACACGATAGCGGCCGTAATTTTGAAGATATTTGAACCAAATTTTAATATGTTATTTCTAGGCCCAATAGTTCGGACAAGTTCGTTAATGAGCAAAATTGGCCCAAGGGGGTGGTCGGGGGAGGGGGTTGAAATTTTTAAAAATGTATATCTCGGCCCCTATGAAGTATAGAGGGAAACTTTGTTTGAATAAATTAGAGTACTCCCTATGGAGTTCACAGTGACACCAACGATTCGGGGGTTCGAGTGAGGGTGGGGGTGGGGGGATGAAAATTCGAAACTTTTGAAACCACGTCTTGTGGGGTATCGTTGAAAAGCTCTTGATGAGCTCTCATATGACGCGAGATTTTAATGTTTGAAAATAATAACACTTAAAAGAATTATTATAATATCATAATTTTGTCTTGTTTAGCGGCTTTGCTAATTTTATTCATTGCTGATCTTGCGCACGGCCTCCCAGAATATTATATCCTATTCTTGTTGTCAAAACAAATGATTGTAGGCTCTTCCTCTTTACTGCAGGTTTGCCATGCCAAGGCTAAAAAAGATGAGTGCTGCGCAGCGATAATAAATTAAACCAAAGCACTTTGAAATCTACCTCAGCCTGTAGGCCTGCCTAAAGGGATTTTTTCAATTTTTCTCCAGCTCCACATTTCATAATTTTCCAGATATTTCTAAATTTTTCATAGTATCCACGTTTCCCACCCGTATAAAGCAATCTTCCGGACGTATTACATAGGACCCGTATTTTGATGAGCTAAAGAATGCTTCAAAATGTATTTAAAATGACCTAACAAGAAAAAAGAATTACTTAACAATTAGGCCTAACTTTATTTGTCTATCTCCTTGCACATTGTCATTCAATACTCTATTACAGTAAGTTACAAACAATGTCACTATACTCCGGAACAAACTGTTTTAATTTCGCGGAAATACTTGGCTTTACTTACGGCATGTCGAAATAAAAATACAGGGTGTCCGGGAAAGACCTGACGAAAAAGAAATAATTATATATCTGAAACTATTGCATTTATTGACGTGATGTTTTCACGGTTACAAAGAGAAACACGATGATTTTTAATAAGCTTCTACGTGAGCACCATTTGTGGCCCGAGACTCAATTTCGTGCCACACACGCGAAAACATCTAGGGTGTGACTAGTGCTATTGCATCGTAGATTCGGCCACGCAAATCTGCATTATCGGACACAGGCGTGCGATACACTCTGTCTTTCACAAAACCCCAGAGAAAGAAATCCAGTTTGGTCATGTCAGGTGACCTTGGCGGCCATGGTGTAGGTCCTTCTCTCCCATGGACTGTGAATTTTGGCATTTGCAGTTGTCTTGCCGCCTCACGAATGGATTTCCTCGGGCTTCTTACAAAAGCAGCCCGTGCCCTTTCAATGTCATTGTCGTTTATGCGCGATTTCTTTGCCTTTCCCTGCTGTGACTCAACATTACCTATCTCCAGAAAATGCTTGTGCCAATGAAGGATGCTGTTTCGGGCGAGAGGATTTCGGCCTTTGTCTGTTTGGAAACGACGTTGTAGCCTACGCACAATTTGCATTCCCAGTTCTCAGAATAAGACTGACTACACATGCTGCGCAGAACAAGCTTTTTCTCGTTTCTCCTCGTGCAACAACAATGTGCAATGCTCATGCGCATTACGGGATGCTACAAAACAAAACTTTTTGAGTTTGTCTTTCTAACTGTGAAAATACTGAGGTAGTAACTGTAATAGTTCCTGATATACCTATATAATTATTTATTTTTCGTCAGGTCTTTCCCGGACACGGTGTATAATTTCAGTACCTGAACCTTCCGCTCTGATTGACTGAATTCATGAATTGAAGAGCTTTTAGCAAAAACAACCTTAGTCCAAAAATTTGAAAATTGAGTTTTCTGTGTCATTGGGTGCTACAACCTACTGGTCATTGTTTAAACTACATGATATGGTAAAATCTGCCATAGTCCCTCAAATATAGGATTACAAAGTTTACCAAGTTTAGCAAAAACAACCATTGTCCATTCAGTTTTTTGCAAATACCTAGTGAATTTTTTGATAGAAGGTGGCTATCATGCAGAAATCTGTTTCTTAGAATCAGCTGTTTCATTGTTGTGCAAAGCATTGTCTCCTCTGATGATAACAGCAGTGGAATCGAGGATCCATAAACATCCTAACTCATACAATAGCTAATATTGATATTTTTCAGTAACATGAATAGTGTGACGTGTAATTAAGAATTTGAATAACATTTTTCTTGTTTATTATTTGATTTTATATTTTTTCTTTGCATTCTTAAAATTTTTTTAGATAGTGGATTAAAATTTGTTGGCAAAAACAGCCATAGTCCATGTGTCTTCAGCTTTCATGTCTGGTTTCAGGGCACTGAAGTTACATATAGAGGAAAATTATTATATCAAAATATTTCTATGTATGTTTACTTAATTATACAATGAATTTTAAATTCATGAAGTAATAATTGCCAAAGGGAGAACGTTTTTTGCTTCTACTGAAAAATTTGGTTTTTGGACTATGGTTGTTTTTGCTAAAAGCTCTTCAATTGTAACCCGCGGTGCGACCCTCAAAACTAGCAGGTAATTTCACCCCACACTCTGTCTTACAATGCGTGAACTGTTTAGTTGGACGAGTTCAAATTTTTAACAAAATACGAATAGGAAAGGCCGCACTGCAACAGATTTCGAAGAATTTTTATACTTCTAGGTGCTGGAAATTTATTCTACCAGTATTACAGTACAAGAATAATGCAAACCAAACAAGGATTTGTTCTTAAAAATAACTTTAAATTTACTTATAACCCGTAAAAAATGCCTTATCAGAGAGAAATGTACAGAAACGAAAAAAAAAGCCATAAAAGTAGTTTAATTTCACTCAATAAGGCACAAGCCAAATTTAATTTCCACAGAGCATCATCCTAGTATCGTCAGAAAAAAAGACGCAAAGTCATCGAAATCCGGGCCCTAAAACGTTATCAATTTCTTCTTCCAAGTTACGCCCAAATAACTAGTCAACAGTGATCTCTTGACCACAGCAATCTGTCACACTGTATAATCTGAATTTAGCACGAACAGATCAACCGCAACTCTGCTCAGAACGGACTGAACCTGAAATTCGCAACGCTCGCTGAGATCGATATACATTAACAGGGGAGAGTAAATTTATTTTGCAGTGAAGTTAATGGTGGTGCATGTTCATAGGCCTACCACAACCCCACCCAGGTATTGCCATGGTTTCTACCTTTGTTCAAGTACAGGGACGTGGCCAGATTGGATCACCAATCCTAACAGACATTTATTTTGCATAAAAAAGGATTCGAACCACTGCATTGATGCGTTACTGAACAATAGTGTCATTTTTCATCCATTTCCCATTCAAACTGTCATGGTGGAAAATCAAACTTAGAAACCCAGTGTCGTAACGAGATGGATAGCTTATAACTATCCTTCAGAGAATTTATACGAAACATTTCAAATAAAAGTTGTAGCTTTTAATAAGTTCGGTTTGTGTAAAAAAAAATTAAACAAATTCGGTACGGTATAATAGTTTTCGAGAAAATTTCTCGAAATTTTCTTTTCTGTTTCATGTAGACTGGTAGTGAAAGTATGAAAAATGTCCTCGGCACACACACACCAGACACGTTTCCAAAAGTTGCATTTTGTAATTTCGGGTTCATGGGCTCTCAAAACTTGTGTTAATGATGAAAATTCGACTGGTAGTCAGAGTCTATCACTATATTTCCTTCGCCCATAGCAGGCCTGGGGATATTAATAGGTACGGGTAGAGGCAGCAAAATGGTATTCCTGCTAAGTCTTTTTGTATAGTGCTCAGGAGCTGAGACACGATTGGGTCGATGTTATTAGGCCTACATTATCACCTAAATCATAACGATCATAACTTAATTTAATCTATCATAGGCTATTTTTAAGCCAATGCTTAAAGCACACGAGAAGATAAAAGAAACAGCTGCTTGTCGGTCTGGTATTGCATAAAACTGCATTTAAAATGCAATTTTATCGGCCTAGGACGCTAAAGTCGTCATAGCAATCTACGAGGGGTATTCCGAAAGTAAGTTTCGTCAATGTATGGCAGGAGCGGCGTGTTCACCAGGGGAACCAAACAAACGCCAGACGAATCCCCACCCGTGGCTGGTTCCACGACAGAAGTGGCGTCAGCGGAGGAGGCATGACGCAGGCGCACTGCGCCGTAGAAGAGCGAGTCGCAGCAGACTGGCGTGCCCGCGGGTATTAGTGTGCCGCTCACGATGGCACGAGAGATTTGGCGCCACTGCCATGTACCGCTATCTCCCCTCTTTCAAACGAGCCATTGCTACAGCCGCTGAACCTTTTATTGTCCGAGATAGAGCTGTTTGAAATTGATCTCCCGATTTCCGTCCCCGCAAAGTGCGGCCTCCACGAACCCATCTCGCACAAACCTTATGGAACATCAATTTGTCACTCAAAATGGTCTGTATGGAACCTTTAGTAATGTCAGGAAGCTGAGGTGGAGCAGGCTGTGCGCCAATTCCTTGCATCGCAGGGCACCGAGTTTTACCACAGTGGGTTCTTCAAACTGATCGCACGCTACGACAAATGTCTCAATGTCGCTGGCGACTATGTCGAAAAATAGTGCACGGTGTATAGGTCATGCTGCCATGCTGTATTGCTTTTGGGTCAATAAAGTGTCCGTGTGACAAACTGACGATCTTACTTTCGGAATACCCCTCGTATAAACAAAAACCAGATGGCATTGAACAGTCACGCCAACTTTAACATGGTATTAAGCATATATTTGGTCATAAAACAACAAATTTAAGCCAATATGTTTCTTTATGATAATCAGAAACTTTACCAGGGTTTTTCGCAAAACACGGTAGCCTACTTCACCATATAACAACAAATACAAGTCAACAACTTTTCACATCTCCGTTCAAAAGAGAAACATTGCTTACCATTGATGCACCAGGATTTAACTGCAATATATTCCTTCTCATAGTCTTAATACTGTCGAGATTTTACTGGCAGCACCTCCAATTCAATGTTTCTGGCTTGCATTGAAATTTCCTCGGAATTATCACTCATATTTTCACAAGCTTTTCATACATACTAGTTCGTATGCATTACTGTTCACATTCAAAAGACTCATATATTATGCATCTATAGTCTACATCCTTTCGTATTGGATCGGTTCATTGTTGTTCTGCGATTCAGGCGGCTGTGAGAATATGACGTTAACAGATGGCTGAGTATACCTTTCATTATAATTATGACCTATGACCTAAAAATAGGATATATGCATGCATTTATGACCTAAAAAAATTAAAATATGACTTTACCACTTACACATTGTGTATATTTTTTAAAGTTTTATTACAATCCATTTTATTAAAATATAATGTTAATTATTTAAAATATCTGTAAATTCTCAAAAAGTATCATTTTAATACAAAATTTACAAAATATGATATGAAACTTCAACATTTCTTTAATATTCTCACTAACATGCCAAAAATATGACCTAAATATGCATATTCATACTAAATATGCCAGAATAGTTTAAAATTTCCTAAATATGCAGTTATATGCACAATAAAATCCGTTCCATTTTCACCAGGATGCTTGGAATCGGATTTAAATTAGTCGGAAACCTGAAATAATGCAAAGGGGAAAAATATGACATGTCATAGAAATCCGCCCCTAATTATAATTAATTATATTATATTTTTATTTCATTTCATATATAATTTAGAAAGCTTTTACAAAAAAAAATATTGTATGCATGTCGTATGCTGTACCGTAACTTATACATAAATAGCTATTGATTTGAAATATTTGTTTAGGCCCTCAAAGGGCCTCTAGTTAAAGCACGTAAAGAAAAACTGATAGGCTATGCATTGCCTGTGACAAGGGGATTTAGCCAAGGATTAGAAATCCCTGTTTTCCCCCAGCGAGGGTTATGGCCTGATAAACATACAATTGGCACTGGCACAGTGTTAGAGACAGCATATAAATAAGAAAACTGACAACACACACATCACATGACGCCTGTGGTTTCCTGACGCAGTTCCGACCCAAAAACTCCAGGCAAGAAAAGAAAAACTCTCCGTTCTTCGTGTTCTCAGCTCGATACCATTCGCTTCAATACTAAAACTTTTCGTGCAAAATATGTTGTTCTTTTAATCCGTTGAAGTCTCTATCATTACGCGAATAATTGGAGTAGGCCTTTGCTTGAAAAACATTTGTTAAAGATAAATATCAAAGCTAAGGTCAGAGCGGGATTAAAGTGGCGAAAAAACTAAATTATTCTGCTACAATATTGAGTACAAGCTTTTATAAGCAGGGCTCAGATTCTGATGACCCAAAATTGTTTGAAAAATGACCTATAAAATGACCCTAAATTTTAAAGAAAATTACTTAATAATTATAAAAAATGACCTAAAAACTTATATAAATTATTATTGTACACATAAAATTATGGACTAATTTGTACATAATTGTAAAAACTGTAAATGCAGAAAGGATGTTGTAGGTCTAAAAACTTTGTTCTTTGTTCTTGATTGGAGTATTTGAGAAGAAAAGTAAGAAAATTGTTTTGGTCTACCGGATTATATTATTGTTTATTGAGGGTAAACAGTAGTTTGCACTCTCAAATCCAAGCAGGTGGCAGACTCTGTTGCCAAGTCAATCTAATAACATCAGCAATGTAATATAAAATTTTGGCGTTTCTTTAATTCTTAGTATTATATTTCCGACTGAGACATGACAACAATTTAACACCGTGTGTGCCCTTCTTGCATTAAGCAAACAGCTCTTCAAAGACAGTCTCGCTGGGGACGATGCTAGCTAGACGACAAAAATGTTAATATACTCCATGAAAATGACTAAATAAGGAAGCAAATGACACAAAAATGACAGTATAATGGCATAAAATTGAAATAAATTCCCTAAAAATATAAAATGGTAGGCCTATAAAATGACAAAAAATGACCTAATAAAAATGCATCTCTATAATCTAGAGGCCATGATTAGGATTTATCTACAAGTTAGAACTGTCTATGCAGCATCATTAGAATTCGGGCTCTGTTTATAAGCAATATTTTGGTGAAATACAAATGAAAGCAAAGTAGTATTTCCAAACAGACATTTCACAAAGTGGTATCAAACAGAATAGGCTACAGATAGCGCCCTTTCTCTGTCCACAAAGCAAATTATAATGTAGAGAAATTGTAGATATTTCTCACCTAAAGAACACAAGATAACATTCCAAAGATTATATATATATATACTTATTGCACGTAGAATTTCAGAAGGCGCCCTTTTCGAAAATAAAAATAGAACTTCGTCACAACATGGCGCATGGACGTGTGCTTAAGTGCCTATTTAAAATTTTGTATCAGTCAAACCTACCATCGCTTAGCCTATTACTCGACAATTTAAAAAAAATGTATAATAAAAATAATAAATAAATAAACACTTTTTGGGTACTTTTAGAAAATTAAAATAGGACTTCGTTAAGACTTGGCTTATAAGATCATATGCTGACTGGCTTATTAAAATTTGATGTCTCTCGAACGTACAATATCTGAGAACTCACATCAAAACCAAAAGCTTTTTGATCAGTAGGCTACACGTTTCACCATTTAGGCTCCTCTCCGAATACGTCTGTTGGATCTTACATGAAGTCAGTCTGCAGATCACCTCCTGTATTCATTCTGCCTATACTAGGCCTACAATCATTATTGGTGATAATGGCAAATCACAATATAAGAACTATTTCTACTTACTATAGAGCAGAGGCGCACAAACAAATGAAGTCAACCTACCTGCAAAAAGAATATAACATCAATTAGACAGTCTGAATAAGATTGCTAAATTCATATCGGCTGAATTGCATTAACCATTATCATTAATGCAGTATGGGGTCTCTATTGTGGGTCCCTGCAGGCCCTTAATTTTCAGGAGGTTGAGGCTCCCACATTTTGAGACATTCGTTGGTGAAGATGGTAAGGTTATCAGTCTTACGCACCTGCAGCATTTCTTGTTGGATTTCTCCTGGTACTCATTAATGTTAGAGACTGAGTCGACCCCAGGATTACAGTGTCACCACGAAAAATTACAATCGTCCCTTCGTATTTTGTGATAGCCTACGCTTCTGTTTATTGTTTTGTTGATTGTCATGCCTGTGTTCATTTTAACAGATACTGAACTTTAATCATATTAGGTGAAATAGCGGAGATGAGAGAACGGCTACAGTTCTCAGGGCCGTCGCGTGGGTGGGGCGAGCGGGGCGCCCCGGGCGCCGCGACCAGGGGGGCGCCGTGGCAACGGCAAAAATAAAACAACAACATTTTTAAAAATAAGTAGGATGTACATAACATTTTTTAAAGTTAGGTAAAACTGAATTTTGAATATTACATTGCATGTTTTTATTGAACAAATAAATATTTGACACCAATAACTTTAGGCCTATATTTGCTAAATTATCCCAAAATAAATATTTGCTTATAAAGACATATTTACGATCAACTACGTCACAGGAGAGACTGAATTCTCTGGCCATCTTGTCCATTGAAAACGATGAAGCACAAAAAATAGACTTGAAGGAAATTCTAACGACATTTGCTCGTGCACAAACCAGGCGAATGCCATTTAATGATTAGTACCTTATCTTACTTTGATAAACGCGGTTCCCTTTTCTATATTCTATTCAGTGTATGTATCGAGGTTTCCCACACTATTAATTTGTAGTCCATTAATAACGCCTATAGTATTTTGTATGATTGTTACGATTTTCTAACATTACTAAACTTGTATTAATTTGATTTTCAATACAATCTTGTTAAAAAAAAATTAAATAATTTTATTTCTGGTATTTTCGTAAGGTAATCCGATTACGTGTCTCTTTTGGGCACAAAAACACAGACAGCGACGCAACCCGACGCACAACTTGGCTAACGAGCGACTGGACGCGATGAGTTTGGGGGGGGGGGGGGCGCCTGACGAAATCTTGCCCCGGGCGCCAACAAACCACGCGACGGCCCTGACAGTTCTATTACCTTTCCGAGTATAAAAACCACGTTAATGCAAAGTTTCATGTCTATCAGGCTAGTAGTTTCTGCCACAAAACGGTACAAACAGAGATAACCATTAGATTTTTATTATTTTAAGTATAAGATAAGAAGATAAGATACTCAATATCGAAAGACATGGGACAAATAAAGTTATTCTTTTATTTATGATCTCATAGTAAACAGAAATTTGTGAGTAACTTAATACTTGTAAATATTAAATAACTTACATACAAAACAACTGCTAAACATTTCAGCTATCAGATCTAAAAAAATAAAAAATAAAAAAATAAATCCCAGAAGCATTCTCCCCTTACCAGTGGCGTAATTGCGGGGTGGTAAGGAGTGGCAGTTGCCACCCCAGAATTCCCAAACCCCTCTTTTTGCCACCCCAAAAATCGGCAGTAAAATTATCAGTTATTTGCAAACAAGTGAAAAATTAGCTTATCAGTGTGGCACAATCTTTATTTTTTTTTATTAAATTTTATCAAACTTAACATTTATGCTGGTATGGTATGTAAAAAAGTTTTAAAAATACTTAAACTACGTCATTTTAACGCCAAATTTTAAAAAAATGTCCAGAACCCCCTCCCCGGCAGACCTTGCCACCCCAGTTAAAAAGCTGAAATTACGCCCATGCTCCTTACCAACATTAATACCAAAAGCCACTAAGATCATAAAACCAAATCTATATTTTTTGTTACTTTCCAGAGGGAAATTACGTCTTTTAAAAGTGTTCAGTTTTATTTGGATCACACTGTATTAGAATAAAAAAGCTTTCATAAACTGAAAATAGCTTCCTTAAAACTTGCTTAGTTCCATCACAGTAAGATATGAAATATCTTATAAATGTCAAGCGACACAAATTACGGACACGGAAGTTCGCTGTTATCACCCGTTGCAAAACGAGAAGGACATCACAAATACCAACATTATCTGACTCGAGGGTTTCGAAACGCTGCCAAAAGCTTTCTCGGCTACAACACGAAAAGCAAAGTTTGACAAAACTGTCTGCAGCAGAGCTCAATTAGGGCGTCTCATTAGGACCTGGTCTACACCCACGAGAAAGAGAGAAGAAAGAAGCAGAGACAGAACAGGTCGTTTAAAGTCGTTTAGATGTTCATTACGTCTGTTTGCACCTACAAATTGAATTAACACCGAAAACCTTATTAAAATTAATGTTAAGAAACGGTCCACAGTAGATGAGGAAACGGGCAGGGAATTAAAGATAAAAATGCCAGCACAATGACTAACGAGGAGCTTTCTGGAGAATTTCATTCTCCAGTTTCATCTCCATCCTCTAAGACTCCAATTCATACTCTTTCCTTCCTTATACATGTATATGTATATTCAGGGTATGAAGGCTGTAGCCAAACGTATAATTGTATAACTATATAATAGTAGAAACTTTTTGGAAATTGTTCTTTACATAATAACATATTACAGCATATAGGCCTATCCTTTTTATCCTTTTTAAAATTAATTAAACCTATAAATAAAATCAGGTAGCCTAAACTGATGTAACAAAGTACCAGAATGCTTTTGTTTAATCAGTTATAATTGCAATTATGATATGAAGATTTTTTAAAAATCGATTTCCGAGTTAAGCTCCAAATCGATTCATTAAGCAGGGCTTACGGAATAACAAAGGTCCAGTTTGATAAGCATATTATGTGAAGGAATATGTGGGTAGTGTTATTTGTCAAAGCTAACTGTATTGGAACTTCCAAAGCCGTATATAAATACTGTAAAACAATATGTTGTCATGAGAACTGATTTGCACTTGATAAATTCTGTTTAATATATTACCATAAAATAGGCACTAAATTGGGCATTACTCCGGTACCGGTCAACCGATTTGGTCCATTATCAATAGGTTTCCTCTCATGGACGTTATAAATGCGTATACCAAGTTCCATGACAATCCGATAAAGCGTATTTGAGTTATCGCGCGTACAGACACCCGGGCGGACGGACAGACATTTTCCCGTCCACCACACAATCTCATAAAATACCATAGACCTACTGGCATTTAATAAATAACACACACTAATTGATATATCTTCCCTAATATAAAAAGAATAAACATTAGTTTCATAGGCGCTGACTTGTAAAATTTATTCGTGGGAAAGGTGCTCATTCAGAAAAGGAAACTCACATTCAAGTTTATTATGATTACGTTGCAAGCCCATACAATAAACGATATTATTGACTCATAAACATAAACCTTCTGTTCATAGTTCTTCAACCAATAGTTAATTATATATAGTAGTAGGCCTACCACTTTTCTTGAACTAAACTAAACTAAACTAAACTAAACTCCGTTGCGCCACATCCCTGAAGGGACCAGGCCTACCAGCCCAACAACTGCATCATCCACCATAGACAGATGGCAGGATGGAGGCATGTGGTCAGCATGCCGACACCCTCGGCCGTTAATGACGGTTTCCGTGACCGGAACCGCTACTTCTCTATCAAGTAGCTCCTCAGTTTGAAACACGAGGGTGAGTACATCCCGTTCCAGACCTCCATACCTCAGAAAAATCCGCGGAAGTACCGGGGATCGAACCCGGGCCTGCGAATCTGTAGCCAGCGACACTAACCTCGAGACTACCTATAGTAGGCCTACCTATGTATCTGACTGACTGGTACCCTATGATCCCCAGGTGGGGCGAAGGGGCCTCCAATGGAGGTTTCATTACCTATACTAATTCTGATATGCTTATTTTCCGAGAGAGGGTAGAGGGACAGGTGGTAAGCCCATCGCCTCGCAACCCCCCTCTGGAAACTAAGTATTTCTTGGACGTGAAAGGGCCGAGAAATTTTGTCCAGAGGCTCTAATTTAGGCTTGGAGTTCTTTTACGTGCCGTAAATCTACGACACGGGACCCCCAGCTTAAAGTCCCTCTCGGAGGACTCCGTGCCTAGGATTTTTACGTCCTGAAAAATCCATCGACCGCGGCCGGGTTTGATCCCGGGCCCTGCGGGTCTAGAGGCGGGCACGCTACCTCTAGACCACCGCGGCCGACAGCTATGTATCTAGATTTCTATTATTTTCAATGATTATTCTCTCTCTCTCTCCCCCTCTCTATGTTACTATATTTTATTGACGTGAGAGAGAGTAAAATCAAATCAAGTCAGAAAATGACAGATTGTGACTACATAATATAACAAAGAAGTTGAATCTTTTGAAATGTGGATTTAGGAGAGGATGGAGGGACGAGAAAAGAAGACATACTGAAAAAGGGGAAAGACCATTCTACGTAGTCCCTTCCAAAATGATGAAAATTGGTCAGGGCACATATTGAGAGGAAATGGTCTCCTGCCCACGCTTCCGGATCGATAAAAAAAAGTCAGGAGAATAGAGCTGAAGGACGACATAAAAGAGTCGGGATTTTAAAATAACATGAGGATTTGAAGCAGTGAAAGAATGAAATGTAAAGACTATTGTGTCAGCAAATATACCACAGAACAGGTATTTTATGTTTAGGCCTATTATTATTATTATTATTATTATTATTATTATTGTTATTATTATTATTATTATTATTATTATTATTAGTATTATTAGTATTATTTTTATTATTACGACTACTACTGCTACTGAGTCGATGTTAATTTCTTCCCTGACATCCTCATTTCTTTGCCGTATTCAGAGTTCATGTACAAATAAGATCATAGGCGTAACCAGGCCGAACATATGGAGGGGGTTATAACATCCGGGAGAGGGGGGTCCGGGGGTCCTCACCCGGAAAATTTTAAAAATTTAGATGCAAAATAACGAGTTTTTAGCTTCCGGGGGTTTCCCCCGGAAAATTTTAGAAATTAAGACGCAAAATAACGAGTTTTAAGCTTCCCACGCAAAAAATTATACAATTTTCCTTTTTTTAATCAATGGGGGGGGGGGGGGTTCAAACCCCCAAACCCCCCCCCCTCGGTACGCCTATGAATAAGATAGTACTGTCACTTTTGGCATTTATACCCATTTTTATAAGGTAGCATTACTCTACATTTCAAATTTTGAAATCTTTCAACACATTAGGCTTAGATCAATACATTTTAAACCGAGCGAGGTGGCCGAGATGGTAGCGTCTTGGACTCGCAGTTCAGAAGTCCCGGGCTCAAACCCGTGGCTGGCCAATTTGACTGTATTTTCTTCTTCATGGTTTCCTTAATCGTAAAGGAAAACGCTGAATTGGATATTGACCAAGCATCTACGCTGTTTCATCGTATACCATATTAGTTAAAATTAATATCAGTTAAAATATAACAGAAGCTATAAACACATCAACAAAAGAAACAGAAGAGCATCAGTAGTCGCATGGCTTACTGGTTTACACACAGAACTTGAACCCACACCACCTTGATGCTCCTGAGTGTAAATAAAGATGAATTAAAAATAAATAGAAAAAATAAAAAACAAAACAAAACAAAAAACTAAAAACTAGAATTTTAAAATGTGTTTATTTAATAAGAATTAAAATTGCAGCCGATATCCTGTGGTTGGTCAGCGGTCGGGGAGAGGTGTGATGAAGTTGGGTCTGTATATGTTATTGGTAGCGCTGGCATTTTTATTAAATTGCCTTTTTCTTTTTCTTTTTAGTCGCTAACTAGTACAGATTCATAAACTATGCGACTTAATTAATCAATACTTTCACTAGTTGATTTCATATTATGTTTCTACAAATGCGAGTTTATTTAAACATGTGATGCTTGTTGTGTTGTTTTAGTTTACATACTTCGCTTCAACATATTGCAAAATGGTAGGGGGCTTAGTGACATGGCACGTCACAAAAGGAGGCGTCGAAAGGATAAGGTTGGGAACCAACATTTAGGAAAAAAATAAAATAAAGAATACTACAGTATAGGCTACTGCTTTCAATATTGGTATGTTATTTTAATTCAATATTGAATTTATTAAATAAAGTTACCGCTCTATACACTAACCGAAAGTTCAGACCTTTTTTCCACTAACCGCAAGTAAATTTAGAAAATAAAATATTTTTAGGTCAATTTAATTTTTTTTTTTTTTTTTTTTTTTTCAGAGGTTTTAAGCCGTAAAGCCCTGTTTATAGCGCATTTTTTGTAATTTATAGGTAGAGATCCGAGATTTTTTAAAAGCAAGTTCGTTTTGATATTTCAATATTTCGGTGTTATTAGGCCTACTAATTTGCCGGTGTTAATTTAAAAATAAGATCTACTTGCAAAATGTTATAATCCACTCACTAGTATTGTGAGTTAGCCTAATAAAAACCAGGTATTTTTATTGTCAGCTTAATTAAAATTTTCCCCGGATATATTTTCATCTATTGTAGGAAATACTTACTCATTTTGAACTTTTCACAAGTTCAAACTGAATGCTCGTAACTGGGTACTCATATCTGTCAAAATTTAAGAAATAAACATTTCTTAAAACGCATCACAGATTGATCCTGTGATTCTTCCTCCTTGGCTGCGTGATGTGCAATGAGCAGCGCATTTTGGAGCGAAAATTGCCTCTATGACAACATAGGCGACGTATTTATTTGTTGACAAAGCTACGAGGGATTAAATACAGGAAATATGAAAATATTCCTTAAAAATTAATTATTAATGTTAAGATTTCGTCCAAATAAAACAATTTTTGCTGAATTAAAGTGGAATGTTTATTTTTGAATGTTACTGTAGAATAACAGTGGAAGCCCGGCGACAAAAATCACTAATTAGTGTGCCTCACAGTACTGTATATGACATAACTTATCTGTCAGTCAGGTAGACCATTCAGGGCAACCAGTCATAGGAGAGAGGTTCCATCTGGCGCTATGAAGTAAACTCTGGCTTAGCTCAGTTGGTAGAGCATTGACACGGATAGCTAAAGGTCCTGGGTTCAAATCCCAGCGTCAGAGGAATTTTTCTCCTACAATATTATCACGTTTATTTTTCACGTTATTATAGGCCTAAAAGTATTTTTTTTGGGGTTATGGGGGTTAGAAGAAAAGTTTGCAGACATTTGTCGAAATGTCTGTTTTTAGAGGCCATCAAATCATAGCCCAAGTTATCAGAAAAATCTGTCACTTTTGGCCGGTTTCTATAAACTCGCGAAATACCTATGGGTAAATTATCCAATGGACAGAATTTACACAAAATAACACCACACAAACACAAATAATTTAAAGATAGCAATCACATAGCCTACACTTGTGGCGAGTTTCTAGATAAATGTCCTCTGGGTAAATATGAAAATGACAGAAAAAATGTTAATACAAACTTGGGCTAGATCTTTCCAAGGGTAAATCGTCGGGTTAATTTATCCTTTCATGGATGGCTGGATAAAATTTAACCTTTCATAGGATCAATAGTAATATTTAAACAATGAGAATCAAAGCCTTCTGAATTAAATTAACTGTACAACTCTAAGGCCTTGCTCATTATATCATTGTAGGATAAATGGAAGTAATTTGTCCATGGATAATTTACCCATAGGTAATTCACTAGTTTGTAGAAACCGGGCATAAGAGGGGTGGACTCTAAATGTGAATCGGCTTTCAAACCTTTTTCACTGTACATGTTATATAATCCGTCTTTGACCAGTGATCACCATGCCTACGGACAATACAGTATATATGCTAAATACATTGAACTAGGTCAAAAGCCTCTCTATCTGGCCTTTATGTCTCCACAGCTTTATCAATCGATGGGCGAAAGTTCAGAGTTTACAGTAGGCTATGACAAAACGAAGGCAGACCAAGGCAAAGAGAATATTTCAGAGTTACCAAAGCCTTCCTGTGGAGCGCGTTCATTTCCCTTCTGTCACTGAGCGGATCCGTTTTCATGTACAATTACAGCTGACGTGACAATTTCCTATTCAATTAAACAGTGCAATGCATCAGAGGGGCAGTGGAATCTTGCCAGAACGAAAAAGCTTCTTGGCTTATTAATGGCTTTGCAGCATTCATTTGTTATGCTTTCTTTCCTATTTAAATTTCCTCTCCTTTTACTCAATTCAATTATTCCTTTTACTGGCCAAAATTGCAATTTTTCTTTTCCTCTTCGAGTTCTTCTATATTTACGTTAAGCCGCTTTACTGAAAACACTCCACTCTTTCTACAGGGACGCACAACATGAGAGTAACTTGTTTCCCTCGGGGAGTCCCGGCGAACTCTTAATCTTTTGAAGTAAAACTTCTTTAGTGGCGGTAGAGGGTAAATCTGGAAAATCAGTCACACTAAAACTGTCACGAAATCAGTCACGAAATCAGTCATACTCTTACTTGTTTCGGTGCGGACTGCACAGAAAACAATCAACTCAATGATTAGGAGTAATCAAAGGAAATTTTTCAGACCTTACTTCCTCAATGGCAATAGACAATTCCTAAGCAATCTAAAGGTACATTATCTATTTTATAGAACCCGGAGGTTCATTACCGCGCAAATCCAAAATTAAAAAATGCAAATTTCCAAAATAAAAAAAAACAAAATTAAAACATCCAAAAATCCAAAATTTAATCAATAATAAAATAAAACATTTAAAAATAAAAAAAGCCAAAATTTAAAAAATCAAAAAATAAACAATTCAAAGATCGAAAATTTAAAAAATCAAAAATTAAAAATTCAAAGATCCAAAATTAAAAAGTCCAAAATCCAAAATTAAAAAGGTCCAAAAACCCAATATTAAAAAGTCCAATAATGCAAAATTGAAAAATCCAATAATCAAAAATTGAAAAAAATAAAAATTAAATAAAGTTTTACTTCTGTCGCGTGGCGTTCCACGCACTCTTTCTTTTTTTTCTCTCTCTTTTTTTTTTAAGGTAATGGTATCTAACACCGGTATCTAACACCGGTAGTACAGAGGTAGTGCGCCGGCTCTGGATCGAAAGGTCGCGGGTTCAAACGCGGCCTTGTTCGATATATTTACAATTCGTAAAAATCGTGGGTACGAAATCCTCCGGGATGGGTAAAAAGCAACGGGTCCCGTGACATAGAGTTATGGTACATTCAAGAACTGCAAGTCAATATTAGAGAGCGAAAGGTGAAGTCAGACTGAAAAATTCAATGCCATAGCCGAGGTCTGAACCAGGATCTTCGGCTCTCCTGGGATGTGTGAGTCAGTTGGAGAATTCAATGTTGTACCGGCATGCTGCCATGATGGCTCAGTTGGTAAGAGCATCGGCACGGAGAACCGAAGATCCTGGTTCAAATCCCGGCTGACTTCACGCTTGCATCACATACGGCCAGTGTGAAAGAAATATCATTCAACATTAGAGTCTTTAATAGTATATTGCGATACAAGTGCCGTAAGGCACGTTTACGGGTCGAGGAAACAGATTGAAAACCCGAGGCGCAGCCGAGGTTTTTTAAGTTTTCGAGACCCGTAAATGCCTTTACGGCCCGTGTGTTGCATGCTATTTTTTGCACGATGATTATTTATATCAATTTAATTATATTAATTGTGATATTACCTAAAAATATTATGTAAATACATTCTTGAAAATAGATGTTTATTTCAGAAAGTGATTCGCATGTGTTTGTTGTTATGGGAACCGAATATTTGTCCTGGGGGCCGTGGCCATAAAGGCTTGTATTATGAAGTGTATCGTAATGAATTATGACGTAGCGCTTGGACCGTAAGTGTTTTAACCTCATCGCAACCGGCCTTAGCAACAAGACTGTGTGGGAATGTCAACTTACGATCCATGTAAACAAAGTTCGTAAGTACCACTTACTAGCTAAGGAGTGCAAAAACAAAATTAGGCTACATTGCATTAGACAGAAAGTCTGCCGAACTTCAAGATTCTAGCTCATCTGAAAGTGAGTAAATATTAATGTTAATAAGTGGATGTGAATGACGTCATGGCTATCCACTCAGTTTTCTCACACACTTATGGAGCAGCTAGAAATTCCAAATATTGCACGCTTATGGCTGTTAGATGTGCCAATAATCTTGCTTAATTTTACGATTCTACCTGCCCTTTAAGTGTGTGAAAAAATTACATAACATGAGGAAAATATACAAAATTTATTTAAAACCAAAAAAATATAAATCAAGCTAAGGTATAACCGATGGAAATACCACAAACGTCACAGGACAAAACTTGAAGATCTCTCAAGATCCGTTACTGCTGCAGCAATCGGGTTTTTATACGACTTACCGTTTAGCTACTAAAGCTTCCAAGAAGGTCTTCATACACCTTCAAGTTGCGTTCGCCATTTTGAATGTTTTTCGGAAGTAAAGTAAAATAAAGTAAAGTAAAGTAAAGTAAAAAAAAAAAAAAAAAAAAATCTGTTTGGAATATTTCCGTCAAATACAATATATCAAACTATAAATAAGTCAAATTTCAAGTTTCTGGCTCATTTGGAAGTTGGATTACATTATATCAGTGAGTGAGTTAGCCTTGCGGTTTTGTAGTTTAGCCTTGTGACGATTTGGTACTTTTAAAACGTTAATTGGTCGTTATTCCGGTACCGGTATACCGATTTCGTTCAAAATCAATAGCGTCCGTTCTGTAGATGTTATAAGTGCATATACTAAGTTTGATGAAAATCTGATGAAGCGCACTCGAGTTATCGCGCGTACAGACACGGACGGACGGACATACAATTTTCCTGTCCATCATAAATCTTATAAAGTACCATTCTGGCATGTAATAATCATGAGAATTCTTTCTTTTCTGGAAGACTGGGGATGTATTTCCCTCTGCTTTCACTTACTTCATGCGGAGAAAATAGAATTAAAACATTTCAACCCGTACCTTGCCTAATCATAAATAGTTACCTAAGTTTTAATGGAACCAAAGATAACAAGCAGCAAGTTATCAGCCATGCATGTATTATATTTTATAGTTTTAAACCCGGTATATGTACTTAGGTATATTTATGTTGTCAGGATTCGACATATTCGATAATAGTGAATTACTTCTGGTTTAGATAGGCTAATTGGTATTTATGGAGTATTTCGCAGGAGTACATATTGAAATCTTGCATAAGCTTAGTAGGGTGCAACTAGGATAGTGAATATGTGTTTTGAACGGAAAAATATAACTCAAAAAAGAAAAGTAAAGGAAAGAAAATCGTATGCCAGGCGACACTGTGCATCCCTATAATATAAAAAAGGATGTTTTCTGCAAAACAGCTCTAATAAATATGTTTAAACTACAACATCTACTAAATAAAATGTACAGACTTTATTTGAAATCGTTCTCATTGAAGTACCGGTACTCTGATCTAGTAATTTGCTTACTACTCTGCTGAAAATTCTGGTATTGTAATCCACTTCCAAATTAAGTGATCCTGTATTAACTTGTTCCTTCCGCATTGCGTCTGTTTGTCTGTAAATTTGTTTGTTACGCAGTCACGACGTAACGCGTTTTTTTATTTTCTTCCCTTTTGTCATAAATGTTCCTTGAAGTAATTAAAAGCCGTACGTGTAGGTCTTTTTATTTTCTAATTCCGCTTCAAGATAGTGGCCGTTTTAACCTATGAAGAGCAGATCTTAGATTTTTTGCTCTTATTTTAGTACAAGATAGCAACTCTGATTGACAGTCAGTATTTCGCGAATTTTAACAATATCACAAAATGCACTATGAATGTAGACTACGTTAATATGCGTTAATGCTTATGTAAACACTAGGCTATAATAAATTTACTGTTGAGGTCTCAGTCAAGTTCTCCTTTAGGCCTATATTACCCGTAGGCTTATTCAGTTAACGATATAATCCAGAATGCAGTGAAATTGCTAACTACTGTTAAAATATTTTTCGCACGATGATGAAATTAATTAATCTCTTTTGTTCGACCAAACTATATAACGATTATCACGTGTGACGTAACGGTATCATAATGATATCCATAATGATACAAATTTCAATTATGACATCGGTGTGGTATCGATTATAATCGAACACGGAACGATCTTGACAGTAGGAGCTGAAAACTGGATAATAAATAGCCTGTATTTAAAATAAAATCAATTTCTGTTCGTGTTAATTTTAATATCATACTAAAATGAATTCATTTCGTGTTGTCAGAATCCGTTGGTGTCAAGAAAACAAGCAAAAGGAAGCTTCGGTTTGACCGACGCCGTAAGCTGCCATCTGTCGTACTACAATCAGCAGCCGGCCGATGCGAAGAACAGCTCGGGCGTATGTTTGAGTGAATCTAAAATATCAAAATTTAAACATTTAGACTAATTATGGTCGAACAAAATCAGTCGTGTGCATCTTACCTACGAGTAAAATTATGCAACTCGCGTTGCTAGTTTCATAACCTTACACGTATCTTGATTTGATTTATTTGTATGTTCCTGTTATTTTTTAGCATAAATGTAGAAATAAAGGAGTAAACTTCGTCAAAGTCAAACTTAGTATACGATTTATTTCCCGAAATAGTCACCGAAATACCGTTTTATTCTACCAAAAAATCAGGTTTCTAATCTTTGCTAATCGTGTGTTTCAAAATCACGTGTCGATCACGTGTGAAGCCAAATTCATGGCATTTAAAGTTTCCCATTTTCAAAACCGTGTAACACATTTATTTAACGCTTAAATAAGCTACATTGAACATTTTTAAATGGATTACAGTCTTGGATTTGCAATTCTGGTCTTACTTTTTGAATATGATTTCCTTGAGATGCCCTCCATTAACTTCAACACATTGCTGCAATCTCCCTCGTACACTGGCCATTACGCATTGTGTGGTGTCTTGCGTAACACGTGCAATTTCCTGCAAATTCACGAATAATCCACAAGCTGCCACTTCACAGTCCTAAGGTCGTGGTGTGGTGCGCCTCTATTTAAAATCAAATAAACTACTTTCGTGTTAATTTTAAAACCATACTAAAATGAATTCAATCCGTGTTGTCAAAATACGTTGAGAACCACCATGAGGTAGCTTCGACTTGACCGACGCCGTGACCTGCGATCTCTCGTAGAAGACAAGAACTACGCCAATCGGCTGACGCGAAGGGCATGGTTGGCTCGTTGCCATCTGTTTGAACGAATCTAAAATATCAAAATTTAAACATTTAGACTAATTATGGTCGAATAAAATCAGTCGTGTGCAACTTACCTATAAGATACACGTATGAAAATTATCAAACTCGCGTTGCTAGTTTCATAACCTTACACGTATCTTGATAAACGTAATTATATGCATAATGAACTAGTTTTATGACATAATGGAAGTTTACAGGTTTCTTATCACTGTGAAATTACTTTAGCTATGACTCTGAATTTGATTACGCACAGAGTTGTGCTCTAATAGGTAACTAAACCTTGAAAACTTTGTGATTAGAAACAGAAGCTCCCGTGAGTTGATCTACGTATGAAAATACATTTATTACATGCCTGTAACTTTATCTTACAGTACAACAATTTTCTGAAACACAAGAATTAATATCGTAAAAGAGTCAAGCCTCCTCCTAATCATCATTTTCTGAGAAATCGTCGAATCTCTACAAGCTTTCTCCCCTCCCAATTTGGTAAGCTCAAATTCTTTTTTGCACTCCTTAGCTAGTAAGTGTTACTTACGAAAGTTGTTTACATGGATCGTAACTTGACATTACCACACGCAATCTTGTTGCTAGGGGCGACGGGCAGAAAGTTACTTTACCGCTCGCAAACGCTTATTTGCGGGCTGTAATGACCAAGGCCCCCCGCTTTATAAATATTCGGTTGCCATAAACAATAACAAATGCGAATCACTTTCTGAAATAAACATCAATCTTCAATAGTGTATATACATAATATTTTCAGGTAATATCACAATTAATATAATTAAATTGATATAAGTAACCGTCGTGCAAAAAATAGCATGCAACACACGGGCCGTAAAGGCATTTACGGGTCTCGAAAACTTGTTTCCTCGACCCGTAAACGTGCCTTTTCGCCCTTGTGTCGCAATATACTATTTTGGAGGCTCCTAGAAAAGCAAAAGCCCATTTAATGCGTTGGAAGTGACCATTAAGAGTTCGGATATTGATGATTCGTATGCATGTTATGCGGTAACTGTGTTCGAGAGCTTAAGAAGTACAGTTAAAGGTCGAGAAGAATTTAAAATATCATATTTGAAGATAACCTATTTTCTTAATGATGCCAAATGGCAATCTTTTACTCTCATTTCTCGAATCAGCGCATTTTCGCGAGATTAAGTCTATAATGCTCTTTTACTTATACTGAAAGCGATAATAATTACTTTAACTTTAGAAAGCCTATAATGGAAAGTCAATTTCAAATATCTACAGAGACCAACATTAATATTCAAATGGTTTCCAGATCCATAGTTTTGAACGCCAGCTGAATCCGACGGGACTGCAAAGTTTTTAAATTAACAGAATATGTTCTTCTGAGCGACAACCATAATGAATTCATTATGCTACAACCTTGGTGAAAGATTATTATAAATACAATGATGCAGTTGAAATTGTAGGCTATAGACCTACATTCTAAACTCAATATAAAATTATTTTATTCTCCCTGCAACAACTGCAAGTTGACAAAGAGTAGGCTACCAAAAAGTTAGTGAGGTCATAAGGCATTCCAGAGGGGGGCATGTGCCCCCCCCTGTATTCCCCGTGCCGACGCCCATTTGCGACCATAGGCGTACCGAGGGGGGGTTTTGGGGGTTTGAACCCCCCCCTTTGAAATTGTATAATTTTTTTAAGTCTGCCCATAAATTACTTAATACAAGTATAAAGCGTGGGAAGCTTAAAACTCGTTATTTTGCGTCTTAATTTTTAAAATTTTTCCGGGGGAGGACCCCCGGAAGCTTAAAACTCGTTATTTTGTATCTTAATTTTTAAAATTTTCCGGGGAAGGACCCCCGGACCCCCCTCTCCCTGGGGGGTATTCCATAACCCCCAGACCCCGCGGATGTTATAACCCCCCCCATATGGTCGGCCTGGTTACGCCTATGTGTGCGACTATGTTTATAAAACTCGCTTATGCCCATTTCACATATTTAATCGAGCGTCTGATGGCCGGTTTCTATAAACTCGCGAATTACCTATGGGTAAATTACCCAATGGACAGAATTTACACAAGAATAACACCATACAAGCACAAATAATTTAAAGATAGCAATCACTTACACTTGTGGCGAGTTTCTAGATAAATGTCCTCTGAGTAAATATGAAAATGACAGAACAAATGTTCCTACAAACTCGGGCTAGATCTTTCCAAGGGTAAATCGTCGGGTTAATTTATCCTTTCATGGATGACTGGATGAAATTTAACCTCTTTGTAGGATCAATAACAATGAGAATCAAAGCCTTCTGAATTAAATTAACTGTACAATTCCAAGGCCTTGCTCATTATATCATTGTGGTTGAAATGGGACTAATTTATCCATGGATAATTTACCCATAGGTAATTCACAAGTTTGTAGAAACCGGGCATGAATCACCATTAATTATAGGCAAGTCGTGTATATGATTGTTTCAATTCGACCATAAATAAATGTCTACGTTTTGAGTTTCAGAGTACTTCTCTGCGACCATTCAGCTGTAAGTTTTATCATCTTTTGCGATAGATGACACGCGACAAAGGCTTGCACGGAGCAGGGCTTCGCTAACACATTTTAACCTCAAAGCAGCACGCATTAAAACACAAGAAATAGACTCAATGTATTATAATATTAAAATTAATATGAACAAAATTTATTTCATTTAAAAACATGTTGTCTAACGCTTTCAAGGGTTGAAGATTATTTCGCATGATGGCATTAATCGACACAGGATCAGCCTAGTTGAAAACAGATAGTTGGAACGACCTCAAAAGTACCGGTACTTTAATTAATGCCAGAACTTTAATGGCTATCATTAAGATAATGTTACGTTGCATGTAATAAACATATCAACATTTATTTAAATTAATTCTGAGCATACATGGTTATAGTATACTGCGATACAAGTGCCGTAAGTGGTGCATACGGATCGAGGAATGAGTTTGAAAAAACGAGGCACTTGCGCCGAGTTTTTTCGATTTCCGAGATCCGTTATGCGCTTACGGCACAAGTATTTCATGCTTTTTTTGCACAATGATTATTTATATCAATTTATTTATATTAATTGAGATATTAGCTGAAAATATTATGTTTATACACTATTGAAGATGGATGTTATATGTCAGAAAGTGATTCGCATATGTTGGTTGTTATGGGGAAAGATTATTTGTCCTGTTAAAGTCGCCACAAACTGGGGGCATTGATTCCGGTCTTCCATAAAAACTTGTATTATCATGGTTTTACTAATGGCACTTGTGCTTTGTGTAATGTTTACAGCACGGAGATTTCTTTTGTTCTCATAGCAACCAGATTGCGTGCGGGAATGTCAAGTTACGATCCACGGCAACAATATTCGTAAGTACCACTAATTAGTTACGTCGTGCAAAATAGTATATTGCGATACAAGTGCGGTAAGGCATGATTACGGATCGAGGAAATAGTTTGAAAACACGAGGCGCTTGCGACGAGTGTTTTCAATTTTCCGAGATCCGTAATGCGCTTACGGCACGTGTATTGCATGCTATTTTTTGCACGATGATTATTTGTATCAATTTAATTACATTAATTGTGATATTACCTGAAAATATTATGTGTATACATTCTTGACGAGAGATGTTTATTTCAGAAAGTGATTCGCATGTGTTTGTTGTTATGGGAACCGAATATTTGTCCTGGGGGCCTTGTTCATAAAGGCTTGTATTATGAAGTGTATCGTAATGAATTATGACGTGGCGCAAGGACCGTAAGTAATTTAACCGCATCGCAACGCCCTTAGCAACAAGATTGTGTGGGAATGTCAACTTACGATCCACGGCAACAACGTTCGTAAGTACCACTAATTAGTTAAGGAGTGCAAAAAAGAATTAACATCTGATAAGCACACCTATTATACTAGCCTCATATTACTGACAGTAAGATTACAGTTAGGTCCTCTGAAGAAACTCGTTCGTTCGGAGGCCATGAACTTAGGACTGTAATGTACGAATTGCTAAATAAAAGCTCGTCCAAATTCATTAATTAACTATGAATACACTAACCAACTAACTCATATATTAACCCAAGTTTTTTGGGATCGCCATGAATTTTCCTACACCCTTAAGTAGGATTTGAAAATGTGGAACATTTCAATCGAAGCTTCTGATCGTTCCTAATATTCTGTGTACAGGAACCGTGTCCACAGAATTCAATATATTGATTGTCTTGGCTAAGAATAGGTTTGAGATTATATGAAGCACGTTAACATGCTATAAAGAAGCAGTAGACTATTCCGTGGATAAATGTTTACCCTATCTGACTTCTACGAACAATGATTTTCAAAAAAACGTCTCTTTATTAAGTGCCAGTATGGTACTTTATGAGATTGTGTGGTGGACGAAAAAATGTCTGTCCGTCTGTCTGTCCGTCTGTCTGTCTGTCCGTGTGTCTGTACGCACCATAACTCAAATACGCTTTTTCGGATTTTCATGAAACTTGGAAAACACATTTATAATGTCCATGGGAAGAACCCTATTGATATTGAACCAAATCGGTTCACCGGTACCGGAGTAATGCCCAATTTAGTGCCTATTTTAATAGATTATGGCGCCTTTCTAATAGAAAGGCGCCATCACTCAAATACGCTGTATCGGATTTCCATGAAACTTGGTATACCCATTTATGACGTCCATGAGAAGTGCCCTATTGAATTTGAACCTAATATGTTGACCGGTACCGGAGTAAACCCCAATTAGGTGTCTACTTTAAAGGAGCAATAACTCAAATAGGCTTTATCGGATATTTATGAACCTTCGTATACGCATTTATAATGTCCATGGGAAGACGTTTATTGATATTGGACCAAATCGGTTGGCCAGTACCGAAATAATGCCCAATTTAGTGTTTTATGTTAATATATAAGAAGTCGCGATAACTCAAATATGCTTTATTGGATTTTGTATACCCATTTATAATGTACGTGGAAAGACGTCTACTGATATTGGACCAAATCGGTAGACCGGTACCGGAGTAAAACCCAATTTAGTGAATATTTTAAAGACGCGGTAACTCAAATACGCTTTACCGGATATTTATGAAACTTGGTATACACATTTATAATGTCCATGGGAAGACGTCTATTCATAATGGATAAAATAGATTGACCTGTTTCGGAGTAATGCTCAATTTAGTGCCTATTTTATGGTAATATACGTATTCGAAAGAATTTATTTAAAAAAATGAAAATCAGTTATCTTGACAACATAGCCTATTGTTTTACTGTGATCTTATGAGGCCTTGGAAATTAAAATACAGGTAGCTATGAGAAAAAACATATTGATTTACATGCGCTTATCCAACTAGACCGTTAAAATGACTCAGGTGGCCGAGATGGTAGACCTTTCTTCTTCCGTAAGTCCTGCTTAATGAATAAATCTGGAGCTTAACTTGGAAATCAATTTTAAAAAAAAACATATTCTGCATATCATAATTGCAGTCATAACTAATTAAACAAAAACATACTGGCACTTTGTTACATCAGTTTACCTGATTTTATTATTAATCCTTTTGGAGCGGCTTTTGTCAAGTATTTCGAAATCGTTCCTATTATTTGAAAATGTATTCCTGTTGGGATTTTTTTTCCTCCACCACCCCGGTACCCTCGATCGTTGGCCATACTATCTTATAGAGAAATAAAATTAGGTGAACTGATATACCAAAGTGCCAGAATGCAGTGAAAATTGCAATTATGATATGCAGTAAGTAAGTTATTTTTGTAATCTAACTCGAGTTAAGCTCCAGATAGATTCATTAAGCAGGGAAGAACAAAGGTCTAAAGTTTGATACTTAACCTTAATTCATACTCGTATACACTGATATAAGAAATTCTTGAAATATATCAACATTTCACAAAATGAGCTGGCAAAGAACTCCACTTAATAGCCTATATGTAGGCCTAATTATTTCACCGTAATATACCTTCTGTAGTCTATATAACAGTATCCATGTAGTGCTCATTTCAACTTGAACAACGAAATCAACATCTGACTGCAAGGGAGTCAAGGCCCTCAATGATTAGAAACATCAATAGGCTTCTTCCCATGGACGTTATAAATGCGTATACCAAGTTCCATAAAAATCCGATAAAGCGTATTTGAGTTATCGCGCGTACAGACACACGGACGGACGGACGGACAGACATTTTCCCTTCCCGCACATAATCTCATAAGTACCATACTGGCACTTAATAAGTAGGCTACAATGACAAATGGAATGCCATCTGAAGTCCATTAATACAACAGGTCTTATGATTGGAGCAACGGAAACAATCACTCAGTTGTTTTATGAACTCCAAAACCTTTCATGAATCATTCACAATATCAACTTTATAATAATTTTATAACTATTATTATTTCCCACAAAGATGATTTCCTACAAAGGGTTCTATTTGTACTCAGAGGCCCTCAAAACATGTAAGGCAGGCGGAAATTTCATGTAAGTTAATTACAAATTTCTATGACCTAAAAAATAGGATATATGCATGTATTTATGACCTACAAAACATTAAAATATGACCAATAAAATTTAAAATATGACTTTACCACTTACACATTGTGTATATATTTTTTAAGTTTCATTACAATTCATTTTATTAAAATATAATGTTAATTATTTAAAATATGTGTAAATTCTCAAAAAGTATCATTATAATGCAAACTTTACAAAATATGAAATAAAACTACAAAATTTGTTTAATATGCACACAAATATGCTAAAAATATGACCTAATATGCATATTCATACTAAATACGCTACAATAGTTGAAAATTTCCTAAATATGCATAATAAAAGCCGTTCCATTTTCACCAGGATGCTTGGAATCGGGTTTAAATTAGTCTGAAACCTGAAATAATGCAAAGGGGAAATATATGACATGTCATAGAAATCCGCCCCCTCATTATAAGTTATACCATAGTAAATAAGAATTGAAATATTCATAGTGTTTTAAGTGATTTTTTTGAAGCAAGGCAAATATGAAAGTAGCAGAAGTCTTTATACCGTATCATTCTGGGCTACATTCTATGGAAGTAACATAGGATGTACAATTTATTGCTACATCTCTATAAGCGTTTTGCTATAAACTATCCCATGTGTGAAGAGAAGCCGATAATGCAACACAATGTTCTGAGTTCAGCATCCAAGCACTTTGCACAGTAAATAACTCTTATCTGTGGGTACAAAAAACAGCAGACTGCGGCCATTTTATAATCTAATCTAGCAGCGCGTGTTTCATGGAGTAGTGCCATTATTATTAATAAAAACTATCTTCACACGAGTGTAGACTTCAAAGATGTAAACAGTAAATGCGATATTCGTGTGAGAAGGGTGTTTTAAAGAATCGAGGAAAAGTTAGAAAAACAAGAAGTCGAGTTTTTTGTATATTTTCTACTTCCTACTTTCTACATGCCACTTCGTTTTCAAAGAATCTGAGATAAGATACCAATATTTTGTGAAACTGAAATTTTTAACATAAATAGCTGCACCTCGATGCCGGATTTTCAATTTTAATTTTTTTTCGAGAGTTATGAGCAAAAAGCTGGCAGAAAACATTTTTAGTGCACCAAAGCATCAATTTTCGTTATTACATTTCAATATTAAACTAAACTAAACTCCATGGCACTACATCCCTGAAGGGACAAGGCCTACCACTCAACCGCTACGTCATCTACCATAGGCAGATGACGTAGCCGCTTCTTCTCTATCAAGTAGCTCCTCAATTTGAATCACGAGGCTGAGTGCACCCTGTTCCAGACCTCCAGATCTCAGAAAAATCCGAGGAGGTACCGGGGATCGACTCCGGGCCGACGGATCTGTAGTCATCGACACTAACCACAAGACCACGCAGTCGTGAAATTAAATGCAGGTGGCCTTGCTCTGCTGCCATAGCAACCGGGAAGGAAAGAGCATCGCTGAAATAATAGCCTATATATAACGCAAAGAATTGTCGATCATTTCGAATTTTTTAGGCTCCTCCGCTTGATTAATTTGTTTATGACTTAGGTTTTTAAATTCTAAGATTAATTAAGTTATTTGATATAGTAATAAATAGATATAACTTATTGATCACTTTTACACTATGTAACTACCGGTATGTTTCCCTTCTTCATCTATCATTTCTCTTCACTCTTAAAATCAAGTCATTTTGTTTTATGTTCCTATAAAATGTACCTCTTGTATATTTATATGTTATTTGTAACTTAATTGAAAATTTATGTACCACAATCCATGTCATGTTGTATATAGCCCCTTAAGGTGAGCTTTGCTCGTTGGGGTTTTCTTACCATAAATAAATAAAATATCGCAAGGCACGCAGTGATATGATTTTTTTTATTTACATAGGCCTAGGTAGACGGAAGGAGGAACATAAAAAAATTAATCGATATGGACGAAACTCAATATGCGGGGGATTTCTTGCACCAGAAAGCCTTTTCCTCCCCCCGGGGCGTCGTTTTCTAACTTGAGAAGCACCTCAAAGCCGGACTTTTAGCTTTCTTCATTATTAATCTTTTAATCGCAGCAGTGGACGAAACGTCTTGTAATTTTACTTCCAACATACCACGGCAAATCAGCCCGGGAAAATCTTACCCTTTTAATTCCGGCCGTGAAAGGGTACGCTTATTGATAATCTTTTAATTGTTTATAAATTATTTAAGTGTAAACGTTAATAAATACAAGATTTTAATTTGTTACTGTTCAATAAATTATTTTGAAACCCTACAGATTGAAGTAATAAACGCGGGTGAAGCCGAGGGGACCTGCTAGTTATGGAGAAGTTACAACGGGTGAGGATCAACTAAGAGAAAGATTATACATTGTGATGGTTACCTGACCTAACTAATAATTAGACCTGGGATTTAGGGCTCTAAAAATATTAGTTTTAGGCACCTAAAATAGGCCTTTAAAATAAGTAAATAGGCTTTTAAAAGAGAAAATAGGCACTTAAAATATGCTTTAAAAATGCGTAAATAGACAGAAAATAGACTTTAAAATACTACAATATGCTCTTACTCCTTTTTTACTTTTTTACTGTAAGAAGCGTGGTACAGCTATTCTTAACAGAAAGAACTGCAAAATTAAAACAGAATTAAAAAGGCGTTTATCAAAAACAGTTTTGGTTCATATGAAAAAATGACTCAGTATGCCCCTTCTTACTCTATGCCTGTTACTTCTTGTTTTGAGCTAATCCTCCCCCGTCAGTCACCATTCCTTTGGCGACAAATGTTTGGAAAAATGTTTGGGAAGTTTCTTTGAAAAACCTACCCTTTGCTGTTCTGATCTTCGATCAGGGATGTCCATTAAATGATTGTAAAAGTTACAGTAGTTGAATTTTATTTTATATATGCAAAATAGGCACTTTAGGCACTAAAATAGTAAAAATAGGCTTCAAAGGTCCAAATAGGCATTTTAGGGCACTATAAAACTCTATAAATATAAGTGATTTATCATGAAATGTCAACATATTTTAAAATTTAAATGTTATTTCATATGGAACAAAATAGGCATTTGCCTTAAAATCCCAGGCCTACTAATAATATGCCTATTGCTAATACACTTCAAGCACATATATTGCATAACCTACATTTTTTCAAGATAGAAAATAGTAGGTGAAAATACTGAGATTGAAACTACTAGATTTTTAGACAATCGAACGTGAAGGCGGTAAGGTTATCAGCCTGACCCACAGAATACCTCATGATACTTCTTTCTGTTATAGGCTGAAACGACCCCCAGCGCCTTGGTGCTACTAGAAGGATTAGGCCAATTGAAAAATCCCAACGATTTCATCAGGAATGGAATTCACGACCTTCCGGTCTGCAGCACAGTGCCTCAGTCAACTGCGCCACGGCGTACCCCATCATGAAGTTATCACCGGGGCTTTTCCTCACCTGAGAGACAAAAGTCCGGTAATTTTAGGCCCTTGTGGTCTGAGAATATCATCTGTCCGTCATTATCATCTTCATCCCATCTGCGCCTTGTTCAGAGTGACTTGTGTCTCGTCCTGTGTTATCGTGTCATCTAGGAGGTGGCTCGGGCATTGGGCTGGCCACTCATTCGTAGAGGTCCATTATGTTCTTGTTTGGTAAAAAAAAAGTAGGCATTGTGGGTGCCACTTTTTAAATACTTTTTTTCCAAGAACTTACCCTACCTGCTGCCACCCTAATCCTCTTCGACCTGTCAATCTGTGAATAGAAAGGCAATTACAGTGGCTTTCAAATGAGAAGTCTTTTCCTTCACCGCCAATCACGTGTACGGGCTAAAAGACTGCCGCTAGCAATGAGAGTCTTCCCTCCGTCTCGCCGTCTCTGATTGGACCGCGTATCTATGCAGTTGAAGGACATAGGACTTGTCATCTGCAAAGCACCTTAGACGTGTTCACACTTGTCTGCAGTCCAGTACAATGTTGCCAAATCCGTAACACAGCACGTTTACTTCACCTGAGAAGTAGTGAACGACAGCGACAACACTGGGGAAATCCACGCGACAATTTATAAATTTGTCTTTTCTTTTTCTATCTCTGTTTTACATTTTTCACCTTTTTTTTATAAGTGTGTCATTCTTTCTCATTTTGTTTTTTGTTTCTCCTCTTTCTCCACTCTGATGTTCTGAATCTACACCCGAGCACGAGCAGTCTGCTCATTCGGGTGTATTTCTAAATAAATATTTGGTTCTTTTCTTTATTTTTCTTTTCTGTACTTTAATTTTGAAATTTGTAAATGTTTTTTGTTTATTTGTGTTTTTTTGTATTTGTATTTGTATTTGTACATAAGTTTGTAAATAGAAAAAACAATTGGTAAACAAACAACAAAACAAAACAACAAAAAAAGAGCACCTGTTCTTTGTCGGTGCCGATTTTCTGATAAGGGAATAATGCTTTTATATTATTTTTATGATAGACATGGTTTGGGACGAGGTCTTTTAAAATGGCAGGAACATCCATAGAAATCCCTCGGTTGCGGTCCTATAAGGCCCAGGAGGCGCGTGCCGCAACGTGTCTCTACAAGGGGAGGTAAACTCAGGTAAAGAAGAGGAAGGCTAAGAACGGACCAACACATTAGTAGCTCCATCTACATTATTTACAAAAATTCAACATGCACATATACCGTACAAAAATTGGATTCTGGGACACAATTTACCCATGCAATACTTAGGAAATTGCGTAGCAATGAACACGGTGGTTATGAAATGCTACGTTCGCCGGTTCACAGGAGACACAACAAAGATAAGGAGAGCACTAAACAGGTCATAAATCATCCTGTTTACAGGCCTGTCACTTAGCAGCTAAGTTACCTTTTGTAACATCAGAAAAATTGCCTTATTAAGTTGTTCCAATAAATATTTAAAAGGCTTGCAATAGTAAATGCTAGCTTTTGTCTGAGTTTCAAACTAGGACAGTAGTTCTGTGAATAGTAAATCTCGCGTCCGATTAGAGTTTTTTCTTCTTCTTTTTTTTATTCAGTTGTATTTATATTCCTTTTAGCTTCGAGGTTATTATAACTTATCAGGAGTTCGGGATCTGTGTCTATACAGTAGGGTAGACCATGGAACTATTGCTTCTCGATTGTTTCTATTGTCGGTGTATTAAATGGAGTAAATTTCAACTGATTCTATTTTAAATAGATACCATAAAGGATGAAATGATGATGAGTTATGGTAAGTAAATATCCAATTCGGAATTTGTCTTTACGACTGAGGAAACCATGAAGAAACCCATGTCAAATTGGCCGGCTACGGGATTTGAACCTTGGAACCCCCTAATGCGAGTCCAAGACGTTACCATCTCGGTCACCTCGCTCGGTTTCATTAAAGTGTACCGGACGAAAGTTGTAGAAAATTTTATACTCGAAACTGGAAGTAGTAATAGTAGTAATAGCAATAATAATAATAATAATAATAATAATAATAATAATGAGAATAATAATAATAATAATAATAATAATAATGATAATAATAATAATAATAATAATAATAATGAGGTAAAATGGTTAATTAATAATAAAATCAGGTAAACTGATGTAACAAAGTTCCAGTATGTTTTTGTTTAAACAGTTATGACTGCAATTATGATATGCAGAATATGTTTTTTTTTTAAATTGATTTCCAAGTTAAGCTCCAGATTTATTCATTAAGCAGGGCTTACGGAAGAACAAAGGTCTAGTTTTTTTTTAATGAGATTAAAATCTTCTAGCATCACCTGAACTGTACAGATATGTGATATCATGACAATCGCACACTCACATAAAAATGTCAAAAAAAAATTCAAATTGGCCGGTTTCGGGTTTTGAACCATGGACTCCAGAATGTGAGGCCAAAGCGTTACCATCTCGGCCACCGGGGTCATTTTAACGGTCTAGTTGGATAAGCGCTTGTAAATCAATAGTGTTTTTTGTCATAGCTACCTGTATTTTAATTTCCAAGGCCTTATAAGATAACAGTAAAACAATAGGCAGTGTTGTCAAGATAATTGATTTTCATTTTTTTTTATAAATTCTTTCGAATACGTATATTACCATAAAATAGGCACTAAATTGAGCATTACTCCGAAACAGGTCAACCGATTTTATCTATTGTAAATAGACGTCTTCCCATGGACATTATAAATGCGTATACGAAGTTTCATAAATATACGATAAAGCGTATTTGAGTTATTGCGCCTTTAAAGTAGACATTAAATTGGGGTTTACTCCGGTACCGGTCAACAGATTAGGTTCAAATTCAATAGGGCACTTCTCATGAACGTCATAAATGAGTATACCAAGTTTCATGGAAATCCGATACAGAGTATTTGAGTTATGGCGCCTTTCTATTAGAAAGGCGCCATAATCTATTAAAATAGGCACTAAATTGGGCATTACACCGGTACCGGTGAACCGATTTGGTTCAATATCAATAGAGTTCTTCCCATGGACATTATAAACGTGTATACCAAGTTTCATTAAAATTCGACAAAGCGTATTTGAGTTATCGCGCGTACAGACACACGGACGGACGGACGGACGGACAGACAGACGGACAGACATTTTTCGTCCCCACACACAATCTCATAAAGTACCATACTGGCACTTAATAAAATGGACATCATTCCGTCATTATTATTATTATTTGCGTAACAAACAAATTTACAATTGCCGGTAAACCACGTTAAAAATAACTGGAACAATTTTTTTTAAATTTACTCGCTATAGTAGAAGCAGTCTTAAAAATCCTTTGACTACAATCCTTGAAAGAAGCTGAATAGGCTACTACATTAAACGGAACCAATAACACTGCCACCATTTTAAAACGGAATCGAAAAATAAAAATCCTTAAATGTAAGTCGCTTTTAGTGACTTCAAGGAACATTCATGCAAAATTGGAAAACATCTAACACTTTCGGTCGTAAATGCGTAGCACATAAATTTACAGAAAAAAAAAACAAATGTCAAACATTTTAAAATAGGAATTTTCTCCGCTCTCGCTCGCTCGAACGAACATTTTTAGTTTGAAAACAAACCTAACATTGAAAGGTTGAGTCCGACTGAAAAATTCAATGCCACAGCCGTGATTTGAGCCAGGATCTTTGAATCTCTGTGCCGCTGCTCTTACCAATTGAGCTACAATGGCAACGAGCAGGTACAACATTAAATTCTCCAACTGACTCACATATCCAAACCTAATACGGTTAATCTAATGTGTTGAAATTTTGCATAGCCTACCACTCCCCATGCATGTATTTGAAAAAAATGATATCGCAAACAGAAAAAATCCCTTTAGGCAGGCCTACAGGCGGAGGTAGATTTCAAAGTGCTTTTGGTTTAATTTATTATCTTTTTTAGCCTTGGCATGGCAAACCCGCAGTAATAAGAACTGAATTCGGTAAAGAGGAAGAGCCTACAATCATTTGTTTTGACAACAAGAATAGGATATAATATTCTGGGAGGCCGTGCGCAAGATCAGCAATGAATAAAATTAGCAAAGCCGCTAAACAAGACAAAATTATGATATTATAATAATTCTTTTAAGTGTTATTATTTTCAAACATTAAAATCTCGCGTCATATGAGAGCTATCAAGAAACTAGTTATTGATTTGTAGAGTACTCATCAAGAGCTTTTCAACGATACCCCACAAGACGTGGTTTCAAAAGTTTCGAATTTTCATCCCCCACCCCCACCCCCACCCTCACTCGAATCCCCGAATCGTTGGTGTCACTGTGAAGTCCATAGGGAGTACTCTAATTTATTCAAACAAAGTTTCCCTCTATACTTCATAGGGGCCGAGATATACATTTTTAAAAATTTCAACCCCCTCCCCCGACCACCCCCTTGGGCCAATTTTGCTCATTAACGAACTTGTCCGAGCTATTGGGCCTAGAAATGACATAATAAAATTTGGTTCAAATATCTTCAAAATTACGGCCGCTATCGTGTAAAGAGATATATATATAAATATCACAAAATTTTTTTTTGAACGGGCGGTGGTTTCGTACTTAGGGGAGCATGAAACGTAAAGATATGAAAGAATTTTTCGAAAATCATAAAGTGGTATCCATTGCAATAGGTAGATTTTTCTTCGAAATCTACCTAAAAAGTTCCCATTGCTGAAAGCAGTTGAACCTTCACCTTAATCCTTGAATCAGAAGAAAATCACTTTGTTGTATCACGTTTATTTATAGAGTTAATCTAAAATCTCATTCAAATTTTGTCATAACAGAACAATAATACAAACATAAGATTACTGTCATCAGATGAGGCAGCGTCCATGACCCTACACAACTTACGTGACTTATTCAGTGACCGAGACATCAGCTGTACTTGACACATAGAATAAGTTCATATTGTCAAGGTGGAGTCCTGCTGGGCTCCATTATATTGTGAATGACAGATTTGTATTACCTATGTCGGTGAAGGCTGCACGCATCAAACCGGATTCACAGCTTTTACATTCTGAAAAGAATTATTGTGTGCGCTGATGTTGAGTTGCTACCAGTAATATACATATTTGATAACAGCGATAAGCGCGAAATTTTACTGAACAACATTTCTCAGTTATATTTAGTTTTATTCTTCTTTCTTTCTTTCTTTCTTTCTTTTTCGTTGTTTTACCTCTCCCTTTTAGGATTTAAGCGACCCATGCCGCCCGGACCTTACAGGGCCGCGACCTGTCGGGAGAGGGATTACCTTTGGATCACATACATACTTTTTTGACCAGACAAGGACATGGAGGGCCTCCCCGGATGAGTGATCAGCCCAATGCCGGGGCCACCTCCGAGACAACACGAACACATAGGACGATACACACCATTCACACACACACACTCACTCAGAACAAGGCGAGGATGAGGATGAAGATGATAATGACGGCCAGATGATATCCGGGGACCACAAGGGCCGAAAGTTACCTGACATTTGTCTCATAGGTGAGGGAAAACCCCGGAAAAAACCTCACCTAGGTAACTTGTCCCGACCAGGAATCGAACCCGGGCCCGCTGCGTGAGAGGATTGGACGCATCCCCTGAGCCACGGCGGTGGACTTATTTAGTTTTATAAATGCTAAAAATATATAAGTTACGCTAATTACATCCACGAAATATTAAAACTTGTTGGATTTCACGAAATGTGTGAATAAGCGCGAAATACCTGTTCAGGACGAATACTGAGAAATGTGTAAGTGTTTGAAATTTCTTTTTCATTCTCCATATTTCACGGAATGTGATTGACTTTTTTTTGGGGGGGGGGGGCAAATGACTATTTTTAGTAACAAAATTTTCTTGTTAGAGGGCTGTCTCATGGACAAAGTGATACCAACAATGAAACTTAGGTTAAAATTAAAATTGAAATACAATAGAACCTCTGTATTAACGATATTTGTGGGCCCTAGCAGATTGTATTGTTATATAAGGGTTATAAATTACCAAAAAATTATCAAAATTTACCTGTAAATATCTTTAAGATAAGAGTGCATGACTGGTTAACCAGGAATCCACTTTATAATATAGATGATTTTTTTAATAGTAATATATCGTAACAATGAAGTCCTAATATTATATTATTTCTATGTATCAGTAATCAGACTGGTCTGTAATCCTGATACTTTGTTATTTTCTATTTTATTGTGCCATGACAATTAACTTGGTCTATTGACAGGTTATGCAATAATTGTAAAATATAAGATTCTTATGGCGTAATACTTAGCTCGCTGTAACTTTGAATAATTTAAGCTTACTGTTACCTGACTTTGTCTATTGCTAATTTATATTGGTTTAATGACAACAGAAATTATTATTATTATTATTATTATTATTATTATTGTTATATTGAGGAGTTGTAATTTACATTAGAAAGACTGCACGCAAAAAAAAAAAAAAAAAAAAAAAAACACGTGTAATCCACAGGATAATTTCTGGAACAGACATGCCAACAAGTGGAAAATACCGAATCACAAATCGAAATCTTGAAATCACAGTGCTGCCAATATATGATGTATGCCCCCCGCCCCCCCCCCCAAAAAAAACTAAGTGTCTGTGATTCAGTAAAATATAGGCATTAAAGCCTCTGTAATAGCTTTTGAACATTTACATTAGATTACTTTCAGAAAATGACCATTTGGTTGACAAACTTATGAAATTAACCTCCATTCAATGTAGCCTATTAATTCCTCGCCAAAGCAATCACCGAAATAACAAGGCCTAGTGCTACGAGGGGCGTCCATAAAGTAACTTTCCCACAGGCTATTAACGGAAACAAAACACAGTTTAATGGAAACATTTATTGTAACAGATACAGCTATTTTTAACACATTCGCCACCGTAATTGAGACATTTTCATAACATGGGACCAACTTTTCAGTAGGGCCTACATGTGCCATAGAAGTCTGCCGCCTGGGATTTGAATCATTGTGTGATAACCTCTGTTTCTCTGCCAATCTCTACTATTCTCTGCCATTCACTTTCATTTCTTACGGGACAGAAACAGATGAAAATCTCTGGGTGCGCGGTTCGAGCTGTAGGATGGAAGCTTCAACACCTCCCTGCAAGTCTCCTGCAAAAGTTCGGCTAGGAGATGTTTCAACATCCACCCTACTGCCCGGACACCGCTCCCAGTGATTTCCATCTATTCCTACACCTCAATAAATGACAGAGAATGACAGAGAAGCGAAGATGATTGTCACTCAGTAGTTCAAATCCCAGGCGGCAGACTTCTACGACACAAGCATTCAAAAGTTGGTCCCACGGTAAGACAAATGTCTCAATTCCTGTGGCGAATATGTTGAAAAATAGCTGGAGACTTCCTATATTTGCAATAAATATTTTCATGAAATTTTGTTTTGTTTGTGTAAACGGCCCTAGGAAAACTTAAATTGTGGACAGCCATCGTACTTAATCAGGATCCATATTAAATTGCTAACAAACAGATGACATAATAAACAACATTTAATTTTAATTTTAAAGACAACTCTTCAAAGGCGAGTCTTTTTACATGTTGCATATTCCAACATGCCAATGATAATAAGTTATTGATATGTAAACTATGACATGAAAATGTTGAATGTAAATCAATGGAGACCCAGCTTTAGAATTACTATACAGAGACACAAAACACTCCACTGAATCTTTGTATTCAATCCAACCGGCAGTGAAATGTTGCCATGGCACCGGTTTCTTCATTTGTTCAGTTTGTTAATAACTTTAATTAACTGGCTGTCTATACTTTCTTAGTTCCAGAGAGTTATGACTTTAGAAAATATAACCTCGCTTTAGGGTTCAGTGACCGGTTGCAAGTTGCATGTTTATTTTTATACGAGAGACTAAGGTAAAAATAAACAAGTCGGCGAAACATAAGGTGGGCAGATCCTAAGGGTGTTACAGACAAAAAGTAGCACAAATGTTTCGTTTATAAATTACTATTTAGCTCACGAATCAATTACCAATCCAGTGTTAGAATATGTGGAATTTTAACCAATCGCAACTGTCTATCGTCGTAATTTTTTTGTTTTAATTTTAACTTTGATTTCATCGCACCTACGTGCGAAATTCACTAGGCCTGAACACTGAAACATCTTCATACCTTTAGCTTTTATGATCTTCCGAAATAAAAGTTTTGCCTCTTAGTATAATATATTATGTATAAAATTCGCTTTATGTAAATTGACTATTAAAATGAAGAGAATTTGTTAACATATCGCATCCCCGAAGGATACACAAACCAAATAAAATCTGATTAACGCACTTACCTAGCTTACTTCACCATAAGCACGGGCAATAGGCCTACACCTTCCACACTTCGCAATCTGATATGTAGAATAAGAGGCGTATTTGCCAGGGTTGGAATGTTTAAAACAAAACGTTTAAAACAAGTGTTTAAAACAAGTGCTTGTGTTTTTTTTAAGTTTGTTTAAAACGTTATATATATATATATATAGGGGTGCACTCAGCCTCGTGATTCCAAATTGAGGAGCTACTTGATAGAGAAGTAGCGGCTCCGGTCATGAAAACCACCAATAACGGCCGTGGGTGTCGGCATGCTGACCACATGCCCCCCAATCCTGCCATCTGCCTACGGGAGATGACGCAGCGGTCGGGTGGTAGGCCAAGTCCCTCCAGGGATGTAGCGCCACGGAGTTTAGTTTAGTTATATATATATATATATATATATATATATATATATATATATATATATATATATATAATAGGCACTATACATTAAAATGGTTGTTTTAAACAAAATGAACAATTTAAACTTTTTTTAAAACAAACAACATTGTTGTAAACATAAAAAAGTTTTTAAAAAACACGTTTAAAACAACCAACATTGTTGTTCACATAAAAAAACGTTTTAAACAAAAAAACCTGTTTTAAACAAACAAAAAACTTTTTTTTTTTAACATGTTTTTTCCCAACCCTGGTATTTGCAAAGGGTTGTTTGAACCTGACGCAAAGCTTTATTGTTCACCAGGCAAGACCGAGTTTCTACAAACAGTGGGTGGCTTATAACCACCCTTCAGAGATCTTTTACGGAAAAATGTTTAAAACAACAGTTTTAGCTCTTGGTATAAGCACCTCGGTGCTTAGCAGCCGTTCTCTCGGAAATCGCGAAAGTACGTAAAGTAAGTAAGAGAAAGTAAAGTAAAGTAGGGGTTAGTTTCCCATTCTACTGGATTCGTTAATTTTGTTTTTTACACACGAATATATAGGCACATTTTGTTTCTAAGAATATTTTAAATATGGGTAAAATCGGTAAGAAGTTCACAAAAAACTAACCTAAAATGGCGCTCAGAAAGGAATCACAATAATACAGAATCAGCTGCTAGAAACAGCGCAGGTGCATGCTGGGAAGAAGCCGATGGGTCACGGGGTGCTGGAATCAGCTGCCAACATGATAATGGCCAGACAACTCTCCGGAAGATATAATATGCCACATTTTCGAAACCGACAGTGTATCGTACATCATTCGAAAATGCAAGGGCGCTTCGCTTCGGCTGCCGCCTCCGCTCGCGCACTTAACTAATGTGGTTAGTGTATGCATTATTTAGCTATATGTAGAGGTTGCAGGACCGTATGGAACAGACCAATGACATGCAAGGTCGTTGTCAGCCAATGGGAGTGTTGGTCTGCAAGCCAGAGACCGCATACCAACGCCGAACATCGCGTGTTGAAATCCAGTAGAGTGGGAAACTAAACCCGTAAAGTAAGTAAAGTAAGAGTAAGTCGTCGCCAATCTTCGTGTCAAGTTCAGAAGGAACTTGATCCACATACAAAATTTTGTTTTCATACGATTTCTCGTTCTGGAGCTAGGCTGTACACAGACACAGATGTTTCTGAACATAGTATTTTTGTATTGATTGACCTCGAAACGTGTAGACTATTTATGTTCAAAAAAAAAACTCGACTTCAAATTTGGGGACCGAGCACAATAAACTAAACTCCGTGGCGCTACATCCCAGAAGGGACTAGGCCTACCACCCATAGGCGTAACCAGGCCGACCATATGAGGGGGTTATAACATCCGCGGGGTCTGGGGGGTATGGAATACCCTCCAGGGAGAGAGGGTCCGGGGATCCTCCCCCAGAAAATTTTAAAAATTAAGACGCAAAATAACAAGTTTTAAGCTTCCGGGGGTCCTCCCCGGAAAATTTAAAAAAATTAAGCTTCCGGGGGTCCTTCCTCGGGAAATTTTAAAAATGAAGACGCAAAATAACGAGTTTTAAGCTTCCGGGGGTCCACCCCCGGATAATTTTAAAAATTAAGACGCAAAATTACGAGTTTTAAGCTTCCCACGCTTTATACTTGTATTCAGTAATTTATGGGCAGACTTAAAAAAATTATACAATTTTCCTTTTTTTAATCAATGGGGGGGGGGTTCTAACCCCCAAACCCCCCCCCTCGGTACGCCTATGCTACCACCCGACCGCTGCGTCATCTACCATAGGCAGATGGCAGGATTGGGGGACAAGTGTTCAGCAAGCCGACACCCACGGTCGTTAATGGTGGTTTCCATGACCGAAGCCACTACTTCTCTATCAAGTAGCTCCTCAATTTGAATCACGACGCTGAGTGCACCCCGTCCCAGATCTCCCTACCTCAGCAAAATCCGAGGTACCGGGGATCGAACCCAGGCCGACGGATCTGTAGTCAGCGACGTTAACCACAAGATCACTTCCTCTAACTAGGCCTATAATAGTCTACCTGTGGTATGAGCAGAGGAAGTAACAATATTTCCCTATGTAACAAATTTGCAGGAATAGCCATAGGCTTCACTCATGATCCAACTTTCATAACTATTTTGTAATAAGGTTATTTCCGAACCTGTATTACTACGCCTACTTCGTTCAGTACGTAAGTCAATTCCTTTGGTTAGCACTGACGCTATTTCTGCAATAGAAAGTGGCTTTCCCAATAACAATTTCAGACTTCAAGTGTAAATATAATAGTAGCCTAATCGTAACTTATCCACACAAATTGAACAATTTTTCTACTTCTATTTGCTGTATATTAGCGGTAAATTGACAGGAAAGTTTAGAGAGTTCTTCTTAGGCTACAAGTTAGGGTTGAACATCGATAGTTAAAATATCGATGTTCACCATTGATGTTCAAATCGGAGGTAACCATTGATGTGACGATAATATCGACCTGAAAACATCGATGTATTTTGACGGAAACTATCGATGTAAATTTTAAATAAATGTAATGGTTTCAGAAAATTAGTCAAAATTCATAAATTAACTAAAATATTTCCATATAAACTATCGATATAAAAAATCGATGTTTCGGGAAACTATGCTGCTGGAAATAAAATTATAAGTTATCTCAGAACCAAGGTAGACCCATTAATCTTATTTTAGTACTGTAAATATTTAAAAGCATCGATGTCGGGGGGAAACACCGATGTAGCAAAAACATCGGTTGTCTTCCATCTATGTAGAAAACATCGATCATCGACATGAAAACATCGACCCTACTACAAGTGGTAAAGTTGCTGAATGTGTTTCAACAAATCTTCAATGTCTCCTGAATCGGAATGAAAGGCCTATAACCTTTAATGTCAGCGAACCGCTTCGCTGGTCTAGTTCATTCAGACTCGTGAGGGAAAACGAGGAGTAATTTGAATAAAGAAGTAGCGGTTCCACATGCATCCACCTCTACGAGACTACAGAGGTTGGGCAGTAGGCCATGTCTCGACACGGAGTTTAATTCTATTAAATGAAAACAAAGTAAGAAATGTGGGATCAAGGGGAATCAGAATACGGTCATTTAATGTTGTAGGGATTAACAGCACGCAAAAAATCCCCTCTTGAAGAAAGAGGGTCATTGGGAAAAATTATTACCCGCTTCAACATTATATTCTTCTTATTTTGGCGTGTTCGTTTTGACCTTTGGAAATCGTTGTCCCGTTATAACTATTTTCTACTGTTAAAATGTACCACAATTTAAAAAATAATAATAATTCTCATTTATTAGTATAACATATGTCCAGGATAATTGTATGATTTTGGTATTGTTAAACGTTTACTTTTTTAATTCAGCTGTACTCTTTTCAGTTTCGAGGCCATATCAGAAGTTCAGGATCTGCGTCTATATAGTAGACCATGAAAGTATTGATTGTAAACTATTTTCTATTGTTGGTGTATTTTAAGGAGTAAATTTCAACTTATATTAATTTAAATGGATATGATATAGGATGAAATAGAGAGGATGATTCATGGTATGTAAATATCCAATTCGGTATTTGCCTTTACGACTGAGGAAACAACGTTTCCCCATTTGGAAAAAAAAAAAAAAATGACAAAATTGCCGACCAAGGGATTTGAACCTGGGACCTTCCGAATGCGAGTTCAAGATGTCACCATCTCGGCCGCCTCGCTCGGTCATTTACTTTTATTTTTTACTTTAAATAATATTCTTTCTTTCTTTCTTTTTCGTAGTTTTACCTCTCCCTTTTAGGATTTAAGCGACCCAAGCCGCCCGGGCCTTACAGGGCCGCGACCTGTCGGGAGAGGGATTACCTTTGGATCACATACATACTTTTTTGACCAGACAAGGGCATGGAGGGCCTCCCCGGATGAGTGATCAGCCCAATGCCGGGGCCACCTCCGAGACAACACGAACACATAGGACGATACACACCATTCACCACTCACTCAGAACAAGGCGAGGATGAGGATGATGATGATAATGACGGCCAGATGATATCCGGGGACCACAAGGGCCTAAAGTTACCTGACATTTGTCTCATAGGTGAGGGAAAACCCCGGAAAAAACCTCACCTAGGTAACTTGTCCCGACCAGGAATCGAACCCGGGCCCGCTGCGTGAGAGGATTGGACGCATCCCCTGCGGTGGACAAATAATATTCTAACTCCATTAATTGGTTATAAGAACAATGCTTCGTAATCTAAATTGCCACTCCCATCAAATTTCGTAATAAAATCATTGTAGGCCTATAAGAGTTTTCATTGTCTGTAACATGTAGGCCTATAGTTTATAATTTTTGGTTATCGCATTTTGTATTGTTTATTGGGGAACTCGAACTTCGTGTGATTTTTATTCTTGGAAGAACAATTTATGCTAACATAATTAGTAAACGACTGTAGCTATTGCTATGGAGCGGCCCGTACCATAGGTAGGCCTACTATAAGTAGAGGAAGTATTATGTTCGACCCCCAAATTCGAAGTTGAGTTTTTTAACATAAATACAGGTCCTGAATCCAAAATTGCTATTTTCGGAAACATGTCTGTGTGTGTCTGTCAACGAAAAAATTATTTTGTATTTGGATTAGGTACCTTTTGAAGATGTGACCGGAAAATTGGCGAAGGATACATAAAAAAAACTAATATTTCCTTCGAGAAGTTCTGTTATTTACAAAATTTCGATAGTAGTAAATATTCAATGAGTTATTATTAGATAATGTTCTAGATCACGTCTGATAATTAACAGGGACCAAGAAAAAGACGTACCGGTGAAATTAGTTACATTTTCTTTTTCACACAGTTTTGTTTTATTCGGACCATCATAAGGTAACTTACAATAAGTCAAGAAGAGAACTTGAAAAACTTGAGTAACGAGATAAGGCGAGCGGAACTGCGGGTTCTTATATAATTATTATTATTACCGTATTCAACTTCTCTTTACAGTTTTTTGTAGTTTGTCTTTCCTTAGACGCCTTTAGGCTTGTTAACTTTATATTCCTTTAACTAATAGGATAATTAACTTCGCATTTCACTCCATAATATTATTATACACTCGTAATGTAATTAATAAATTAATTCACGATAATTTAATTCAGACATCTGTTTTCTCTGTTTTTAAACTAGTACTGTTCATTTTTCCTTTAATATTTTTGTTTTGTATTTAATATAATTGTAAGATATCATGTCCACCGCTGTGGCGCAGGGGATGCGTTCGCTCATCTCACGCAGCGGGCCCGGGTTCGGATCCAGATCGAGACAAGTTACCTAGGTGGGATTTTATCCGGGGGTTTTCCTCACCTGAAAATCGAATTTCGGGTAGCCTAACTTTGGGTCTGTGGTCCCTGGATATCATCTGGCCGTCATTATCACCTTCATCCCATCCCATCATAACTGTTTTAAGTGCAATTGTTTGATTGTGATTGGTAGAGCAGAAGAGAAAATTAATAATATTAATGAACTTAGGTCTGCCAGAATAAATAAATAAAAGTAATGTTAAATTAAATACTTTAGCAGAACTAATAAGGCTTCCTGCGTGGTCTCGTGGTTAGCATCGCTGACTACAGATCCGTACGCCCGGGTTCGATCCCCGGTATCTCCTCGGATTTTTCTGAGGCTTTAAAATCTGGAAAGGGGTGCACTCAGCCTCGTGATACAAATTTAGGAGCTACTTGATAGAGAACTAGCGGCTCCGGTCTTGGACACCACCATAAACAGCCATGGGTGTCGGCATGCTGACCTCACTGCCTCCCAATCCTGCCATCTGCCTATGGTAGGTGACGCAGCGGTCGGGTTGTAGGTCTAGTCCCTTCAGGGATGTAGCGCCACGGAATTTAGGAGTAGGACATTTAAAGATATACAATAATTATTGTACTCTTATTATTTGTATTATATTTCCATGCAGTCGGAAACAGAAGACAACAACACAAGATAAAATTAATGACGTGACATATTCAGTGCATAAATGACATACAGCCAAGAGTAACATCAAGGTCATCAACACAACTTCTCTTTGTAATTTTATTTTACCAGCAACGCGAAATTCCTGTTATGGTTTTATTATGTGCCAAATGCGAATTAAATAATGCAAACAAGAAGGCTTTGGTTCAAAAACAATTACGCATCACGGTAACCATAACAATCTGTTTAAAAACTACGCAAGCAAAAAAAATTATTAAATTATGGTCGCTGATTCATCAATGTAATTGAGAAAGAATGTTACAATGGAAAGGAAGACCTTCGCGGATCATCAGATCAGTGTCCCTAACCTCAAAATATAATTTCACTGCATTAAACTCACCTTATGAAGAGCTGTATCTCTCCCTGGTACACCCACGTTACGGAATAATCACAGAACTTGTAACTATCACTCCACAAACACCATTAATCAGTGTGAAGTCGTGTGTTTACATTAGCACACAGCACAAGCACAATGCACACTCCTCGCACGGCACACACTCACTGACGACTGGCACGAGGGACGGGTCACGACTTCGCTATATATCCGGCGAGAGTAACAAGAATCGATATATGATATTATCTCACTCAAGTTATTAGCATACCTTTATTTACTACAGCTATCTTAGCGTAATAATGCCCTGGTCGTTAAAACTTTGTCTATTTCACGTATTTACTGGTCGGCACTACCAACTTGCACACCAACAACCTGTTCACATGTCCTTAAAATTTAGTTGATTTGTCAAATAAAGAAATTTCTACCACTAGCTAGCGAAATAAAATGAATTATTACCACAGTTGTATGTGATAATATTGTAAAGTAATGTATTTGTGTAGAAGTTAATTTATTGTAGAAGTTGTGTTGTTATACTGGTACAATGACAGCGACATGGCGCATCTTTACTGAGTGGATTCGACTGCGCTTGTGTATGCTCCAGAGCCATCTGTTGGGGACTGAAAGAAGCACAATCTGAGACGTTCGATACAGAACAGCTGATCGTTCAATCCTCAATGGGCTTGACATTTAATTTACTGAAGGAACATTATAATTAGTGGAAGCTGAATTGGACATAAACCACTACATTATTCTTCCTTTTTAGGATAAAAGAGATACTGAACTGCCAAAATGACGTTCCTTTCTGTAGATTTTTTTTCTGTTCCCTTAACTATTTCCATTTATTTTAGAGAGTTTTTCGGTTCTGAACTCACGATATAAAACAGCGATTTTTAAACTGTGTTGGGAAAGCCCCGGGGCCTGCTTGTCCATATAGATCAGTGGTCTTCAACTTACTTTTTTGTATGTTTTTTTTTGTGTTTGTTTATTTTTTTTTTAGTGCAAGCCTAACATGACTTACATAACAGAATTATCAAATCCAAATCACAATTCACATGACAACATATTGTTGCCAGAGGTCTCAGAGGGTTTGGAAATAAATGAAAGGCGGCTTTGACAAAGTAGAGAAGCTATCAATATAATTCATTAACACCCTGTATAAATGACATTACATTATCTGTAGGGATTACTTAAGATTATACATGTGTCTAGTTTTCACTTTGCAATGTTAATGAATAACACAAAGCACAGTAACATGTGAGACCTGACACTGTTACTTCGTCACTAAATTGTCAATATTGACATTTCAGTTAAAATTAGTGTTTGTTTGCGGGCCGCCAAAAATTAAGCCACGGGTCACGAGTTGAAGATCACTGATTAAGATAAACTACACAGCCGTCTAGGACGTGAAATTTTCAGAAATATTTAGAAGCGGCAACATTTAGAATTTAAGAAAGCTGAAATATCCAATACCACATTATAACTTTTTTAAAAAGTAGAGTAAGAGTTATCTATGCAATAGTTTTTCTTACTTTAATGTAAATGTAAAAAGTTATCACCTTTTCAATTAAATGTATACCTTCTATTTAACCCCCATATGTTTAACGTCTTCACAAATACATTCTCAAATTAAGAAATTAAGCCAATTCAAATCAATTTTATTTAACCACTTATCAACACCAGACTAGAGAAAATGAAATTCCATGTTTAATCAAACGGTAAAACATGGAATTACTGAGGTGGCAGTTTAGGAGGGGCACCGAAATTTTTGAAGTAAAACTTCTTTAGTGGCGGTAGAGGGTGAATCGGGAAAATCAGGCACACTAAAACCGTCACGAAATCAGTCACAATCAGTCACACGAAATCAGTCACACTCAAAACCGACTTGTTTCGGTGCGGATTGCACAGAAAACAATCAACTCAATGATTAGGAGTAATCAAAGGAAATTTTTCAGACCTTACTTCCTCAATGGCAATAGACAATTCCTAAGCAATCTAAAGGTATATTATCTATTTTATGGAACCGCGCAAATCCAATATTAAAAAATACAAATTTCCAAAATTTAAAAAAACAAAATTAAAAATTAGAACATCCAAAAATAAAAAAATTAATAAATAATAAATTTAAAAATTTAAAAATTAAAAAATTAAAAAGTAAAAATTAAAGAATCGAAAATACCAAAATTGAAAAAATCTAAAAATCCAAAATTAAAAAAACTAAAATACAAAATTAAAAAATCCAAAAAATAAAAAATTCAAAGAATCAAAATTTAAAAAATTCAAAGATCCAAAATTAAAAAAAACCAAAAATCTAAAATTTAAAAAAAATAAAAATCCAAAATTAAAAAATACAAATTTCCAAAATTAAAAAAAAAACTAAATTACAAATTATAACATCCAAAAATCCAAAATTTAATAAATAATAATATAAAAAATGCAAAAATAAAAAATTAAAAAAATTAAAAAATAAACAATTCAAAGATCGAAAATTTAAAAAATCTAAAATAAAAAATTCAAAGATCCAAAATTAAAAAGTCCAAAATCCAAAATTTAAAAAGTCCAAAAACCCAATATGAAAAAGTTCAATAATGCCAAATTGAAAAAATCCAATAATAAAAAATTGAAAATATTAAAAAATTTAAAAAAGTTTTACTTCTGTCGCGTGGCGTTCCACGCACTCTTTTTTTTCTCGCCTAGAACGCCAAAATACCTAGAGCCGGCCCAGGTAAGCCCTAGGGTGTAAGCTGGAAACAACACACAAATGAAGATAGGGTATTTTATTACAAATTCCTTTTAAAGTCAAGCACAGTTGATCAGATGGATGAAACGGCCGTGGGTGTCGGCATGCTGACCACCTATCTCCCAATCCTGCTATCTGACTATGGTAGATGACGCAGCGGTCGGATGATAGGCCTAGGGATGTAGCAACACATTGTTTAGTTTGGAATAACATTTTGGGTGGAATAAACCTTTCTACAAAGTATTCAGAGTACATAAAAGAGTATCCTACTAAGAATACGCCTAATCTGTAATATTCCAAGATCCGATATTAATAAGTACGTGTACATCAAACATGTGACATTACTATGTATGTACAGGTAGGGAAAAAAGTGGACCGACTCTTGAAGCTGAATATAATATAATATGTGTTAGTATTTTATAACAATATTAATAATTAGCCTAATATATTCAGTTATAAAACTACGATTAGAAACCATATTCTGGGTTTCGAAATGGGCTAAGTCAACAGTCGACACTAAAACAAACACTGTGAATGCCGCCAGGCATGCGCAGTGGCTCATATCGGCAACTTGGATATTTTAGTCGGTCCGCTTTTTTTTCTTACCTGTACAAATACAATGTTATTTGCATGTAAAATTAATAATAATAAGTTCAGAATTGATTCAGTGGATCATATCAAATGACAGTAGTACAAATACCTAATTACCGACTATATCTTTGTAGCCTTCGCATGGGAAACTATGGGGTCATGGTGTGCGGTCGCCAGTGAACAAAAGCAGTCACCTATTCAGCACTCAGAGAGATAATACTAGCTGCCAGTGACTAGGGTTTTATAGTAAAATAGAGAATTCTTGGGGAATTCTTGGAATTCTTACAAAATTAACGTGAGACAAATTCTGGCTTCGATTTATCCAAATTAAACTTAAGAATTTCAAATTAATCGCGAATATTACTGACTGTTAAATTAGAAAATCAAGCATGTAGTATTACAAGTAATAATATATATATATATATATATATATATAAAGATTTGGGTATTGTATATGGTAGTATTGTAGATTCCGCCTATATACCACTAAATATAACAATAAGCTGAAGTTAATGAGAAAAAGGAAAAAAATAATTGAATACTATGAAATACTATGGGTTTATTAAGTTATTATAATGTAAGTATTGTAAAATTAATACATCAATTAAATCTAAAATATTAAAATACCATTGAGCTCAATGAATATTAGTCAATTTAGATAAAAATTGTTTTTCTCTTAGTGAAACAATATTAAAAATTATAAAGATTAAAGATAATCTCGTCACTTATTGGGTTAAAATATAGTTGGATTAAAATATAATCATATTTGAATTAAACATTCAAATAATTGTCATAAATTTGCAGATGACTTGTTGACATATAAGTTTTGTCACATATGTAAGTTAATTTTTTATACAATTTCCTTTTGCTCCCTTCCTCTTGTATATGACGTAATTAACACTATTATAAGAAACAATTCTGATAATGTCTTTCAAAATAAATGTAATATAAATAGTTCTTCTTCCTAGTTAATTAATTGGGTATTGTAGCTAAAGATAAACTGGACAAAGTTATCGATGGAAATCCTGATTATGAATGGATTAAAAAAGTAATTTTCAGTAAAAATGTTGAAGACAAAGAATTTGGCCTAACTTTTTCTCAAATATTACTACAAATGTTTGCATTTGTCACTCCTTGTAATGTAGTAAGGTTTTCTTTTTTGCGTACAAAAACATTTTGACAGATAAACGCATGAAGTCCACTGTCGAAAATTTGAAACGGCTTTTAGTAGTAGACCTACATTCTGCCACTCAAAAATAAAACGTAAGTTTGAATTTTATGTTTTTATCCTTCACTGTGCATATTTTAATGTTTGACAATGCCTGTAAATCCTGTCTTTGGATATAAGGCTTGCGGATGGAAATGTTAGATGGGTTTCGGAACTGGGTGAACGCAGTCGTTAAGGTTTTCAGGATTCAGGTATAAACAATGTTCATTAGTGAACAATCATAATGACATTACTGGACTGAATTCGTTAATTAAAGCTGCCCTCATTAACTAATTATCGATTTCTGTCAGATGCAATTTGTATAAAAACCATCCAGTTGATAAAAAAAAAAAAAAAAAAAAAAAAAAAGGACTCGCCTCTGTAATTTACAGGATGAGGACGCTAAAAATTAATTTGTTTTGAAAGTGCGTGATCCATAGTCCAGAATCAAAGTAATGAATCGCGCGCAAGTACGAACTAAGTGCATACAGAGCATACTTTTCAATTTATTATCGATTCCTTCTTTCCCATTTCCGAGAGAGGTGCAGAGGTAAATTTTCCACCTTTGTATCCCAGGTTCGCGGGTTCAAACTTGGCCGAGGTAGATTGAATTTTCAGGTATCTGCTCACACGATTAAACAAATCTCGCTAGCGCTCTTTTTGATAACTTTGTGCTTACGATAAACTGGCAAAACAAGCAGCAGAGGAAGCCGGAATTGAAACAGTATATAACAAGAAGCCGAGATCAACCATAGAAGCAGAAATTAAAGAAGGAGGAATACAGAAATGGCAGGACAGATGGAACAAAACAACAAAAGGAGCAACAACAAAGTCATTTTTCCCTTCCATCAGAGAAAGGCTCAGGCTAAAATTACCAATAACACCTAGTTTTACAGCATTGGTTACAGGACATGGCAAAACAAAATCTTACCTATATAGATTCAAAATAGCAGATGATCCTACATGCTCTTGCAACACAGGACAACAAACTGTGCATCATTTAATATATGAATGTCCAGAAGTTCAACAACAGAGAAACCAACTAATAGAAGAAATAAGGAAGAATGGTAACAACTGGCCAGTCACCATGAATCAGCTAGTATCCAGACATCTAAGAGCATTTCATACTTTCTGTATGTTCAGAGATAATTAACACATGAAGAAGAGCAGTATATAAGGAAAATGTAAATAAGACTTTCTGTAGGGATTTGATATTATTCTATGAAATTTTATTTTAATTTATCCTAAGTACCTTTTAAATTATAATTAACTGACAGAATGCGAAAGTAAACATTTAGATTGGCATGTACACATCTAACATGGACAAGAACAAGAACAAGAGCAGCATTTAAGGAAAATGTAAATAAGACTTTCTTTAGGGATTTATTACTATTCTATGTAATTTTACTTGAATTTATTCTAAGTATCTAAGTATCTTTGTTTTAAACAATGTATATATTATCATTATTCAACTTGAAATTATGGCATGTAATGCATGTAATATTACTCCGTAATGGGGCATGCTGTAATAATAAATTAAAAATTAAAAAAAAAAAAAAAAAAAAATGTTAAGTTCTATGTAACGGTCTTACATCGTAAAGAAGAAGAATAGTAGGTTTCAATTTGTCTGAAAGATTACTAAAAATAACCACCAAGAGTTTCTGTTGCTTTAAAAAAATATTCGTCAAATATATTTATCAAGGTCCACCGCTGTGGCTCAGGGAATGCGTTCGCTCCTCTCAAGCAGCGGGCCTGGATTCGATTCCTGGTCGGGACAAGTTACCTAGCTGAGGTTTTTTTTCCGGGGAGACAAATGTCAGGTAACTTTAGGCGCTTGTGGTCCCCGGATATCATCTGGCCGTCATTATCATCTTCATCCCATCCTCGCCTTGTTTGGATTGAGCGTGTGTGTGTTAATGGTGTGTCTCGTCCTATGTGTTCGTGTTGTCTCGGAGGTGGCCCCAACATTGAACTGATCACTCATCCGGGGAGGCCCTTCATGTCCTTGTCTGGTCAAAAAAATGTGTCTGTGTTGGGATCCATAGTTCATTCCTCTCCCGACAGGTCGCGGTCCGGTAAAGGCCGGGCGGCGCGGGCCGCATAAAGGTCCCTACAAGGGAGAGGTAAAACTACGAAAGAGAAGATAACATTTATCAAGATGCTTCAGAAATTCGCGCCATCGCCATCATACCATTCGACACATTCTTGCAGAATCCCTCCAGAAGGCTGGATACATAAAACACAAAGAAGTTCCAGGAATTGCTAATCAAGGGAACACAAGGCGTATCGATATAATCGCCTTTAGGCTTGGCTCAAAGAACGCTTATATACCGGTACTTGATCCAACCGTCCGGTTTGAGACCAGTTCAGATTGCCGGTCTCCCTGGCCGCGGTAGCTAAGGCCTTGGAGCCGTGGTGAAGGAGGCTGCGGGTTCGAGTCCAGCTTCGGGCATGGATGTTTGTGTATAATAAGAAAAAAAGGTAAACGAAGAAAACAAAATGGTAGAAAAGATAAATTAATCAGGAAAATTGGCCTATTGCGGCTAAATTAAAAAAAAAAACTTGTCATTAATTAACAACTAGTGAAAGTTTCGTTTAATTAACAAACAAAAAACAAAAAAAGGGCCCAACCTATAGAGGTTAACGATGGAAAAGAATAGCACCAACTAACAGTGTCATTTTATAAAGAGAAATAACCTCGATAAAATTGAAATGTTTGGGTTCCTTTTTGGTGCTCGAGGAACTATTCCTTCGTTTATGGTCAACATCTGCTTTTAGGCTGGGCATATCCAAGGAAAATAATAAACAGACCAGCCTATCAGCATTAAATGGTTCGATAACTATTCTGAGGTACCATTTGTATGGAACTTGAAATAATCTTTTATAGCCGATGGAAAATGTCTTATTGTATAGCCTATCGATTAATTTATTATAACTACTAAGGCTTTCACGGCCGGCGTTCAATGATATTTCCATTTCCGGGCTGTATGGCCGTAGTCTATCCGATGAAATTGCCAACGTTTCGCCACGAACTGCGTCTGGCATCTTCAGAGCTCATTACAGCTAGGTGGTCGGCTGCGAACTGCTGGCGAACCACCTAGCTGTAATGAGCTCTGAAGATGGCAGACGCAGTTCGTGGCGAAACGTTGGCAATTTCATCGGATAGACCACGGCCATACAGCCCGGAAATGGAAATATCATTGATTAATTTATTGTTTTATCTTTGTGTACTATTTATATACCATATTGCTCTGCTGTTTATTGATTCAACTGTGAGAACTTTTTATGTTTGCTGATTGTTATATGCCATACAACTTCCTATTGTATAATCATATCTGTTATATCGTTGTTAATATTCTTGTCTATAGATGATAAGCTGTGTCGGCAGCCTTGTAAACAAGGAAGCATTTTAAAATATAAAATAAAATAGTGTTGTTGTTATTAAATTACTGTTACATACGTTCCATCTTATCAAAAACCTCAGACTTTTAAGACTAAAATGTTATCCAACGTCCCTAATACCGCTTTTGCCATGAGCAAGTGAATTCAATTATTATTTCTTTGTGATTGGAAACGAGAATTCGAATGGATGGAAAGCTAGCGGGTACAATTCTATTGTGTAACATTAATTTATATGATTTTGTTTGTACTTTGTTTTACTAATTCCAATTAAACAGGAAACATACTGCGGGTTACCAGTTGTTAATACACATTGTTAATATTTGTGGCTGCCTATATTATGAAGCAAGTTCATGTGGCATTTAACAGCATGAGTAAGTGTTTGGCAAACTGTGGGTTCAATGGGCTATTTTTTGTACAAGCTAAAATGAAATTGTAAGAATTTCTAGTCTGTAACTGACCTTATTTGAAAAAATTCCCTTTAGGCAGGCCTACAGGCTGAGGTAGATTTCGAAGTGCTAAATCTCGCATTATACAAGAGCTATCGAGAAACCAGTTATTGATTTGTAAAGTACTCATCAAGAGCTTTTCAACGATAAGACGTGGTTTCAAAAATTCCGAATTTCCAACCCCCCACCAACCACCTCCACTCGTACCCCTTAAATCCCCGAATCGTTGGTGTCACTGTGAACTCCATAGGGAGTACAATAATTTATTAAAACAAAGTTTCCCTCTTTACTTCATAGGGGCCGAGATATAATTTTTTCAAAATTTCAACCCCCTCCCCCGACCCTCCCATTGGGCCAATTTTGCTCATTAACGAATTTGTCCGAACTGTTGGGCCTAGAAATAACATAATAAAATTTGGTTCAAATATCTTCAAAATTACGGCCGCTAGCGTGTAAAGATATATATATATATATATATAGCCTATATCACAATTTTTTTTTTTGAACGGGCGGTGGTTTCGTACTTAGGGAGGCATGAAACGTAAATATATGAAATAATTTTTCGAACGTCGCGACATGGTATCGATTGCAATAGGTAGATTTTTCTTCCTAAAAATTGGTAAGCCCGTGCGAAGAATTCGTCCTTCTCCCCTTTTGACAGGAGCCCAGGAAAACAGGATAGTTATATTAGGGCCCGGATTTTTAGGTTTTTAAAAGCCCTGTTTTGTTTTTTAAATATATTAAAATTGTTTTATTTTAGTTCTTTTTAATCATATTCAGAGACGTTTTTGTTTCACGTAAGTACAACAAACACACTGAAAAAATATATAATAATTTATTAATCTTACTTTTACTTAAATTTCCATGGCTCTCAACCACAAACTATAGGAATGCTTTTTCTTAGTTTTGTAATTGGCCCTGTAATTTCCAACGCGCCACAAACTCAATAAGAACGTTTCTCAATAATAAAGCCTAATCGATCAACTTTTAGAATACTTTACTTCCGGCGTCTTGCTGGAGCAAACACCGTGAATAAACTGCAAGTGTAAACTTCTTAAGAATGACTTTAATTTGCTTCTAAAGAAACCGGGGACTTCGGTTCATTTAACGATTTCCTTTACCGGGGCAATTGGGTATAAAATGACAAAATTACAAAACGCAATGTTATATTTTTTCTTATAAAATAATACACTGGTAACAATGAACAAGTTGCAAAATGTAGGCAGATATTTACAAAGTAATTTTAGTAGAACATTAATTAGATTAATTATTAGAATTGTTTATTGTATTTTTAATTTAAAATAGTCATGTTTAGTTTTTAACTTCTTATTTAGCAATTTTTACGTTTTATAACATTGGACTATGTGACTGCATGACAATGAAACGGATAATTATGTTAAATAGCACTGTTAGCTAGCAAGGAACAAAATTGTTAAAATCTTAAGAATCCGGGCCCCTAGTTATATATATATATATATATATATATATATATATACAGTGTGTCTAAAAAAAATGTACTAACACTTTGAATGAGTATAGAAACATTATTTATGAACATAGAGAAAAGTTTAAAGGGTTGAATTACAGAAGAAACATGCAATTAAAGAATCATGTTTGGAAATGTTCAAATTGATGACCGTCATTGTCCAGACAAAGCTGACAATGCAAACGTCACAACACAGTTCATTTGGAATTTCGCGACATTGTCTTTCAAATTTCCAATTTCAATGCATCAATTGTTCTTGGTTTTGTGCGATAAACTCTGTCCTTGAGTATCCCCATTAAAAGAAGTCCATTGGCGTGAGGTCTGGGGAACGCGAAGGGTTTTCAATGCTACCCCTTCGTCCAATCCATGTGTTTGGATAAGCTACATGGAGGTGAGCTCTTACATTTCGATGGTAGTGTAATCTGTAATCTGTACATCTGTAATTCAAGCCTTTAAACTTATCTCTATGTTCATAAATAATGTTTTTATACTCATTCAAAGTGTTAGTACATTTTTTTGAGACACCCTGTATATATATATATTTAAAAAAGGTAAATTTAACGTGATTCTAAACGAAATATTTTAAAGGGAATAATATACTTCATTACACAAGCAAATTATTACCTTGTACAATGGAATATATATAAGTGCACTTACTATAACTTATCACTACTGTCTATAATAAACTTGCAAGTTGTATATAATCACAAATCTTGAGATTTATGACTTAGGCAAAGATAACACGCTATGTTATGAAATCTGCTCCACTAAAGAGATTACAAAAGTAGACATTTATGAGACAAGTGGTAAAAGCTACCGTATATTTTATTTTGCGAGTAGTTATGTTTGCGAAACGAGCCCGTGTAGCAATCCTACTAGCAATTCTACCACCGTTAAAAGTGCTTCTGTTACCTTTGACTATCTAAAAAGTACGTTTATCTACTCCCAGTGTAGTGATATGATGATGAAGAAAATGGATTTCACAATAACTTATTGGTTAAAAATTAAAATTGCAGGCAGGAAAATTCTATACAGTAGATGACACGTGTAAAGTTTGTTCGAATGTTTTTTGTCAAATCAATTAAAAATGGAATTCTGCTAATATTAACATACCAATGTGTGTGTATGTCTAGAGGTAGCGAGCCCGCCTCTAGATCCGAAGGTCGCGGGATCAAACCCGGCCGCAGTCGATGGGTTTTTCAGGACGTAAAAATCCTGGGCATGGAGTCCTCAGGGAGGGACTTTAAGCTGGGGGCCCTTGAAGTAAAAGAACTCCAAGCCTAAATTAGAGCCTCTGGACAAAATTTCTCGGGCTTTCACGTCGAAGTAGGCCTAATACCTTAGTTTCTGGAGGGGGGGTTAAGGGGCGATGGGCTTACCACCTGTCCCTCTGCCCTCTCTCGGAAAATAAGCGTAACAAAATTCACATAGTTACAGAAACCTCCGCTTGGAGGCCCTACGCCCTATTATGAGGGCATAGGATTCGAGATAATGTGTGAGTAAATATATACATATACGTATATATATATATTAGGGCTGTACCGATTAATCGATTAAACATTTAATCGTCGATCAATTACATTTTCCGATTAATCGGTTTAGTCGAATTGTGAAAAACGTTTTTTTCGAAAAATGGGCCAACTGACCAAACTCCTTTCTCTCGTTATTCAGAAACCTGAAGGGTAGTTTAGTTTTGCAAGGTTTACCGTGATACTGAATATTCAGTATGCTGTTTTCTTACTGGAATCTAGCAGATTTTTGCTGCACACACAGTTTTGTATATATTTTTTAATTAGTTCACTAATAATGGTATTCATTAATTCAGGATTTCTTCTGATTATCTGTGGTGTAGTAGTTATTAAACGTGTAAAATAATATTAAATGTACACTTTGGTTTCGCTTAAAATACTGACCTGTTTGTCGATTAATGAGTCGATTAAAGTCAAGCGTTAACTCGATTAGAAATTTTAATCGATTTTCAGCCCTAATATATATATATATATATATATATATATATATATATGTGTATACACTCAATATATTAAACCTAAGTTGATATGTTAAAATCATAATATAGTCGTGAGGTATCGACTGCATCTATCTTTTTATTCCTAAATTATTTTCTTCACTTTGAATGTAGTCGAGAAGGAGATAGTTAGGTTAAGTGCTGGCCAAGTTAAAGGAGAAGGGAATACAGTTAAACACACGGGGGTCTTCAAACTGTGCAAACAAATGAGAATCTTGTTAACACATAGCAAACACACGTGCTAAAAAGTGAAGAACATGTTCATCAACTCAACAGGAATGCTACGACTCAATTCATGGACCTTTCAGGCGTTTCAATATTGCCTTCATTCCATGGTATTACATCCCTCGTAACATTTGGCCTACCATTCGACGGTGTATCATCTACCATAGACAGATGACAGGATTGGGGCATGTAGTCAGCATGTCGATTCCCATGGAAATTATTGAGGAGAGATACTGTCTTTGAACCACATACATACAGTTTTTGACCAGACAAGGGCATGGAGGGCCTCCCGGATGAGTGATCAGCCCAATACCGAGGCCACCTCCGAGACAACACGAACGGTAAGGACGAGACACACCATAGCATACATATTTTTTTCATATTTATTTATAAGACCTTTAGGCAGTCAAACTGCAATCGGTCACATTAGCTATTTACATTAATACCTATCAAGAACAACCTAAGCTCTGCTAATTCAATCTGTAATTATTTAAAATCTTACAAGCATAATTACATGAGTCAATTATTATACTAAGTTATACTAATGCTATAGCCTAAGTTACACTAAATGAACAAAATATACTTACAGATTACACTAATTACCCTACATTTTTACATCATTAAATTATTTGTAATAAGTTGTTCTATTCTATGTGCTTGTCTGATTCTAAGTATTCTTGAACGTTATAAAAAGGATTTTTTGAAGCCAGGAATATAGTTTTTCTGTAAATAAATTTGGGGACATTTCTTGAAGTTTATATGGTAATTTGTTATATAATGTTATCCCAATTTTGTTATGGTATCCTTTTGTTTTAACACTCACTCTGAACAAGTCGTGGATGGGATGAAGATGATAAAGATAGCCAGATGATATCGGGGACCACAAGGGCCTAAAATCATCCGACATTCGTCTCAACGGTGAGGGAAAGCCCCAGAAACCCCCCATATAGGTAACTTATTTCGACCAGGAATCGAACCCGGGATCGCTGTGTGAGAAGAGCGAACACATTCCTTGCACCACAGCGGCGGTTTAGTCTGGCATTCCGTAGATCAGATTTTGGATGGGTGTCGAGTTGAAAATCGGGTTCAATCCTGGCAACAAGATAACATTTTCCTCTACAGAATAAATTCTTATAACATAAATCTGTTCAGTTAGATAAGATTGGAACCTGTCATTACTGATAAGGTGATAACCAAGTCAAGGCATTTGATGATTTTGCATCTTTTTTATATGAAGGTAAAAAGATAGCTCGAATATATATAAATGCGTATCATGAAATAATTGATTAAATAAGGGCAATTTGTTTTTTTGCATTTTTTGCTATATTTTGCAATTTTCGTCATTTTCAAGAGATAGATAATTTTTGGTATTTTTATTTCATTTTCGGCATTTTTAGGCCATGTTTCAGTGGAGGTAGAGAGGAGCTTTTCCATGTACAAATCGTTACTTTCAGACAACAGACAATCGTTTTTATTTGAGAATCTCCTCCAAGTGTTCACAGTTCATTTTAATTCAGGTAATAAATAATTATTTCTTTCTTTTTAAATGGCACCTATTTGCTAGGGGCAATTTGATGGGCATGCCAGTTGAGAAAGAATTTCATTTTCGCTGAGGGTGTCCAAGTAGTATAAATTTATTCACTTCTTTAGTAACAAAATAAGTGTGTTTTATATCGAAAATTCATATGTAACGCATTGTCATAAATTGTTTTTAGCAATCCACTAATTAAAAATCCCTTTAGGCAGGCCTACAGGCGGAGGTAGATTTCGAAGTGCTTTTGGTTTAATTTATTGTCGCTGCATAGCACTCTTCTTCTTTAGCCTTGGCATGGTAAACCTGCAGTAATAAGAACTGAATTCGGTAAAGAGGAAAAGCCTACAATCATTTGTTTTGACAACAAGAATAGGATATAATATTCTGGGAGGCCGTGCGCAAGATCAGCAATGAATAAAATTAGCAAAGCCGCTAAACAAGACAAAATTATATTATAATAATTCTTGTAAGTGTTATTATTTTCAAACATTAAAATCTCGCGTCATATGAGAGCTATCAAGAAACTATTTATTCATTTGTAGAGTACTCATCAAGAGCTTTCCAACGATACCCCACAAGACGTGGTTTCAAAAGTTTCGAATTTTCATCCCCCACCCCCACCTCCACCCCCACCCTCACTCGAACCCCCGAATCATTGGTGTCACTGTGAACTCCATAGGGAGTACTCTAATTTATTCAAACAAAGTTTCCCTCTATACTTCATAGTGGCCGAGATATAAATTTTTAAAAATTTCAACCCCCTCTCCCGACCACCCCCTTGGGCCAATTTTGCTCATTAACGAACTAGTCCGAACTATTGTGCCTAGAAATAACATATTAAAATTTGGTTCAAATATCTTCAAAATTACGGCCGCTATCGTGTAAAGATATATATATATATATATAAATATCACAAAATTTTTTTTTGAACGGGCGGTGGTTTCGTACTTAGGAATTATAAGAAATAATGATAAATGTTTCTCTCTCTTTCGTAGTTTTACCTCTCCCTTATAGGGACCTTTATGCGGCCCGCGCCTTCCGGGCCTTACCAGGCCACGACCTGTAATGGTAAATTTATTGGAATTTTTTAAAATTTTGGGTAATTTTTTCACTAATTTAGGACGTAAATGCATTTTTTAATTTGCATTGTTTCACTATTTTATGGTCATTAAATGCCTTGCCCTAGAGATAACAGTACTTATAATTCCATTGTGTTAATTTTAATAACTCTAATGAGCTATGGGATCCAACAAACCTGTGGTCCCAGTTGAGGGGATATTGCCCTCTGATCTAGAGTTGTATGTTAATGTCTGAACCCAGGCTGTGTTGCTGAGTTCTCACTGAACATAGCGGAAGTCTTCACCATTCATGACGTGTCAAGTGATTCTGATCTTTGTTAACTATTTCCGGTGCATGTCTTGGATGATGAGAGTTGAACCATGGAAAAACGACTTATCTCCTACTCAGCACGTAATAATTATTGCAACCTTTGCTAAGCACTTGGTAGCGGAAGACTTCAACCTTTTATCATGCAAAGAAAATACTGTATCATCAACCTGAACTGAATCAATTTGATTGATATGGGTGTGCTATATTTGTATTAAACAGCACTTGCAATTATATCAAACAAATAATTTGGAAACATCAATTTTATGTTTTTGGAAACAGATCTATTATCAGAAGAGTGTATCATATGTATGCATTAAACAGCCTGTGACGTCTGTACCATCGCTTGTTCTTCTCTTCATGGAATATGCAGTACTGCCTTTTCCGGCTTCAAGGGTTTTGCCACTTTTTCTCGGCCGTCCCAAATGTATTCTTCCTCTAGGTCTATAATTTTCTGCCTCCTTCGGGATTTTATTGTGCTCCATTCTATCAATTTGTTCTTTCCATTTCATGTGTACATTTTTAGGTCAATTCTGTTTTGATTTCGAATTCTATCTGACCTCGTACAACCTTTTCAGCCTTCTTAAAAATCTAATTTATGCTGCTTATGTTTTACTTCGTTCTCGATTAATCTGAATTAACTCTTCGAAAGTCTGGTCACATATTTTATTAATAAACTTCACATATTTATGGTGCCGAAACCCCAGATATCATCTGGCCGTCATTATCATCTTCATCCCATCCTCGCCTTCTTTGGAGTGAATGTGTGTGTGTGAATGGTGTGTCTCGTCCTATGTGTTCGTGTTGTCTCGGAGGTGGCCCCGGCATTGGGCTGATCACTCATCCGGGAGGCCCTCCATGTCCATGTCTGGTCAAAAAAGTATTATGTGATCCAAAGATAATCCCTCTCCCGACAGGTCACGGCCCTGTAAGGCCCGGGCGGCTTGGGTCGCTTAAATCCTAAAAGGGAGAGGTAAAACTCCGACAAAGGAAGGAAGAAAGAAAGAAAGAAAGAATGAAAGAAAGAAAGAAAGCACTGAATATTTCTTTTCTTTTTAATCATTATTTGGTTTCTCTTAAAAGTGCACAGGTATTCCCTAAACGCCCACTGTAGCCTACTACATTACAGAAGAGTTACCAATGTTGACTACGACAAAGTTTTTGCAGGCTTGCATGTATCGACAGAACTGAAAGAGCAGTGAAGTTAGAAAGTGATTCTGTTCAGACATCCAAACTTGTGCAAAGTATATAAATAACAAGAAAACAGTTGCTGGTCGCTGTGCGTGGAATTTTCAATTTCCTCGGTGTTTTAAATTGTGGACATATATTTCGTTGAAGTGTTGTTTGTATTGATCTCTTTGATCTTATGCTTCCCACAGCACTCCAGTGTTGATGGGATGGCAGCAAACACGACTCGGGAAAACAAACGCCACTACAGGGTGACTCGGAAGTTATATCTGGCTATTTCCCCTCAAGCTATATTTTCCTATTTTCTTCCTGGAGCATCGCAAAACCTGAGCAGTGGCGGGGGCGAATTAGTTAACTCGGCACTACTAGTTAGTTGTAAATTACCGCCGGTTAATTGTTTGAATGTTTGCATATTTGGTAGTTTGTTGTGGTTATTTAAGGAAAATTACAGATAAAATTTGGACAAATTATTTAAAATAAATTTTTTCAACTTTTAAAATTAGATCCATAATTCCTTCGCGCTGTTTAACATATTGAATCTCCACATCGTCCTGAAACATTTAAATTGTATTAATGTACTGGAAAACCTGTATCATTATTAAGTGCCAGTATGGTACTTTATGAGATTGTGTGTGGGGACGAAAAATGTCTGTCCGTCTGTCTGTCCGTCCTTCCGTCCGTCCGTCCGTGTGTCTGTACGCGCGATAACTCAAATACGCTTTGTCGAATTTTAATGAAACTTGGTATACACGTTTATAATGTCCATGGGAAGAACCCTATTGATATTGAACCAAATCGGTTCACCGGTACCGGTGTAATGCCCAATTTAGTGCCTATTTTAATAGATACGCTGTATCGGATTTCCATGAAACTTGGTATACTCATTTATGACGTTCATGAGAAGTGCCCTATTGAATTTGAACCTAATCTGTTGACCGGTACCGGAGTAAACCCCAATTTAATGTCTACTTTAAAGGCGCAATAACTCAAATACGCTTTATCGTATATTTATGAAACTTCGTATACGCATTTATAATGTCCATGGGAAGACGCCTATTTATAATAGATAAAATCGGTTGACCTGTTTCGGAGTAATGCTCAATTTAGTGCCTATTTTATGGTAATATACGTATTCGAAAGAATTTATAAAAAAAAATGAAAATCAATTATCTTGACAACACTGCCTATTGTTTTACTGTTATCTTATAAGGCCTTCGAAATTAAAATACAGGTAGCTATGACAAAAAACACTATCGATTTACAAGCGCTTATCCAACTAGACCGTTAAAATGACCCCGGTGGCCGAGATGGTAACGCTTTGGCCTCACATTCTGGAGTCCATGGTTCAAAACCCGAAACCGGCCAATTTGAATTTTTTTTTTACATTTTTATGTGAGTGTGCGATTGTCATGATATCACATATCTGTACAGTTCAGGTGATGCTGGAAGATTTTAATCTCATTAAAAAAAAACTAGACCTTTGTTCTTCCGTAAGCCCTGCTTAATGAATAAATCTGGAGCTTAACTTGGAAATCAATTTAAAAAAAAAAACATATTCTGCATATCATAATTGCAATTATCACTGATTAAACAAAAGCATTCTGGTACTTCGTTACGTCAGTTTACCTGATTTTATTTATTTTTAGCTTCTTTGTGTATATGCTTTGTTAATTATCTTATACATCACACAGTTGCAGTTCTTCAATATAACAATAACCCTCATATAACAATACAATCTGTTTTAAGACCTACAAATATCGCATTTTAGAGGTTTGTAGTAGGCACAAATCTGGTCATGGAAACCACCATTAACGGCCGTGGGTGTCGGCATGCTGACTGAATGCCCCCCCCCAATCCTGCCGTCTGCCTATGGTAGATGACGCAGCGGTCGGGTGGTAGGCTCCCATCTGGGACGTTAGCGCCACAGAGTTAGTTAGTTAGTGGGCACAAATGTTAAAACCTGTGCAATGGAAGTATTAAATGTTGTGTTATTATTAGAGTTCAATGATACCTTTCATTGGCCTTTCATTAGCGTTTCTCAACGTTTTTGAACCCGAGGACCACTAAAATGTCTAAAAAAAATTTAGGGACCCTTAATTTTACATTCTATTTTTAAAAGAAGGCCTGAACCCGAGGACCACTGAAATGTCTAAAAAAAATTACGGACCCCTAATTTTTAATTCTATTTTTAAAAGAAGGCCTATATTCTTCATATTTGGGGTATTAATGATAGGTCACTATAACGAAATATGCGAAGACAATTTACTTCTTTACTTTCCACTTGCTTTATGATATTTTTTAATGATGTCTGCGGACCATCTGCACCATCTTCGCGGACCACCAGTGGTCCGCGGACCATAGGTTGAGAAACAATGGCCTAGACCATTTACCAATACGGTACCAAAGAACTTCAATTCCTACAATACAACGCCTATACTAAACGCGAAAGATACGCAATAGACCTGTACATAGGCGTACCGAGGGGGGGGGTTTGGGGGTTTGAACCTCCCCCATTGATTAAAAAAAGGAAAATTGTATGATTTTTTAAAGTCTGCCCATAAATTACTTAATACAAGTGTAAAGCGTGGGAAGCTTAAAACTCGTAATTTTGCGTCTTATTTTTTTAAATTTTCCGGGGGTGGACCCCCGGAAGCTTAAAACTCGTTATTTTGCGTCTTAATTTTTAAAATAATCCGGGGGGGACCCCCGGACCCCCCTCTCCCTGGGGGGTATTCCATACTCCCCAGACATCGCGGATTTTATAACCCCCCCATATGGTCGGCCTGGTTACGCCTATGGACCTGTAGGCAACGGTTATGTAAGGAAGCAAGCTAAGCCTTTCATTCCAGTTCTGCCAATACCACAATAAGTTCTACGTTAAAACGGTGCGGATCGCCCACAGGGTTTTTTTTTATTATTCTAAATCCTCTGCTTTCGTTCCCCGCTTTTGTTTCCTGCTTATCGGAAAGTAGGATGGGTTTTCATTCGCCTCTCTAAAGCTTTTGTCTGCCAATTTCCGCAATTAAATTTAGAATTGCTCTGTGTGGTTTTTAACTTCACAATTTAGTAGAGATACACAAACGACAAATTCAACAATAAAACAATCACATGGCTTTCCACATCCTCACAGAGTAAGGGCTGCGTTCAATTGTCTAAACTTCATTCAGTGCCATATTATTCGCTTGATCAGACTAGGAAAGAATCTGAATTTTTTTTACGAGATCGGTAGCTTATAACCAGGGCCTGGATTATAATGATCTTACATTGTTTGAAAAATGACCGATAAAATGACCCTAAATTGTAAACAAAATGACTTAATAATTTAAAAAAATCCCTTTAGGCAAGCCTACAGGCTGAGGTAGATTTCGAAGTGCTTTTGGTTTAATTTACTGTCGCTGCGAAGCACTCTTCTTCTTTAGCCTTGGCATGATAAACCCGCAATAATAATTGCAAAAAAGAGGAAAGAGCACTTTTTCAAACATTCAAATCTCGCCTTAAATGAGAGCTATCGAGAAACTAGTTATTGATTTGTAGAGTACTCATCAAGAGCTTTTCAATGACACTCCACAAGACGTGGTTTCAATAATTTCGAATTTCCATCCCCCCACCCCCACTCGTACCCCCAAAACACCCGAATCGTTGGTGTCACTGTGAACTCCATAGGGAGTACTCTAATTTATTCAAACAAAGTTTCCCCTCTATACTTCATAGGGGCCGAGATAAAAATGTTTTAAAATTTCAACCCCCTCCCCCGACCACCCCCTTGGGCCAATGTTGCTCATTATCGAACTTGTCCGAACTATTGGGCCTAGAAATAACATATTAAAATTTGGTTCAAATATCTTCAAAATTACGGCCGCTAGCGTGTAAAGATATATATATATAAATATAAATATCACAATTTTTTTTGAACGGGCGGTGGTTTCGTACTTAGGGGAGCATGAAACGTAAAGATATGACAGAATTTTTCGAAAATCATGACATGGTATCCATTGCAATAGGTAGATTTATTCAATGACCTAAAACTGATATTTTATTTTAAAAAAATTATTATTGTACACACAAAGCTATAGACTAATTTGTACATAATTATAAAAACAGTAAATAACTTTAATGTTGTGAATGTTCTTTTCTCACGGAAGTTTATACTGACACTGAGGCACTGGCGACTCAAAATTCGGCACATCCTTTTGTGATCTGCCGGATTATACTGTTGTTTATTGAGGGTAAACAGTAGTTTGCACTCTCAAATCCAAGCAACTGGCAGACGCTGGTGCCAAGTCAATCTAATAACAATAGTAATATAATACAACATTTTGGCGTTTCTTTGATTGTCATTTCCGACTGAGACATGACAACACTTCAACACCGAGTGTGTGCTTCTTGCATTAAACAAACAACATTTCAAAGACAGCACCGCTAGCGACGATTTTTCAGGACGTAAAAATCCTGAGCATGGAGTTCTCCGGGAGGGACTTTAAGCTGGGGGACCCGTGTCGTAGATTTACGGCACGTAAAAGAACTCTAAGCCTAATTAGAGCCTCTGGACAAAATTTGTCGACCCTTTCACGTCCAAGTAATACCTTAGCTTCCGGAGGGGTGTTGCGAAGCGATGGGCTTACCACCTGTCCCTCTGCCCTCTCTAGGAAAATAAGCGTAACAAAATTAGTATAGGTAAACACATCTCCACTTGACTGGGGGAGGGCGGAGAAGCGGTGCCAGCCGTAAATAATCCGCAAGAAGAAGAAGAAGATTTATCAAATTGTAATCCAACATCACGCTTTTCAGCAAGCCCCTTGTATGATTTGGAAAGTACACACAGTTCCCATCCAATTTCTTTTACTTTTTTAGGCCGCTCCTTCCAACCCCCTTTGACAAATTTTGCTGCCCGGTTCTGAACCTTATATATTTGATTTACCCTGAATCACATTTGAAAAACTTTTTATACGAAACATTATGTCTATTGAACTGCAAAGTTACAAATTAGGTTATACATGCATTTCAAACTTGATTGATTTTATTTTTGTCGTGAAGCAATCGTCGTATTGCCTGTGGTCATAGGCGTAACCAGGCCGACCATATGGGGGGGGGGTTATAACATCTGGGGGGTATGGAATACACCCCAGGGAGAGGGGGGTTCGGGGGTCCTCCCCCGGAAAATTTTAAAAATTAAGATGCACAGTAACGAGTTTTAAGCTTCCCACGCTTTATAGTCGTATTAAGTAATTTATAAGCAGACTTAAAAAAATTGTACCATTTTCCTTTTTTTAATCAATGGGAGGGGGGTTGAAACCCCCAAACCCCCCCCTCGTTACGCCCTCTGCCTTTGGTAAAATAGTAAATGAAAATCCATGAAATAACGTCTGTATTGTGCATTAGTGTAGATAACAGTTGGCATGCTTTAAGTAGATACCACATTGGGTAACCGCTTGCACATCTGAATATTTGAAATAACAATGCCTTTAAAGGTTCTTCCAGGGTATAAATCACAATAGGAAACGATTATTATTGTTATCAACAAGAAGCATTCTGCACTTATCTGCATAAAATGTCATGATGTATATTACAGTATACAGGAACTTTTCCTTTGAAAGCAAATAAATTAAAGATAGAGTTAGTTTATATTTATTGCATTTTCTTGACGTTGCTGATAAAGGCACCTATGCCAAAGGAAGTAAAAACTAAAATAAAATAAAATGAAGGCTACATTTTTCTCTTTAATGTATTTTGTTATTACATTTATGACAGAATCCATTAACATGAATAATTTTCGTCAAGGAGGAGACTCCGTGTTCCACTCTTCATGCATTTCTACCACCACAAAAACCTCATTTCAATTTTCGTATAATGTCATCAACCACTGGAGTAATTAGAGCAGGCCACGTAAAAGTCATTAGCAGACGGCTTTGTGCGAACACGTGACCCCTGAATTATCTTTACATGGCAGTCGTCAGCGGTCTCTCTTAGGCCCGTATTCAAGAACGCGACTTTGGAAGACGACTTCCTAAAGTAGACTTTCAAAGCAAAGTTCAACTTTGGTTAAAGTCGAATTCATAGACGTTAGTTGCGAGACTTTGACCGTGACTTTGGAAAGTCGAGATTTGACGATGTTGTTGTAACGTTGGCAATCGTATCCACTGCCTTTTAAATGAATTATGTGTACAAACTGTTGAAATTGCTGTACGTCTAGGAGGCGGTGGGCAAATCTCGAACAAAATAACATCGATGTGCGCATTACACTCAGCCATTTTGCAAAAGCGTAATTGTATTGTGATGATGATAATAACAATAATAATAATTCTTTATTAGCTGTCAGGATACAATGTCCATTATCTTCTTAATTCTTTAAGCATATTTTTGGTTATTACAATACAAATAGCGACTGAATAATTAAAATACACATTTATAAATTTCTTAAAATGAAGTATTAATATGTTCATTGTCAGTATTTTGTAAGAATGTCATGTAGGGTTCTGATTAAATTTCCACAGAGTTAAGGAATTCTTGTACATCGTAAAATAAATAATATTTTAGAAGTAGAGTTTTAACTTGTTTTTTAAAATGTTGAATCTTTGGAATTTTAAGATTGTTAAGTAGTTTATCATACATAATAAAACCTATATGAGAAATTATGTTCAAGCTCCTGGTAGTTCTAGACAATATAAATTAATATTGTTAGCTGTTCTTGTCTGGTAGTGATGTATTTGTGAATTCTTCATGAATAGGTTCCTAATTTTGTGTATAAATGTCACAGTTTCTAATATATAGAGGGATGGTAGGGGCAAGATTTTTAATGTTTCGTATATCGGTTTACTTGGTGTCCTGACTGGTAATTGGAGCATAACTTTTAGTAGACCTATTCTTTTTTGCAGTTTGAATATTTGCTTAGCTTTTGTTGAATGTCCCCCAACATTTGAATGTCCCATACAAAAGAAATGCTTAACTTAATACTGAATGGACACAGCTGAAATATGTTTTTAATAGCCTACATCTATTGTTGATACCTGACTGAGTATATGAATAGCCTAACATAACTGGCTAAGTTTGTGCTATATGTGGTTCCCATGTAACATCCTGGTCAATCCATAGCCCAAGAAATGTTGTAGTATTTATTTGGCCTAGTGTTGTGTTATTAAGTCTAACTTGCAGGTTGCCTATAAGATTTTGTGAATGAAAGAGCTTAGGCCTATGTATTGTCTTATCGGTATTTAGAAAGAGTTTGTTCTCTTTCAGCCAAAGTTCTAAGCTACTATTTGTTTCATTTACCTTTTGCTGAAGTGAATGGAGATCGCTGTGACAAAACTGGAGTTTCAGTTCTCTTGTCATGAAATATTGTGAATTATTCTGAAACATGAAAGTCTCGAAGATGCCACCAATGACTGACTATGAACAGTGATCGAAGTGGCTCCATCCGGCAAGGTGCACAGAGGAATGAGCAGGTGGGCCTGTTTTCTTAAAAGAATACTGTCCAGAAGCAACGTGAGGTGGCTTCACAGTATTTAGAAGAGAGGAAACAAATTGAAATAGAGCAGCTGAAAGAGCTCCATGAACCACAACTGCAGCATTCAAAGGACTTCCATGCTGCAATGATGAAGCAGTAACAAGAAATAGACAATCTCACTTTGCAGAACATGAAGGAATTGCACCAGAAAGAAAGAGAGATTGATTTCCTTTGCCTGTAGTTTTCAGTTTTATTTCAATGTCCACACACATTACATACCATACATACATAAAATCAAAATATTATATACAGCTTTTCAATTCTGGATTATGCCACCCTGAAACTGCTCTTTTAAGTAGCACTAAAGAGGCTCTGGTGATTGTTTTTAATTGCACTTTTTAATAGGGCAGTATAACATGCAGCACAACAGTGGACTGCAATACCTACGTTGAGCAGGTTGCTAGAGGAAAGATTACAGGTAGGCGTGTGGCTCGAGGAAATAGCCATCACCATAGCAATGTGCAGTGGTGAATGGAAGGAGGGCCAGAGTGCAGCAAGTATTTGGGCATAAGGGTAATATATGTTGCCCACAAGCTCCCCTTCCACTCAATAAAAAAAGACCAAACATAATATTTCACAACTATAAATAACAAAATATTTCATAATAAAAAAAAAGACCGGCATCGAAATGTTCTCTCTACTACATTTCTTGCCAAGATATGGGAGGCGATGTACGCTTCCTCTGCAGGTGTTGTGGGGTTGAGAAGGGGTGTCATCAAGAATGACCTACAAGCATAAGCCATTGTCGCCAACAAGGATTCCTCGTACTAGGCCCCTTTCAAATCTCATGCAGTTTCTACTGTTGAAGATTCTGTTATCATGGGTGGAACCAGGCCATCCAGTAATGAAATCAATAAACTTCCTCTCGTGGTTGACGACAGCCTACAACAAAATACAATTAACATGAGCATGATAGGCTATATGATTTGGGTAATACAAATCAAAGAAAAAAAGATTTAAAGCATCGTGTCCCACAATTACTCTTCTTACTTTATATCAATGATCTCCTAATAAATAGGCTACCAGATATTATTCTGTTTGCAGTTGACACAAATGTTTTAGTTTCAGGAGAAACAGAAAAATAATCCTACAAAGAAGTAATAGGCCTATGTTGTTAAATGACTTGTACACTGGTATTGCATTTTTCATCAAAGTGAAGAATTCCTTGAACCGATAGGGATATATACAATATCTTCACTATAACAAATTTAATTACAAGCAGACTGAACTCAGCAATGGTCGAATAGACTACAGATTATAAATGATAGGCTGATGTGTTAATTTGTATGGGATAATATGATAGTACATAAAGAATGATGAATATCATCTTGTTCATAGGAGTTACTGACACTTTTAACTTGTAGGCCTATGCTAGGTTAAGGAAATGTACCGTACCGTAAGCTAGTGTGTGGGTGTTGTCCTGAATGTGTGAGAATAAGTGAAAATATAGGTAATTAAGTTCTTATGTGTCCAAATAACTTGTACACTGTACATGTATGTAAAGTAGGCTATTGGATGAATAAAAATTAGGCAAAAGACAAATTTAGGTTGTGCACCAGCGAAATTCCACCCACTCTAGCACATAGGTTCGTGTGCCAGGCTTCTGAGACAATACGCAAGCCACTGCCTACTTCTCCTATCCCGGCTATGAACCTGCTCAATGCTGGCACTGCAGCTCACTATTGTACCCTTTATCATATACGCATAAAAATACACAAAATCACAGCGTTATGGAAAATGGCCCTTGAACATAACCAAAACAGCTCTCTCCAGAGCCAACATAATATTTCACAATGATAAAAAATTTGTTCACGAAAGCGACTATTTCTCGTGTGTTAAAGCTCTCTAAACTTAAACAGATGAATTTTCCCTTCACCGCTGTGCAATTGCTCATAGTGAAGTGGTTACGGTGCTAGTAGTCATGGTTTCAAATGTCGATGTGGAATTTACGGTTAGGAATATGTCCCACATAGGCAGGAGGGCAAAAAGAAGGTGAGAGGAAGCGAGGGAAAGGGAGAGAATAAAGGAAAGATAAATTGTTTATTTTCCCAGTTCCCTTTTTGCACAACAGATGGCGTAGCTAGTAAGTTAAAATGGTGAGACATCTAGGAGGTGACATTTGAAACCTAAACCCCTCCTACCCTGGCTGTCCCCATTAGAGTTGGTGGGAGGAGCCTAGTGCACAACCTAAATTTTTTTCCCAGAAATTATTTGACTACTCACTTGGCAATTGAGACTGAAGATTCTTTTCCGGTTACAGAATACTTCAGCATGTTCACCATCAGGAACATGTGTCCCATCGATGGCTCCCATAACCCCAGGGAACCTGAACCTTTCATACACACAGTGGCTGACAGCTTGATCCGGGAACTTGACAAATTGTGGCCTTTTCCCAGCAATTAATTCAGATATCTTTCATATAATCCTGCTCACATGGCTTACTCCACGCAAGTCTGCAGAAACAAACTGAAAATTACCTGTAAAGAATGAAAACAATAACTATTAGGGTAAATTTATATCATAACCTTAAATGTTTGCAAGACCATGTAACATAACCTCTATAAAATGAAATACTCTATAATATAAATCTGGCCTTTTACTCTTACCTGTAGCATAATATCGTAACAATACTAGCAGCTGCATTACCGGCGAAACAAGTAAACCTCTTCGACTAAAATTATTCAGTCCATCTTCAAACATGGTTGCGAGGATATCCAACACCGTCTGCTTATCAAACCTAGGCTATATCTAGCTTTGAATTCGATATCCAAATTCAATAGGGTTTTGCGCATCTGTAATAATACGCTGAGGTGCAGGTGCAGCGTCGATAATTTCCTGGATGCCACCAATATTCTCAGCAAATTCAACAACTCCCAAAATGTCAGCCATGTTTATTGATGTGAATACGCGAAAGTCAAAGTCAAAGTCGAGATTGCCGGTGACTTCGAAGTAAAGTCACAATCGAAGTTTACTTTCGTCAAAGTCTCGACTATGAATACGAAAATGGCGACTTTGTTCTTTGTAAAGTCGACTTTCATCCAAAGTCTTGTTTATGAATACCGGCCTTATTACCGCTTACAAAGCTTGATGACATTCTTTTTCAGAAAATTTCGTTAGCAGAAACTGGCAGTGGAATTACGGTTACTTGGGTTTAGGAACTGTTCACAATTTCTGAGGGCTAGTCCTACACTGAAATTTCGTCAAAAAGTTGAAAAGTTGGGAAATTTGGTCTTAGAATTTCTCCCGCATATTTACTGTGGGAAAAGGAATCAAATACGCCCTCGTAAGCGTAACTTTTGACGTGTAACATCTTTAAAATAGTTATTTCTTTTAAAATTCAGCTGTGTTTATACTCCTTTTAGCTGTGAGGTCATATCAGGAGTTCGGGATGTGTGTCTATACAGTAGGGTAGGCCAAGGAACTATTGATTGTAAATTTTTTCTATTATTGGTGTATTTTTATGGAGTAAATTTCAACTGATATTAATTTAAATGGATAAGACACAAGATGAAATGGTGAGGATGATTTATGGTATGTAAATATCCAATTCGGCATTTGCCTTTACGCCTGGTGAAACCATGGAAAAATCCATGTCAAATTGGCCGGCCACGGGATTTGAATCCAGGACTCCCCGAATGCGAGTCCAAGACGTTACCATCTCGTCCATCTCACTCGGTAAAATCGGTCTTATGGGGCGATAATTTGCAACCTCATTAACGAAAAAAAGTGTAACTGAAATACAAGTGTGATCAAATTAATGCTGAAGTCACGGCTTCAGTAGGCTTATTCCATTCTTGATGCTGAATAGAGAGGATCTTGTCTACATTGCAGTCAGGTGTTTTACAAACATTATGACATTATATTATCACTCCCTGCTTTAGATGTACAAAGTGTTAAAGTACATGTTATTGTACCATTGAGCAGGAATACCATCAGCTCAACAATCTTCATTTTTAAGACGAAGCGATTTAAAGTTTTTAATTATTAATGCGTGTATATCTGCATAGCAAGATGCCCTGAAGATGACACAAAAGTATCCGAAAGGCCTGGACACAAAAATTAAGGGTGTTGAGCTGATGGCATCAATTATCAATTTTACTCTATTTTAGCTACACAGAAGTAGCTTGGTAAATTATAGCTATATTAATTTTAAAATATCAACTAAACAGAAGGCTATAACATACAAGAGGCTTTTTCTATTTATTGCAAATATGAAAATAAATCGTAACATAAAGAGCGCGCTACATTTAGGCAGCATGCACAAGACGTTTCATGCACAAGATGGCTGCGTTTCCGGTACAGGCTACCCGACTTCGGGGGGGGGGGTGAAATTTTGTTACATGTTTATCGGGGTTTCCCCACACCGGAGAAGTACCACTGCCCTTAATACGCAAGGTTTTTAAAATACTAAAGATTGAGCCACTAGCAACTCTGGATGGCCATTGGCTGCGGGGTGTGACGTAGCAAAAATGAGAGCGAGTCCAGCTCCCATAAGGGATAAATGGAAAACATATGGGAGTTTAAACTCTACTATTTCATTTCAGACACCAACTATCATGTTTTATAGCATGCCTATCTGAAACAAAACAACTAGGCTATTCTACGGCATAAGGCTATGTGAGAAAAACTGTAAAAATGATTGGGGTTTGACGTAAAAATACCATGAGGCTGTTATAAAAAGAAATACAATACAATCTAAATATATCAAGGTAATTACAGTTTCACGGGAGTACGTATCCTGTTCGTGCCATTTTACGAAGACCTCGTCCCAAACCAGCGTCTATCTTAAAAAAAAAAACATTGTTCCCTAATCCAAAAATCTTCAAGACACTGATACCGACAAAGAACAGCTGCTCTTGTAGTCACGTGGGTTTCCCCAATGTTGCCGTTGCCACTTCTCAAGTGAAGTAAATGTGATGTGGTACTAATTTGGCAACATTGTACTGGATAGCAGACAAATGTGAATACGCCTAATTACCCTTCTATTCATTGATTGACAGGTGCAAGAGAATTAGGGTGGCAGCAGGTAGAGATAATTTTTGGGAGAAAAAGTCTTTAAGAAGCGGCATCCACAATACGACTGTTTCCAATAATCTTAACAGAAAAGGGAGAAAAAGTATTCCGAGCATGGATTTTTAATTTACAAAATCAAGATTTTTTCACTTCAGTGCCCTTTTTTTCTTCCTTGTGCATGCGTGCGATCTGCACTTGTCATCGTGGTGACGTTACAAGACAAAACCGCTCGGCTGGAGAAAGTTTGAAAACATAGCGATGTGGCTCCCTTGTGTTTAATATTTACCTAGAAATGTTCAGTTTTCGTTTTCGTATAAGACAAAACTTGTCTCTCTTTACTTAAATTACTAGATTTATGAAGCAACACAGTTACAATGCTGGCAGCAGTGAGAATCCACTTCACAGGCTCAGAAATACAGAGCATTTGAATAAATACAGCGCTGTCATTCGTTATGAAGAAGATGAATGCTCTGAAACAAACGAAAGTGTTGTTGCCTTGGGCACGCCTCTTCTCCAGTAAGAAAGTTCACGATGTATTTATAGTACAGTGAATCGATACTTGTAAAGTTTACACCACTTCCTACTATCTCTACAAGAAGCATAACTTACTCGTATACAGTGCACGCCGCTTATTGTGATCTCTTCGGGACGCAGCTAATCTGATAATACTAACCGATTGATAACAGTAGCCGAAGGAATTAAATGAAGGATAATTATTCACATATAAGATAATACACTACAAAACAGAATTAAAAATATTTATTCATAAAATAATTAGGGATGGGTCGATACCAAATTTCTCGATACTCGATACCGATACATGGTTTTTTCCCTGATATTCGATACCTTCAACATTTCCAGTTTCAATAAATAGGGACATTAAAAATTAAAAGTTGAGAGAACTGTGTAATACCAACTAAATTAATTAAGTCTGCATATTTAATGAGACAAAATTTAATATCATCAGTAGCCTATAATTATTTTTAAACTCTACATTAAAACTAAAATTAGTTTTTAAACAGTCCACTTACAAGTTTTTGTTAAAAAAATACTAGCATTCTCACTTAATTGCAGAATTACAAAAGTATCGAAAAAGTATCGAGCGAGTTTTCTGAAGTATCGTTCCTTGCCGATACCATGCAAGTATCGAGAGTATCGAGTATCGAAAGTATCGAGGACCCATCTCTAAAAATAATACGTAACTTGAATAATTGAACCACTCATAGGCTAATTCAGTAATAGACTGTAAGCAACCATTTTTTCAACCAGTAACAAAGTTTTAAATTATTTTTAAGCTACTTTCCTTTAGGAGTTCATTAACCAATACTCCATACTCAGTTACGAGTTACGAGTATTTTTGGAAGTCTACACTGATCTGTGGTGAACATCGCATAGCAAAACATTTCATCACTGCATGGCAACAATTTTATCTTCATAAATCAAAAGCTGCACCTTAACTGTGTGGTGAAACATATTGCTTAAAAGAGAAAGTTAGGTAATGCCACCCCCTCGAATTGGTCATCCTGTGAGCTGGGAACAGAATTGCTACCTCCAGTACAGCACAATACAGCTGACTTAGAAATGAAACCCTTAAAAACTAAATTTTGAAGGACATACTGTACATGAAAATAAAGCCGCAAAAAGGAAAATGTGATAACATAAACCGAATCTTTGATCCCAATAAACAGATTTTTTTCAATATAACACTATTAATCCGTACGGGACTTCATAAAAGTGATAAGATTACCCGATTGATAACATCCTTGACTAAATTAAGCGGCGTTCATTATATCCAAGAAGCTACCAACCAAAAAAGCCTTGTCATTAGTTCGGAGGAATTTGTATTCGTCTCTTTGGATATTTTCCACGTTAGCTCACTCAGCCAATGAGTCAAGTTATTTTTCTCCCGTGGAGAAATTATTTTTTACATTTTTCCAGATTTTTTTTGATATGATTATTTAACGACGATTGTATACTGCTGCTTAGACCTGTGAGGTAAAATCCTATTTTACAAACGCAAAAGTACTCAACAATTATGTTTTGTACTATGTTCATGGATAAATAATTTTTTTAGTTCAACAATTTATGTCGTCACATTTTTATAACGCGTTTCTGAAGCAATGTTAAGAGAAATTAATTTTTGAGTTATCATCTCGTGCTAACAGAGACCTATTATATTGGAAATCGATTGAAGCGAAACTAATTACACTAGACGCAATACAGGTGTTGTTAATTGATACTTCAATTAGATTGGATGGTTCATTCCTGTCACGCTGGTGTTGGTTTCAATTGCTATGAGCCAGCCAGACACGGCGAGATTGGTGTTGAAAAGCACAGCAAAAATCAATGACACCGTCGTCAAACATTATGAATAATAAATAAGATTTATTATATGAGGTATACAGTATTATGTAAGTCTCTGCCATTCCTAGAAGGCGAAATGAAAAGTGAAATGTTGGTGAGAACTGTGAAATATGTAGGTGTCTGTTTTTATTATTTATGATGCTGTTATATTCATCTTTCTTGCTTTTCATTCTAAAAATGAGTTTTTATTCTAAAAATGACGAGAACAATTGGCTCTTCGTGTAATTCAATATATGAGGGCCATCCACAAAGTAAGTTTCCTTACGGTCGTTCACAGAAACAAAACACAATTTCATGGAAATATTTACTGCAAGAGATACAGCAAGTGTTCAGCTATTTTTCAACACATTTTCCACCGGAATTGAGACATCTGTCATACCACGGGACCAACGTTTGACCACATGTGTTGTAGACGTCTGCCGCCTGGGATCTGAACCACTGTGTGACAAACACCTCAATTCTCTGTTATTCTCTGTCATTTCCTGAGGGGGAGGAAAAGATGAAAATAACTGGGAGTGAGGTCTGGGCTGTAAGGTGGATGTTTAAACACTTGCAAGTACTTCTCCTGCAAACGTTCGGCTGGAAGTGTTTCAACATCCACCCTACAGCCTGCACCTCGCTCCCAGTGATTTTAATATTTTCTTACACCTCACGAAATGACAGAGGAGTAGAGATGGTTGTCACACAGTGGTTCATATCCCTGGCGGCAGACTTCTACGACACATATGTTCAAAAGTTGGTCCCACAGTATGACAAATGTCTCAATTCCGGTGGCGAATAAGTTTTAAAATAACTGAACACTTGCTGTATTTGTTGGAATAAATATTTCCATGAAATTGTGTTTTGTTTCTGTAGACGGCCCCTGGGAAACTTACTTCGTGGTCGGCCCTCATATTTAGGTATGAGATGTTTCCTTATATTGGAGCCGGCTTAGTGAGTACAACAAACACAAACTAGCGACGAACCTGAAGTCCTCTCGGTTGGGAATAAATTTCTGTGATATTTTGATATACGGAGGTCCGGAACGGGGTGAATTTAGTTTTTCAGCAAGTTAGGATATACTTGAATAAAGCAAAGACTTTGTTGGCTAAAATTGTGAACAACAACCATGGGGACAGGACAGAAATACAGATATTTTTGCCCCAAGTATTTAAATTTACTTTGCCGACCATCCCAATAGAGGTAGTCTAATGTAAGGCTCTATCGTTATCATTAGAACTGGGATATTAGGCTCTAAAAAAAATAGTTTTAGGCACCTAAAATAGGCTTTTAAAACAAATAAATAAGCTTTTAAAAGAGAAAATAGGCACTTAAAATATGCTTTAAAAACTTGTACATAGATAGAAAATAGACTTTAAAATATTACGATATAACTTAAACTGTAACGTGGTCTTTTTTTTTAACTGCAAGAAACATGGTATACCTATTCTTAACAGAATTAACTGCAAAATTAGGCATCACGAACTATATTCACTTAAACAGATGTTCTTTCACTGATGACTTGACACAATAGTCCTTCCCCCTTAATCCTCCCCCTCCCCCTTCAGTTAGCATTCCTTTAGCAACATTTGTTTGGAATAATCAAGTTTCTGTGAAAAACCCACCTCTGCTGTTCTCCTTTTCATTGATGGATGTCCAATATAAGATTTTAAAAGTTACAGAACTTGAATTTTATTTTAAATGTACAAAATAGGCATTTTATGCGCTAAAATAGTAAAATAGGCTCTAAAGGTCTAAATAGGCATTTTAGGGCACTATAAAACTCTATAAAAAATGTAAGTGATTTATCATGAAACGTCCACATATTTAAAAATTTTCATGTTGTTTCATAAGGAACAAAATAGGCATTTGCCTTAAAATCCAAGGTCTAGTTAACATTCAGTATGGCTTTACAAATGAGAGCTGCAAGACCTTATCTTTTTCTGTAGATCCCTGAGCTACTGTTTTACGTCAGCAAGCTGGCAGCACTGTAAACAAAAGAAAATCATCAATTACACAAAGCTAGAGTTCATTTCAGAGTCTGTGTTGGTTTTACTGAGATTCCACCAGTCGATGGTGTTTGTTACATTAAAGAAACAGTCGACCGTGGGAAATGCAAACATACGCTATAGACTGTGCTTTAAGGGATGAACGAAGTGTTGAGAGATGTTTTCAAAAGTACTTGAAATGTTGTGCACTTAGTTAGGCCTAATTAAAACGCAAACTTAAACTAAAGTTTAAATTATTTCTTTCTTTCTTTATCGTAGTTTCACCTCTCCCTTTTAGGATTTAAGCGACCCAAGCCGCCCGGGCTCTTACAGGGCCGCGACCTGTCGGGAGAGGGATTATCTTTGGATCACATACATACTTTTTTGACCAGACAAGGATATGGAGGGCCTCCCCGGATGAGTGATCAGCCCAATGCCGGGGCCACCTCCGAGACAACACGAACACATAGGACGAGACACACCATTCACACACACACTCATTCCAAACAAGGCGAGGATGGGATGAAGATGATAATGACGGCCAGATGATATCTGGGGACCACAAGGGCCTAAAGTTACCCGACATTTGTCTCAAAGGTGAGGAAAAACCCCAGAAAAAACCTCACCTAGGTAACTTGTCCCGACCAGGAATCGAACCCGGGCCCGCTGCGTGAGAGGATTGGACGCATCCCCTGAGCCACAGCGTAAAGTTTAAATTATGATTCTAATATCTCGATTTGTTTTAAAAATGTTAATTAATTTAATTAATTTTCAAAATCAAAATATAAATATAAATATATATATATATATATATATATATATATATATATATATATATATATATATCCTTCGACAGATATTAATATATGAACGTGATTTATATGTGAGAGATTCTTTGATGCTTTTTTACATACTTACTGATGGATTTTTTTATATTGTTTAAACCCATAAAAATGAAAGAAACTGTTTTGGGATTATATTGAATGTACTTTTTCAACAATTAAGACCTATACAGAGAATATGATTAGATATTTTGTTGCACAGTTTGTAAAATACAGTATATTGTGAAACATTTTCGCAGTTGTATTTTTGTGGGAGAACGTTGATTTCGACTGTGGCAAAACAAGATACAAAAAGTTTGCATGGCGACAGTTTGAAGCCCAGCCGGGTTTCTTAGCCGTGGTAGCTGAGGCATGCCTTGGAGCCGCGGAGGAGGAGGCTGTGGGTTCGAATCCCGCCTCGGACATGGGTATTTGTGTGTGATAAAGAAAAACAATATAAACAAGTGGTAAAACAAGACAAACAATTCAGGAAATTTGGCCTATGGCCGGCTAAATTTAAGAAAAAGAGCACTGAGGTTTAAAGATAGTCCCAGCAGCTCCTGTCCCATGCGTCCAAACGGTAGGCCTATAACATTTTGCACAGGTATTCTTTATGGCGTGCTTAATCTTGTACACTAAAATCCAAAATAGAATTTTTTAACACAACTCTGTCATCCTTTAACGTCGAAAAACGTGCAATCTTGAGTACCGGTTGTTTATTGTTCATAACTCAGTTATTTATTTATTTATTCTGCCAGCTACAGTTGGTGTAGGCCCTAGTTTCGCCAATACGTGTTGTACAATATAAAAAAAACAATACAATAAATGAAGGAACGTGTGAGGATAAAGAAGAAAATACATGAATGATTTGTAATAACTACAATTAATTTAACAAGACAATCTAAAAACTAAGCTAAATCATACGGAATGTATAACATTTTATGAAGAAGTCCTATGTACTGATTTAATGATAAGTCGAAATCCAGAAGAGCATTTTGAAGTGATAGAGAATTATATTGTTTACATATTTGAATTAAAGATGAACATTCTAATATTTTTCACTTCATGACAGGAATATATAACAATTCCCTATTCCTTAAATTTAATTGTACTACATCAAATTTAATACGTTTTAAAAGGTCATTACTATCAATTATACCATTGATAATTTATGACCTGCTCAGAGTTATCTTGTAACCATATCTACCCACAATTCACCCAACATTTGAAGTACAGTACCGGTACAGTAGATAAAAGACAGTTTGATTAGTTTGCTAGAAACAATATTTGTTAAAGTACTGCATTATTTCACGAAGTCAGTGATTTTTTGTTTGTTTTGTTTTTTGTTGTTGTAAATGTAAGTAACTGAATCTTTCTTTCTTTCTTTCTTTCTTTCTTTCTTTCTTTCTTTCTTTCTTTCTTTCTTTCTTTCTTTCTCGTAGTTTAACCTCTCCCTTTTAGGATTTAAGCGACCCAAGCCGCCCGGGCCTTACAGGGCCGCGACCTGTCGGGAGAGGGATTATCTTTGGATCACATACATACTTTTTTGACCAGACAAGGACATGAAGGGCCTCCCCGGATGAGTGATCAGCCCAATGCCGGGGCCACCTCCGAGACAACACGAACACATAGGACGAGACACACCATTCACACACACACTCACTCCAAACAAGGCGAGGATGGGATGAAGATGATAATGACGGCCAGATGATATCTGGGGACCACAAGGGCCTAAAGTTACCCGACATTGTCTCAAAGGTGAGGGAAAACCCCAGAAAAAACCCCACCTAGGTAACTTGTCCCTAGGTAACTTGTCCCGACCAGGAATCGAACCCGGGCCCGCTGCGTGAGAGGATTAAGTAACTGAATCATAGATCATTAAATTATTAATTTGTTATCGCTTTATCCACGGGAGATTTAAACTCTTAGTTTGAATTCGTCGTGTATGCAGCAGGCAAACGGTACAGGGGTTCCTATTCAGTCCCCTCTATTAGCCTGTAAGTTTGCAAAGGGAATTTCAGAACACCCTACAAAGATAAGTTAGAATAATCCTATTGAACCCAAAAATGTTCTGCACTAATAAACAAACCTAAGAATACAGTGGTGGCGGAATAAATAATACATCAAGACTAAAACTAAACTCCATGGTTCTACATCCCTGGAAGGACTATGCCTGGATGGCAGATGGCAGGATTGAGGGGGAAGTGGTCAGCATGCCGACACCCCCGCCCGTTAATTATGGTTTCCGGAGCCGCTACTTCTCAATTAAGTAGCTCTTCGATTATATCACGAAACTGAGTGCATCCCGTTTCAGCAGAAAAATCCGAGAAGGTGCTAGGGATCGAACCTGCCCCGCGGATCCGTAGCCAAGGACGCTAACACGAGACCTCCCAGGCTGTCAACACATCAAACCACCAGTAAAGAAAATTTAATTAATCAATGATAAGAATTATAATCTAACCTGAATGGCTGAATATAATATTAATAATAATAACAGAAATTTCTAATCAGACATTATTCAACATTAGTGCCTACGTTACTGCTATGCATAATGTGAGCATGTCAGAATTGCTTGGAGAGACAGTACTTCAGACAAGGAATTACTTTGATTTAGTTCTATGGATGGAGAATCGTGCCTCTAAGCTAGGCATACCGGTACCTCACATCACAGATCAAAACATTATAATAATAACACACATACATAATGATTTATGTGGTGCCACAACACTGCCATTAGTAAATAAACGGTGCAAAACATGCCACACAACTATCTCGCATATGCGGGTTTAGATGTGTGTTGTTCAGTTCTTTAAAAAGTTTAGAAATACGGGATATGTGCAGTTTTCTTGTAATTTATTGAAGAGTTGGACTGAAGAATCAGGTACATCCGCTTTTACTAATCTTACATGAAACTGAAGTTTTTCTACGATAATCTGAGTGTTCGAAAGCAGGGTGCTTAGAAATTATTTGGGCATAAGAGAGAGGAAAATGGGGACTGGAGAAAACTGCATAACGACGAGCTTCATGACCTGTACTTTTCACCATATATAGTAAGGGTAATTAAATCACGGAGGATGAAATGGGCTGGACATGTTGCGCGCATGGTGGAGGTTAGCCATATCATATCTCAAATATATTAAATTGGGAGACCCGAAGGGAAGAGATCACTTGGAAGACCTAGACATAGGTGGAAGGACAATGTTAAAATAGATTTAAGGGAAGTAGGATTTGCGAGGGATGGTTGGATGGAGTTAGCACAGAATAGGGTTGAATGGCGATCTCATGTAAGCCCGGCAATGAAGCTCCGGCTTCCACAAAATAGATAATATTCCTTTAGTTTGCTTAGGAATTGTCTCTTGCCATTGAGTACGTAAGTGTTTTTCATTCATTTCCCCGTTCATGCTTTTATGGGGGAAACTTGAAATTCCTGCACCCAGTGCTACTAATTTAAACTACCAGCTATAGGAGAGACCAGCAATAGTGAATTGTTTTGTATGTCTCCAGGTGTTTGTTTCGATGTTCATTCTCAGTTTCGTGCACCGCCACAGACAACTTGTTGTCCGCCATCACTGCTCAACTGCATGAAATCTATATATATAAAAATGAATGTATGTGTGTGTGTGTGTGTGTGTCCTTTATGCATTACCACACCATTCATCCGATCGCCATGAAACTTTGGGAAGTTGTTGGGTACATTCCCGGGAAGGTTTCTGTCATACTACATTTTTAATTTTAGCCTTCGTTCGCGAGTTATGAGTGAAAAACGGCAAGAAAACGTGCATTTTTAACGCTTTCGAAGCATCAGTTTTCAGTTATTCATTTCAGTTGTCAAATCAATTGCAGAAGGCTTTGTCTATTTTTGTCATACCTTGGAAATAATATCGTCGCGATCGCTATGGAAGGCAATGGATATCTCAAGTTATTATAAAAGCTAGAGATGTCGATAAGGTAATGTTAAACATATTTTATTTGACATGGAATATAGTTTACAGAAAATTACGGGGAAGTTGCTTAGTTCGGGGTCCTGGCTACAACGTTTTTATATGTAATCGTAATTAAAATATCTTATGTAGGGTCGTTAAATCTGCCTGAAATGTAACGGAATTATAAGTCTGGACAAATGAATATAGAAATCACGGCCTCAGTAGGCTTATTCCATTCTTCACCTATATAAATAAAAACTAATGTACTATGTCTCTCTGTCAAATACATTTACGCACTTTTTTTATCGTGAGTTTAATCGATTTCAATTTTCATAATCTTTCGAATACTGCATTTTTCCATTTATTTTCTAATCGTGAAATTCACTTCAAAGCCGGATTTATAGCTGTTTCATTAATTAGGCCTATCAATCGTTTAATTTACACCTATGAATGTTTCGCGTGCAAAGTGTTAATAAATATAATATTTTAATTATTTTGCTCTTAATTGTTAATCTTTCGATTAATTATCTTGGGAGAAGCCGTGGGGATCTGCTATAAGCTATAATAAGCTATAGCCTATCTAGCGTTTTCTGAGGGAATAGTTTGTGTGTGATAAGTCGTTCTTCCCCATTTCAAATTCTTAATACCTATATAAAGACCTTAAAGACCTAGAGTTTGAAAATCGAAAGTCCTTCATAAGTTATTTTCGCATTTACAAAATACAAAACCCGAGCGACGCCGGGCCTTTTAAGCTAGTATTTTATAAAATGTAGGATTGAAGAATCTGTAGCAACAGCTATTTATGTATCAAGTACGCAAAATAACACTTTAGCGCACGTGGTGCATACAATATTTTTTTAGTAAAAATTCTCTAAATTATATGAAATGAAATAAAAATACCGTATAATTAATTATCAATAAGGTACAGTCAGTCATTTGTTGACGTCAAATTTTCCAAGCCACCTGAATCACAGGACAACAATTAACCGTACCAATACGAAATGCGGTACGAAATGCACAGTCGGTTGTTTGTAAACAATAATGCATACGAAGTAGTATTTAGGAAAAGCTAGTGAAAATATGAGTGATAATCCCGAGGAAATTTCAATCCAAGCCAGAAACTTTGAATTGGAGCTGCTGCCAGCAACTTCAAGGCAGCCGTAGACTATGAGAAGGAATATATTATTGCACTTAAATGGTAGCGAATCGATGGTAAGCAATCTTTCTCCTGTGAACGAAGATGTGAAAAGTTGTTGGCTTATATTTTGTTGTTATATGATGAAATAGGCTACCTTGTTTTCCGAAAAACCCTGGTAAAGTTTCTGATTATCACAAAGAAACATGTTGGCTTAAATTTGTTGTTTTATGACCAAATGCTTATGTGGCCAAGGTTTCTAAAATGCAATTTTTCGGCGTGCCCGACAAGGTGCAGTTTTAGAGAGCGTGAAATAAAAAAGGATATTTATAGAAGTCTTCCTTTATAAACAAAAATTGAGCTATTACACTGTCCAACATCGTTTATAAAAGTTCTTTGTTAAAGAAACTAGTGTCATATCGGCCTAAGGATGATCCATAACTCGTCCAGTCGAATAATTTCTAATTCTTATATTTCTAAGACAATTGGCACTGACCGCTCGGACATTTCATACAGGACACAATATTCTAGACAGCAATGCATGTAGAGACTTCGTGCTGACACTTTGTTCACAGGTGAGATGTTATATCCGGCCGTAATGCAGACACGTGTCTAATTGTGCTAATCTAAACAGTAATTCACACCTCATCAGTGGCGTGGAGTCATTTTCTGGTAATAACATTTTCCAGTCACTGCTTTTTAATATTAACCTCATCTGAAATTATAACGTCCTCTTTTCTAGGATTTCTGTCTTCACAACATCCCCCTCACTCAATGAACAGCAACTCAATTTGCTGTAAGCAGGTCTTAACTCCCTTATTATCTATGCCTTATTTCAGCTGCAGAATAAAGAAACCGATCGTCGTGTGGAGCCGATACCAATGAAGTAGGATGCCTTCCAGCTGTGTAATGATTAGTATCGTCCACAGTAAGCATTTCAATTTAAAAAATCGAAAAGAAAAGAAATCGCCGTAGTCTACTGTTAGACTACAAAGAGGCTATAATAATTCTCATTTTTAGGTAGATTTTCATTTAGGTTTTAATGTTTGAAAATAATAACACTTAAAAGAATTATTATAATATCATAATTTTGTCTTGTTTAGCGGCTTTGCTAATTTTATTCATTGCTGATCTTGCGCACGGCCTCCCAGAATATTATATCCTATTCTTGTTGTCAAAACAAATGATTGTAGGCTCTTCCTCTTTACCGAATTCAGTTCTTATTACTGCAGGTTTACCATGCCAAGGCTAAAGAAGAAGAGTGCTATGCAGCGACAATAAATTAAACCAAAAGCACTTCGAAATCTACCTCCGCCTGTAGGCCTGCCTAAAGGGATTTTTTTAGTGTTACATCAACAATAATTATTCAAAATCTAGATATAAGTTATAAATACATTTCTATTAGAGGAGGCGAATTGGCCAACTTCGGCGTGCTATGTATAAGGGTTATTTTTTTCTATTTATCCATGGTCTACAAAGTAGTATTGATGGTCGACCACAAATAAATAAATAATTTTAAAAAAATTAAAAAAACTAGTTCTCGTGAGGATCCGACACCAATTGTTTTTATTTTACCATTAACTGTGGCTTGGTTCTAAAAGGGCCAATGTCAGCTTCTTGCAAAAATGAGATCTATGCATTATTGAGCTCGGCTAGTCAAAGTGCCAATATCTGTTGCTATTAGTAGACATAATACAGAAAACCTAGAGGCCAAGGTCGGAAGTTCCCAGCAAAAAATGATAGGCTACTTCTATAAAGGCTTCAAAGTCAGTTATCTCCAAAGCAAGTTTTATGATATTGGTCCTTTTAGAACCTAGAGTCTATATTTATGAAGACAGATAATCTGTATAAAGATTACAATCTTTACAATCTTTATAAATATTACGATCTTTATAAAGATAAAGATTGTATAAAGATTGGCCTATATAGATTGTAGACCACACTACTAGGCAGAATCCAGAGAATATATAATATCTGCTTACATTTTACTGTCACGATTTCATTAGTTCGGTGGATATGGAAGATGATGATGGGGTGATGATTTGGCGAAGGGTGAAAATTCACAAAATCATAAAGCAATTAGTAGATTGAAATAGTGGTATTGAGTTGAGGCAGTTATTTTAATGTTATGAAATGAATATTTACAAATGATTGAGATACATTAATGCAGAACGACTTCCAATTGTACCATCCACAGTAAATGTTACAATTTGGAAACTGCAAAGAAAATAAATAGCCGCACTATTAGGACACTGTAAAGAGGCTACCACAAACCTGTACATACTCTTTTGTACAAAAAGATTATTATAGTAAGAAGTTGTCTTAACGTGGAACCCTATAAGCTCCTATTTCTTATGTACTTTGAAACCTTATTGTTTACGTATTTTCCATTTTCCATCCGTTGACTTCTGAAGTTGTTTGGGTTGTTTTAATTCATGGGATTAAGGCGTATTGTTGAGAAGTTAGTATGAGTTAGTAGGCACAGAGTCTGAATAAAGCCAAGGAAGCATCTGGCCGTGCCAGAAGGAAGCACAATAATAATAAATTCACTGCAAAGTTTGTACAAGTCAAGATTAGCAAAGTAAAGCGAGAGCTCTGACTGCGGTGAAGAAATTAATACAATGGAGTCGTACTCTGCAAGTTAATTAATAGACCACTCCCATAACCACTTTAAACGCGCAATAATAATAATAATAATAATAATAATAATAATAATAATAATAATAATAATAATAATAATATAATCAGGTAAACTGATGTAAGAAAGTGCCAGAATGCTTTTCTTTAATCGGTTATAATTACAGTTATGATATACAGGAAATAAAGGTCTATTTTCTTTAGTCAGAATAAAAACGTCAGCATCAGCTGAACTATACTGATATGTGATATCTTGACAATCGCACACTCACATAAAAATAAAAAATTGTCAAAATGGCCGATATCGGGAATTGAACCAGGGATCTCCAGAAAGTGAGTTCAAGTCGTTACCATCTCGGCCACCTCGCTAAGTTTAACGGTCTAGTTTGATAAGAATATGTAAAGGAATAGTGTTATTTGTCATAGTTAACTGTATTGTATTTTCCAAAGCCGTATATGAGCACTGTAAAACAATATGTTGTCATGATAACGATTTGCATTTCATAAATTCTTTCTAGTATATTACCATAAAATATTCACTAAATTGGGCATTACTCCGGCACCGGTCAACCAATTTGGTCCAATATCAATAGGCTTCTTCCCATGGACGTTATAAATGCGTATTTCAAGTTTCATAAAAATCCGATAAAGCGTATTTGAGTTACGCGCGTACAGACAGACAGACGGACAGACATTTTCTCGTCCCCCACACAATCTCACATTCTGGCACTTAATAGACACATAAAATAAAGTCTGTAGTCGAATTCCATGAAAACAAGATTAAAAGAAATTGGATATCACAATTTTGGATCGGAAAATTAAATATATTAAACAAAACTGGCGATATCTCAAACGAGGACCTACCCATTAACTTCTCTAGAACTCCTTAGAATCTGCGAATACGTAAGACTGAATAATAGCAACAGCTGATTCAAGTGTTAATATTGCATTTTGTGTTCCAATACTTTGTCTTAATGAGAGTAAATTTAGATTAGGCCTTATATTTCCCAATAGTGTTAATAACGGATGAACAGCAATTATATTTGCTGCAAGTGGTGCGGCTAGAGTGCCGAGTCGAATTACTTTTCTAATAGTTACGATGCATACCATAAGAATTGGATGAATTCCTTGAGAAACATTTAGGGTTAGGGATTCGATGATAATACATTTAGGTAAAAATCATAGGAAAGGAGGTAGACCACAGAGTGATAGTAGTGATGAAAATATTAGGAATTTTATGAGTGAATTATTTTTTATAATTGATAAAATCTTGTTATTATGTTATTGAATTGTATAGCAGGATTATGATTAGAATAATACAACCTATTAGATATTTAATAGTGAATATCAATTTTGCTGTTTAATAGGCCTTGCTGGAGCGAGGTGGCGGAGATGGTAGAGTCTTGATTCAAACCCTGTGGCCGGCCAATTTGATGTGTTTCATAATTTCCCAGTCATAAAGGCAAATGCCAAACTGAATATTTATTTACCATGACTTATTGCCGCTATTTCTTTCCTTATCATACTTACTTACTCAAAGGCAATAAACAATTCCTCAGCAAGCTAAAGAAATATTATCTATTTTACGGAACCAGAAGATTCATTGCCGCGCTTACCTGAGCCCGCCATTCAACCCTATTCTGTTCTAACTCCATCTAACCATCCTTCGCGAATCCTACTTCCCTTAAATCTATCCAAATATTGTCCTCCCACCTACGTCTAGGTCTTCCAAGTTGTCTTTTTCCTTCGGGTCTCCCAATCAATATTTTTGAGGTATGTCTTTCCTCCCCATGCATGCAACAAGTCCAGCCCATTTCATCCTCCATGATTTAATTACATTTACTATATATTCATTAAAATTGAATATCAGTTGAAATTAACAGAAGAAAAAGTCTGTACGCGCGATAACTCAAATAAGCTATATAAGATTTTCACGAAACTTGGCATAAGCATTTACGACATTCATGGGTACAAGCCTATTGAATTGGACCAAATCGGTTGACCGGTACCGAAATAACGAGTATATCTTTATTAATTTTGTAATGGATATAATACGCCACAATATTATTTCATGGCCCACAATATAGGTAATTAAACATAACGTAACAAATTGTCAAATGTTTATTGATATTGTTAGCCCGCCGTGATTGGTTGATTTCTTCATAACGATGTCAGTGTAAATAATAATGTAAATAAAAGATTTAAAACACAACTAGCCATTGAATAATGATATTATATGGTGCATTCTATAGATATGTATGACTACCGATATCTACATTATATTTTAATGCGAGTATTTCTCTTATTCGTTCCTGTGCAGCAATATACCTAATGTAATTCCTGACATTTCAGATTGACTTTTTATTCATTCATAACCTTTAAGGCTGCTTTAAACTTGAAACAAACATGTCAGCGAATTGTAAGCCTATTGCATCATTAATATTATTGCCAGCGCATTTTTTTTATTTTATTTTATTTTATTTTTTTTTTATCCTGCATCTACCCGGTGATACTCTATGGCTGTCAAACATGGGCGCTGACATCGACACAGAAAAAGTTACTACAGGTATGCCAGCGGAAAATGTTAAGAAAAGTCCTAGGCATAACATTGAGGGACAGAATCCCCAATACTACACTAATCCAGTCAGCAAAAACGACAGATATCGCTCACCTTGCATAAATCACTAAATGGAGATGGGGTGGCCATGTTTCAAGGTTGGTGGACGATAGATGGACATACAGGAGTACCATATGGGACCCCAGACAAGGAAGAAGGGTGCGCGGAAGATCAAAAAGGAGATGGGAGGACCTTTTCAAGGATAAAGTGGGCCAACAATGGACCAGGGTAGCCAAAAGAAGAAACGAGTGGAAAGAACTGGGGAAAACCCTGAACAATACGCAAGACTAAGTGCTCAAGACCAAGTGTTAAAGTTCAAGTGTACATGACGCTCAAAATCACGAACAACTTCACTAGCGCGGAGTAGCTCGCCGTGCTAGATAAGAGGAGCTAAACCCTTCTTTGGAGGCCTTTGCCCTACAAGGGACACGATAGGCTTATTTTATTTATTTATTTATTTAATTTTGTTTTTGGAGTTTTATTCGGAGATCTATTACAAAAATAACTTATTTTCTGCATATCATAATTGCAATTATCACTGATTAAAAAAATAATTCTGTCACTTTGTTATATCGGGTTACCTGATTGTATTAAATTTGCATAGTGGAAGACAAAATACAAAACACACATATTACAGTTAAGAAATCCCTACATATATTGAAATATAATTGATATATTTATATAACATACGTATCATGTTATTAATCAATAATCAAAGAATCAATAAATCAACGCGGCCCCTAGTCTTTCATAAAAAAATGACTCTCTAGCTAAAAAGGTTGAAGACCACTGTTATAGAATAGGCCTATAGCCTATGAACCTGGTATAAAATTTGGTTTAGATATGATTTTTCGTTCTCGATAGACGAACAAACACAATCATATAGACATGTTTCTGAAAATTATAATTTTGGATTCGGGGACCTCGAAGCTTGTACTTGACATCGAATTTCGAGGGCGAACACAATACAGCCCTTAATTATATTACGTATGGTATTGGTGCAGAAAGTAAACAATAAATTAAGAATATTACATTTTTCTGTAGACTTATGTCCCTGTAAAATGCAACTCAGAGAAACAGTTTGAATCGTCATAAGTTTGATGCAATATGGTTGGTGCTTACTGGACAGTTGGTATTGATTCTCAGCGCAATAAATCATATGGTTGTCAGCTCTGCTCTCTGTGACGTCTTTATTTCCTAATCACCGTCTCGTATGTCCACAGCCCACACGCGTTGACAAATGCCGATGTCCTGAATTATAATCACGGCTTCCTAGACTTTAGCTGTGAGTATGCTCAGTACGTGACATCCAAACCCATCAATTCCCCTTCAGCTGTTCTATACGCGCGACCCGTACTTTACAGAATGGCACAAACAGTAAAGCATACAGTAATATTAAGTTAAGAACCATGCATAAAAGGAGCAAACACAGTAAGGCTTTAGTAATTGTACATAAGTATCAGACAACTTTAAACTATTTATTTTCTGCTATACAGGGTGTTAATGAATAACTCCGAAAAATTTTACCTGTGTATAAAGAGGACGTAGATAAGCAACTTTTATTAGGAGATTTTTGCTCTATGGATTCAACTTTTCCTGTCACAGCATCTCCCAGGGCATGGCCGCCACTGACTTCTAACATTTGAAAAAATGCAAAGCAATGGAACTTCGTTCTTAACACTATTGCAGTGGCGACCAGTCATGTGATTAGTGTGTAAATTTGGCAGGTTATGAAAAACTCTAAGTTATTGAAAGTTGTTGATGCATGAATAAGAATCAGATTTTTATCGATCACTAAGAAGGCGTGAAGTCAATTTAATGAAAATTTTAACCCTATTTCGCTTCGTTATTGACTTATGAGCACCAAATTGTAATGCATACACATTTTACGTCTGTGAGCAAAATTCTCCTAATAAAAATTGCTTGTTTATGTCCCCTGTATATACAGGTAAAATATTTCGGTGTTATTCATTAACATCCTGTATATAAGCCCTATTTATTTGGCACAAATCTTGAATGATAACTTTAATAATAGCATTTTAGAAAAGAAATACTGATGCAGAAATTCAGGGCACCGGGTCATACTCCCACTGAACAAATCTGAACCCAAAGCACGTTCTATAACTTTTCTTTAATTTAAATCAGCACAATATACAAGTAAACACTGTCACTATACTGATTTATAGCACGAAATCAGCGTCTCTAGCGGGGGAAATGTTCCCTACCGTTTATACGCTGGGTTACATGAGAAGCACAGCAGACGGAAAAAGGTTAAAACAGAAGCTCGTTTCCCTGGGTCAATAACTTATTTGAAGGAAAGCCCTCCTACTTCTAAAAAGTCCTAAAAGTCTTAAAACTTCGTAACGGAAATTTCTGTAGTAACTCTCTGATTTGAATGAACTTGGATACCATCTCGGGTATAATAACAAGTGCTATTAGCCACCGACTCTTCAGGGAGAATTTTCTGCTTGGGCGGACAAGAGTCATGGCACTTTAATGTTTCCAGACGCGGTGATAATTTATCTTACAGTATAACTCAGTTCAGATTGACGGCTGTAGATTGTGACATATTTCATGCATACAAATGTAAGTGTTTCATCCAATTATCTCTCCTTAACTACAACTATAAATTTGATAAAAGTTCCTATAACGAGGTCCTGGTGTGAATCAGCATTCTATGTATTAGCATTTCAATGGAAAACTGACAGGTACCTCTTTATAATTCTGGAATTAATGTGTTTGTCGATTTTGAAAAAGTGGCTTAAATCAGGTAAATGCGTCAGTTTTAATGAGAGTTTGGTTTAGCTAGGCTCCCACAATGAAATTATAGGGATAAGTAGACAGGTATATACTTATGTATGATTTTATCACTTGTGGTTTTAGTTTCTCTGCCGTACCATGGGTGCTATACGTAGAGGAAGCATTTTTTTCGACCCCTAAATTGTATGTGTCGAGTTTTTCATAGGTAATCCCACGAGAGTTGACGAGTTTATCGATAGATTCGCGACTGCCCAGCAGAAGCGAATTTATCTGATGAAACTTGTCAACTCGAGTTGGATTTATTAAGACTATTCCATGAATAAACATGTAACGGAATATACAAATCATAGTTATTTTCTTGCTTTGTTGTATAAAAACAAAAATAACAGCTGCGAGATCACGGCACACTATGAATCAACTATCCATGAATCGATTCGAGTTACCATGTTGTGCACCATGTTGTGCACAACATAAGACATAGTTAACTTCATTCAAGTAGACTAAGCTAACAGCAGAACATAATAAAAGCACACGAACTGGCTTGCACCGAATCGAAATTGTGTTTTCAATTAATACACATTTACATTATTTCAATTTATAAACAATTTATATTGTATAAAATAATGTGTTTTCATTCTGTTCACTGGCAGCATGTGACGTATTAATCAGTGCAGTAACGAGCGGACGTTTTATCAGATAAAATTGCATTCTTGTGGCCCTAGGAAGTACCTTATAAAATAAACGATCGTGATTGGTCTATATCCGAGGAATTATTAAAGGTTATTGGACAATATCAAACACGCGGCGTATGAATTGAATAGTCTATTTAATATTTTATAATGCACGAGGGTGGATCGAAAAGTATTGCACAATTTTTTTTTACAAAATGCTTAATAGGTACCATTACAAACAAATTCACACACTAAGGGACATATTTTGTCTATTTTCCTATATAGTCGCCAAGTTTCCCAACAAACTTCTCCCATCGTGATAGCAGTTTCAAAATACCCTGTTCATAGAAGTCCGTTCGGTTGGAGTATAGCCATCTGCGGACTGCTGTTTTCACTTCTGCATCTGACGCAAAGCGTTTACCGGCCAGGAATTTCTTCATGGGACCAAACAAATGAAAGGTTATCACGGCCATCTTCGAAGAATTTACACCACCTGGAGACATTGCTACGGTCCGCGTGATCCCCTAAATAAAGACAGATATTATAACGAGTATTCAAATTCAAGACGGGAATATAAACGCGAAATTTATCTTGCAAGAACAGATAGTTGGCAAAACTTTGTGTCTGAGCAAAGTGTCCTGAATTCATGGGGTCTTGCCTATAAACTACAAACAAATAAACTTCATCCCCGCACTATCATCAACAGCCTCAAATCTCCAGATGGCACATTTGCTGACACGTGGGACTCTGTGGCCACCACATTTACAGACACACTGATCCCCGATGACACACACGCAGGCGAAACCATAACACATAGAAGACTACGTAGAACTGCCTCCCAACCTTTTGAAAACAATCAACCAGCCAACCCATTCGACACAGTTGACATCCAAATCGCAATCGACCGTACAAAAAACAGAACTGCACCGGGCATCGATGAAATTAACACAGAACTAGTAAAGAAAGGGGGACCTACCCTTCTTTTTCAACTCCTTGACATCTACAACGCCTGCCTACAACTCGGCATATATGCCCGAACGCCTGGAAAACAGGAATTTTAATTATCATTTTAAAACACACTACTAAAGACCCTACGCTAGCAAAATCATACCGACCCATATGTTTGCTCCCCGTCCTGGGCAAAATCTTTGAGCACCTACTTCTATTCAAAATTGACGCAATCCTGGAGGCTGCATACTCCCCCCGACAGTTTGGATTCCGACCTGGTAACTGCACTGAAGACGCTGTCTCACTGCTTCAACAAAAAGTTGCCACTTCTAACGCAAAATATGTATTAGCTATCTTCATTGACATTGAAGGTGCATTCGACAATGTCTGGTGGCCACACGCCCTAGAGAGGCTACGACACATAAATTGTCCAGAAAACATCTACGCTGTCTTAAGTGACTACTTTCGAGCCAGACAAATTACACTACGCGACCGCCTTCATTCTCATACGAAAGCCGTAACTAAAGGGTGCCCCCAGGGCTCAGTACTGGGACCCAAGTTATGGAATCTGGTATTTGACGAGGGACTAAGACTAATAGACTTAACTGACGATGCCGAAGTGATTGCCTATGCTGACGATGCTGCCCTGATTATAGAAGGCGAGTCCAGAGCAATTCTCGAGGAGAAGTCTAACAGAGCACTCGATATCCTGAACTCTTGGTCAGATAAAGCAAAATTAACCATCTCAAGGACTAAAACAAACAGTATGCTACTTAAAGGTAAACTTAACACTCATCCGCCTAGAGTCAGGCTCGACAACACAAACATAAAATACGTCCGTGAAATCCGATATCTGGGCATCACCCTCCAAGAAGGAAACAAGATCACAGCTCATGTTCAGAACATCTCCAACACTGCCAATAACCTAACCCAAGCCCTGGCCAGACTCTCTGGCCAGCAATGGGGTTACACGTTCATCAACTACCATACACTATACTCCTCCATATTCGCGCCAATAATCTCTTATGCCGCTAGCACCTGGGCACCCAGGCTCAATGTCCACCATATCCGGAAACTCAAATCCTCACAAAGACAAGCACTTCTACGCGCTACTAAAGCTTACAACACGATCTCCAATGACGCACTTCATGTCATCTCAGGAGTTCTCCCGGTTGACCTCCTCCTCCAAGAACGTTCACACAGATTTAGAATACGCAGACGGCTCCCTGTTCACACAGGTAATCTCCACCTGGACATAGAACAATATGACACCAACGACAAAGATCATTTGTACACCTTATTGCACGACGAAATTGTTAACATATGGCAACAAAGATGGACCGAATCCCCAAATGGGAAGATCACGAGGGACTTCTTCCCTAGTGTCTCCGCACGTCTAAAAATGCCATGGATCAAACCTGACCATTATGTCACTCAAATTTTAAGTGGACACGGAAACTTCGCTGCAAACCTCATTAGGTTCAATCTTGCAGAGGACGACCTTTGCGCCTGCGAAGATAGCGAACAAGACACAATGTATCACATGCTATATACCTGTCCGCGCTACATAGAACCCAGACTCCTTCTTCATGAAGCAGCTAGAGCCGTAGACGAAGTCTGGGCTCCTGACCTACAGTTCTGGACTCGTAAACACGCCTTCACAGCTCTCAAAATTTTCGCCAAACAAGCACTTCTGGAAAAACAAGAAAACTAAACCCGCACTGGTGGAGGGACACCCTAATGGGTAACCTATCACCCCAGCCCGAGCAAGGTTTTTGAGGGGTTTCCCTTGCTCATCGGCAAATGCCGAGCTGGTTAAAATCCTCTCACACATATTAACACTCAGCTCACACCTCTTAGCACATCACAAACGAAGGACATAAAACACTCCAAGCATAAAAGCAGGATAACTGCAACAATCACTAAACACAGTTACACAGCCCAAATACCACCAACATCCCATCCGGATGAAGCACCAAGGGCACTCACAGGAACAACAGCACAAATGGTTACCAAAATTTGGTTTGACCCGAGGTTCTGGCTTCATTGCTTGGTACTCGGGGGGCAAGGAAGGGCACCAAAAAAAAAAAAAAAGTCCATACACGCCACGCATGTCCCTGTGAATTTCACTCGGGTTATGCCCTTTAGCCCATAAAAATCGCACTACACCTCGCAGAAGAAATTATTGTGCGTTTCTTTTCGATCCACCCTCGTAGTTCTACACAAATGCTCATAGTTCTCGAATCATATTAATAATATTATTTGTAAAACTCTTAAAAATCTTGGATTTATTATCAGAAACTCAAAATATTGTAGTATAAGTACATTATTTAGACTATACAGAACCATTGTCAGACCAAAATTAGAATATTGCTCATTAATTTGGAATCCTACTACCATTAAATACAAGAAATTGATAGAGTCCATTCAAAATAAATTTCTAAAATATACGTATTTCAGACAGTTTAACTACTATCCTAAACTTGAATCATATTCAACTATGTTACAGTATTTCAATATCCCTGAATTATCACACAGACGAAATATTAATGCATTGTTGTTTTTATACAAATTAATTAATAATGAAATAGCCTAGATGATATTAATATTCTCAAAGAAATATATTTTTATGTTCCACGTTATAGATCTCATAAATTGCATAATCTTTTTTTCATCCCAAAAGTAAACACTGACTCTCATAATAATTCTCCTCTTTATAATGTACTCCGACTATACAATCAATTGCACAAAATGGACAATATAGATATTTTTAATACTAACAATAAGCGGTTTAAAAATATATGTGAAAAAAATTTTAAAATTTTAAAATAATAATTATTAAATTTTGCTCCATGTCATTTTCTTTACTTGAATCTTTCTGATATGTATATTTTCCTCCAAAACTATTATATTATTATTTGTTTTTTCATATTATGTTCCCTTGTGTAATTGTCATATTGTTTGTGTTTCTGTTTTTCTTTTCTGTGTGTTTTTTTTCTTATTGTTGTAGCATTAGCTTAATTATTTTGAATATCACTTGAATTGAATCTGGTGTATTATGTAAGCGAGAATATTGTAATTGGGCATTAGCCTGTAATATTCTTAGTACAATAAATAAATAAATAAATAGTGGGATTCGAACCCGCAGCCTCCTGCAAGCACAGATTTTGACGATTGTATGCAACTCTCTAAGCCCAGTGTCTCTACTCTGTCGAAACGAGACTTATCCAGTAATATATTCCGTTTCGTTACTCAAAGTTTTATTAGCTGGAGAACGTCGCGATGTTCTCACCAGCTCGTCAACTTGGCGGCGGCAGAATATTAAAGTGTCTTCTTATATTCATTGGAATCAACGTCGTAATATTTTGCGCCGCAAACTATATTTGACGGAGTTTAATCTAAGCGAATGTTTTATTCATCGAATTTTAATACAATTCGTAATGCTACAGCGAGCTCCATATTTGCAAAACCACAAGAACGGATTTCTGTTATGTAATGTTCAATGCAAAAATGTGTTATGTCTTCAGGCCTACATGTCGATATGTAATAGAATACAAATAACAGTGTAGCAACCGAGCTTGGTGGCAGAGGCAGAAGGATTCCATTCGGGAGGTCGCGAGTTACAGCCCTTGGCTGGTCAAGGATTCAATATTCAAAGCTGGTGTGGATTGTGGGCATCTTGCCATATTACTACCGTAATATACCGGGTGTACTTTTATATTTTCTATGCTACATACATCATGATAACATACCATGCTTGAAATGTAACCATGCAAGTCCACACTTTTCTTAAGTTGAGATTACATGCCAATACGAGATTTGAGGGGGTCTATTAGCAAACCCGGCAATCTCCATTTTCATAAAAGATACAAATTACAAATTACAAATTTTTCCTGAGCCATTAAACACCCAAACGTGTAATAGGCCGAGTCAAGTAAATTAAAAACAAAAATATTAAAAATCCACAAGGGAAAGACTACAATTAACAAATTCATTCACATTATAAAATGGATTATTGAGCAACCAGGTTTCCAATTTCATTTTAAAAACATTTGTGTGCAGCTCTTTAAATCTTTCGGTAGCTTGTTGTATAACAACAGTCCATGTACATAAAAATTTCTATTTGTCTTTGACAGTCTACAAGAGGGAACATCTAGGTTGTCCTTGTATCTGGTATTATGATTGCATTACTTCTACATTTGTAGCATTCTACGTTTTTTCTTATGTACCGGTACATTATCAATTCCAATACATACAGATTAATCACAGTCAATATTCTCTATTTTATGAACAAAGGTTTCGCTAAAGATAGAGATGCTAACTTCTAATAAAAGTTTAATGCATATCCTGGTACATATTTAGTGTTAAGTGTTAGAAATCCGACTTCCCACATAAGGGAGGAACACAAATTTACAATACTTACACTAAATATGTACCAGGAAATGCATTAAACTTTCATTAGAAATTAGCATCTCTATCTTTCATGAAAATGGAGATTGCCGGATTTGCTAATGCACCCCTCATTTGAAATGCTTACCACGAATACAAATAACTAGCAGGTGCCCGCGGCTTCGCCCGTGATTACTTACTCAACTGCTAGATATTGTGTTTAAATCATTTAACAGAAAAATAATTAAAACTTTACATTTATTAATACTGATGTTATTTTTACATAAATTGCAGGAATTAAATAATTTTACTCTTAATTATATTGTTGAACGTTAAAAATATAAATAAACAAACGAACAAAACGAATCATACGCTGCCATATGGGCATACAAATTCCAAATGAAACGATTATAATGAGCCATAGATTCATGAACCTTACCAAAGTCATGCATAAACAATTTTATTATAACGATTGTCAAGTCTTGTTTCATTTATTTCCAAAGTCTTATGTGAAGACTGCGAACAATACTGTTTTCAAGTGAACTGTGATTTGGTTTTGATAATTCTGTGTAAAAAGGGATTAAGTATTCTCAAAAACATTTAATTTTTTTGTAATAAAAAAAATTCAAAATACTTTCTTAGTGAGCACCTACATTATGAAACGAAGGTACTGTCAAAATTCCAAGTCTCTACCTGTTATAGTTTAGGCTCTACGGTGATTCTCTGTCTGTCAGTCAGTCATTCATTCAGTCAGTCAGGACAAAAGCCTTTTATATATATATAGAGATTATACATTATTTTTATATCTCCTTTTGTTTATATGCAGCTTATATACATAGGCCTACTTAGTCGCTTTGTTCAATTTTTAATTGAATAAAATATGTTTGATCAAAGAAGCTTCCGGTACAGTAGAACCTCGTTCATCCGGACAAACTGGGAGCGGAAGTCGTCCGGATCATCGAAAATCCGGATAATCCGGGAACTTGGCAATATTATTTACAGTAATGCGTAACCATTAAAACAATCAGCTTCTTCTGTTTTGACATCATTCACACATAAAACTAATGATTAGAGACCGGATTTTAAAGGGAAAATTTTCACCCAAAAAAGGACGAAAAAAGGGAAAATTATTGACAAGAAAAGGTGGGGAAAAAGGAAAATCATTGCCAAAAAAGGTGGGAAAAAAAGGGATATAAAAGTAAGAGAGTGTAAAAATTCAACAGAGAAATACATGTTCGTTTTATGTAAAGCCTTTGCTTGATCTACAGCTGCTGATTCTGCAACATCTAATGACTGATTACATTTTCTTATTTTGTTGAAATTCTCACAGAGGAAAATAGCACACGAAATCCATGTTCCCCACCTTGTTATAATGGGAAACTTAGGCAATGGCAAGCCTGTGATTTCCCTGTAACGCTCTATTCTGCTGGGAGGATTTTTTTTTCAGTGAAAACCATTTTTAATGTTTTCATATTGCCAAATACTGGGTAATTTACGATTTTTTAAAAATAAATTAGCAAAAAAGGTACTGGAAAGGGAAAGTTTCTAAAAAAGGGAAATGGGCCTAAAAAGGGAAAAAAGGGACGTTAAAACCAGGTCATTTGCAGTTGAAACTTACTCAGTAATGTCCTGTTCAATTTTATCACGTTTTGTGATGAAATATAAAAAAAGGAATTCCCTTTAAAATCCGGTCTCTACTAATGATACAGTATTACAGAGCACGATGTTTACTTGAGTAGTCACTGGTCGAGCTGAAGGATGTAACCTCTAAGCAACCCCTTGCAGCTCTGACAAAACAGGCGACCTTTGACCGTTGGCCGTTGACCATTTTCGAACACAATTAAAGTACTGTACTGTACTCATGAGGTGGCGATCTTCAGTTACAGTTCGAAAAAATAACCCGAATTTAAAAGCTATGAGTATGAACCGGAGATCCGGATAAATGAGGGCCGGATGAACGAGATTCTACTGTATGAAGATGTTTCAGTTTTCAGTCCTTGTGAGTTTGCGTGAAAATAAGTGAACCCAGGTGCAATAAGATGTACTGTAGATGATAAAAATAAATGATAATATGATGTTGCTAGACACTTCCGATTGGTTAGAATTCCACATATTATTGATTCATGCGCTAAATAGTCTAAAGAATTTTGCGAATGAACAAGTCTTATTCCCTGTGGAATTTCGTTGGATAATTGCAAAAATAAAATTCCCTTTAGGCAAGCCTACAGGCTGAGGTAGTTTTCAAAGTGCTAAATCTCGCCTTATATGAGAGCTATCAAGAAACTAGTTACTGATTTGTAGAGTACTCATCAAGAGCTTTTCAACGATACCCCATAAGACCTGGTCCCAAAAATTTCGAATTTCCATCCCCCCACCAACCACTCCCACTCGTACCCCCAAAACCCCCGATTGGTGTCACTGTGAATTCCATTGGGAATACTCTAATTTATTCAAACAAAGTTTCCCTCTATACTTCATAGAGGCCTAGATATAAATTTTTCAAAATTTCAACCCCCTCCTCCGACCCTCCCCTTGGGCATTTTGCTCATTAACGAACTTGTCCGAACTATTGGGCCTAGAAATAACATAATAAAATTTGGTTCAAATATCTTCAAAATTACGGCCTCTAGCGTGTAAAGATATATATATAAATATCACAATTTTTTTTTTTTAACAGGCAGTGGTTTCGTACTTAGGGAGGCATGAAACGTAAAGATATGAAAGAATTTTTCGAAAATCATGACATGGTATCCATTGCTATAGGTACATTTTTCTTCGAAATCTACCTAAAAATTATCCTATGAATAACCTTGTGCTGCAGTGTGCAGAGAAATAACTTGAACATACTCGTGCGTCCATATTCTCAAATTTTTCTCGCTCCGGAATAGCCAGGTTGAAACTTTAATTAACTTAATTAATGTTTGCCTTATAGAGAGACGGACGACTTTTTTACATTAGAGATCTCTGAAAGGAATTTCCATTCGTATTACATACACCAGTTCCCTTGCTTCTTTCAACTCGCGCTTGACCGGTCTATAACCTTTCAAACTCAACATCCGAACAGAATAAAAGTGCAGCGGAAAATGAAAAATACAGCACTAACGAGGTTTTACAACCACCTTTGCTGCTAAATAAAGTATGAACAATATGAAACATTATGATGAAATAAAAATATTCAAAGCAGAAACAAAGTTACATATAGAAACAGAAACACCTTTTTATGACAACTAATTTCATACAGGATGTGGACATTTTAAAAGCTTGTCTCTTCGATAGAAAGTTTTTAAATTATGAATTCTTTTCCACCTTCAAGCACTAGTATTTTATATTGATATTGAAATAATAGGGTCCTGACGGAGAATTTCTAGATAGCTTATAATACCTGTTTTTATTTTATTACAGTACCTATATTATATTTTTGATATATACCTAAAACTAGACTTTAACCTAACGTTTCTTCTACAACATAAACCTAAAAATTTGTATTGTGTATTTATCAAAAATATAATATAGTAGATACTGTAATAAAATAAAAACAGGTATTATAAGCTATCTAGAAATTCTCTGTCATCACCCTATTATTTCAATATCAATATAAAATACTAGTGCTTGAAGGTGGAAAAGAATTAATAATTAAAAAGCTTACTATTAGCACTAGAGGAACAAAAATGAAATTTATCAATGAATCTTCGATAGAAGGTAACAAAAAATTCAAATACATTTTTTGTCACAAGTATCTACTTTCCTCATAAAAATAGTTGTCCATAAACTTTTACCGTTTTTTACTTGATTGGCATTAATCATTATCATAATCATATTTATTGAGCCGTTAAGTACAGTACGATTGGCCAGGTCATAAATTAAATAATTAGTAAACAATGCATAAAACTCATATAGTGCAAAAATAATATAAAAACGCTTGAAAATTGTACAGAAGATTGCAAATAAGCATATTTTTCAATTTCGTTCTAAAATAATTAATAGGATCATTTACAATTCTTTCAGGAAGTGCATTGATGAGTCTAATACCCACATAATTGAAACTTGTAGCCGTCTTGGACAGTCTGTGTATGAGGAGCTCCAGCAGATGAGCATTTCTATTTGGGTATGAGTAAATAGGTGATATGATAACCTCAGAATTATAATTTAGTTTCATATCCAGAAGCAATTAAAAAATGAAAAGTTTAATAACTGTCATAGTTCGTAATTCCTTAAAGTTTGGTTTACAGTGGGCAATTCATTCAGCATCTGTTAAGATTCGCACAGCTCTTTTTTAATCTTCAAAACATTATCAACTTTGGAGTATTTTCCCCAAAGGATAATGCCATATTTAATTATGGTCTGAAAGTATGCATAGTAAGAAATTTTAATACTATGTGCTGTTACTGTTCAAATTATCCGTAGGCCTACTGTTCAAATTGTTTTCACACCAATAGAAGAAAGAAGAAAGGACAGCCTACACTTTTCCGTTGGGGTTTTTCCAGAAAATGATGGGCAACACCATGGGCGTACGGTGAAATTTTGTTCGGGAGGGGTTCAATGTAAAGTCGTCTCAGCTCCATGTCCTTGCGCACATTGTGAATTAATACTTTTTTAAATTACTAAACAGTTGTATTGTGATAATTAATACACTGTAATAAATTAATATGCAGCTCAGTCTTTGAAACTGTTTTTCTTGAGATTTCTATCCATTTCTCGTTTAAGCTAGAGCCTATAAATAAAAAATTTCTTTTGAAAAAGTATCATACTACTGTATGATGTTTAGGGCACGTTTTTAAAGTCATCTGTGGAAAAACCCGATTAATGCCAATTACTTAAAGATAATTTTGTGATGAGCTCTTGATTACTGTTGGCTTTACAAACAGATTGATGTATTTCGGCGGGAGTATTCGAGATGTCGTTTGATAGATTCCGAAGGGATTTTTATTTACTAGTAATAAATCAGTTATTAAGCTGAAAAACTATCAACACCACGAGGTTTTGAAATTTGAATCTTAAATAAATTACAATAAATCTTAAATAATGCTTTGATATGTACGAAATTGTAAAATATGTAACAACCGAAGCATAGTTTTTTTATATTTTTTTTAAATTTCGTTCCATGATTTATAATCTTCGAAATATTGCAGATATTTCGGGAGGGGTTTCAACCCCCTGAACCCCCCCTTACCGTACGCCCATGGGCAACACAGGATTTTATTTGGGTTGTATTTCCTTCGGGGATGGTATACGAAAAGTGACGACGATTTTCTCTAAGTTTTTAACACCTCAATCGATTAAAATAACTTACAATAATAAAATAATAGGAAGGATTTTTTCAAAAGGATAGTATAAGGTTCTCATACTGCCCACAAGCTACTTTTTTGTTCGATCTTACTAAGCTATAACACGCTTGTTATTATATGTGACGCAATAGTATCATAATGGTATTCATTAAAATACAGAATTTCATTATAGCATTGTTGTCCAACTATCAACTAATATCGAATACAGAACAATATTTAAGCCTTGAAAGCCGCAATTCAAATTGCATGATAAAAAAAGGAAGTGTCTGTCCTCCTCCGTCTGTCTGTCTGTCCTCCGTCTGTCTGTCCGCGATGCCCAGCGAAATCTACTCAACGCAGAGATCTGAAATTTTATACATAGGCGGACTAAAGGGTCGGAATGTGCACCTCGAAGCCGGAATTTTAATTTTAGCTTTCGTTCGTGAGTTATGAGTGAAAAACGGGCAGGAAACGTGTATTTATTGCGTTTTCGAAGCATGAGTTTTCAGTAATACAAATCAATTACACTAGGCTTTGGCTATTTTTGTCATTCCTTCGACATAAAAGCATCGCGATCTCTTGAATGTTGTAGCTCATGCTGGTCGATTCATTTGTTTTTAATGTCAAGGCACGCAAACATAATATGAAATTTTCAACCTACACCGAAGAGGATTATTATTATTATTATTATTATTATTATTATTATTATTATTATTATTATTATTATAGGGATAATCAATATTAGCCTAAATATGGTCAAACGTTGTTCGATTTGGACGAAACTCACTATACAGGGGTTTTCTGGGCCAAGGAACTCGAATCTGAGGTAGCTTTTACCAGGTGATGCTATCTAATCGTGATATGTAGTCCACATGATTTAGGTGTTAATATAATGATTTAACTATTATGCTCTTAATTTTTAATTTTTGAAATAATTATCGTGGGCGAAGCCGCGGCCACATGCTATCTTAAAATAATAAAAGGACGTGTTTGTCTGTCTGTCCACGATGCTCAGCGAAATCTACTGAACGCAGAGATCTGAAATTTTAAACATAGATGGGCTGAAAGGTGGGCGAATGCGCATCGAAGCCGGATTATTAATTTTAGCTTTCGTTCGCGAGTTGTGAGTGAAAAACTGGCAGAAAACGTGATTTTAGCGCTGTCGAAGCATCAGATTTCAGTAATACATTTCAATGTTAAATCAATTGCAGTTGGCTTTGGCTATTTTTGTCATACCGTGGTAATAAAAGAATCGCGATCGCTAGAATGTTGTAAGCCCACGCTGGTCGATTCATTTGTTTAGAATGTCAAGGCCCGTAGACATATGAAATTTTCAACCTACACGGAAGAGGATAATCAACATAGACCTAAATATGGTTAAACATCGTTCGATTTGGACGAAGCTCACTATACAGAGATTCTCTGGGCCAAGGAACTCGAATCTGAGATCGCTTTTACCAGGCGACGCTATCTAATCGTGACATGTAGTCCACGTGATTTAGGTGTTAATAAATATAATGATTTAACTAATATGCTCTTAATTTTTAATTCTTGAAATAATTATCGCGGGCGATCGCTTGATTTTGTAAGTCCATCCTGGACGATTCATTTGTTTAGAATATCAAGGCCCGAAGACATATGAAATTTTCAACCTACACGGAAGAGGGATAATCAATATAGGCCTAAATATGGTCAAACATTGTTCGATTTGGACGAAACTCACTGTGCAGGGGTATTCTGGGCCAAGGAACTATGCTCTTAGTCTGAGGTCGCTTTTACCAGGGGACGCTACCTAATCGTGGAATGCACTCCACGTGATTTAGGTGTTAATAATTATAATGATTTAACTATGCTCTTAATTTTTAGTTATTAATTTTTGAAATAATTATCGCGGGGGAAGCCGCGGGCACATGCGGGCACATGCTGTTTGTCTGTCTGTCCACGATGCCCATCGAAATCTACTGAACGCAGAGATCTGAAATTTTAAAGATAGATGGACTGAAAAGTGGGCGAATGCACCTCGAAGCCGAATTTTTAATTTTAACTTTCGTTCGCGAGTTATGAGTGAAAAACTGGCAGAAAACGTGATTTTAGCGCTGTCGAAGCATCAGATTTCAGTAATACATTTCAATGTCAAATCAATTGTAGTTGGCTTTGGCTATTTTTGTCATACCGTCGAAATAAAAGCATCGCGATCGCTTGAATGTTGTAAGCCCACGCTGGTCGATTCATTTGTTTAGAATGTCAAGGCCCGTAGACATATGAAATTTTCAACCTACACGGAAGAGGGATAATCAATATAGGCCTAAATATGGTCATACATTGTTCGATTTGGACGAAACTCACTGTACAGGGGTATTCTGGGCCAAGGAACTCGAATCTGAGGTCGCTTTTACCAGGCGACGCTATCTAATCGTGGTATGTAGTCCACGTGATTTAGGTGTTAATAAATATAGGCCTAATGATTTAACTATTATGCTCTTAATTTTTAATTTTTGAAATAATTATCTCGGGCGAAGCCGCGGGCACATGCTAGTTTAAAATAAAACCAACTACAATACTAAATCGAGTTCATTTCGTATGTTTTAATGTGCGTTGTTTGACATTAAAATGACAGTTAATTAGCTTCATATTTCTCCAGTGGTATAATTATAGATTGAATGTTGTTGTTCAGGTCCGCCTATATACCACTATATACGTGTTGTTAATTAATTGCTCCTTACCTCATGTAGGCTTCAGCTGAGTGTTGTAATATATAGTGGTATATAGGCGGACCTGAACAACAACATTCAATTAAAATGACAAGAAAAGCTCTGCCATCTATCGGAAAAGATGAGAATTGCTAACAGCTGATAGCCGAGAGTCGTTTGCTCAATTACGAGGAATTCTAAAAACTCAAAACTTAAACATTTAATTATGGTCGATCAAATCAGTCCTGGACATGAAAATGAGGAAAACACCGAAAAACACACCTAGGTAACCTGTCCCGGTGTGTGAATCTGGCTTTACTGGTTTCATAAACATACTCTGTCATAATAAATGCCATCACAGACTCGTTGACCACCGACGTGGTCTTGTGGTTAGCGTCACTGATTACAGATCCGTCGGTTCGATCCCCGGTACCTCCTCGGATTTTTCTGAGGTAGGGGGGTCTGGAACTCAGCCTCGTAATTCAAATTGAGGAGCTACTTAATAGAGCAGTAGCGACTCCGGTCATGGAAACCACCATTAACAGCCGTGGATGTCGGCATGCTGACCACATGCCCCCCAATCTTGCCATTTTCCTATGGTAGACGACGCAGCGGTCGGGTGGTAGGCCTTGTCCATTCAGGGATGTAGCGGAGTTTTGTTTAGTTTAGTTTATTATAGACTCGTTGCATCATGCACTATTTTAGTCTTGCTTTGCTAGTAATACGACTTTTGTTGAGGATTAGACAGTAGAACGCGCACTACTGCAATGCAGTCGTTTTCTCTAAGTTGGAATATGAAGGATATAGAATGTAATGTGCTTCATGCAATATTTTTAATAATAAATGTTAGTTCCTTAAGACAGTAGGCAGTAAATTGTTTCTATCTTAAATGTGCAGTTACTCGAGTTCTGTTTGAAACATAAATTAAGATGTGGTTCTAACTAACAAATGAAGGGCGCACCAGCATAATTACAAAGTGCTGCACTCAGTCGGACAGACACGGCACTAATTATCATAGTTTATTTCCTAGACACGCCCGACCAGCGTTTGCAAAATTCATGATGTCCACATTGTGATTCTGTCACGGCTCATTCATCATCTTGCCAGACAAGGAGGGGTAGCCCAGCCTTCACCACACCCTAGTGTGACCCCTACAGACAAGAAACTTACAAAAACACAGCAATATTGTATACGATAAATATTTAAGTTTCAAATAGGATTTTTAAGATGAAAAATTATATATACCCTTAGCAACCAGGGAAGGCGGTTGAGGCCAGGTAGGTTCCTTCGACCCGCTAGCACCCTCACATTTACAAGCAGAGGGAATTAGGACCAACCGTAATTTCCGCCCCATGAGTCACCTAGTCTACTTCGATGAATCAATCTTAGATTTTTTTTAATATGTCATTTTATCTTAAAATGTTAGTTATATATCAATTCTACACGAAATTATAAGAAAATTGACACCAAACAATGTATAATTTACTTTAATAGGAACATTTATAACAAATACATAAATAAAAGTTACGAGAAAACTGCTTTCAAGTTCTATGTTCCTATTAAAGTAAATTATACATTGTTTGGTGTTATTTTTCTTGTAATTATATGTAGAATTGATATATAACTAACATTTTAAGATAAAATGACATATTAAAAAAATGTAAGATTGACTGATTGAAGTAGACTAGGTGACTCATGGGGAGGAAATTACGGTTGGTCATAATTACCTCTGCTTGTAAATGTGAGGCTGCTAGCGGGTAAAGGAACCTACCTGGCCTCAACCGCCTTCCCTGGTTGCTAAGGGTATAGTGTCGATGACGTGTCCAGTAATGATATCAACTTATTGTCATATCTCCTTTGACCCAGACAATTCTATGCTACAGCATACAGAGTTTTTCAAATACAGAAAAAAATATGAGACATTAAAGATAAGATTTACCTTTATTTTTCCACGTAATTACCGCGTACATTGAGACATTTGTCATGCCGCTTTATAAGCTTCAAAAAGCCCTCCAGGAAAAAATCAGGGCTCTGCGCTCCCAACCAAAAGTTGCAATATGGTTTTGCGTTGCCGTCGCCGATTGTGGTCTCGCATATCAACAAACAACAAAACGCCAGATTAGAGAAGGCCAGGCCGCTTTTTCCGAATCGTCTCCTTCAATTTCGACAGGGTGTGACAGTACCGCAAAGCAGTGATGGTTCCATTCTCCAAAAAGTCCAGCAACAAAACCCCTTGGGCGTCACAGAACACTCTGAGGAGCACTTTACCTGCAGAGGGCGTTGTTTTAAACTTCTTTCGGACAGGTGATGACGGATGTTTCCACTCCATAGATGCGGCCTTCGATTCGGGCGTGAAATGGTGGTCCGACGTTTCATCTCCCGTCACAATCCGAAACAGAAAGTCATTGCCATCACGACGGTGTATGGGTCTTTCGCGTTCAACCTATGTCTTGATTCCCCCATTGCTTTTCGATTTCCTGGGGAAAAATAGAGGGGAAACTTATTTTCGGACTCCCCCTCGTATGTAAATGTACAGTCGCGATTAGACTCTCACGAGTCAAAGCGACTAAAAATAAATCATATTTTAAAAAGGTAACATTTTATTACATTTTTGGCATCAAAATGTATAAGTAGGCCTAATTAAGCCCATCACCCAAGTTATTTTTTTTAAATATGTTTATTTTTTCCAAATTTAATTGTCAATTTTCCCCCATCTTTTACAAGCTTATTTGAGAGAAGTAAGTATTTAAAAAGTTAGTGTTATGTAGTCAATATGAATACTAAAACTAAACTCCGTGGCGCTACATCCCTGGAGGGACTTGGTCAACCACCCGACCGCTGCGTCATCTACCACAGGCAGATGGCAGGATTGAGGGGCATGTGGTCAGCATGCCGACACCCATGGCCGTTAATGGTGGTTTTCATGACCGGAGCCGCTACTTCTCTATCAAGTAGCTCCTCAATTTGAATCACGAGGCTGAGTGCACCCCTGCCAGACCTCCCTACCTCAGAAAAATACGAGGAGGTACCGGGGATCGAACCCGGGCCGACGGATCTGTAGTCCAGCGGTCCAATATGAATACTACCTAAGCTAAATATATAATATTGCATAACTGCATAACTGGGGTTATTTGGGGCACCTCCGAGACAACACGAACACACAGGACGAGACACACCAGTCGCGCACACTCATCCCGAAGAAGGCGCGGATGGGATGAAGGTGATAACGAGGCCAGATGATGTCCGAGAACCTAACTAAACTAAACTCCGTGGCGCTACATCCCCGGAAGGACTTGGCCTACCACCCGACCGCTGCATCATCTCCCGTAGGCAGATGGCAGGATTGGGGGGCATGTGGTCAGCATGCCGACACCCACGGCCGTTAATGGTGGTTTTCTGGACCGGAGCCGCTACTTCTCTATCAAGTAGCTCCTCAGTTTGGAATCACGAGGCTGAGTGCACCCCTACCAGACCTCCCTACCTCAGAAAAATCCGAGGAGGTACCGGGAATCGAACCCGGGCCGACGGATCTGTAGTCAGCAACGCTAACCACAAGACCACGCCGGCGGACTCCGAGAACCTAAAGTTACCCAAAATTCGTCTCACAGGTGAGGAAAACACAGAAAAAAAAAACGCCTATGCGACTTGTCCCGGTATGGGAATCGAACCCGGTCCACTGCTTGAGTGGAGACAAAATGATGGCGGGTGAACATAATATTCTGATTCTAATCCTAGAACAATATCGATTTATAGTTCTGTGAAGAAGAGATACTCTCCACCTCCCCATGCATTTCAACAAACAACAGCCATTAATGTCATCATCGCCTTCTAAACGTACCTCAATTAAGCCCTCCCATATCGATTGAAGAAGGATATTACTATATTCATACGAATAAAGGTTCAGTAAAAATACTATTTAGCTATACAGCTTTTATTATTCGGGGGTACGCCTTAGCGTAGTGGTTGAGGCGCTGCGCTACAAACCGGGTCGCGGGTTCGATTCCCGATGAGGTCGTTGGAGTTTTTCAATTGGCCTAATCCGTCTGGTGGCACTATGGCCCTGGGGTCGACTCAGCCTCCATCACAAATGAGTACCAGGAGCAATTCTGGGGGTAAAAGCGGCCGGTGCGTAAGGCTGACAACCTAGCCACCTTCACATGCCGATTGTCCAAAATATGGGAGCCTCAACCTCCTAGAACCCTCTGGCCCTTCATGGCCTGTATAGGGATCACTTTACTTTACTTGCTTTTATTATTCGGTCTAGCTGATTGTTCAGCTTCAAAAATAACCTTTTATGTCTCGTATAAAATTCCCATTGTGTTTATCGATTCAGATCAGATCGAAACCACTAAAAGTAACTTTTAAATTCTTAGGTAAAAAATATACCTAGCCACTATTCAGTAGTTCACATCACATGTATTAATACAGCAAACACACGACGTCTATAAGAATAGCAGACTTACCAAGGGACGAGGCACGTGTGTGTAAACTTGAGAAAGGTAAAAAGAAAAGGAACGGATCCCCAAAAATCAAAACCTAAAATACTATTTTTCTATTTTAAAAAAATTTATTAAACTATACAATTTTGTTGGTGTGTCAAATATGATGTAGCAGCTATTTTGTTTTTCTAAGATATTGAGTAGGGCTACTATTTCCACTGTTCCATGTGTTATTTAACTTTTCTTATAAATAATAGTAAGTATTATAACTTAGAAAACGATTTCTTGCTTACGTTGGCATGTCTTACAGTAGGCCTATAATAAACAAATTTGCTAACTAGTTTTTCAGTGCTAAAATAGCGCAAAATGTCATTTACATTAGTCCAATATCTATACATTTTCTGGAGGTGAACCCCGACTTAGGTAACGATTTCTTGTTTACGTTGGCTTGTCTTGGAATATGGTAAACTAATGTGCTAAATAGTTTTTCAGTGCTATTTTAGCGCAAAATGTGATTTTCATTAGTTCAATATTTAAGATTTTTCCGGAGGTGGACTCCCGATCCCCCTTTCTTGGGGTTGCACAATGCGGATGTTTGAAAACAGTTGAGTATCAGTTGCCCGGTTTTCCAACGTGTTCGACTCGTTGTGTGATAAAACCTAATTACCATGAACATAAATGTCTACAATCCTGTTACGATCTTAAATACCGGTACAGTATTACAGAAAAGAAAAGTAAATATTCAAAAAGGTCAAAATCATCCAATTGGTTGAAATCTTTGCGTTATTAAGTGCCAGTATGGTACTTTATGAGATTGTGTAGGGGACGAAAAAATGTCTGTCCGTCTGTCTGTCTGTCCGTCCGTCCGTCTGTCCGTCTGTCCGTGCGTCTGTACGCACCATAACTCAAGTACGCTTTTTCGGATTGTCATGAAACTTGGTATAAACATTCATAATGTCGATGGGAAGAACCCTATTGATATTGAACCAAATCGGTTCACCGGTACCGGAGTAATGCCCAATTTAGTGCCTATTTTAATAGATTATGGCGCCTTTCTCATAGAAAGGCGCCATCACTCAAATACGCTGTAACGGATTTTCATGAAACTTGGTATACCCATTTATGACGTCCATGAGAAGTGCCCTATTGAATTTGAACCTAATCTGTTGACCGGTACCGGAGTAAAACCCAATTTAGTGTTTATTTTAAAGACGCGGTAACTCAAATACGCTTTACCGGATTTTTATGAAACTTGGTATACACATTTACAATGTCCATGGGAAGACGTCTATTGATAACGGATAAAATCGGTTGATCTGTTTCGGAGTAATGCTCAATTTAGTGCCTATTTTATGGCAATATACGTATTCGAAAGAATTTATAAAAAAAATGAAAATCAGTTATCTTGACAACATAGCCTATTGTTTTACTGTGATCTTATAAGGCCTTGGAAATTAAAATACAGGTAGCTATGACAAAAAACACTATTGTTTTACATGCGCTTATCCAACTAGACCGTTAAAATGACCCAGGTGGCCGAGATGGTAGACCTTTCTTCTTCCGTAAGCCCTGCTTAATGAATAAATCTGGAGCTTAACTTGGAAATCAATTTAAAAAAAAAAACATATTCTGCATATCATAATTGCAGTCATAACTGATTAAACAAAAACATACTGGCACTTTTTTACATCAGTTTACCTGATTTTATATTTCTCTGAATAGAGATATTGTGAATTGCATGTTCGTGCAAGTCATTCAATGCTGTTGTTTCCCCGGTTCCTATGATAATTAATCTCACAATTGAATACTGTTAATAGGTGGCGTTGGCTGTGCGTTCATATAACGAAGTTTGGTTTTATATAGTACATTTTTAAACCGTTCTTCAGAGTTCAGTTTACTGGCGTGCTAAATACCAAATTCAACTTTGCCACTTCGTAAAGATGCCGTGTTCTGGAAAAGCAGCGAAAAATACCGAAGAAGAATATTTTAAACATTTTTCGCGTCTAACTTGAAAACTATGAAGTTTTAGAGAAAAATAAAGTATATTAGATCTCTTGGATATTAATTGTTTCTAAGGTTCTTTTTCCTTCTGATATTGGCCTACACTAAAATTATAAGCAGTGTAGTGCTATGCCGTTCGTCTGACGAAAAACCCAACGACATATAGTTCGTAAGAACTTTAATGTAATTTATTTGTCTAATGAAAAACTTTTCTTCAGAAGTACCGGTACATAATTTTCAAGTTATAAGTGAGAAACAATTAAAAAATAGCACTTTCTAGGCTTTCGAAAAAGTATCACTTTACAAGTTGAAATTTGCATTCAAGGCCTAAAAAACATATAGAGCTATAGAAGAAAGCAATCTATATTACATCATGTATTTGTTTACATTGGCTTAGTGATTGGTCTAATAATAAACTACTATAGAAAGCATGAATCAAGTAAATATGTTAATATTAACTTTTAAAAATCTTTATTATTCATATGTGTGCTATGTTAAACTGATGTAATTCAAAGATATTCGCAATAACAATCAAAATTCAGCAATGATTTCGAATGCGATCTGCATATGCAATTAGTATAATATTACATTAATTTTTACTCTACATCTCTTTAATAATATTATTTTCTCCATCCTAGGATGGTGCTAACAACCGTAAAGGTCTCGGATGCACCCACAAAGGAGTTTCAAGCACGGACTATACCTGATGACTTGTCGAAACCTAAGAAGAAAAGTAAAGTTAAAAATTTTAAATATTGTAGAAATTGCGGATGTTTCCCTGGGGAGGTGTTGAATAAATTCAGTCAGGAAACAACACTTCATGGGCTGAAGTATGTGGGAAGAAAGGAAAATCATGTGGTATCTCGAATAATATGGGCGATGGCATTCTTGGTGGCAGTTGTGATGGCTGTATATTTCATACATGTGACTTACAAGAAATGGAGAAGAACACCTGTCATCATTTCCACAGCATCGGAACCAACCAATATAATCAACATACCTTTCCCAGCAATAACTTTCAGAATACCATGGAGATTAACTGATGTCCACAAAAAAAAGTTTCTCTCTGATACCAATGAGCATCGTGAAATAAACAAAAAGCTTATACATACTTTTTGTAAATATGGAGAAAAAGGACTAACAACTTTTGTTCCTAAAAATGATGCTGAGAATACAGCGTTACAAGAATTTTACAGCGTGCTATATGACTGTAAGAACTTCCCACTCCTTAAGTATTATGGTGGTCTGTATTCCGAGGTTAGACGGTACATGCATAAACCGTATGAAGGAGATCACAGCTGTTGCATTTTCAACTCTGTGAAACCAGAATATTTGTACAGGAACTGGACAGATGAACATATACTGAACCAGTATGAAGACATATATACAGTAGACTGGAATATAGAGAAAGGATATAGTGCAAATGACAGTTTGGAAGCACTTCCTTTGAGACTTGAAGAAGCTACTCGAGAGAATATTGCAATGATTGCATACAAAGAAGCAGATAATTGCACGTCGGACGATCAGTTCAAATTTGCAGTACATAATCCTATAGATGCACGGCCGCAAAGGTTGAATTGGAATTATCACAGCATGAACAAAGCCACTTCATTTGACATAGAACCGATCATGATATTTGCTTCAGAAGAGTTGAGATCCATGGAGATAGAACGCAGGAACTGTTACTTCCAGTCAGAAAAATATCTGAGGTTTTTCAGGACTTACTCTGAAAATAACTGCAAACTGGAATGTCATATGAATTCGACGCTCTCAAAGTGCGGATGTTTGGGTGGATGGGACCTGCACTTTCCTGGTTTTCCAAAGTGTGAAGAGCGTAAAATGAATTGTTGGAATATAAAGCCAAATTACGATGCCTGTAAATGCCTGCCATCTTGTAACAGTCTTACATACAAGTTGTTACAAAGGGAGGGTCATTGCAAAACATTCCCTTGCTGGATAACTATAAGCTTTACTCAGCAGACGTATTTTGCTCTGTTTCGAGCAGAATTCATCAGTCTGAGCGAGTTCATTGCTAATGTTGGTGGGCTGCTTGGCTTGTTCATTGGCTTCAGCATTCTCAGTGTTATGGAGATTTTGTACTACACAATCGTATGTATCAAGCATTTGTTTAAACACTGCTAAGCACAGAACAGTATAATAAAAAAACGTTCTGCTACATTTTACTAGTTAGATATGTGTTTAAATACAGTTATGAACATTTTAGTGTGACGGAAATCTTAGCGCTATAGATATGTGTTTAAACATCATCAAGTACATTTCATTGAGATTAATATTTTCCACTAGATCTTGCTCTGTTTGAGATGAGATTTGAAAAAATAATTAAGAACACTTAAGTGTGAGAGAAATAAACTGTTACACATTACTGTCTAATATATGTGGGTTTTGATTTTAATGTGTTTGAGAATTATGTTTAGATTTTTTTCTGAGCTTCAGTGTAATGGATGTCTTTCGCTACATTTACCAGTTTTATATGTATATTTAAGCATTAGTAAGTAGCCAACATTTAAACTTGGAAAACTTCTCCCACATGTTCCTGTTTTAGATATGAGTTTAAAGGTCACTAAGAACACTGCAGTGCGAAGGAAACTTCCTACAATAGTTTTCTGTTATAAATGTTTACAAAACACTAAAAATATTTAAATGGTATATATTAATATCTTCTACTAGACACTCTTCTATCTGTGATGTGTATTTAAACTTGATTAAACAATTTATTGTGACTAATACAGGGTGGCGCACGAAATGTCATACCATTTAATTATCTCATAAATATTGTAATATAGGAGTTTCGCTGTTTCTGTCAGTACTAGTGTAAGCCGAAATTCGTGGAAAATCCGATACGTGTCATCACATGTCGGATTTCATCATGACTACGAACACAAACATTAGTTTTTAAAATGACGCACAACGGGCGTTTGAATGGTGAACATAAGGTGAAAGTTGTTCTGGTTTTCGCCGAAACGAAGACTGTAGTTTTGACTCAGAGACGTTTCCGTGCTCACTATAATACAAGATGGGCTCCTAGCAAGCAGACAATTTACAGACTAACTGAGCAGTTTGTGTTGAAAAAAAAAGCAATCGCGACAGGCTAGTGATCGTACACCTGAAAATATTGAAGCGTTTCGGGTTTCTTTGACTCGAAGTCCGTCTAAAGGGCTTCTGCAGAGTTGGAAATCAGCTCAGAGCGCATGTAATGCAGTTGTGTCATGCGTTATCTGAAGACTTGATTCGAAAAGTGGTGACGAATGTAAGGGTTCGTTTACAAGAGATTGTGAGGCAAAACGGCGGTCATATTGAACAAATTCTGCATTAAAGACAAAATTCCATGTCCTAATGATCAATTCTAGGTTTTCTATGTAAAGCTATATTAAAAATTAATATGCATTTTGTGTAAAATAAATGGTATGACATTTCGTGCGCCACCCTGTATATTCTACTAGGCATTTCCGTTTTTAAAATGTGTTACTAATTATCACTAAGAACTTGATACTCCTTTGTTACTTATTACTAATGGTGGCAATGAATTTATGTATCCATATGAGGATTAACCGCCCACAATAAAATTCATAATCGAATTCTGAAACATTCTGTATGTCTTATAACTATTAATTTCACATGTAGCGTGTGAGTAACATACTCTGAAGTCAAAATATTTACAGCACGGGCTCATTTTCCAACCATAAGCTCGTTTCTTTCTTATTACCAGGCGTTGTATTATGTAAAATTATAAACTAGTTGGGTTTTTTCTTGCTGTGGTAATTGTTTCCTTGTATGCATCATGAAATTCAAATTAGTCTAGAGTTATTGATATCAGATTAACAAACATAACATATCACGAGTATTGGTTAAATTCTATTCTCTGTAGAGTTCACAAGTATCAATAAGACAGAATATTAGAAAGAGATTCTCGAGTTATCTAATCTATAAAATCGAATGTGTGTGGGTATGTGTTCCCTATACAAATCTACATTTCTTGACCAATTTGTACGAAATGTTGCACACATACCCAGTTAAGCCCGGAAAGTAACGCGGTCAACATTAAAATTCAAACAAATCACTCCTTCTCTTGAAAATTATATAATTTCTGAGAATATTATACTAAAAAAAATGAAATGCTGTTCAGTTCACATGACAACAGTGTACTGTGATCACATAGGGCTTTGGCAACTATATAATACTGGACTTTAACGAATTATGATTCCATCGATGTAATATATTGGCGAAAATAATTACTGAAAAATGAAATCCACGAAAATGAAAAATTGTAATATTTATGAAAATTACAATTGTCGCGACACATTGACAAATTTGTCAGACTTGACATAATTGTCGTATTTGTCACACCTGTAGAGTTTTATGAAATAGGGCCCAGGTTTTAAGAAAAACCGTGGTATAAAGAGCCGAGTTTATGCAAAATTTTCTACGCGTTTTATTTAAATCTACCGCCAGTTTTAATAATCAATACGACTCTGTAATTTTCTTAAACGCGTTACACAGCTCAAACTACATAAAGGTTGATATTACATATAGTATGCAAAAATAACGTAATGGTCGTATGGGGCTCTACAGAACTGGGGCTATTTTCCAATTGTGGCTTCATTAAGTTGTTTATCGCTAGGAATTGCTGCTGAAACAATATGATTGTTTATACTGTGGAATTTTGCGATACCAGGGAGTAATCGATCTCAGCTACAATCCACAATAAGTTTAAGTGTTGCAAACAGAGAGACAAACAGCAGGGCTCACTGATACTCAGTTTGCTGAGTCGGACACACACTTTATATTTCCACATACATCCTCCTAGATTCAGAAGCACTTGGAAGAAATACGCAAGTCTGCAAGGAAAAGCTTATTTGAAAGCCTGTGTATAATCTGTTTATCTGTTATAAATAGGTGTCAGGCTCGGTGGCGTAGGGGTGATGTCTCATCCTGTGGATCCGAAGGTTGACGATTCAAAACTGGCAGAGGACGTATGAATTCTGGGCATAAAGTCCTTTGGAAGTAACTAAAAACCGTGGGTCCAGTATCGCAGATTTACAGCATCACCTACAAGTAATATATTAATTTCCTCTTGCTCTGTTTTCTATATGAAAATAAGTGTATCAATTAGTCTGTGGTAATGAAACATCCACTTGAAATGCCCGGTGTGGACAGGATGTCAGGCAACCTTCCATCCTTATAAATCGATACACAATTTCGCAGAAAATGTTTATGTAACACAACTCACCGATTATTCGCTTTTCTCATTTAGTGTATCTTGGACTCTCGCATCAGGAATAATTATTTTATCGTTTATGAATAAACTACTTATAACAGGAATTGGCACCAGTCGGGCGATGAACTTTTGTGCTAATTTCCATCGTTAAAGCGTCCAGCCACAAAAAGATAAAAAAGAAAGCAAATGGCTTGCGAAATACACTACTGTTAATATTTTCAATTCATTTCCCCTGGTCTACAGCTGCTTCGTTGTAATTTTAATTTCTCTAGTCTTGGCGTGAGCATTCAATATACAAAAAATGGTGCTGATAACCGTCAAGATCTCGGATTCACTCACAAATGAGGCTCCACTGCGGGGACTTAATCAGGGTAGACATAATAAGAAGAGGATTGTGAAAACTTGTAAACATTGTTCAAAATGCCGTTGTATTCCTGCCGATGTGCTGAAAGAATTCTGTCAGGAAACATCCCTGCACGGTCTGAAGTACGTGGGCCGACAGCATCACATGATAGCCCGAATATTGTGGACAGTGGCGTTCCTCATGGCATTTGCCTTGGCTTTATATTTCATACATGTGACTTACAACAAGTGGAGAAGAACACCTGTCTTCATATCCATGACATCACAACCAACCGACATACGCAACATACCTTTCCCTGCAATCTCGTTCCAAGTACCAGCGATGTTACATCCGCGATTAAAAACGAGACTTTTGGGCCATAAAAATAAGTTTCTTAATATAAACAAGAAACTTATAGACCATTTTTGTAAAAATGGAAAGACACCAGAACCTGAAAACAACACTGAGCGGGCAGCAACGCAGGCATTTCTCACGGAGGTACATGACTGCAAGAATTTATTCGTATACAAGTCTGGTGATGTTCAGGTCAAATACATGGATAGTTACATTCATAGACAAGCTAAACATGATACCCAAAACTGTGTTTTCAACACAGTGAAACCAGAATATTTGTTCAGGAACTGGACAGATAAATATATACTGAACCGACATGAAAACATCGACACAGTAGACTGGAATATAGAGAAAGGATACAGTTGGAATGACAGTACAGAAGCAATGCCTCTGAGACATACAGAAGCCACTACCGACAGAATAGTGATGCTTGTTTCCAAACAGGCAGATAATTGCACATTAAACGGCAACTTAAAATTAGCAATCCACAATCCTACAGATCAAATTATGGATCGGATTAATTTCCACAAATTTCCACTTAACAAGGACAGTACGATTCTCATTGAGCCGATTATAACATTTGCTTCAGAGGAGTTGAGATCCATGGAGATGGAACGCAGGAACTGTTATTTCCAGTCAGAGAAATATCTGAGATATTTCAGGACATACTCTGAGACCAACTGCAAACTGGAATGTCATATGAATATGTCGCTTTCACAATGCGGGTGTGCAGACTTTCCAGGTTTTATGCGGTGCAACAAGACGTGCAAAATAAAACCGGATTTCCGTGCCTGTAGATGCTTACCATCTTGTGTCGATTTGACATACAAGATATCACGAATTGAAAATAAATGCCAAAAATATTGTTATGTACGAATATACTTCTCCCAGCAAACTTATTATCGTCTATATCGATCAGAATTTATCGGTCTGAGCGATTTCGTCGCCAGTGTTGGTGGCCTCCTCGGCTTATTCATTGGCTTCAGCATCCTTAGCGTAGTAGAAATATTGCACTACACATTACTATGCTTGGGACGGTTCTTTAATCACCACTGACCTTCAGTGTAATGGGTATTTTGTACCATGAAGTCTTTGTGTGAGGCATAAATGTACACCTAATGAAGAATTATTCTACGTACAAAGAATGTTGTATTACACACTCTACACGATGTTTAAACTTCTTAAACAATATTTAAGTGCCACAACTGTACTGAGATATACTTTAACTGTTCGAGAGAATTTCTAAAGCACAAACAGCATTCAGTGTCATTAAAATGTTGTTTTACATATTTTTTTAATTATTGCATAGGATGTTTTAGTGTCGTGAAAGCAGAGTGCAGAATGCTTTATTGTTACGAAAATCTTGTACTACACGTTCTTTTGTTTGAGGCGTTTGTTGAAACTTTAAAAACAATCCTACTGTAACTAATTAGTTTTTATTAATGTAATGTTCTTCAATTTTTTCAAGGACAATGAAACGTCAATAATATTTTTCACTACCCCAATTCCATTGCTCTAATTATATCAATTGCTATCCTATTTATTATACCCCTATACAAATCCAACTTTCGTAGAATACAATTTTATCTAATTAACCAATTTATGTTTTGAACAATAGTTGTCCAAAGATTCAGAATAAGTGTTGATAAGTTTTGACCCCATTGTTGCAGGATAAAAAAAGATGTATTGAGATTACGATCTGTAATTCTGAGATAGTATTAGCATTAATATTGTATTTCTTAACAGATTGCCAGTGTTACCGCTATTCCATGCCTCTCAAACTCAAATGTATTCGAATTAAGGCCGCACTAAAGATATGTGGTTTTTATATATGTCAGTTTTGTCAAAGAATAAATTAATAAAAATATATGTATTATTTATAAAGTTCAAGTAATAGAAAAAATATATGGAGCTTCAATTCAAGATGTGAAGACCTGGATACCAGCAAAAATAACCACAGTCCTAAAGTGTAGCCTATACCTGGAGTACGCCGTAGCATAATGGTTGAGGTGCTGCGCTACAAACGGGAAGGTCGTGGTTTCGATCCCCGATAAGATCGTTGGAGTTTTTCAATTTGCCTAATCCTTCTGGTGGCACTATGGCCCTGGGGTCGATTCAGCCTCTAACAGAAATGAGTATCAGGAGCAATCCTGTGGGAAAATACGGCAGGTGCGTAAGGCTGACAACCTTACTCCCTTCACATGCCGAATGTCTAAAAATCTAGGAGCCTCAGCCTCCTGGAACCCTCTGGGTCTCCATGGCCTGTATAGGGGAACACTAAAGTGTATACCTAGGTACCTGGTGCCATCAAAAATCGCTCTCCATCCTCCATGAAGGCGAGAATCCGCTAAGACTCAGTTTTCTACTCATCAGCAATAACAGTCGGATGCACTAGTCTGTGGCTCTCTAGCCTGTAATGCTAGCCACAAGATCACGCCGGCGGTCCATATGAAATGTAGATGTGAACTGTTATTTTAACCCTTTAAGCTGAGACCTGAAGGAAAACAAAAATAACCATATTGCCAATGGAAACGTTCCTTTCAAAGTGTATAAAATTATCTGGGCTGTACTGTTGAACCGAGGTGAGGTGAAAATCTGGAAGTATATCCCTTCTGTTTTCATTCAATCTAACTTCCTAATAATAATAAAAACGCACAGAAAAAAGAATATAGCTAGAAACTCTGTTATTTTTCATGCTTAATATAGGTAGGCTAGTTTCCATGACGACAAAATAAAAGGTTCGTTACTATGCATCTTTATTAAACTGTCTCCATAGAAACTGATTCAAACGGCAGTCTAATGATCTATGGCATTAGGACAAATTGATTCCTAAGTAAGTTCCCACGCACTTTTCTTATTTCGCCTGAGATATTTAATATGTGCTAAGTTTGACGTAGATACATGTTAGTTGATATTTTACAGTAAAAAATGCGAACGTTCGAATTGTGCAAGACAGCTCCTTGGATTCGGAAAATTTGAATACGACCACCGGCTGAATTGACTTGAGGGGAATAAGAGTACTCTCGTCAATTTGAAATTATAAATTCAAGGGTAAATCAGTGAGCAATTTCTATATCTCCTACATGCTAACTTGAAAGCACCTAAAGCTGAAATTCTCATTATTATTCCTAAATTTTCGGTTCAGATTCCCAATCCCGCTCCCGTCTGCATTTTTGGTCTGAAATTTTGACCCTATTTCGAAACGTTACGAGAAAGATTCTCCGCAGAGCGTCATACGTACAATAGTACGGCAACGAAGATTCCTTAGGTTATTCATTTACCTTTATATGCATCACAACCTATTCTGACAACCGCACACTAATACACTTAAAAGAATCAATTTGTAACAGAATACAGTAAGTTATAATTAGGGCCCGGGGGTTTAGCCACAAAAACATTACATCAGGTTAGTGGTGACTGGGTTATAGCTCTACGCTACCTATCTTGTAAACATTAGGAAGGGGTGACTCGTCTTCAGTGGCGGACTTAATACGTACATCCAAGTTCAAGAACATGTGGTAGAGGCAGTGTAGCTAGTCTAGTGAAATGATGGGCACAGCTTCATAGAATAGTTTGCACATTTAATCGTAAATCACCTAAACAAAATATATTTTCTAGTAAAACGAACATAAATATACACAACACATGCATTAATATTTAGTAGCATTATTCACAGTAAAAATGAAAAAGCAATTGTCTGTGCATATACTTTGTTGCAGTGAATGAAAATATATATTTTGATGTTTTCAAAAGAAAAAGATCTTCAATTTTCCTCCAAACAAGATCTGTATTGGGAAAAACTTCTCTCTACGTCGCATGACATAACGGGGAAAAATGTAAACCAAGTTGAGGTGTGACTTCACTCCAGTCCTGGATTTGTCAATAGGCGTTATAGGCCGCGGCCTAGGGGCGGCAGATTTAAGAGAGCGCTCACTTACTTTTACTTTATGACTGATTAATTCGTTTATTTCATTTTTCAATACCTACGTAACCTATGTTTAAATACTTAAAATTGTTTATTACCTACTAAAGGCCTACAAATGAGTGATTATGATAGGTGGGAACTTCTAGGAAGGAGGAAGGGGCGGTGCAAATAAAGTGGCCTGTACTTATGAAAAGTATAAATCCGACACTGCTTCACTCACAGCAGTATTCCTTGCCTGCTCTCCCCACCTAATGCCACAAGCTTCCTATGCCTTGTGCACCACTAACTTGACGAATTATTGGCTAAACCCCCGGGCCCTAGTTATAATATAGCTCACCTCTTGAAAACCGTGTTATGTCACGCGCCTTTATTGATTTATTATTCATTGAATATACAGTTTTATGAACCCTATTTTACCCGAAGGTACATTAGGGTTATAGTTTTATCAAATTTAATTTGTAATTTACATATTTATCTTTCTCTATTTGGCTATGATATACCATTCCGTTCTGTAACTAGCAGTGCTGAGCATTACACCCAATCACCCTGGTAACTTTAAACTATAATCGATTATGTACATAAGAAAGAAAATAATAAAATTGTCTAGAACAGAATTTTCTTAGAAATATATGAAATAGTGGTTTAGCGTAAAGAAGTTCACAGTAATCTAGATATCCTTTTAAAACGTGTCATTCTCTTTCAAACACTGGACAGTTACATAAAAGACGTTCGACAATTTGTTGTTCTCCTCATGTACACAAGTATCCATTTTCTCTTATCACTTTGAATCTTTCGAAATAGGAGCCAAAATTCTCATGTCCAGACAGAAATTGGGTCACTATAAAGTCGGATTTAACAACATTTCTAAGACGTACTTCAACCGTTGGAAAGAAAGTGTCCCTAGTAACGAATCCTTTTGTGGTACTGAGCCAGTTGTTTTTCCATTTAACCAGAATGTGCTCTTTAATGCGCTTTATAATATGTGAAATCTGTAACTGATATATAAATCAGAGGCAGCAGCAGTTTTTTCTAATTCATCAGCTCTTTCGTTACCATATTGTCCACTATGTCCTTTAACCCAGGTTAAACAAATATGTTTTTTGTAAGTCCGTAGGCTTAGAGTACGATTACTTCTACAAAGTCTCTGGCCTTGAAGACTAACCCAGCCAGCGAGCTTCTCGTTACCAGCTGGCGCAGACTCGCATGCGCGTAGATCAGTGAACTACTAATGAGCACAGAGTGAAGATCATGCAGCACGTTGCCAGTCGTAGAAAATACTATAATAGTTGAGTGGAAGGATAATTCCGCGAGACAGAGACAGACAACACGTGGAGTGGGGTAGAAAATCTGAGCCAATCAGGGTGCAGCTACCTCACCTAGGCAGGAACTCTAGGAACGGTGACACTCGCTCCTAAGGTACATACGTAAAAACCCAGAGACTTTGTGGAAGTAATTGTACTCTACGACGTGTAACTTTAAGAAGTGGACGGTGAGTATTATATATATATATATATATATATATATATATATATATATATATATATATGTTAAAATTGCCCATTCACTCCACCTTTGATGTTTTACAGAAAAGTTACCTAGTTATTTCACACTGTTGAAGCTACTCCACTTTATTTCACATCCAGTGTGGGTAAATAGCATAATGTTTACGTTATGAAAGAAGTTTTCCACTTCTATTTACCAGTCAGTCATTATGACTAAAATGTACTGTGATTCATGTGCAAAAGTCCTGCAGGAATAGTCGTAGTGCTAAATCTACATCATTTTCATATAAATAGGGGAAAATCGATTTCAGAAGTAACTTATTCACCAGGTCAAACGTATCAATACCAAGGAAGAATTACTCAGACACTGAGATAGCGTGGTCAGCGAGATTCATATTTGACCACAGCACAAACTATGTAAAATTTATCTATCATATTAAGAAGATTATGGCAAAATTACATTCTGTGTATCAGCAAGAAAACTCTCCCTAACGAGTCTAAGTGTAGTATCTGTCACATCAGGTAAATCTTCTGCTATACCATCTAATTTTACATAATTACACCTCCAATTCTGTTTCAACAGAAAGATTAAAGAAATAACAGATGTACATGCTTAGGTTAGTCTAGTTAATTTTCCAATCTAAATACGCTGTGTGAATATTAAAAATAAAAACCTTCTAAGTCTATAAACTCTCAAAATATGCAGTAAAATAAGGCCTGATTTTTGTTACTAAAATAATTGTCATTTTATTAATTACTAAAATAGTAATAAAAATTACTATTTTAGTGGGCGAAGTAATTTTTATTACTTAAATAGTGTGAAATAACACAAAGAATATCTGCATGTTTTCAATCATGCATATCGTAATTATAAAAGAAGTACAATTAAAGGCTTAATGCTTAAACAAAAAAGCCACAAAAATAAACAGAACACTTACCAGGCAGCGTAAAGAAATATCACTGCACTTTTGCGGAGTGGCAAGAAAAAACTTGTTCTTAACATTATATAGAAATTCAGGATTCCAGCAATCGAAATACAGACTCCAAAAACTGTAGACTTCGAATGATTTCCCAACAGGATGATCCACACGCAGACGAATTTGAGCAGAATAGAATAGAAAATATATAGAACAAGCATGTGCTTTGGCTTCGCCCACGATTTTTATTCAGCTGCTAGGCTTCTATTTAAATGATTTATAATATAACATATATACAAAAACTTACACCGTATTTTCATAAATTGCATGAATTATATAATTTTATTCTTAATTACATAGCTTTCCGTAACAAATATGAATAATTACACGAATAGATCAAATCTTGTGCTTCCGTAAGGGGATAAAGTTTTCAAATGAAACGATTGAAACGCATCACAGAGTCATGAACCTTACCCAAATCAGACATAAACAATTTAAACATTTGATTTTGAAAAACATTAAATTCCCGGTTTCGATGTACATTTCACGATTAAAGTCCGATGACCAGGAGAAAAAAAATACTTCAGATTCCAGTACCCTAGCCCAAAAATTCCCCGCACAGAGAGTTTCGTATAAGTCATTCACTGCTCTCTTTTTTTCCCGGTTGCTATGGCAATTAATCTCACAATTCCGTACTGTCTTGTTAATAGGTGAACGCCTGTGCGTTCATCACATGTAATGAAGTTTTTCTATACCGTTCTTCTGTTTTTGCACTCCTTAACTAATTAGTGGTACTTACGAACGTTGTTGCCGCGGATCTTAAGTTGACATTCCCACACAATCTTGTTGCTAAGGGCGTTGCGATGCGGTTAGATTACTTACGGTGCTTGCGCCACGTCATAATTCATTACGATACACTTCATAATACAAGTCTTTATGGACAAAGCCCCCAGGACAAATATTCGGTTCCCATAACAACAAACACATGCGTATCACTTTCTGAAATAAACATCTGTCTTCAAGAATGTATATACATAATATTTTCAGGTAATATCACAATTAATATAATTAAATTGATATAAATAATCATCGTGCAAAAAATAGCATGCAAGCGCCTCGTGTTTTCAAACTATTTCCTCGATCCGTAATCACGCCTTACGGCACTTGTATCGCAATATACTATTATTGGCGTGATGAATCTCAAAATCAACTTTGCCACCTCGTAAAGATGTCGTGTTCTGGAAAAGCAGCAAAAGATATCGAAGAAAAAGGTTTCTAATACGGCAGGTGCGTAAGGCTGACAACCTTACTCCCTTCACATGTCGAATGTCTAAAAATCTAGGAGCCTCAACCCCCTGGGACCCTCTGGGTCTCCATGGCCTGTATAGGGGAACACTAAAGTGTAGCCTATACCTAGGTACCTCCATGAAGGCGAGAATCCGCTAAGATTCAGTTTTCTACTCATCAGCAATAATAGTCGGATGCATAACGATAGTTAACGTGCCCTACTCTGGTATACCTGATACGAGTCTTAAAGGAAGGTAGAGAGAAATACCAACCTTCGCGTGAGTGGCGAATATAACCAGAGCTGCGGAGAGACTTATCGATGGCACTGTATATGCATAATGAAATCCTGGAAAATATTAGGCCTACTTGTTTTATTCAGTTTTACATAACTGCTATATCATATTCACAGCGAATTACTCAGCATTTAAAATGACCTGGTATTTATGTCGGTAACAAGTAAGGAAAGTACCTGATGAGACTGAAGGTTCAGCAGTTATTTTAGCTGGCAATTCATCTACACGATAAAACGGCAATAGCCACAAGCAGCATGTATCTAGATTTTGAATTTGGCTCCACACGTGTTCGACACGCAATGTGAAGTCTGATTTAGAAACATACGATTAGCAAAGATTAGAAACCTGATTTTTTGGCGGAATAAAACGGTTGATTTCGGTGTTCACTTCTTTCCATTTCGGTGGCTATTTCGCGAAATAAATTGTATACTAAGTTTGACATTGACGAAGTTTACTCCTTTATTTCTACATTTATGCTAAAAAAATAACAGGAACATACAAATAAATAGTGCATTAAGTCTACAATGACGTTTATTAAGATACAAGTAAACATAATCATATATATTCTCTATTTATCTCAACTTAATTGATTGAATTGCTTTTTACAATAGAAATGTATAGGTTTAATAGCGTTGAATTCATATTACAGCATAATTTATTAGTCTATCATGTTGCAACTTGGTTAGAAGCACTATTGGAAATAAGATATATTACACAATGAATTGTTTATGTTTGCCAGGTATCTTAGCAACCGTATTCAAGTTTCGAAACTCGGGACACCATGAGGTAGTCTTCAAGTTAAAGTTAAACTCTTGATTGTGTACATCTACAATTCTAGACAAGGATAACAAAAAAGTATTCTGAAGTTTGTGTTTAAATTCTCATCATAACCAACGAAATGCGTGATAATGTTTAACATAAAGTTGTACGGAAAAAATTGAAGACTTTTGACGACTAGTTTGCAATACATACTTATGTATTTTATTCAATAATTTTTACAAACCTCGCAGACATTTTTGATGCCTGATTTTAAATATCGTTGCAATCTAAAATAAAATAAACTCCATGGCGCTACAGTAATTTAGGGTCTGGGATTGGGAGCATATGGTCAGCATGCCGACACCCACGGTCGTTAGTGTTGGTTTCCGTAACCGCTTTTTAATCAATTTATTGTTGGCATCACAGTGTTCATTAATTGTAAATTGATACAGTTCTTTGTTACATATACAATTATATCAATAAAATTAAATAAAATAAGTTGAATATTAACTACGCAGCGGGCCCGGGTTCGATTCCTGGTCGGGACAAGTTACCTAGGTGAGGTTTTTTCCGGGGGTTTCCCTCACCTCTCAGACAAATGTCAGGTAACTTTAGGCCATTGTGGTCCCCGGATATCATCTGGCCGTCATTATCATCTTCATCCTCATCCTCGCCTTGTTCTGAGTGAGTGTGTGTGTGAATGGTGTGTATCGTCCTATGTGTTCGTGTTGTCTCGGAGGTGGCCCCGGCATTGGGCTGATCACTCATCCGGGGAGGCCCTCCATGTCCTTGTCTGGTCAAAAAAGTATGTATGTGATCCAAAGGTAATCCCTCTCCCGACAGGTCGCGGCCCTGTAAGGCCCGGGCGGCATGGGTCGCTTAAATCCTAAAAGGGAGAGGTAAAACTACGAAAAAGAAAGAAAGAAAGAATATTAACTAGTCTTACAGAAATTAGCAAATTAATAAAAAAAAATTAAAACGCAGTCGAATATCAACTAGTCATAAGATAAAAAAATTCCAGTTATTACAAATATTTATATAAAATTATATCGTATGACTAGGGACCGGATTCTTAGGTTTTTAAAAACACTGTTTTAGGTTTTCCATTAGGTGAATTATATTTTGTTTAGGTTTTTTGTCCAAAATATCGTTTTCAAATAGAATAATTGGTTTAATGAATTTGAATGTGCTACATAGGATTGAATACATAATACTTGTAAAGTTTAACTTCACAAAATTGACTTCAATTTGTGTAAACTAGCTTTAAGACAATATTACACAATTGAAGAAAGAAAGCATAAACAATCAAAAGAAGCAGTGAAAATAAGTTTGCCTCACATTTCCTGGTTACAGTAGCCTATATCACTAAATATCTTTCAAGATTCTTAACTGTGAAGTTCTTCCTGTTATATCTTAGTTAATAGTTAATACTGTATCTAGACACTACCCTTCTCAGGATTCGAATCCGATGCTTCTAATTTAGTGAGTAAAATACTTTATGGTTGATGTGGATAATGTGAAACTGATTATTTTCCTTTTTTCGGTTGTTACGCATGCTAACCACACAACAGATCAACTAGGGATGAAAACTTCCCCCTTTTCTGGAAAGATAAATAATACGTGTTTCTGGCTGGCTTGACAAAATGTTACTCTGCCATCTGTAGTGAAATTCAGATCGTCGCCAATCCACTGCCGTAATAAACTCGATTTCATTTGTTTCGGCATAATTAACACGTCTTCTTAAAACTCATAGTGTGACCACTCAGTATGAATAACAGGGCAGTACACGGCAACAAAGGTTGTTCGTACGAATATTTTAAAAGGAATACGCCGGTACTCATTTCCTCTCTTAATACTGTCCGCCCTAGACGACAATGGGTTGAATGAAACGCTGGTGGTATTAATTCAGGGTTGCCAGGTCAGAAACGTAGAACAGTCGTACCATTATCTGAAAATGGTCGTATGCTAGTTAAAACTGTCGTATGCTTTGTGATTTTTCAGTATAATGAACGTGTTGCGTTAATAATAATAATATAATTATAATAATAATATAATTATAATAATAATATAATTACATAATAATAATAATATAATAATATTATTATTATTATTAATCGGTATTGTGCACCTTATAATTATATGTCACGTACTTGTTAATAAATCATCTTATTTGTAAATGATTAGGCGTGTTTCATTATGTGCTAAATTTGATTAAATACAATGAAATTAAATTAACAGTAGTTGCCACAGTTTTGTAATTATTGCAAAAGGCACAGGACTGCTTTCCAATCATATTGATTTTAGCGACATGCTTACAACAAAAACCTTGAGAAAACAAATATCTGGATACATATCAAAATTTAAAATTCGTCAGTAGATTGATTTAAAAAAATATGTATATATATACATATATAACGCTATGTTAAAAATAGGCGTACGACCCATGATTGCGTCGTACGTCGCAGAAATCTATGAAATAGTCGTATGTGTACGACTATAGTCGTACGTATGGCAGCCCTGTATTAATTTCTACCCGACAAAAATTATTCTCTCCCCGCAAAATATCGATTTCTCAACTGACAAACAAAAAATACAAAAATGGAGCCTAAATTTGATAATTTAGGTATTATATCCCGTTTAGGTATATTTAGGTTTTTACCCCATTTAGGTATTTTTAGGTGCCACAGAATTAATGTAGGTGAATCCTATGGACATGATTCGAAAATGTGTATGAGCGCTTTTTGTTTTCGAAGTAAGGAAAAAAATATGTAAAACCTAAGAATCCGGTCCCTACTTGACTAGTTCATATCCAACTGCGTTTTAATTGGTTTTATTAATTTTCTAATTTCTGTATGACTAGTTGATATTCAACTTATTTTAATTAATTTTACTGATATAACTTTACTAGTAATTATCAAGTTTATTGATTATACTAAAGGATAACTCTATTATAAAATAGGCCTATTTTATTTATATGTAACAAATAACTGTATCAATTTACAATTAATGCACACTGTGATACCAACAATAAATTATGTAAATCGTAATTTTCTACGTCTCCAGCTTCAGATTTCCTGATAGATTCTAATAAGCTCATAGTCTAGTGCTTAAGGCTGAATATCTAATCTACTTTTCATATAATTCAGCACTAGCCGAATGAAAATCATTAATATATTGTGTATGGAGATATGAGTGTTGAATTGTCACAGAAACTTCAACGTGTTCACAATGTTTGTATTAGCTTTATTTTTAACATCCGTTTCCACGATCACATATCAAAATATTTCAAACAACTGTCTTGGCTTCGATTGCAAAATAGACGTTTAGTCCACACTCTGTGCTTATTATTCCAAATTCTTAAGTTTTCCATACCTCTTTTTAATTGGCTTCCCGATTTACGTTTCTGTCCTCCCACCATAATCAGCACAACTTTCTGTTATCATTTCCTAGTCATCACACAACCTCATACTCTCACTCATTCACCATAGCCACAGTCCGTTCTTGTCACAAGATATCAGGGGTAGTCGGAGTTTACACTTTTTTAAAACTACGCTCATTAAACAATTATTTCCCACTGAACAGAACTAGCTCTTTGTAGTTACTCCATCTCATTGTACATAGCATTACTTAATCTTCTTATAACTGCCTACAGCTTTATTTCACTAACTTAAAGTTTCATCATAATCTAATTTGACATTTTCCTTGCTTTGATTGTAATATATATATTTTAACTTTTAGTTTTGAGAAAGATTCTGTGCAGACCGTCATACACGTACAATAGCACGGTAACCAAGAATCCTTGCGTTATTCATGATTCATTTACATATCATCATCACAACCTATTCTGACAACCGCACACTACTACACTTAAAAGAAACAACTTGAAAACCCTGTAAAGTCATGCGCATTTAAGACGTGTAACTTTAAGAAGTGGATGGCGATTCGGCAACAACCGGTATATTAAACCGAGGTGTATAATATATACATATAAGGAGTGTTGCAAAATTCCATACACAAACTGCTATGGATTGTAGAGGATACCAAAACAAAGTAGTTTTGTTACGTAACCACAGGCCGGAAACCAATAGTTACAGTTCGAATGGAAACATTGCTGACATACAATGAAGGTATGGTGACCATTTGAACTGGTTGTGGCGATATTTATTTGCAGATATTTTTCAAACGTGCGGCCTTCTGCTTCAATACATGATCTGCAACGACGACGTGATACTGGTTCCCTCATACGGTGAAGCCTCCAGGGTTAAGTTGTAATTGGTCGGCAGCGACAAGAATCCTCCTATGACACAACTGGTGTTTCATACGCTAAACTCTTTAAATGTCTCCACACAAAGAATTCAAGTGGCGTAAGGTCAGGAGAACGAGCAGGTCATGCAATGGGCCGGGCAGGATATCGCTCAGCATAGAGACGTTGTGCAGCTGTGGAATTGCTATTGCATGCAACATAAACTAGGTGGATATCCGCGAGTTCAACAAAACTGTAACCTTCCATCTTCCGTACTCAATGCTTAAGAACAAGCAGAATGAATAAAAGCAAACAGCTACCTAAACTGTGTACAATCTGCTACGTGTCACGTGTCTGTCATGCGCAGAGATGTTTGTTTCTAATCAACGATGTCTGTCTTCGAAGGTGACTACTGACGTACCTATTGGTTTCCGGCCTATGGCTATATAACAAAACAAGTTTGTTTGGGTCTCCTCTCCAACACCCTGTATATGTATACATACTATACATATATATATAGTAAAATTGCCCCTTCGCACCACCTTTGATGTTTTACAGAAAAGTTACCTAGTTATTTCACACTGTTGAAGCTACTCCACTTTATTTCACATCCAGAGTAGGTAAATAACATAATGAACATGATGAGTTGTTTGCGCTATGAAACAAGTTTTCCACTTCTATTTTCCAGTCAGTCCAGCAGGAATGGTCGTTGTACTTAATCTTCCTCATTTCCATATAACTAGGGAAAATATATTTCAGAAGTATTCACCAGGTCAAACGTATCAATACCAACGAAGAATTATTCACACACTGACATAGCGGAAAAACCACGCAAAGAATTTAACCTATTTTGGAATTTGTCAAACTTCAACGAGCTCTATTGCCTAAACCGTAAGTCAGACAAAAAACCCCAAGACATTTAGTTCGTACGACATTTAATGTAGATTACTTGTCTAATGAAACACTTGTATTTTAAAGTTTATAGTTATAAAGCTATAACCGACAACCAATAAAAAACACAGAACTTTGTTTTTGTGAAAGCATCAAGTTAAAAACATATGGGGCGATAGAAGAAAAAATTTTATATTTCTTCATGTATTTCTTTATATTTCCTTGGTGATTGTATTAATAATAATCTGGTAAAGAATATATAAAACAAGTAAATATGTTAACATTAACTTTTTAAAAGCGTTATTGTTAATATAAGTGCTAAGTCAAACTGATGTAAGTCAATGTAATAAAGATATTCGATATTAGCAAGGCTTTCGAATGCGATCTGCATATGGAATAGCAAAATATTACATTAATTATTACACTACATCTCTTTCATATGTATTATTTTCTCCAGTCTAGAACATGGTGCTAACAACCGTAAAGGTCTCGGATTCACCCAGAATAGAGATTCAAGCACGGAGTATATCTGGTGACTTGTCGAAACCTAAGAAGAAAAGTAGAGTTAAAACTTTTAAACATTGTACAAATTGCCTATGTTTTACTGGGAAGGTGATGAATAAATTCAGTCAGGAAACAACTCTTCATGGGCTGAAGTATGTGGGACAAAAGGAAAATCATGTGATAGCTCGAATAATATGGGGAATGGCATTCATGGTGGCAGTTGTCATGGCTATATATTTCATACATGAGACTTACAACAAGTGGAGAAGAACACCTGTCATCATTTCCACAGCTTCGGAGCCAACCAATATAATCAATATACCTTTCCCTGCAATATCTTTCAGAATACCAAAGAGATTAACTGATGTCCACAAAAATAAGTTTCTCTCTCATAACAATGAACATCGTGAAATAAACAAGAAGCTTATAGATATTTTTTGTAAACATGGACAAAAAGGACTAAGTACTTTTGTCCCTAAAAATTACGCCGAGAACACAGCGTTAGTAAAATTTTACGGCACGCTATTTGATTGTAAGGAGTTCCCACTGTATAAGCACGCGTATCGTGGTGGTAAGTATTTCAGGATTAAACGGTACATGCATAGGCCGCATGAAAGAGATAATAGCCTCTGCATTTTCAACTCTGTGAAACCAGAATATTTGTACAGGAACTGGACAGATGAACATATACTGAATAAGTATGAAGACATAGATACAGTAGACTGGAATATAGAGGAAGGATATAGTGCAAATGACAGTTTGGAAGCACTTCCTTTGAGACTTAAAGAAGCTACTCGAGAAAGTATTGCAATGATTGCATACAAAGAGGCAGATAATTGCACGTCCGACGAACCCTTCCGATTTGCAGTCCATAATCCTATAGATGCACGGACAGAAAAGGTGAAGTGGAATTATCATAGCATGAACAAAGCCACTTCATTTGAAATAGAACCGATCACGATATTTGCTTCAGAAGAGTTGAGGTCCATGGCAATAGAACTCAGGAACTGTTACTTCCAGTCAGAGAAATATCTGAGGTTTTTCAGGAGTTACTCTGAAAACAACTGCAAACTGGAATGTAATATGAATTCGACGCTCTCACAGTGTGGATGTTTGGGTGGATGGGACCTACACTTTCCTGGTTTTCCAAAGTGTGAAGACCAGAAAAATCTTTGTTGGAATATTGAGACAAATTACGATGCCTGTAAATGCCTGCCATCTTGTAACAGTCTTACATACAAGTTGTTACAAAGGGATGGTCAATGCAAATCATTCCCTTGCTTGATAACCATAAGCTTTACTCAGCAGACGTATTTTGGTCTGTTTCGAGCAGAATTCATCCGTGTAAGCGATTTCATTGCTAGTGTTGGTGGACTGCTTGGCTTGTTCATTGGCTTCAGCATTCTCAGTGTTATGGAGATTTTATACTACATACTCCTATGTTTCAAGGATTTGTTTAAACACCTCTAAGAACAGAACATATAATAAAAAGTTCTGCTACATTTTCGTAGTTAGTTGTGTGTTTAAACAAGTTAAGACTACTTCAAATGGACGGAAATCTTGGTGTTTCGGATATGTGTTTAAAAATCATGAAGTACATTTCACTGAGATTAATATTTTCCACTAGATCTTGCTCTGTTTGAGATGTGATTTGAAAAATAATTAAGAACGCTTAAGTGTGAGAGAAATAAACTGCTATACATTACTGTTAGACATATTAGTATTGAATTTCAGGTATTTGAGATTTATGTTAAGTATTAAGAACTTCTGTGTAATAAGTATCTTCTTGGGACATATTCCAGTTTTAAATGTAAGCTTATGTCAGTTTTCTCAAATAACAAATTAATAAAAATATATGTTTATTCATAAAGTTCAAGTAACAGAAAAAAAATATGGGGCTTAAATTCAAGATATGAAGACCTGGATACCAGCAAAGTAACCACGGTCCTAAAGGTGCCTGGTGCCATCAAAAGTCGCTCCCCGTCTCTCATGAAGGCGAGAATCCGCTAAGAGACGGCGTAATGATTACAATGTTCTGCTACAATCATTTATGAAGTAAGAGATAATATTAACATACAACTAATCTATTTAAAGAAGACGTTAACAAAGTTTATCGTTATTTCGAAGACACAAATTCACTCGCTTTAATTTATTTTCGAAAGCTTTAATCTGATATGTAATGTAATTAATTATTCATCAGCAATAACAGTCGGATTCCCAACGATAGTTAACGTGGCCTACTCGGGTATACCTGATACGAGTCTGAAAGGAAGGTAGAGGGAAATACCAACCTTCGCGTGAGTGGCGAACATAACCATAGCTGCGGAGAGACTTATCGATGGCACTGTATATGCCACTGTATAATGGCACTCGATGGCACTGTATAATTAAAGTTTTATGTTCCTGAAATCCTGGAAAATATTACTTGCTTGATTCAGTTTTGCATAATACCAATATCATATTCACAGCGAATGACCCAGCATTTAAATTAACTCGTATTTATGTTAGTAACAAGTAAGGAAAGTATCTGTTGAAACTGAAGGTTCAGCAGTTATTTTAGCTGGCAATTCATCTACATCAGCGATTCTCAACCTATGGTCCGCGGACCACCACGACGATGGTGCAGATGGTCCGCAGACATAATTAAGATAACTTAATGTATCTGCTGATCTTCGACTAAATTTGACTAATATTGAGCCAGATATCCAGGAACTCTGCAAGAGGGGACAAGCTCAACCGTCTCATTAAGAGTAATAACATAATTCCTAATTATATTATCAAATTGGTAATAAATATTAAACTGTCAATAGTTTACTTCCAATTCAATAAATAACTTTGCTTACATTGAGTTAAAAAAAGAGTGCGTGGAACGCCACGCGACAGAAGTAAAACTTTATTTTATTTTTTTATTTTTTCAATTTTTGATTATTGGATTTTTTATTTTTGCATTATTGGACTTTTTAATATTGGGTTTTTTGACTTTTAAGTTTTGGATTTTGGACTTTTTAATTTTGGATCTTTGATTTTTAATTTTGGATTTTTAAATTTTCGATTTTTGAATTGTCTATTTTTATATTTTTTTATATTTGGATTTTAAATTTTTTTATTTTATTATTTATTAAATTTTGGATTTTTGGATGTTATAATTTTTAATTTTGTCTTTTAAATTTTGGAAATTTGTATTTTTTAATTTTGGCTTTGCGCGGTAATGAACCTCTGGGTTCCATAAAATAGATAATATACCTTTAGATCGCTTAGGAATTGTCTATTGCCATTGAGGAAGTAAGGTCTGAAAATTTTCCTTTCATTACTCCTAATCATTGAGTTGATTGTTTTCTGTACAGTCCGCATCGAAACAAGTAAGTAATTTCGTTCGGTTTTGAGTGTGACTGATTTCGTGACTGATTTCGTGACGGTTTTAGTGTGACTGATTTTCCGATTTACCCTCTACCGCCACTAAAGAAGTTTTACTTCAAAAATGCATTTATATATATTTCGTTATAATGACCTATAATTAATACCCCAAATATTAAGAATATAGGCCAACATATAGCCTACTTTTAAAAATGGGTTGTAAAATTAGGGGTCCGTAGAGAAACGCTGATCTACATGATAAAACGGCAATAGCTACAAGCAGCATGTATCTACAGGGTGCGGCATTTAAAGTTTCCCATTTTCAAAACCGTGTAACACATTTATTTAACAAAGAAATAAACTGTATTGAACATTTTTAAATGGCTTACAGTCTTGGATTTACAATTCTGGTCTTAATTTTTTTATATGATTTCCTTGAGATGCCCTCCATTAACTTCAACACATTGCTGCAATCTCCCTCGTACACTGGTCTTTACGTGGTGTGTGGTTTCTTGCGTAACATTAGCAATTTCCTGCTGAATTGCATTGTTAAGACTGTTAATGTCAGGGAGGGCATGAGCGAAAACTTTAGACTTCAGATATTCCCACAGAAAAAAAAAAATGCTGCAGTAAGGTCGGGAGATTTGGAGGGAAAGAATTTGGAAAGAATTCGGCCGGGGAAACCAGCATGAAGGGTGTCCATTGAAAGATGTGCAGTATGTGCTACAACACCATCCTGTTGAAACCACAATATCTCAATATCCAAGTTATGATGTGTCGATTCTGGTAGGAAGAAAGTTTGCAGCATATGATTGTAACGTTCAGAGTTGACAGAAACCGAAGCACCATTATCGCTCTCAAAGAAATAAGGGCCAATAATACCCTGTGCTGCAATGGCGCACCACACCACGACCTTAGGACTGTGAAGTGGCAGCTTGTGGATTATTCGTGGATTTGCAGGAAATTGCAAATGTTACGCAAGACACACACAATGCGTAATGGCCAGTGTACGAGGGAGATTGCAGCAATGTGTTGAAGTTAATGGAGGGCATCTCAAGGAAATCATATTCAAAAAGTAAGACCAGAATTGTAAATCCAAGACTGTAAGCCATTTAAAAATGTTCAATGTAGCTTATTTAAGCGTTAAATAAATGTGTTACACGGTTTTGAAAATGGGAAACTTTAAATGCCGCACCCTATATATTTTGAATTTGGCTTCACACGTGATCGACACGTGATTTTGAAACACACGATTAGCAAATATTAGAAACTTGATTTTTTGGTAGAATAAAACGGTATTTCGGTGACTATTTCGGGAAATAAATCGTATACTAAGTTTGACATTGACGAAGTTTACTCCTTTATTTCTACATTTATGCTAAAAAATAACAGGAACATACAAATAAATCAAATCAAGAAACGATGCACACGACTGATTTTATTCGACGATAATTAGTCTAAATGTTTAAATTTTGATATTTTAGATCCATTCAAACAGACGGCAACGAGCCAACCATGCCCTTCGCGTCAGTGATTGGCGTAGTTCTTGTCTTCAACGAGAGATCGCATGTCACGGCGTCGGTCAATTCGAAGCTACCTCATGGTGGTTCTCAACGTATTTTGACAACACGGATTGAATTCATTTTAGTATGGTTTTAAAATTAACACAAAAGTAGATGATTTGATTTTAAATAGAGGCTATTTATTACGCATATTTCAGCTTCTACTCTCGAGCTCTCAAGATCGTTCCATGTGCGATAATAATCGATACCACACCGATGTCGAAATGAAAAACAGTTTCGAAATGAGTGCCATTATTATACCGTTACGGCACACCTAATAAGCCAATTACAGTAAGTTCGAACAAAAGCGTTATGTAGCAATGAAAATACTTTTAGTAGCAATATAAGATAACAATTAATTTCTGTATGTAAACTAATTGAACTGGCTATCCAGGTTGGGCCGCGTCGTGTTTTTAGTGTCTTTTATCGTTTCGGACCGGATAGTCAGTTCAATCAGTTTATGTATAACACCGGCCGTGGAAGCCTGCGAACTAATTTTATTTCTGTATGTGTTATGGAGGGAATTTTAAACATTTTTGATCATTATATCTGCGATATTTTATCTATTGTGTTGGTCTACAATTACTCCATAAAATAATGATTATATAAAATGACACACATTCTTCAGTCATTATTATAATTAACCATAAGTATCTACATTCCTCAGCAGTCATGGAGACAGTATAAAAGGGGAACAGGCTACTAAAAGAATTCAAAGGAAGTTGAAAACACTGACATTCATGATTTTAAATAATTATTTCTCGCACGTTTATCAATACTGTATATGTCTTGAGAGGCCGTATTTCGCGCTTATTTAATAATAATAATAATAATAATAATAACAATATGCCTACTTACAACTACAAGAAGTATTATATTTTCGACGTACTCTAAATTTTATATATATCAACTGAATACCTGTTAGTATTTCTAACGAACATTCAATACACTTAAAATACACAATTCAATACACTGTGAAATTAGAAAATCTATCTTTCCGTATCCTAATATACTCGTATCGTAATTGAAGTAGTACAACACTGTACAAAGGATTTATTATGATAAACTGCGAGAATTTCATATAAAGTGTGGGTAGAAATAGTGCTTTTCAACGGTAGTGTTAATACTTAATCTTAAAAGGGTGTCCACAGGGAATCAGGGAGTCATAACTGATTAAAAAAAACATACTGGCACTTTTTTACATCAGTTTACCTGATTTTATTCCTAAGTAAGTTCCCACGCACTTTTCTTATTTCGTCTGAGATATTTAATATGTGCTAAGTTTGACGTAGGTACATGTTATTAGATATTTTACAGTAAAGAATGCGAACGATCGAATTGTGCAAGGGACCTCCTTGCATTCGGAAAATTTGAATACGATCACCGGCTTAATTGACTTGAGTGAGGAGAATAAGACGTATTCTCGTCAATTTGAAATTATAAATTCAAGGGTAAATCAATGAGCAGTTTCTATATCTTCTACATACTAACTTGAAAGTACCTAAAGCTGAAATTCTAATTATTATTCCAAAATTTTCAAACTAAGAGGTTCAGAGTCCCAATCCCACGACCGATCCAGTCTGCGTTTTTTCTCTGCAATTTAGACTCCATTTCGAAACGTTTCGAGAAATATTCTCTGCAAGGCGTCATACGTACGACAGTACAACAAAGATTTCTTGTGTTATTCATTATAGCATGTGCCCGCGGCTTCACGTGGAGTGCATTCCACGATTAGGTATCGTCCCCTGGTAAAAGCGACCTCAGATTCGATTTCCTTGGCCCAGAAAACTCCTGTATAGTGAGTTTCGTTCAAATCGAACAATGTTTGACCATATTTAGGGTTGATTATCCTTCTTTGCGTTTAATCCTCTCACGCAGCGGGCCCGGGTTCGATTCCTGGTCGGGACAAGTTACCTAAGTGGGGTTTTTTCTGGGGTTTTTCCTCACCTTTGAGACAAATGTCGGGTAACTTTAGGCCCTTGTGGTCCCCAGATATCATTTGGCCGTCATTATCATCTTCATCCCATCCTCGCCTTGTTTGGAGTGAGTGTATGTGTGAATGGTGTGTCTCGTCCTATGTGTTCGTGTTGTCTCGGAGGTGGCCCCGGCATTGGACTGATCACTCATCCGGGGAGGCCCTCCATGTCCTTGTCTGGTCAAAAAAGTATGTATGTGATCCAAAGACAATCCCTCTCCCGACAGGTCGCGGCCCTGTAAGGCCCGGGCGGCTTGGGTCGCTTAAATCCTAAATGGGAGAGGTTAAACTTCGAGAAAGAAGAAGAAGAAGGAGGAAGATTATCCTTCTTCCGTGTAGGTTGAAAATGTCATATGTCTGTGGGCCTTGACACTCTAAACAAATGAATCGTCTAGGATGGACTATCAAAATCAAGCGATCGCGTTGCTTTTATTTCCAAGGTATGAGGTATGATGACAAAAATAGTCAAAGCCAACTGTAAGTGATTTGATATTGAAATTTATTACTGAAACAGATGCTTCGAAAACGCAAAAAAATGCACGTTTTTTGCTCATTTTTCACTCATAACTCACGAACGAAAGCGAAAATTAAAATTCCGGTTTCGAGGTGCATTTTCCGACCCTTCAGTACGCCTATGTATAAAATTTCAGATCTCTGCGTTGAGTAGATTTCGCTGGGCATCGGGGACAGACAGACAGACGGAGGACAGACGGAGGACAGACGGAGGACAGACGGAGGACAGACACTTCCTTTTATTAATATAGATAGATAGATAGATTCCTTTACACAACCTATTCTGACGACCGCACACTAATACACTTAAAAGAAACCACTCGTAACAGAATACACTAGAATATAAATCACCTCTTGAAACCCCCTGTAAAGTCATGCGCATTTATGTCGTGTGACTTTAAGAAGTGGACGGCGAGTATAAGATATATATATATATATATATATATATATATATATATATATATATAGTAAAATTGCCTCTTCGCTCCACCTTTGATGTTTTAGAGAAAAGTTACCTAGTTATTTCACAATGTTGAAGCTAGTCCACTTTATTTCCATCCAGGCTGGGTAAATAACACATGAACACGAGGAGTTGTTTACGTTATGAAACAAGTTTTCCACTTCTGTTTACCAGTCAGTCATTATGACCAAAATGTACTGTGATTCATGTGCAAAAGTCCTGCAGGAATAGTCGTAGTGCTAAATCTACATCATTTTCATATAAATAGTGGAAAATCGATTTCAGAAGCATTCACCAGGTCAAACGTATCAATACCAACGAAGAATTACTCACACACTGTCACAGCGTGGTCAGTGAAACTCATATTTTATCACAGCACAATCTATGTAAATTTTATCTATCATATTAAGAAGATTATGGGAAAATTACATACTGTATATCAGCCAGAAAACTCTCACTTACGAGTTTTAGTGTAGTTTCTGTCACGCCTCCATTTAAATCAGGTAAATCTTCTGCTATACCATCTAATTTTACATAATTATACCTCCAATTGTGTTTCATCAACATAGATATTAAAGAAATAACAGATGCAAATGCTTAGGTCAGCCTAAAAGACTCTTAGGCCGATATTCATAGTCGGCGACTTAAGAACCGACTTTATAAAGATGAACTTATTTGAAAAGTCCACTTATATATTTTTCGTATTCATAGTTTTCTTTAAAGTCGTACTTTATTAAGTCTGACTTCATAAAGCTCTACTTATTCTGCATATTAAAGTCGAACTCAATAACATGAAAAATAACGCGTTCACTGCCATAACAATTGAATTAGCCAATCGTGTTTAAGATTTTTTCAGGCGTTATGCATTGTAAACAAAGAATTCAATTCATCCAGTCATATTATGCAACATGTAAGTAAGCTGATGAAAAGTTTATTTACAATATTCTGTGTATATAATTATTAGCTTGGACATTGTTCAGAATTAAGACCGGTACGCTTATGCATTTATTTCGATGTTAATTATTTTTTTAGAGAGATTAAAAACAGCTTAGGAAGCTTTGGGCCGATATGAAATACCATCAGAGAGAAATACCGATGAAAGATAGGCGATTGACATTTCCAAAATTGTGTCTTCTTGAAACGTATTTTTTTTTTTAAATTCATTGTCACTGTAGAATTTGAATAGATACATCATGTTTCGCAAATAACGCTTTGGGGCGCGAGTTTATTCTAATACCTCGCCAAGATCCTCAAAATCACTGCCAATGGTTCTGGCTTAAACTGAAATAAGTCAGGGGGACCCTTGACTTGATAAATTACGACTTATTTCGACAAATAAGTTGTACTTTAGTGACTATGAATAGCAATAAGCTCGACTTTGTCATGTCTGACTTTATAATGCAAGTACGTCATAAGTCCGATTTGTTTATGTCAGAAACTCAACTTAAGACGAGATTAAAGTTCGACTTGGATATAAGTACGACTTATTGCGACTATGAATGCCGGCCTTAGTTAATTTTCCAAGCTGAATTCGCTTTGTGATTTAAAGAAAGAAAGAAAGACAAAAGATAGGTCTTCAACTTCTAAGTCCAAAAACTGTAGACTTCGAATGATTTCCCCAACAGGATGATCCACACGCAGACGAATTTGAGCAGAATAGAATAGAAAATTTATATAACAAGCATGTGCTTTGGCTTCGCCCATGATTATTTATTCAACTGCTAGATTTTTATTTAAATAATTTATATAACGGATACATAAGCACTTACATAGGTTTTTTCATAAAATGAATGAATTTTATTCTTGACTAGCTGAAAAGGCCCGGCGTCGCCCGGGCTTTGTATTTTGTAATTTGAAATTAACTTATGGAGGACTTTCGATGTTGAAACTCTAGGTCCTGATATAATAATGTATGTAGAATTCGAAATGAGGAAGAACAACATATGGCACTCATACTATTCCCTCAGAAAGCTAAAACGCTAGATATAGCCTTTTATGGTTCATGGAGGATGTCGAATGCTGCATTCCGTTGCTTCTACTCATCATGCATGGGAGGGGTTGAAATAAGAAGAAACATTAATTACATAAGATTGTATTGACTTGACGGAAAATTTTATTTCTCATTCTCATGTTAAACCGTTTCGGGCCTGAAATAAAATAGAAATGCAGTATCACTTTCACACTTTCCTCCCCTAAAACCCGGGACATAATATACTGCGAGTATAGGACTCAAAATGTTCCATCCCATGCTTAGAGCCTATGATAAATCTCAACTAATACGAAGCCTACAGCTGTGGATAACTGACTATTTACCGACTTCTGATATAGCATACTCACACACTTAAGTTGCTCCTGCAATACGACCTCTTATTCTACATCAAAATGTGAAGTGAGAAAATATTTCTTATGTCGAGGGTAGAGAAAGTTATGTGACTGCATCACACTGTGCTTTATTTTCGTGTAATTCATTTTTCAGTAATTATTTTCGCCAATATATTACATCGAATCATAATTCGTTAAAGTCCAGCATTAGGCTATATAGTTGCCAAGGCCCTATGTAATCACAGTAAACAATTCACTGTTGTCATGTAAACTGAACAGCATTTCATTGTTTTCAGTATAATATTCTCAGAAATTATATAATTTTCAAGGGAAGGAGTATTTTGTTTGAATTTTAATGTTGACCGCTATACTTCCCGGGCTTAACTGGGTATGTGTGCAAAATTCCGTGTAAATTGGTAAAGAAATGTAGATTTGTATAAGGAACAAACATACATACCCACAAACACACATTCGACTTTATATATTAGATTGCGTGGTTTTTCCGTAAGAAATCTTAATAATTACACGAATAGATCGAATCTTGTTCTTCCGTATGGGGATAAACTTTTCAAATGACACGATTGAAACGTACCACCCAAATCAGACATAAACAATTAAAACATTTGATATTCAGAAAAATTAAATTCCCGATTTCGATGTACACTTCATGATTAAAGTCCGATGACCAGGAGAAAATTAAGACCTCAGATTCGAGTACCATAGCCTAAAAATTCCCCGTATAATGAGTTTCGTCCAAGTCATTCATTGCTCTTTTTTTCCCGGTTGCTATGGCAATTAATCCCAAAGTTCCTGTGTTGTTAATAGCTGGCATTGGCTGTGCGTTCATGAAATATCACGAAGTTTTCTATACCGTTCTTTTGTTTATTGGCGAGCTGAATACCAAATTCAACTCTGCCACCTCGTAAAGATGTGTTCTGAGAAAGCAGCAAAAAGATACCGAAGAAAAAGGTTTTTCATGTTTTTCGTGTATAACTTGAAAAACTATGCAGTTTTAGAGGAAAACGCCCATATACAAAAAAAAAAGTATAATAAATCTCTTCCAAATTTACTGTTTCTAAGTTTCTTTTTTCTTCTAATATACCGGTACACTAAAATTATAAGCAGTCTAGTCTAGTTTGACTGTTGAAAACCCCTAAGAAACTTAATTTGCAGGGAATAAAATACACTTAATTTTAATATCGGGGCACTTTTCTCGAAGTGTGTTTTGTCAAACTTCAACGAGCTCTATACCCTAAACCGTTTGTCAGACAAAAATCCCCAATACATTTAGTTCGTACGACCTTTAATGTAGATTAATTGTCTAATGAAACACTTGTATTTTAAAGTTATAGTTATCAAGTTATAACCGACAACCAATAAAAAACATAGAACTTTGTTTTTGTGAAAGCATCAAGATAAAAATATATGGAGCATTAGAATAAAAAATTATATAATTCTTCATGTATTTCTTTATATTTCCTTGGTATTTGGATTAATAATAATCTAGTAAACAACACACGAAACGAGTAAATATGTTAATATTCACTTTTTAAAAGCGTGATTGTTAATATCTGTGCTAAGTCAAACTGATGTAAGTCAATGTAATAAAGATATTCGCTAACTGTCAAAATTTAGCAAGGCTTTCGAATGCGATCTGCATATGGAATTAGTAAAATATTACATTAATTTTACACTACATCTCTTTCATGTTTATTATTTTATTCAGCCTAGGACATGGTGCTAACAACTGTAAAGGTCTCAGATTCACCCAGAATGGAAATTCAAGCATGGAGTATTGCTGATCACTTGTCTAAACCTAAGAAGAAAAGTAAAGTTAAACCTTTTAAACATTGTACAAATTGCCGATGTTTTCCTGGGAAGGTGCTGAATAAATTCAGTCAAGAAACAACACTTCATGGGCTGAAGTATGTGGGAAGAAAGGAAAATCATGTGATAGCTCGAATAATATGGGCAGTGGCATTCTTGGTGGCAGCTGTCATGGCTGTATATTTCATACGTGTGACTTACAACAAGTGGAGAAGAACACCTGTCATCATTTCCACAGCATCGGAGCCAACAAATATAAAGAACATACCTTTCCCTGCAATAACTTTCAGAATACCAAACAGATTAACTGACGTCCTCAAAAAACAGTTACTCTCCGATACCAATGAGCATCGTGATATAAACAAGAAGCTTATAGATATTTTTTGTAAAAAAGGACTAAGATATTTCGTCCCTAAAAATGATGCCGAGAACACAGCGTTAGCAAAATTTTACGGCGCGCTATTTGATTGTAAGGAATTCCCATTATATAAGTATAATGATGCTGAGTATTCCTGGATTAAACGGTACATGCATAGACCACATGAAGGAGATAGTAGTTACTGCATTTTCAACTCTGTGAAACCAGAATATTTGTACAGGAACTGGACAGATGAATATATACTGAACCAATATGAGGACATAGATACAGTAGACTGGAATATAGAGAAAGGATATAGTGCAAATGACAGTTTGGAAGCACTTCCTATGAGACTTTCAGATGCTACTCGAGAGTATATTATAATGCTTTCATACAAAGAGGCAGATAATTGCACCTCGGACGTTCCCTTCCAATTTGCAATACATAATCCTATTGATGCACTGCCACAAACAGAGAACTGGAACTATCAAAGCATGAACAAAGCCACTTCATTTGAAATAGAACCGATCACGATATTTGCTTCAGAAGAGTTGAGATCCATGGAAATAGAACACAGGAACTGTTATTTTCAGTCAGAGAAATATCTGAGGTTTTTCAGGAGTTACTCTGAAAGTAACTGCAAACTGGAATGCCATATGAATTCGACACTCTCACAGTGCGGATGTTTGTTTGAATGGGACATACAGTTTCCTGGTTTTCCAAAGTGTAACGCCCGTCAAATGAACTGTTGGAAAATAAAGACAAATTATGATGCATGTAAATGCCTGCCACCTTGTAACAGTCTTACATACAAGTTGTTACAAAGGGAGGGTCAATGCAAAAAATTCCCTTGCTGGGCAACTATAAGGTTTCCTCAGCAGACGTATTTTGGTTTGTTTCGAGCTGAATTCATCAGTCTGAGCGATTTCATTGCTAGTGTTGGTGGACTGCTTGGCTTGTTCATTGGCTTCAGCATTCTCAGTGTTATGGAGATTTTGTACTACATACTCCTATGTTTCAAGTATTTGTTCAAACACCGCTAAGAACAGAACAGTACGAAACAAAAACGTTCTGCTACATTTCCCTCGTTAGATATGTGTTTAAACACGGTTAAGATTAGTTCTAATTGATGGAAGTCTTGGCGTTTTAGATATGTGTTCAAGCATCACAAAGTACATTTCACTGAGATTAATATTTTACACTGGACCTTGCTGTGTTTGAAAATGTATTTTTAAAAATTATTAAGAACACTTCAGTGTGAGAGAAGTAAACTGTTACACCTTAGCTGTTTTGGATGTGTGCTTTGGTTTTCATACCTTTGAAATTTATATTTAGATATTATTGAGAACTTCAGTGTAATGGATATCTTCTGCTACATATTCCACTTTTAAATATATATTTAAGCATCACAAAGAACATTTAAACATTTCCTGTTTTAGATATGTGTTTAAAGGTTACTACGAATACTGCAGTGTTATGAAATCTGCTTCATATTCCTGGTTTAGGTGGGGGTTTAAACAACACTGAGGATACTTAAGTGCTACATATTAATATTATCTTCTAATAGTCACTTGTGTGTTTGAGATGTGTATTTAAACAGTACCCGGAACATTTCAGTGTGATGGAAATCTTCTTATTACAATTACAATTACAATTTATTGTTTAAAATTACACGAAAAATATACATAAAAAGTTGATACACCACCCGAAGAAGCAGAGCTTGTGTTCGGGGGTGGTTCAGTTCTATATATGAGAAAAACTTATACTAAATAATTACTTAAAACAATACAAAATTTCGAGAAGTATGACAGAATATTATGTATAAAAGGTTAGAACATGTTCTTTTTACAATACAAAGGTACGAAGTAATACAATATTAATACATAACAATTTATTTGTTCAAATTTTAGTAAAAAACAAAAAAAAATTAAGTTCTATCTTGAATTAAATGTTTGTTTAAAACCTAATAAAAGTACTTAGTGGTGACGGTATTCTTCTTTCGGTCATACCAGTTTTTAGATATTATGTACGTTTCTACTTATAAAAACATTCACTTTATCTGCCTGGAATTACAGAAGATCGCATATGTAGAGGATACAAGGTTCGTATATAATGTAGTTCTCTTTTTCAAATCGACTTTGTTTGCCTGTGCACAGCCAACTTCATTTCGGATGGTTGGATTTCCCTTTGGATTGACTGATGGCTATAATGTCCACAGGAAGATAAGAAGGGCTTCCTCATATACATTCCATTTCTTAGAACGGAAAGAAGGAGCTATTCTCACCTTATGACGACGAGAAATCCTCTGGAGTTCTTCCTTGGCACAAAACCCCAGTAAATGCCCAAGAGTTTCAATCTGGTTCAACGAACACGGCGGCAACGGTTTGTACTGGCAATGTTCGAACAGATGTTGTGCTACAAGTCATCTTAATGGAGTTTGTCCATTCCGATAGCGATAACTAAGTTAACATGTGTATTTCAGTAACTTACTTACGCATTTTGTTATGATACCAGGCCCGTACAGTAGTCCTTTTTAATTGTTAGTTTTTATTTAAATTCATAAAACAATTAAAAATAATTAATTGTTAATTGTAGCAAATTACGATTAACAATTGATTGATTGTTAATTGCTACCACTACAATTAACTATTAATCAATTGTTAATTGTAATTTTCCACAATTACAATTGATCATTTGTTAATTGCAACCACTACAATTAACAATTAATCAATTGTTAATTGCATTTTCCACAATTACAATTGATCAATTGTTAATTGCTACCACTGCAATTAACAATTAATCAATTGTTAATCTTTAATTGTCTTTACAATTAAAATTTGCCCAACACTGGTTACATGTCGTCTTAATGGAGTTTGTCCATTCCGATATTTCATCTCTGTTATAATAAAGGAGAAGAGCTCAAAAAATAACATGTGATTTTAGTTAGTACTAAGGACTGCAATGTATTTATGTATTCATACGGGGATTAAACGTAATATTTAAAATTCATAAACGAATTCTGAAACACCCTGTATGTCGTATATATTAATTTCACATCTGGCGTGTGAATAACATACTCTGAAGTCAGATTATTTACACCTGCGACTTCCAACTATAAGCTCATTTCTTTCACATTATCAGGCGTTATGTATGTAAATATAGTTGGTTTTTTGTCTTGCTGTGGCATTTGTTTCCTTGTCATCATCATTAAATTCAAATTACTCTGGAGTTATTGATATCAGATTAACAAAGAAAACAGGATATCACGAGTATTAGTTCAATTCTATTCTTTGTAGAGTTCAGAAGTATCAATAAGTCAGAACATTACAAAGAGATTTACTAATTATATGGAATATATTTAGGCATTAATTTTGGTGAGTCAGACTCATACTTTAGCACGTACTGTGTAATTTTTATCTCTCATATTCAGAAGCTTATGGGAAAATTACACACAGTGTTTCAGCAAGAAAACTCTTTCTTACGAGTCTATGTGTATTTTTTGTCACTCCTCCGTTTAAATCAGGTAAATTTATGACGTATTTCTTTTGCTATGTCATCTAATTTTACGTAATTATACCTCCAATTGTGTTTCATCAACTGAATGCGTATAACAATGAGATGTACAGATGATAGTGGGGAAAAAAAGCGGACCGACTCTTGTAGCTGATTTCAGAGCCTTGTGATACGTAAATAAATGTAAGAGATGTTCACAAGCAATGCAAATTACGTGAAATTACTTCTCAATTCAAGCAATTTATCGACATTAGAATAAATTTCAATACATTCCCTGCTATCCTGTGAATGCCGCTAGGCATGCGAAGTGGCTCATACCGGCAACTTAGATATTTTAGTCGGTCCGTTTTTTTTTCCCTGCCTGTACATACTTGAGATCGGCCTGGAAGAGTTTTAGTTAATATTCCAAACTGAATTCGCTTTGTGATTGCACAAACGTATGGTTTCTTAATATATATATATATACACACACACAGACACCCACATTAAAAGAATACCGGACGCCAGCTTCTAAATGAATGATTTCGCAACAGGATGATCCACACGCAGAATAGAACAAGCATGTGTCCTCGCCTTTGACCGCGATTATTGATTCAACTGCTAGATGTTTTATTTCAACAATTTATACAACAGAAGTATAAGAGGAGCGTTTTTTCAAAAGCCGATATCTACATGGATATCTCAGTGCAAGAGGTGACTAAGAGCCATCAAGAAAAGTGCTAATATTTGTGTGTATTGACCAGCAAAGATCGTATTTTATCTACGCCAAACATGACTAGCAGTCATTACTGTGTCTGTAACTGATACAGCAAGGCTGTTTGTCATGTTTGGCTTAGATAGAATACGATCTTTGCTGGTCAATACACACAAATATTAGCACTTTTATGATGGCACTTAGTCACCTCTTGCACTGAGATATCCATGTAGATATCGGCTTTTGAAAAAAAACGCTCTTCATAAAATTGATGTAAAATGCGGGAAAATTTTGAATCGAGAACTTGCATAGTTTTTGCATAAAATGCATGAATTACATAATTTGTTTTTCCATAACATATACAATATATTAGCCGAATATCCAATATTTTTTAATCAGTTTAAAATCGCCCAGCAACATCAGTGCTTTACAGATTAGTGTTAACTTAAAAATCACACACATACACACATAAACCAAACAAACAAACAACACCTGAGGTCACCCAATGGCCCCTCTGTAACAATATGTATATTTTTGGCTTAAAGATAAAGTGATGCTTCAGGTACTCTCTTCGTCCGATGTTTCTGGTGTTGATAGGAGATTGTCCTGAGTAGTCGGCTTTTAATTCTAGTTTGTTGAGATGTTCTATGGACAAGATTGAAGTGTACTGCTCCTGGAACTTTATTGTGCATAAATATTCGAAATAAAACGGTTAACACATACCTTACACAGATCATGTATAAATAATTAAAACAATTTATAATTTAAAAAAAACTAAAAATCCAGGTTTCGATGTACATTTCACGATTAAAGCATAAGAGAGAGAAAAAAAGACCTCAGATTCGAGTAACCCCCCCAAAAAAAAACACAAGTGAGTTTTGTCCAAGTCGTTCAATGCTCTTTTTTCCCCAGTTGCTATGGCAATTAATCTCACAATTGAATACTGTTAATAGGTGGCGTTGGCTGTGCGTTCTTATAACGAAGTTTGGTTTTTATGTAGTACACTTTTTCTAAACCGCTCTTCAGTTTACTAGCGTACTAAATCCCAAATTAAACTTTGCCACTTCGTAAAGATGTCGTGTTCTGGAAAAGCAGCGAAAAATAACGAAGAAAAATATTTTAAACTTATTTTCGCGTATAACTTGAAAACTATGCACTTTTAGAGAAAAGCGCCTTTATACAAAAATAAAGTATACTAAATATTTTGCAAATTAACTGTTTCTAAGGTTCTTTTTTCCACTGATATGCACTAAGATTATCAGAAATCAAGTGCTACGCCATACGTCTGACGAACAACCCAAGTAGTAATTCGTAGGAACCTGAATGTAGTATATTTGTCTAATGAAACACTTTTCTTTAAAAGTACATAGTTTTCAATTTATAAGCGAGAAATAATTAAAAATAACACTTTTATGTTTTTGAAAAAGCATCACTTTACAAGTTAAAATTTGGATGCACTACCAAACAAAAAAACAAAAAAACAAAAAACAAACAAAAAAAAAAAAAAAAAAAAAAAGAGCGATAGAAGAAAAAAATCAATATTTCTTCCCGTATTTGTTTATATTCCCTTAGTGATTGGACTAAAAATAATCTAGTACAGAAATGACGAATCAAGTACGATAAAGTATATTGAAATTCACTTTTTGTTACTGCTAGTATTTGGGCTATGTTAAACTGATGTAAGTCAATATAATAAAGATATTCCCACAAACTGACAAAACTCAGCATGGCTTTCGAATGCGATCTGCACATGGAATTAGTAAAATATTAGATTAATTTTCACACTACATCTCTTTCATATTTATTATGATTTTCTCCAGACTAGGATGGTGCTAACAACTATAAAGGTCTCGGATTCACCCAGAAAGGAGATTCATGCACGGAGTTTTGCTGATGACTTGTCTAAACCTAGGAAGAAAAGTAAAATGAAAACTTTTAAGCATTGTAAAAACTGCCGATGTTTTCCTGGAGAGGTGCTGAAAAAATTCAGTCAGGAAACAACTCTTCATGGTCTGAAGTATATGGGACAAAACGAAAATCATGTGATAGCTCGAATAATATGGGCAGTGGCATTCTTGGTGGCAGTTGTCATGGCTGTATATTTCATACATGTGACCTACAACAAGTGGAGAAGAACACCTGTCATCATATCCACAGCATCGGAGCCAACCAATATAATGAACATACCTTTCCCAGCAATAACTTTCAAAATTCCAAAGAGATTGACTGATAACCAAAAAAATATGTTTTTGTCTGATACCAATAAGCATCGTGACATAAACAAGGAGTTTATAGATATTTTTTGTAAACATGGAGAAATAGGACTAAGAACTTTTGTTCCTAAAAATGATGCCGAGAACACAGCGTTACTAGAATTTATGAGTGTGCTATATGACTGTAAGAACTTCCCACTGTATAAGTATTATGGTGGTCTGTACTCCGAGATTATACGGTACATGCATAAACCAGTTGAAGGAGATCATGGCTATTGTATTTTCAACTCTGTGAAGCCAGAATATTTGTACAGGAACTGGACAGATGAATATATACTGAACCAGTATGAAGACATAGATACAGTAGACTGGAATATAGAGAAAGGATATAGTGCAAATGACAGTTTGGAAGCACTTCCTTTGAGACTTGAAGAAGCTACTCGAGAGAATATTGCAATGATTGCATACAAAGAGGCAGATAATTGCACGTCGGACGATCAGTTCCAATTTGCAGTACATAATCCTATAGATGCACGGCCAGTAAGGGCAAACTGGAATATTCATAGCATGAACAAAGCCACTTCATTTGACATAGAACCGATCATGATATTTGCCTCTGAAGAGTTGAGATCCATGGGAATAGAACACAGGAACTGTTATTTCCAGTCAGAGAAATATCTGAGGTTTTTCAGGACTTACTCTGAAAATAACTGCAAACTGGAATGTCATATGAATTCGACGCTCTCACAGTGTGGATGTTTGGGTGGATGGGACCTACACTTTCCTGGTTTTCCAAAGTGTGAGGACGATAAAATGCACTGTTGGAATATAAAGCCAAATTACGATGCCTGTAAATGCCTGCCATCCTGTAACAGTCTTACATACAAGTTGGTACAAAGGGAGGGTCAATGCAAAACATTCCCTTGCTGGATAACTTTTTGTTTTCCTCAGCAGACGTATTTTGCTCTGTTTCGAGCAGAATTCATCAGTCTGAGCGAGTTCATTGCTAGTGTTGGTGGGCTGCTTGGCTTGTTCATTGGCTTCAGCATTCTCAGTGTTATGGAGATTTTATACTACATACTCCTATGTTTCAAGCATTTGTTTAAACACCACTAAGAACAGAACAGCATAATAAAAACGTTCCTCTACATTTTCCTAGTTAGATAACTGTGTTTAAACACAGTTATGTACACCTCAGTGTGACGACATCGCCAAGTACTCTTCACTGTGATTAATATTTAATATTACACTAGTTCTTGTTCTGTTTCAGATGTGTGTTTAAAAACCAATAAGAAGACTTAAGTGTGAGAGAAATGAACTGTTACACATTACTGTTTTAGATGTAGGTGTTGATTTTAATGTATTTGAGTTTTATGCTTAGATATTGTTAAGAACTTCAGTGTAATGAATATCTTCTGCTACATATTGCAATTTTAAATGTATATTTAAGCATTACTAAGAACATTTTAAAATTCCATGTTTTAGATATGTGTTAAAGGTTGTTAAGTACACTGGAGTGTTAAGAAATCTGTTTCATATTCCTGGTTTAGGTACCTGTTTAAACATCACTAAGAATAGTTAAGTGTTATATATTAATATCTTCTGTTTGAGATGTGTATTTAAACATAATTAAGAACTTCAGGGTGACTCATATATTCTACCAGACTTTCCTATGTTTGAAACGTGTCATTAAATATCACTAAGAACTTAAGTGTGATAGATAATTTCCACTAGACACTCCTCTCTTTTGAGATTTGTATTTACTCAGAACATATCTGTGTGATGAGAATCTTCCTGTATTAGATGTTTGTTTAAACACAATTAAACTAATTTAGTGGTGACGGCATACCAGTCATACCAGTTTTAGATATTATGCACTTTTCTACTTTAAAAAATATTTATTTTCTCTGCCTGGAATTACAGTAGATCACTTGGATCTAGAATACTAGTACAACTTTTATTCAGAAATAGAAACAAAATTTAACTATACGATATAAAAAATCTAAGGTTAAAATTTAAAACATTGTGAGAACAGAAACCCAAAATCCAAACGTAACAGTATTTGCTATACATACGACATTAATCCGCCTCTTGCACCAAATAGCAATCCATTTACCTGCCCGTTCTTTTTAGGTACGTTGTAGAGATGATTCATGTAGAGGATACATGTTTCGTATACAGAGTGTTAATGAATAACACCGAAATATTTTACCTGTGTATAGAGGAATACAAGCAACTTTTATTAGGAGATTTTTTCTCTATGGATTCAATTTTTGCTGTTGCAACATAAAATCTCCCAGGGCATGGCCGCCACTGACTTCTAACATTTAAAAAAAATGAAAAGCAAAGGATCATCGCTTTTAACACTGTAGTGAGTAGTTATAAATATAAAAAAAATACTAATGCAGTGGCGACCAGTCATGTGATTAGTCTCTAAATTTTGCAGATTATGTAAACACTAAATTATGATATAGCCGTTGACAAATGATTAAGAGTCAGGTTTTTATAGATCATTATGAAGGCATGAAGTCAATTTAATGAACATTTTAACCCTATTTTGCGTAATTATTGATTTATGAGCACCTAATTATAATGACTTTAATGCCCTGTAGCATACACATTTTACGTCATAGAGCAAAAATCTCCTAATAAAAGTTGCTTGTCTAAGACCCCTCTATACACAGGTAAAATATTTTGGTGTCATTTATGAACACCCTGTATACTGTAGTTTATCTTTTTCAAATCGACTTCATATGTCTGTGCACAGCCATCTTCATATCGGATGGTTGGCTATAATGTCCACAGGAAGATAAGAAGGACTTCCTCATATACATTCCATTTCTTAGAACGCAAAAAAGAAGCACTTCACACTTTATGATGACGAGTAATCCTCTGGGGTTCTTCCTTGGCACAAAACCCTAGTAAATGCGCAAGAGTTTCAATCTCGTTGCAGCCAACACGACGGCGATATACCATATTTTTTTAATAATAAAGGAGAAGAGCTCAAAATTTAACACGTGATTTTAGTTAGTACTAAGGACTGCAATGTATTTATGTATTCATACGAGGATTAAACGTAATATTTAACATTCATAAACGAATTCTGAAACACTCTGTATGTCGTATATCTATTAATTTCACACCTAGCGTGTGAATAACATACTTTGAAGTCAGATTATTTACAACTATAAGCTCATTTCTTTCTCATTATCAGGCGTTATATTATGTAAAGTTAAAACGTAGTTGGGGTTTTTTTTTGCTGTGGTATTATTTCCCTTGTCTACATCATTAACTTCGGATTATTAAAGAGGTATAGATTTCAAATTAACGAACAAAACTGTACCTATGTAGATTTTAATTTTTAACTTATATATTATGACTAGTCTGTCATTTTTTAATATTATACAAATCATTAATCTATCATCATTTGTAAATATTACTTGACCAAGCGAACATTGAGCTCATTGTCACTTAACGATAATTCCAGTTTTGGATATTAGATTGCTAACTACAATTCATTACACAATACTATAAAATTAAAATAGTAGTTACTAAAAATTATAATACAGTTAATCTAAGGCTTGTTTTTTATGTTATTTATGCCCGGTTTCTACACACTTGTGAATTACCTATGGGTAAATTATCCATGGGCAAATTAGTTCCTAATCACCCACAATGATATAATGAGCAAGGCCTTGGAGTTGTACAGTTAATTTAATTCAGAAGGCTTTGATTCTCATTGTTTAAATTATTATTGATCCTATCCATGAACGGGTAAATTAACCCGATGATTTACCCTTGGAAAGATCTAGCCTGAGTTTGTAGGAACATTTCTTCTGTCATTTTCATATTTACTCAGAGGACATTTATCTAGAAACTCGTCACAAGTGTATGTGATTGCTATCTTTAAATTATTTGTGTTTGTGTGGTGTTATTCTTGTGTAAATTCTGTCCATTGGATAATTCACCTATAGGTAATTCGCGAGTTTATAGAAACCGGCCATTAATCTTGTATTTGAATTTCCTGACAGTCTTCAGCTTTTGTTTATAGCTTAATAGTGGTATGTAGGCGGATATTTTTCAACACATTTATTAATAATTATACCACTGGAAAAATTAAACTGATCAATTGTAGGACATCATGAGTGTTATTAAAGTTTTATAATTCAGTTCACAGTTCACCAGTTATTTAGCTATTCATTCAACAACTCAACTACAATGAATGGTACTTAAGATGCTTGTATGAAAATCATGAAATTATCGATGCTCTTTTCATAAATGCATGCTCGTCTTAATGAAATAATTATCATGCAGTGGCTTTGTTTTCGTACTACTGAGAGATCGAAAGAACGATTCGGCTTTGCCGTTTTGCAGGAAATACTAACCTAATAATCTCACAAAGCTTGAACCTAAAAAAAAAGGCAAAATAGATTTCGATTTGTGTTAGTATTATCTGCTGCCCTGTTAATTTTTAAAGTTATATTACTACCTCTCTGTATTTAACGTGCATCAATAACAAAATAATTGTGTGGTATTATTTACGACGAGGGCTGTGTTTCCACTTATTTGTTATTAAGTCATTACTAGGATATACAAATTCAGTAAGTCACATTAATTATGGTACGGTAGAATTGTTGTACTGTTGTGTTTTTTGTAACTATGGGATTATCGATCTTGAACAGGTCAACCATATTAATACAACGTTTTCCAAGCTGAAAGGCAAACATACGGACTTCATTGATATTCAGTTTGCTGAATCAAATACACACTTTATAACACACATACATCCGTCTCAGATTCAGAAGCAGGTGGAAGAAATACGCAGGCCTAAGTCTGCAAGGAAACTATTTATTGTTAGTTTGTATATAACATTTAAGTGATCCCTTAAAATCGATATCAGCGTTGGTGATGTAAAGATAGGATCCGAAGATCCGAAGGGATTACTAAAATATCGTTAATTCAAAACTATCCGACGTCGATGGATTTCTCAGGACACATGAATCCCTGGCGCGAAGTCTTCGGAGACTGAATGTAAACAGTGGGTCCATATCGTTGATTTATGGCACCAGATACAATATAATATCTTATTTTCCTATAGGCTAGTGGTTGCTAAGTGTTCTATAGGAAAATAAGCGTAATTAAATTAGTCGGTGCGCGGCGTGGATAGGATGTAAGGCATCCTTATAATTATATCAGTAGAGAATTTCACAGAAGATGTTCTTTAAAAAGTTTTTACTATCCCTATAATTTTTTAAGACTCTCATATCAGCAGATAGTTTACCGTTTATAGTAATAATAATAATGATAATAATAATCTTTTTGCTCTGGCAGAGTTAAGGTCTTCTTTTACATTCAACCAGAGACAAAAAAAAGGAACCGAGTAATAGGTAAGCAATAAGAATACACTAGATATGTACATATTCAGTAGAGTTTATGTTACATAAAATTAAACTATTTTAGAAAAGAAGTGTTACACTAAGAAAAGAAGTACCTTTACTTTACCCTACAATACACAAGAAACAATAAAAAGCAAACTTTTTATACCTAAATAATTAACGTTTTTCGAATAGATAATTGTTTAGCCTAGTTTTAAATATTGACAGCGTAGAACAGACCCTGATGCTGGAGGGAAGTCGATTCCAGGAACGTGCAGAAGTTACAGTAAAAGACCGGGAATATATGGATGTTCTATGGATAGGTATAGAGAGCAGAGAATCATGTTGTGGTCTGGTATTTAGTGAGTGATTTGAATGTAAATACTGAATACGATTAGCCAGGTAATGAGTTGAGCATTTGTGGATTTGATAAAGAAAGTAAGGGAGTGCATAGATTTTCTTTCACAAGACACGGAGCGAAGGTTATCTTAGAAGAGAAGGGTTTTTTTCCAAGATATTTATTACCTGCATGCTCCATTACACTATGTAATACTACATGCAATAACTTAGCTTATTATATCCATAGTACATAGTATACATTTCCTTCATATGTTCGGTTGTAGTTTTTCAAAGTTAATACTTGTAAAAATTTTGAAACTGCTTTCTAAAAATATTTGAGTGAGTTTACTACTACATTCCTATCTTAATAACTATTTCTTATAATTAATTTTTTTTTCATTTGATCATATGTTGGGTTGCTGTTTGTCAAAGTTAATACTATTTACAAATTTTTTAAACTGCTTTCTGAATGTTTGAGTGAGTTCACTACTTTCAATCGGCCACTGCCTGTCCATTCTTGTTACACTTTTCCGTAAAACTTCTCTCTCTTTTCCTAGTCTACTACACTCCCACAGTATATGTTGCACTGATTGAACATTTCCATCACACACACATGAAGGGTCTTCTACTATCTTAAATCGGTGCAGATATTCTCCGAATTTCCCATCCCTGTTAAAATGGCTGTTAAGTTATGGCTGAGTGTCAGTCGGATATTGAACACTGTGCTGCAACTTTAGAGCAAAGCTTTCACTAAGGTCACATAAAACAACATCACAATAATCAAAGTGAGGCATTACAAGTCTTTCAATTAGGGTCTTCCTCCATGAAAAAGATAAACAGAACTTCAGGCGTTTTAAGCAATGAATTGTAACAAGTACTTTCTTGCACACTTGTGTTACCTGAGTGACTCAGCTAAGATTTTGATCCAAATGGAGCCCCAACTTCTTCAGGGAAGAGCTGTATGGGACTGGCGTAGCTACTATTGATCATAACTTGGGAATTCATATTATAAGGGCCATTCTAACAAAAATTACCGTTTTGGTGTCAGAGCCCTGAAAAAGACACTTCTAGTTGAGATATCAAGCATTTTTTTTCTTTTTTCTTTTTTCAAATTTCGACCCAAACCCATGCCAGTCTCTGCGCCACCCTAAATGATTTCTATGTTTACATCGTGGAAGGTAACGTTCACGTTTATGTCAAAAACCGAGGGCAAAGTAAGGAGTGTGACCGTCACAACCTATATTCTGCATCCAAGATTTTTACATTCTTGACATGAAAAGGCCCAAAATGAATCTTCATTCGCGGATGAATGTTGCACCATCCAAATGATACTGTCTAGAGAGTGTTTCAGAATTGAAAAAGAAAATTCGAGCCATGAAGCTCATTTGAATCTTTGTCTCAGTAAACCGTGAAAAAAGGCGGTAAAGAGTGTTACCGGGTCTAGTGCTCCTCCAGAGAAGAAATAAGGGTGGGGAGGAGGGTGATGTAGAGGGGATGAAGTGTTGCAGCATCTTTTTCCCCTACGACCAATTGCCGACAAGACATGGAGGAGGGAGGACGGCAAGAAGTCTGGTGCGTATTTTTATTCATGGTAAAGAATGTTCCCTATGTTTTGTGCTTCTAATTTATAATTTTCTGCATGTTTAAATTAGCTTTTGATTGCCATATGAATGGAGCATGTTATAAAATTCAAGTAGCAGTTAAATGTGAATAGACTTCTGTCAAGTTGAAAAGAAAAGTTTGTTGGGAGGATGTCAGTAATGAGTGTAACACTCCTTACTTAAATTGCTGTGTCACGTCATTTGTAAACTATTTTCATTCGTCTCCAGAATTTCAAGACAAAGGTCTTTTTATCCTTTTCGTATAGCATTTATTTATTTATTGGTACAGTCTAAAAAATGCAAATAAAAGTTAACTTAGAAAAATAAAGTAAGTCACCATGTGATAGAAAGTTATTTGTTCACAAAGCTACTTACTCAATTGTAAGATTGCACTGTGATTTTACACTAATTATTTAGTTTGAAATGTGCCTTAATGAAGAATTGAAAAATTCAAGACTGAGCAAGTTTCAAAATATTCAATTCTTTCAAACCTGTGACGTATTTCTATAAGACTTTTGGTTTTAAATATATTTTCATGTTGTTCATTTGTCGAATACTGTTGCATATTTCTCTAAAATTCCCTGTTTCGATGTACATTTCACGATTAAAGTCCGATGACCGGGAGAAAAAAAGACCTCAGATTCGAGTACCGTAGCTCAAAAATCCCTTGCATAGTGAGTTTCGTCCAATTCATAAATTGCTCTTTTTTTCCTGGTTGCTATGGCAATTAATCTCACAATTCCATACTGTCTGGTTAACAGACGTGCTTTGGCTGTGCGTTCACGAAATATCACGAAGTTTCTATACCGTTCTTTTGTTTATTGGCGTGCTGAATCCCAAATTCAACTTTGCCACCTCGTAATGATGTGTTCGGGAAAAGCAGCAAAAGATATCGAAGAAAATGGTTTTAATATTTTTCTCGTATAATTTGAAAAAAAATGCAGTTTTAGAGAAAAACGCCTCTATACAAAAATAAAGTATATTAAATCTCTTCCAAATTTATGTTTCTAAGGTTCTTTTTTCTTCTAATATACACTAAAATTATGAGCAGTCTAGTGCTAGGCCGTTTGTCTGTTAAAAAACCCTAGGAAACTTAATTTGCAGGAAACAAAATACACTTAATTTTTATATCGGGACCTTTTCTCAAACAGTGTGTTTTCGAGTTGTACGCAAAGACTTTAACCTATTTTGGAATTTGTCAAACTTCAACGAGCTCTATTACCTAAACCGTTTGTCAGACAAAATACCACAAGACATTTAGATCGTAAGAGATTTAATGTAGATTATTTGTCTAATGAAACACTTGTATTTTAAAGTTTATAGTTATCAAGTTATAACACACAACCCATAAAAAAACACAGAACTTTGTTTTTGTGAAAGCATCAAGTTAGAAACATATAATAATAATAATAATGTTTTATTTTGCCTGGCAGAGTTAAGGCCATAGGGCCTTATCTTCCACTCAACCAGGATAAAGACAAAATACATTAAAAGGAATTTACAAAAAACAAATACAATAGATATCATACATAATACAAAATGCTAAAAATAAAATAATAATACAATATTGAAGTACCTATATTAAAACATAAGACAAAAATGCGTCCAATAATATGCCGAGAAAACAAAATTAATTAAAGAATTATATTATAATTGGATGTGTGTATAATTATAATATTATACTATAATATACACTAAAATTGAAACTTAAAACTAAGAAATTAACAAATAAAAGCAATATAGGCTAATAGCCATGAAAATCGTGTACAATATAAATTTACCTAGGCTAGATAACGAGACATTCAGTCTAGTTATCAGCGAGATACTTGATTGACTTTGACCTAAAAATCTGTAAACTCCGACTACCCCTGATGTCCGGCGGAAGGGAGTTCCAGATAATATTACATATGGGGCGATAGAAGAAAAAATTCTATATTTCTTCATGTATTTCTTTATATTTCCTTGGCGATTGGATTAATAATAATCTAGTAAAGAACACACGAAACAAGAAAATATGTTAACATTCACTTTTAAAAGCGTTATTGTTAATATCTGTGCTTAGTCAAACTTATGTAAAGATATTTGCATCAACTATCAAAATTTAGCAAGGCTTTCGAATGCGATTAGCATATGGAATTAGTAAAATATTACATTAATTTCTAAACTACATCTCTTTCATATTTATTATTATTTTCCCCAGACTAGGACATGGTGCTAACAACTGTAAAGGTCTCGGATTCACCCAGAAAGGAGTTTCATGCACGGAGTTTTGCTGATGACTTGTCTAAACCTAAGAAGAAATGTAAAGTTAAAACTTTTAAATACTGTAGACATTGCCGATGTTTTCCTCTCGAGGTGCTGAAAAAATTCAGTCAGGAAACAACCCTTCATGGGCTGAAGTATGTGGGACAAAAGGAAAATCATGTGATAGCTCGAATAATATGGACAGTGGCATTCTTGATGGCAGTTTTCATGGCTGTATATTTCATACGTGTGACTTACAAGAAATGGAGAAGAACACCTGTCATCATATCCACAGCATCTGAACCAATCAATATAATCAACATACCTTTCCCTGCAATGACTTTCAGAATACCAAAGATTTTAACTGAAGTCCAAAAAAATATGTTTCTGTCTGATACCAATGAGCATCGTGAAATAAACAAGGAGTTTATAGATATTTTTTGTAAACATGGATATAAAGGACTATATGATTTTCTCCCTAAAAACGATGCCGAAAAAACAGCGTTAGAAATATTTAAAGGTTCGCTATATGACTGTAAGAATTTCCCACTGTATAAGTATTATGGTGGTCTGTACTCCTTAGTTAAACGGTACACTCATAAATCAGATAATAGAGATTGTGTTTTCAACTCTGTGAAACCAGAATATTTGTACAGGAACTGGACAGATGAATATATACTGAATAAGTATGAGGACATAGATACAGTAGACTGGAATATAGAGAAAGGATATAGTGCAAATGATAGTTTGGAAGCACTTCCTTTAAGACTTGAAGAAGCTACTCGAGAGAATATTGCAGTGATTTCTTACAAAGAGGCAGATAATTGCACGTTTGACGATTACTTCCGATTTGCATTACATAATCCTATAGATGCTCGGCCAGAATTAGCAAACTGGAATTATCACAGTATGAACAAAGCCACTTCGTTTGACATAGAACCGATCATGATATTTGCTTCAGACGAGCTGAGATCCATGGAAATAGAACGCAGGAACTGTTATTTCCAGTCAGAGAAATATCTGAGGTTTTTCAGGAGTTACTCTGAAAATAACTGCAATCTGGAATGTCATATGAATTCGACGCTCTCAAAGTGCGGATGTTTGGGTGGATGGGACCTACAATTTCCTGGTTTTCCAAAGTGTGATGACGATAAAGTGCACTGTTGGAATATAAGACCAAATTACGTTGCCTGTAAATGCCTGCCATCTTGTAACAGTCTTTCATACAAGTTGGTACAAAGGGAGGGTCAATGCAAAACATTTCCTTGTTGGATAACTATAAGCTTTCCTCAGCAGACGTATTTTGCTCTGTTTCGAACAGAATTCATCAGTCTGAGCGAGTTCATTGCTAGTGTTGGTGGGCTGCTTGGCTTGTTCATTGGCTTCAGCATTCTCAGTGTTATGGAGATTTTGTACTACATACTCCTATGTTTCAAGGATTTGTTTAAACACCGCTAAGAACAGAACAGTATAATAAACATGTTGTGCTACATTTTCATAGTTTGATAAATGTATTTAAACTCAGTTATGAACACCTTAGTGTGACGACATCGCCAAGTACACTTCACTGCAATTAATATTTAATATTCCACTAGATCTTTCTCTGTTTGTGATGTGTGTTTAAAAATCAATAAGAACACTTAAGTGCGATGGAAATAGACTGTTACACATTACGGTTTAAGATGTGGGTGTTGATTTTAATGTATTTTAGATTTATGCTTAAATATTATTAAGAACTTCAGTGTAATGGATATATTCAGCGACAAATTCAAGTTTTAAATGTACGTAAGCTTTACTAAGAACATTTAAACATGGAAAACTTCTCCCACCTATTCCTGTTCTAGATAAGTGTTTAAAGGTTAATAAGAACTCTGCAGTGTGGTGGGAACTTCCTGTTGTAAATGTTTATTCAGCATTAATAATACTTCAGTGTTATATATTATTATCTTCTACTAGACATTTCTGTGTTTTATATGTGTCATTAAACATCACTAAGGAATTGAGTGTAATGGATTACTTCCACTAGATACTACTCTCTTCTGAGATGTGTATTTTAACATTACTCAGAACATTTCAGTGTTTGTTTAAATATTATTAAAATAATTTAATGATGATCGTAATCTTTTTTTTGGTCATTGCAGTTTCAGACATTATGTACCTTTCTACTTATAAAACTATTTATTTTCTACTGTTTGGAATTACAGGAGACCACTCGTATCCAGAAAACTAACAGAACTTTCATTTAAAATAAGAAATAAAATGTAATTGTATATACCGTATTTTTTGGACTATAAAACGCTCCAGACTATAAGACTCAACTTGATTTTAGGCGGAAGTTTAAGTGTAATGTGATTCTAAATGAAAATTCGTGAAAGACTGAAATAGTATATTGCGATACAAGTGCCGTAAGGCACGTTTACGGGTCGAGGAAACAGATTGAAAACCCAAGGCGCAGCCGAGGGTTTTTAAGTTTTCGAGACCCGTAAATGCCTTTACGGCCCGTGTGTTGCATGCTATTTTTTGCACAATGATTATTTATATCAATGTAATTATATTAATTGTGATATTACCTGAAAATATTATGTAAATACATTCTTGAAAATAGATGTTTATTTCAGAAAGTGATTCGCATGTGTTTGTTGTTATGGGAACCGAATATTTGTCCTGGGGGCCGTGGCCATAAAGGCTTGTATTATGAAGTGTATCGTAATGAATTATGACGTAGCGCAAGGACCGTAAGTAATTTAACCGCTTCGCAACCGCCCTTAGCAACAAGACTGTGTGGGAATGTCAACTTACGATCCATGTAAACAACGTTCGTAAGTACCACTTACTAGCTAAGGAGTGCAAAAATACTTTTAGACCCTCACACAATCAATACAACATATGGTAAATGTAACGGGAAAAGGCTGTTCAGAGGTCATTACCTTAATTTATACCACCCCTTGGACACGTCCTTTTCTATGAAAGAACCCAACATTTCTTTCTTTTTTGCGTTGTATACTTGGCTTCCGACTACTCTCACTTTATGATTGTCACAAGTACACCGATGTACAGTCTGTGCCACAATTTGCAAGTAATTTATTATTGTACAACGCCTTGTTTACAATTATGGTATTACCGGCAATATGCCTATTTACCGTAATTTTATTTTATTAATTATTCTAGTTTACTTCGGACCATTACACGCATTCAACTTTCAAGGCTCCGTTTTCAAGTAAAAAAGTGCGTCTTAGGGTCCAAAAAACGGTATTATTATACAAAATAGAAGGAAGTAAACACTAAAATCAATAGTTTTATTCATAAGAAAATCAGGCTCCTAGCTATGTTGATTAAAGACAAACACTGCCTACACATTCAAGGGATTCGAAGCGTGTAGGCCTTTTTAATGTTCAAAACTCGACATGGAGTTTCAGGGTCGTACACAATACTCTTTCTACCTACAGTACGGGTCCTTACTATGAGGTCGAAATCACGTGTGAAAAGTCATATGTTACCCATCGTGTGAGAATATTCTGTACACAATCTGCTGTAACAAGCTAAGCCTGTGGGTATTTGACGCCTTCAACATCGTTGACTACTTCGAAGAACTGCAAATGCCAAACGTATAATATGTTATTTATATGTTGTAATTGGAGAAATAAACATTCTGTAACAAACAATCGATGTTTCTTCATTTGTCTTCATTCCATATTCTGATACAGATCTTTTTGTTAGTATATCATGATCATGACCATCCAACTGTGTATATTAAAATTTCTTGTCGAATAATCGTAAAAAAAAAAATTGCAGGGTTTTTTACCAACTCTTTAACTTCCATTAGTCTTCCAAACTTGTCGAATTTACCTTCCATATAGCCATGTTTACGCCAAGGAGCTGAATTAATTGTAAATATCTTTAACTATGGGACACCTTGAGGTATATGTTTGGTGAAGTGAAAATCTGGATGTAGATTCCTTCTATTTTTGTTCAATTTAACTTAATAATAATAATGATAACAACTTGGAAAGATATTTCAATTAGAAAATACATAAATATACGTCACTGTGTGTAGAAGTTAAGGAATTGTGGCGAAAAGATAAGGTAACAACAATTCCGTTAATAATGTCTACAAATGGAATTGTACCTAAATGGACGATGACAGGACTTAAAAATTAAAGATGGGGACAAAAGAGCTTACATTAATGCAAAAATCAGTAATTCTAGGCACAACATCCATAGGCAGAGAATTTCTCAGTGTACCAATATAATGCTGCATCTTGCGAAAAAAAAACCGCCGATACAATAGAAAAGTTCACAAACAAGTGATTAAAAAGAATAATAATAATAATAATAATAATAATAATATAAAAATAAAGTATAGATAAAGAGGATGTTATCTTTCATGCTTATTAAAGATTGGCTGGTTTCCATGACGACAAAATAAATTACACAAAAAGACATGTGAGCTTCGTTACTACGAAAATGTTTTGACAACTGCCTCCTCATTAAACTGTCTCCATAGAAACGGATTCAAACGGAAGACTAATGATCTGTGGCATTAGGATAAATTTATTCCTCAGTTCCCACGCATTTTTCTTATTTCGTCTGAGATATTTAAAGTGTGCTAAGTTTGACGTAGATAAATGTTTGTGGATAATTACAGTAAAGAATGCAGACGATCAAATTGTGCAAGACAGCTGCTTGCATTTCTTTACAACGGACCACACGCGTCCCTCGTTTCATAATTTCATACGAGTATCTTAATTACCATTATAGGCAAGTTGCGCCGTTATTTTTTTATCTGAATGTTTATATTCTGATAATTTAGATTCACCCAAACAGACGACAACGAGCCCACACATGAACTTTCTCATCAAGATGGTTGACGTAGTTCATGTCTTCTACGAGAGATGGCAACTTAAAGCGTCAGTCAAATCGAAGTTTCCCTTTGCTGTTTTCTTCAAATCAATGGATTTTTACAGCACTAAATGAAAACATTTTAGTATGATATTAAAATTAACAAGAACAGAATTTATTTTATTTTAAATACAGGCTATTTATTGCCAATATTTCAGTTGCTACCTACAAGGTCTCAAGATCGCTCCGTGTTCGAGAATTATCGATTCCATACCCATATCGAAATGAAAAACGGTGACGAAATGAGTGTCATTATGATATCGTTACGTCACGCGTAATAATCGTATTATAGGATGGTCGAATAAAGAAGCATGTTATTATATTTGAGGGTTCTATTAGCAAAACCGGCAATCTCCCACATAAGGGAGAATCTCAGATTTACAACACATACACTAACTATATTGCAAGATATGCATTAAATTTCGTTAGGAGTTAGCATCCTTACCTTGTATTAAAATGGACATTGCCGGGTTTGTTAACAGACTCCTCATTTATTTAACATATATATATATATATATATATATATATATATATATATATCTTCAATGTAACAAATCACAACTTGTAAGATGTTTTTACAGTATGGAAAAGGAATCGACCACAAATAAAACAGCATTGAAACAGTATACAGTTATTAACGATATTACAGGTTCAAATATTATCGACAAAGAGTACGTAATTTTCTTCATTAGTATTTACTACATTGATTTTGTATATTTCAGTCTCTGATAAAGCTAAAACGTAACGATATATACGTGTAATGAAATCCGAATTTTCCTTCACATACGCATACATAAGTTACATAATATAGCCCCCTGAAGCGTCATGAAAAACTTGAAAAAGAGTATGGCGATTCGGGAACACACGGTATATCAAACCGAGGAGTATATATATATATACAGCTGTCAAATAAACGGTAAATTGAGAAACAGAAAATTTCCTCTAGTTCCATATTGGCTTTGATGATTTAGGGCAGGGCTGTCAAATACGAAATATGCACAATTCTTACATTAACGACAAAATACAAATAAAATAACGTGTGAAGTATTTTATAATGCGGCCCTCCAAACAGCATTTTTTTTAATGCGGCCCTTAGGGCACTTGCAGTTGGACAGCCCTGATTTAGGGAAAGCTACCTACTTATTTCAACACTGTTGAAGCAACTCCACTTTATTTCACATCCAGTATGGATAAATAGCACAGTGACTATGAGGAGTTGTTTACGCTTTGAAACAAGTTTATATGTATAAACTAAATACCTGTTATTATCTTCTCACCAATTTCTAACAAACATTCGATATACTCAAGAAGACCTACTTGTGAAATTGGAAATTCTACTTTCTTCGTATTTTAATATACTCGTACCGTAATTGAAGTAGTACTACATTGTACAAAAGATTTAGTAAGGAAAGATTGCGAGAATTTATTTAAGTGTGCGTAGAAATACTGTGTGTCCACGGTAGTGTTAATACTTGATCTTAAAATGTACAGGAGTCAGGGTGTCCACAAAGATTTCAAAATAAATTTCCCTGACTTTCCATGATCAAACACTCACATTTCCTTGATCACAAGAATTTAGGTTTTTATGGTTCTTTGTGAATGAAACAAAAAAATCCAGTCTCCTCCACCCACATAATAAAAATGAAAAGTGATCAGCTCAAGCACTGAAAAAAAAATTGCTTACATAGACTTGGTTCCAGCAAACTGGAGCAAAACACTTCACATTTCGCTCATTGGAGCTAGTTATTTTTCCTGATTATTCCATTTATTTCGAATTTTCCGAACTTTTTCCCGCACCAATTTCAATGTCCCTGACTTTCATTGACTTTAAAATATATCCAGATTGTGGACACCCTGAGGACTAATTTCATTAAATATAGTACAGCATTGAAAGCTCTATATTAAGTTTAATTAAACATTTATTGTAGTTGCGACATTTCTCACCGATTATACTATGGCAGCACATCCTACCTGCAATCAAAAGAAAAAGCTAAATTAGTAAGAATGAAATACGCAATAAAAATATTTATAACAAAAGCACAGTTTAGCCTACATACAGCGGGACATGTGATGGCTATGAGAGACAGTGTGAGGGTTATTGTGAGAGAGATACAATCGAATGCACAGAAACTTTCCAATGCTTCTGGTTTCGTCTAGTGTTTTTCTTTATTTAATGTTGGCATTGGCTCTCCTTACCACTTATGTTCCATCCTAGTCCTGGGTGTACCAATCTCTTATTGGTTTGATTTCGACCTAATGTTTTTGTCTATGAACAACGCTCAGGACTTGATAAGAAGTGAAAAATCTAACATTGACCTGTGAACATAGATAGGCTTCAGGCTCGGGAGCAACTGATTGGGGGGGTCGAACAATGTTAAGGTTAATTCTGAAATCATTACGTTCTGTAACGAATCTAGAGGCTCGCCTTCGCGTAAAAGGGAAGTAGTAAGCATGGGGAGTGGACGTGGTGGAACCGGTTACAATTCCTTTACCAACATAAACAACTAGGCCTATGTATCATATCGGGAAGATTCCGTGAACCCAAGTGTACTTGTGGGGACATATGAATGGCATGTGAGACACATGTGAGTCACGTCATAGATAAATTATGTATGACTCTCCTATATTTCATGCTTATTATTAGGGTTCGGATGTTTATGACCTAAAAAAGTGGGAAATAAGACAGTAAATATGCCCTTAAAATGGCTGAATATGACCCAAAAAATCCTAAATATGACTTAATAAAATTAAGTATTTTCAAAAATTAAATGTTCCAATTTAAAACCTTTAAACATACTAAATTCTTACATCACATGATTTCAATCGGATATCACTTTTCTTTAAATTTGGTGATTTACAATTATATTTGCAATGAACTTCTGTTTTAAAAGAGTTTCTTCTTGTTTCCTCGCTTCATCAGCTCGTAATAATTTGTAGCCTAGATCTCGATGTCCCTATAAAATATGAACAATTGTATTAATTTTAAAATTTAAGTTACCTATTAATTTGGCTAAACATTAAGTTAATTAAATAAATTTCAATTTTAATTCGACCGTGTAGTACCATACATACACTATATAATTGTGCTCTTTTCCAAATTTATAACTGAAATATGACGGTAAATTACAAATATGACTAAAATATGACCAAGACCACAAAATATGACCTTATATGCAAAACAGAAACGGTCGATTAAAAAGCGTGCAATTCGTGTTTCATTTGTGTTTGCGGCGAGAACGGATGTCAGGATAAAAATATGACATGTCATAAACATCCGAACCCTACTTATTATAGATTGGCAAATAAAGTCCACTAAACTTCCTACGAACTATAAATGTTCCTGGGGATTTTCGTCAGACGAACGGCATAGCACTACACTGCTTATAATTTTAGTGTATACCAGAAGTAAAAAGAACCTTAGACACAGTAAATTTGCAAGAGATTTTATGCACTTTATTTTTGTATAAAGGCGTTTTTCTCTAAAACGTATACGCGAAAAAGTTTAAAATATTTGTCTTCGATTATTTCCAGAAACTTCCCCCCATTAGGAGGCTGCCACGACGACAAAGTATAACAATAGAAACAATAGTACATGACAAAATAAAAACAAATTAATGGATACACACATTCGATGCCTAAACATAAACATGATAATATTATTATTATATATACTAATGAATAAATAAATAAATTCAACTGGTATAGAGATGGTTACGAAGGATTGCTATTGAACCACGTATTGCAGATAGGGCCATATCTTGAAGACTTGTCCTTTTAAAGCCAAAGGAACCCCAGACTTGGACGAGGTATAATATATATATAGTAAAATTGTCCCTTCGCTCCACCTTGGCTTTGATTTTTTTACGGAAAAGCTAGCTACTTATTTCTCACTGTTGAAGCTACTCCACTTTATTTTACATCTAGTGTGGGTAAATAGCATAATAATTCGCTATGAAACAAGTTTTCCACTTCTATCTACGAGTGCGTCATTACTGCTAAAGTGTACTCAGCATTGATGTGCATTAACTCCTGCAGGAATGGTCGAAGTGCATAATTTTCATAATTTCCATATAACTTATTCACCAGGTCAAACGTATCAATACCAACGAAGAATTACTCACAGACTGACATAGCGTGGTCAGACATATAGACATATAGACATATTTAACCACAGCTCAAACTATGTAAATTTCAGCTCTCATATTTAGAAGATTATGGGAAATTACATACTGTATATCAGCAAGAAAACTCTTACGAGTCTAAAGTGTAGTTTTGTCAAGCCTCCACTTAAATCAGGTAAATCTATGATACATTTCTTCTACTATACCAAGTAATTTTACAGAAAGATTATAATAACAACACATGTACATGCTTTAGATCAGTCTGGAAGAGTCTTAGTTAATTTTTCAAGCTGAATTCGCTTCATGATTGCACAAACGTATGGTTTATTAATATATACATACATACATACATATAAACATACATACATACACACATACATACATACATACATACATACATACATACATACATACATACATACATACATACATACATACATACATTTAAGAAAAAGACCGGAGTTCGAAGTTCGATGTCCGGGAGAAAAAAAAGAACCTTTGATACGAGTACCCTAGCCCATAGAAAACCCCGCATAGTGAGTTTCGCCCAAGACATTCATTGCTCTTTTTTCCCCGGTTGCTATGGCAATTAATTTCACAATTTAATACTGTCTTGTTAATAGGTGGCGTTAGCTGTGCGTTCATAACGAAGTTTTTCTATACCCTTCTTCTATTAATTGGCGTGATGAACCCAAATTCAACAATGCAACATCGTAAAGATGTCGTGTTATGGAAAGAATCAAAAATAGCGATGATAAAAAAATTATTTTTTTTCGCTTATAGCTGGAAAAATATTCAGTTTTAGAGAAACGCCTTTAAACAAAAATAAATTATATTGAATCTTGCAAATTAACTGTTTCTAAGGTTCTTTTTCTTTTGACATAGGCCTACACAAAAATTGTAAACAGATTAGTGCTGTTCCGTTTGTCTGATGAAAATCCCCAGGAAACCTAATTTGTAGGAAATTTAATACACTTAATTATTATATCGGGGCACTTCCTTCCAACACTGTGTTTTAGAGTTTACGCAAAAGAGAAAGCAAAGAATTTAACTTATTATGGAATTTGTCGAACTTCGACGAGCTCTAATGGCTAACCGTTCGGCCGACGAAACACCCAAAACATATAGTTCGTAGGAAGTTTAAAGTAGTTTATTTGTCTAATTAAACACATTGATTTAAATTTACAAAGTTTTAAAGTTATAAGCGAAAAATTTTTTAAAAAAATAGCACTTTTATGTTTTTATGAAATCATCACTTTACAAGTTAAAATGTTGATTCATTATCCCAAAAACATGCATAGAGCGACAGAAAATTTTTTTTATTTCTTTCCGTATTTGTTTAAATTTCCTTAGTGACTGGAATAATAATAATCTAGTGCAGAAAACATGAATCAAGTAAAGTATGTTGTCGTCCACTTTTTAAAAGCGAGATTGCTAATATCTGTGCTATGTCAAACTGATGTGAGTCAACATAATGAAAATGTTTTCACTAACTGTCAAAATTCAGCAAGGCTTACGAATGCAATCTGTATATGGAATTAGTAAAATATTGCATTATATTATTATTTTCTCCAGTCTAGAACATGGTGCTAACAACCGTAAAGGTCTCTGATTCACCAAGAAAGGAGATTCGTGCACGGAGTTTTGCTGATGACTTGTCAAAACCTAAGAAGAAAAGTAAAGTTAAAACTTTTAAGTACTATAGAAATTGCCGATGTTTTCCTGGGGAGGTGCTGAATAAATTCAGTCAGGAAACAACACTTCATGGGCTGAAGTATGTGGGACAAAAGGAAAATCATGTGGTAGCTCGAATAATATGGACAGTGGCATTCTTGATGGCAGTTGTCATGGCTGTATATTTCATAAACATGACTTACAACAAGTGGAGAAGAACACCTGTCATCATATCCACAGCATCTGAACCAACCAATATAATCAACATACCTTTCCCAGCAATAACTTTTATTATACCAAACAGATTAACTGATGTCCAAAAAAATATGTTTCTGTCTGATACCAATGAGCATCGTGAAATAAACAAGAAGCTTATAGATATTTTTTGTAACTATGGAGGACAAGGACTATATGATTTTGTCCCTAAAAATGATGCCGAGAACATAGCCTTCAGAGAATTTCACGATGAGCTATATGACTGCAAGAGTTTCCCACTGTTTAAGTATTATGGTGGTGTGTATTCCTTGATTAATCGGTACATGCATAGACCACATGAAGAAGATAGTAGTTACTGCATTTTCAACTCTGTGAAACCAGAATATTTGTACAGGAACTGGACAGATGAACATATACTGAACCAGTATGAAGACATAGATACAGTAGACTGGAATATAGAGAAAGGATATAGTGGAAATGACAGTTTGGAGGCACTTCCTTTGAGACTTAAAGAAGCTACTCGAGAAAATATTGCAATGATTGCATACAAAGAGGCAGATAATTGCACATGGGACAATCACTTCCGATTTGCAGTACATAATCCTATAGATGCACGGCCAGAAATAGCAAACTGGAATTATCACAGCATGAACAAAGCCACTTCATTTGACATAGAACCGATCATGATATTTGCCTCAGAAGAGCTGAGATCCATGGAAATAGAAGATAGGAACTGTTATTTCCAGTCAGAGAAATATCTGAGGTTTTTCAGGAGTTACTCTGAAAGTAACTGCAAACTGGAATGTAATATGAATTCGACGCTCTCACAGTGCGGATGTTTGGTTGGATGGGACCTATACTTTCCTGGTTTTCCAAAGTGTGAAGATCATAGAATAAATTGTTGGAATATAAAACCAAATTACGATGCCTGTAAATGCCTGCCATCCTGTAACAGTCTTACATACAAGTTGGTACATAGGGAGGGTCAGTGCATAACATTCTCTTGCTGGATAAGTATAAGCTTTACTCAGCAGACGTATTTTGCTCTGTTTCGAACAGAATTCATCAGTCTGAGCGATTTCATAGCCAGTGTTGGTGGACTACTTGGTTTGTTCATTGGCTTCAGCATTCTCAGTGTTATGGAGATTTTATACTACATACTCCTATGTTTCAAGCATTTGTTTAAACACCTATAAGAATAGAACATATAATAAAAGCGCTCTGCTACATTTTCCTTGTTAGATATGTTTTTAAACACATGCAAGAACACCAGTGTAACGAAAATCTTGGCGTTTGAGATATGTTTTTAAATATCACGAAGTACACTTCACTGCGATGAATATTTTCCACTAGATCTTGCTCTGTTTGAGATGTGTGTTTAGAAAGCGTTAAGGACAATGCAGTGTGAGAGAAATAAACTGTTACACTTTACTGTTTTGGATGTGTTCTCTGATTTTCATCTGTTTGATATTTATATTTAGATATTATTAACAACTTCAGTGCAATGGATATCTTCTGTTACATATTCAAGTTTTAAATGCATATGTGTGCATTACAAAGAACATTTAAATATGTCCTGTTTTAGATATGTGTTTAAAGGTTACTAAGAACACTGCAGTGATGAAATCTGCTTCATATTCCTGTTTTAGCTGCATGTTTAGACATCACTAATAATGCTTAAGTGCTAGATATTGTGTTCTACTAGGCACTCTTCTGTTTGAGATGTGTGTTCAAATATAAGTAAGAACATTTCAGTGTGATGATCATCTTGTTGTATTAGATATTTGTTTAAACACTATTAAAATACTTCAGTGGTGACGGCAATCTTCTTTTGGTCATACCAGTTTTAGATGTTATGCACTTTTCTACTTAGAAAAATATTTATTTTCTTCGGCCTGGAATTATCGGAGATTAGTCGGATCCAGAACAGTAATAAAACTTTCATTTTAAAAAAGAAACCCAATTATTTAATTATTATATATTATATAAAAAATCAAAGCTTAAAATAGAAGGAAGTAAACGCCGAAATCAATAGTTTTATTTAATCAACAAATCGGCCTGCAACGATGCTAGACTTCGGATTTTAGGTAAAAACCTATTTTAATCCTTAAGTGATATATGGACGAAAACTTGTATGTGCATGTTTCATAAGTCACCGTGCCTAAAACTAATATTTTATAGGACCTAAAACAGCCTATTTTTACGTTAGAGCCTAATATTGCCTTTTTTGCTTGTTTTTCCTCTAAAGTTCAAAATAAGTCATTTTTTATTATAAATTATAGCATTTATTTTCAGTTCGTACTAAATTTTTAGCTCGGAATGTGCAGTACATGACGTGGTTAAATAGTAAGGAATGTTTCATTTTCATTTGAAAAAATCCTTGGAATTCCCAAGAAAATGTAGTGTTTTTCTCCCGACTCCCACATCCAGTAACAGAAAAAAAAGTAGTTCTCTGAATCACTGAGGGATACAAGGAGTTGAATATGCTAGTATGATATGCTTAGCTTTTGGGCGCAGGGATTAGGTATTCACTGTTATGGTAGTAATGCAGGTCCTGGTAATAGGCCTATATAATTCTGTGTACCATAGGCCTATTTCAGTGTTTAATCATGATTATTGATTAATGGTGACTTCAATAAATATAATATTCTGCATTGCAATTGAGATATATCAGAAAATTGGCAACTTAACGATTTTATAAGAGACTATTTTACGATTTTTAGAACCTATTTTCCAATTTTTAGAGGCTATTTTAGGTACCTAAAACAGCATTTTTAGCGACCTAAAAGTCCGAAGTCTATTGATTACAGATACACACTGCCTACATTTTTGTGAAAAAAGTTATTTTGGGATTTCATGGATTTAAAAAAAAAAAGTAGGACTATTTAATGTTGAAACTAGACATGGAGTTTCAGAGTCGTACACAATACTCCTTCTATCTACAGTATTCTATCTTCTATTTTTGTTACTATTAGGTAGATATCACACGGAAAAGTCATATACTACCCATCCCATCGTGTGAGATATTCTGTACACAATCTACTGTAACACGCTGAGCCTATGGGTATTTGACGCCTTCAGCTTCGTTGACTACTTCGGAGGACTGCAAATGCCAAACGTATGGTGTGTGATTTATATGTTGTTGTAATTGGAGAAACAAACATTCTTTAACGAACAATCTATGTTTTTTTAATTGTCTTCATTCCATATCCCGATACAGATTTTTATGATTTTCAAAATGTATTCATTAAACGACACCGTGTTATATCATGGCCAATCAATTGTGTATATTAAAATTTCTTGCCGCATTATCGTAAAAAAATATTTGCCGGGTTTTCTGGCAACTTTTAAACTTTCATTAGTCTTCAAAACTTGTCGAATGAATCTTCCACATAGCCATGTTTACGTCAAGGAGTTAAGTACACATGATATATCTTTAACTATGGTGTAACTCGATCGGTAAGACCTGAGTCAAACAAACGGATGCGCAGTATTCTACGATGACATAATCTTGACCTTCATAGCACGTGATGTTCCCTGCCAGTTTATACTGTATGGACCTGTAAAAACATCTTTTTGCACGACTTAACTAATTAGTGGTACTTACGAATGTTGTTGCCGTGGATCGTAAGTTGACATTCCCACACGCAATCTTCTTGCTAAGTGCGGTAAGAGTTTCCGTGCGGTAAGAATTTACTTACGGCACATCATAATACAAGGCCCCCAGGACAAATAGTCGGTTCGGATAAGAACAAACACATGCGAATCACTTTCTGAAATAAACATCTATCTTCAAGAATGTGTATACATAATATTTTCAGGTAAGATCACAATTAATATAATTAAATTGATATAAATAATCATCGTGCAAAAAATAGCATGCAATACTCGTGCCGTAAGCGCATAACGGATCTCGGAAATTGAAAAAAAACTCGGCGCAAGCGCCTCGTTTTTTCAAACTCTTTCCTCGATCCGTATGCATCGCTTACGGCACTTGTATGCATGGTGAAATATTTAAAACTTCGCACAGTAATAAATACAATATTAATAACATATTATTTTAGCAATGAGATTAATTGAAAAAATACACAGATCACAGATGACAAAAGTCGAAATAGCGCGGCGCTAATATCGGCCTATCAACGCTGGCGCGAAGATCGATATAATAATATTATGTTACTAGCTGAAAAGGCCCGGCGTCGCCCGGGCTTTGTATTTTGTAATTTGAAATTAACTTATGGAGGACTTTCGATGTTGAAACTCTAGGTCCTGATATAATAATGTATGTAGAATTCGAAATGAGGAAGAACAACATATGGCACTCAGACTATTCCCTCAGAAAACGCTAGATATAGCTTTTTATGGTTCATAGAGGATGTCGAATGCTGCATTCCGTTGCTTCTACTCATCATGCCTGGGAGGGGTTGAAATAAGAAGAAACATAAATTACGTAAGATTGTATTGACTTGACGGAAAATTTTATTTCTCATTCTCATGTTAAACCGTTTCGGGCCTGAAATAAAATAGAAATGCAGTATCACTTTCATACTTGCCTCCCCTAAAACCCGGGACATAATATAATGCGAGTATAGGACTCAAAATGTTCCATCCCATGCTTAGGGCCTATGATAAATCTCAACTAATACAAAGCCTACAGCTATGGATAACTGACTATTTACCGACTTCTGATATAGCATACTCACACACTTAAGTTGTTCCTGCAATACGACCTCTTATTCTACATCAAAATGTGAAGTGAGAAAATATTTCTTATGTCGAGGGTAGAGAAAGTTATGTGACTGCATCACACTGTGCTTTATTTTCGTGTAATTCATTTTTCAGTAATTATTTTCGCCAATATATTACATGGAATCATAATTCGTTAAAGTCCAGCATTAGGCTATATAGTTGCCAAGGCCCTATGTAATCACAGTAAACAATTCACTGTTGCCATGTGAACTGAACAACATTTCATTTTTTTCAGTAGAATATTCACAGAAATTATATAATTTTCAAGGGAAGGACTGATTTGTTTCAATTTTAATGTTGACCGCTATACTTTCCGGGCTTAACTGGGTATGTGTGCAAAATTCCGTGTAAATTGGTAAAGAAATGTAGATTTGTGTAAGGAACAAACATACATACATACATACATACATACATACCCACAAACACACATTCGACATTATATAATAGATACAAGATTTTTACGCATCCCCGATACGCGTATCCGAATTTTTCTGAGAAAAGTACTCATTTCGGACAAACATGGTATTTTAATTTAATTTGTTTCTACTGAAGGAACAAGCTGTTAAAATCTGCCCAGTTATATTAGTCTGTTTCCAATTTGTACAATTTAGGTACCGTATTTTACGGACCATAAGACGCTCCGGACCATAAGACGCACCTTAATTTTAGGATGGAAATTTAAAGGAAAAGAAATTTAGTGTGATTCTAAACGAAACATTTTAAAGGGAATAATATACTTCTTTAGTTCATTACATAAACAAATGGAATGGAATCGGTGTCAATCACTTCTAAATTAAAATCGCATTGTACGAAAATCTCTTCTGTACAGGTCACATCGGGTAGATTTTAACAACTGAACTGATTTCTCATGAAAGACTGAAAATGCTTTTTTGCACTCCTTAGCTAGTAAGTGTTTCTTACGAAAGTTGTTTACATGGCTCGTAACTTGACATTACCACACGCAATCTTGTTGCTAGGGGCGACGGGCGGAAAGTTACTTTACCGCCCGCAAATGCTTATTTGCGAGCAGAAATGACCAAGGCCTCCCCGCTTTATAAATATTCGGTTGCCATAAACAATAACAAATGCGAATCCCTTTCTGAAATAAGCACCATTCTTCAAGTCTGTATTTACATAATATTTTCAGGTAATATCACAATTAATATAATTAAATTGATATAAGTAACCGTCGTGCAAAAAATAGCATGCAACACACGGACCGTAAAGGCATTTACGGGTCTCGAAAACTTAAAAACCCTCGGCTGCGCCTCGGGTTTTCAATCTGTTTCCTCGACCCGTAAACGTGCCTTTCCGCCCTTGTGTCGCAATATACTACGGTATTACACCCTCCAGCCCTCATTTCAGCACACGACAAGGATAACGGGACAAAGCTGTTTAGAGGTCATTGCATTCATTTAAACCACCCGGCAAAGTCACTCCTTTTGCATAAAAGAACTCAACATTACTTTTTTCGCATTGTATAGCCTACCTGGCTTCCAGCTACCCTCATTTTAAGATTGTGACAAATGCAGTTATGTACAGTCTGTGTTAAAATTTGTAACTGTTTTATTGTTTACAACACCTTGAGTATAACTATGGTATTCCGGCAATATTTATCATAATTTTAATTTTTTAGCGTACTTCGGACCATTAGACGCACCCAACTTTTAAGGCTCTGTTTTCAAAGTAAAAAAGTGCGTCTTATGGTCCGTAAAATACGGTAGGTTATACTTGATTGCCTATGTTAAACCTCTAAGGACACCAAACTACGTTACATAATACATAATATTACTTAGCTAATGAAGTATTAATTAAACATGAACAGAGACTCAGTGTAAGACACAAGGAAGACTGTGGTTAAGTGTTAGTAAGCAGAGAGCGTCGAGTTTTGACAGAGAATGTTAAGCCTAACTGAAATGCTCTAGAGATGTAAAGGATGCACTTTATAAGAATAAATTAAGTTAACTTGAAATAAAAATAAGTAATTAACGGTTTTACATAATATTTCTGTGTATTAGTTCCATAATTACATAAAACTGCATCCCCTTTATTAAAAGACCACCCTCTGAAAGACCAATTTACTTTGGCACCATCGATGGGTTTTAAATAGTGGAGTATAGTTATTTATTTATTTAGCCTGGTGGTACAGATAACATCATCAGGTCTTCTCTTCCCCTGTACCAGGATCACAAAAACTACAATATAGAATAGAAACAATCTCAAGAAAAAATACAACAAGGAACAGAAAATAGCACTGACACTAGAGTTTAGAAATGAAATTACAATAGTGATAACTACAATTATAATAAAAAATAATAAAATCAGTTGAACAGACAAAACAAGGTGCCAGATGGAGTTAATAGGACACATTTAAGAAACTATTGAGCCCACGGCTTCTTGAGAAAATTTGATAAGCATATGTGAAGGTATAGAATGTTAACAGAACGAAATTAAAACAAATGCCTCACATGTAAAGAAAAGCGCGATATAATGCATTTACAAACATCTCACTGCAATTTAGTCAAGACCCTCAGTGAATAGCAACGTGGCTTTGTAGTATAGTGATGATTTCCCATTTAAAAAGCATGTGACCTTTAATTAGTCATTACTCCGGTACCGGTCAACTGATTTCTTCCAAAATCAATAGGTTTCTTCCCATGGATGTTATACATGCGTATACCAAGTTTCATAGAAATAAAATAAAGCGTATTTGAGTTATCTCGCGTAAAAACACATGGACAGACAGACATTTTCCCATCCCCCCACACAATCTCAGAAGGTACCATTTTGGCACTTAATAAAAACAACAAAAAAACAAAATTAAAATAACTCATTTCCAACAGATAAGGGCACTTTGTATGAAATGAAGATGGCGCAGCAAATACGCCGAAATGCATTTTCAAGATAAGTTGTATGTTTAAATAAAAGTTAAGGGTTTAAGGCGGAATATTCTAATAAATATATTTAACAAAAAACAAAGTTATAAGTGAGTTAGGTATCCAAACAGTTTTGATGGAATTGTCTGAAATTTCAAAAGTCAATTACATTCATGGGCAAAGAGATCCATAATGCAATTGTGGAAATGGTGAACGAAGTGGAGTACATAGACGTAACCAGGCCGACCATATGGGGGGTTATAACATCCGCGGGGTCTGGGGGGTATGGAATTTTAAAAATTAAGATGCAAAATAACGAGTTTTAAGCTTTCGGGGGTCCTCCCCCGGAGAATTTTAAAAATTAAGATTCAAAATTACGAGTTTTAAGCTTTCGGGGTCCTCCCCCGAAAAATTTTAAAAATTAAGACGCAAAATAACGAGTTTTAAGCTTCCCAAGCTTTATACTTGTATTAAGTAATTTATGGGCAGACTTAAAGAAATTATATAATTTTCCTTTTTTTAATCAATGGGGGGGTTCAAACCCCCAAAAACCACCCCTCGGTACGCCTATGGTGGAGTAAACAGTAGTACTGTAGTTTTCTGTATATAGTAACGCCACTGACTGCTAATGTCACGCCAGAGATACTTGGAAGAAGTGATATTCTTTTTGCTTCCTAAACTAATCTTTACGTAGAGAAATCAGTTTATCCCTTCCGCTCCAGTTCTGTCTGCACCGCCTTCTAACATGATCAGATCGTATCGCTGCACCGAACTCGAATATTGTTATTCCTATAGCAGCATAAAAAAAATGAAATGCTCTCCATCTCTATATATATAAAAGGCTTTGTCCTGACTGACTGAATGAATGACTGACTGACTGATTGACTGAATGACAGGAATCAACGTACAGCCTAAACTATAACAGGTAGAGACTTGGAATTTTGACAGTACCTTCGTTTCATAATGTAGGTGCTCACTAAGAAAGGATTTTGAAAAATTCTGATTCTAAATGCCAAAAATTAAATGTTTTTGAAAATACTTAATCCCATTTTACATAGAATTATCAATTCCAAATCACAGAATATATTGTTGCCAAATGGTATCAGATGGGCTTGGAAAAAACAAATGAAATGCACTTTTGACAAAATAATTCATGTTATAAATAAATATTACAGAATGAAATCCACTAAAATAATGGAATCACATAACTTTCTCTACCCTGGACATAGAGAAAACAAAACGAGGTATGGTAATGTGTATATTATTATATTATATCGCAGGTTTTTGGAGAGAAAAGTATGAAAGTGATAATGCTTTCTGTTTAATTTCATCCCCAAAACAGTTTTATGGTAACATGAGAGTGAGAAATAAAATTTTCCGCCTCGATATTACAATTTTATGTTACAGAAATTTCTGTTTCTTCTTATTTGAACCTCTACCAGGCTTGCTGTGCACTGTACAAGCGATGGGATGCAAAATTCTACATCCTCTATGAGCCATAAAAAGCCATACCAAGCGTTTTCTGAGGGAATAGTTTGAGTGTAATAAGTCGTTCTTCCTATTTCAAATTATAAATGCCTATATAAGGACCTAGAATTTAAAAATCGAAAATCCTTCATAAGTTAATTTCCAACTACAAAATACAAAACCCGGGCGACGCCGGGTCTTTTAAGCTAGTGAACTATAACGCAAGTAAAAAGAACAAAGGACGAGCATTTTCAGGAGATATAAATAATTCAAATTTAGGAACTTTTAACTATTCCCTCCAAATTTAACTCATAGAGTAATAATAATTAATGAATTCAGTACGAAAACTCAGAATATAATAGCTGATACAATTTCACTGAAAACGTTTATAAGAGAAGCTTTTGTTAGTTCAATGATTCAAATGTCAATAAGATGTGAGTATCCAGTCACTTCACGAATCAACCCAACTGGCTAACTGACTTCTGGCATTTCAAGAAGAGAGTGGCATTGGAATTTGGCGTCTTTCTTTTATTTTCGTTTATGAACGTTTGTTTCATGTCCTGTCGAGAGTCGGTCAGTTTGTCTGGTTTTAAGAGGGGGTGGTTTTGCTGGGGAGGTGGGGGAGTCACGTCAGCCCTAATAAATGTGTATGTGTGTGTGTGTGACAGAGAGAGAGAGAGAGAGAGAGAGAGAGCGAAAAAAATTAAGAATTGCTTACACTTAGTGTAATTTTGAATTTTTCTCTCCCGGACAATAATTAGGCCACAATTATAGTAATTTTACGAAATTAAAATATTATGTAGGCCTATATCGGTAGTTTGTAAAGCAAACGCAAGTGCGAAAACATTTATTATGTACATTTTTTTTTCTTTTTTCATAGCTACATCGTAAATTTAATTTTCTACACTGCATTCAAGATGTGAAATACAGCTGCACACACTGTAGTGGAAAATTATTTTTTAACTTTAAATGTAGATTTTCCTCTTTTCAAATGTTTCAGAAGTTAAATACAATGATTATGACATTTTTAAATATAGGCCTAACTTATATGAAATGTTAAGCAAGAACGATATGTTGGCCCTCCAACATCCCCACAGCCTTCGATCATAGGTCATACTAGATGGTAAAATCAAATACAACAAAATACGAGTAAAAGAACTGCGCGCGACCTCTTCCATTACCAACAAGCTGTGCGAACTCAAACGGGGTCTTTAGGACTCTCAACGCTGAATTCACTCGCGCGCGATTTGCTTTATTGCAGCCCAGGGAGTATAGCTGTAAATTTGTGTAAACAAAACATTTTGAATGAGTAAGTGATTTCAACTGCATCACATTAATTCTTGTCTTCAATAAAGTATTCTAGTAATCAAATTAAAATGCATACAAAACCACATAAAATGATTGGTATGAGTATATCCATTCGAAATAAGACACTCGATATCCTGATTCTATCCACTTGTGAACACCTTCTGAAATTCACCTACCCGGCATAATATGTAAAGAAAAACATTTGGCCTGTAACCAATAAAATTTACGAAACCAAAATAGTGGATTTTTTTTGCCGATTATCCAGGCAATTAATTTCAGTGCAGTTAATTCTTTTAACAATCTGGGTAATCAGAAATAAGTGGATAAAATGACGTCATTATCCAGTTATCTGGTTAACTGTTATTCGGTTAAATGGACAAGAAATAATGGTTATTTGAACAATTATTTGCTCAGCTCACCAGCTAACTCTTATCGTAGGTAATCCCACGAGAGTTGAAGAGTTTATCGATAGTTTCGCGACTGCGCAGCAAGAGCGAATTTATCTGATGTAACTCGTCAACTCGAGTTGGATTTATTAAGACTATTCCATGAATAAAAATGTAACGGATTATACAAATAACAATTACTTTCGTGCTTTTTTATATAAAAACAAAACCAACAGCTGCGAGATCACGGCATACTATGAATCAACTCTCCATGAATCGATTCGAGTTACCATGGTATGACCAGTGCTACCAATAGTGCATATAAGACATAGTTAACTTAATTCAGGTAAGCTAACAGCAGAACAGAATAAAAGCACAAGAACTCGCTTGCACCGAATTGAAATTGCGTTTTTAATCGATGTACATTTCTATTATTTCAATTTCCAAACAAGTTATGTTGTATAAAATAATCTGTTTTCGTACTGTTTTATGGCAACACTGCACACTGAGCCTTACGTGTCCAGTAACGAGCAGCCCATTTTATAAGTAGACCTGGGATTTTAAGGCAAATGCCTATTTTGTTCCTCATGAAATAACATGATTTTTTTTTTTAAATATGTGGACGTTGCATTTATAGAGTTTTATAGTGCCCTAAAATGCCTATTTGGGCCTTTAGAGCCTATTTTACTATTTTGGTGCCTAAAATGCCTATTTTGTACATTTAAAATAAAATTCAACTTCTGTAATTTTTACAATCTTATAATGGGCATCCCTCAATGAAAAGCAGAACGGCAGAGGTGGGTTTTTCACATAAACTTGATTATTCCAAACAATTGTCGCTAAAGCAATGCTGACTGACGGGGGAGTGGGAGGATTAAGGGGAAAGGACTACTGTGACAAGTTACCAGTGAAGAAACATCTGTTTAAGTTAATATAGTTCGTGATGCCTAATTTTGCAGTTAATTCTGTTAAGAATAGATATAGGCCCTACCACATTTCTTGCAATAAAAAAAGACCATGTTACACTTTAAGTGTATATTGTAATATTTTTAAGTCTATTTTCTATCTATTTACAAATTTTTAAGCATATTTTATATGCGTATTTTCTCTTTTAAAAGCCTATTTACTTGTTTTAAAAGCCTATTTTAGGTGCCTAAAACTAATTTTTTTAGAGCCTAAAGTCCCAGGTCTATTTATAAGATAAACGACCGTGATTGGTCTATATCCGAGGAATTGCTAAACGTGATTGGTCAATATCAAACACGCGGCATATGAGTGGAATAGTCCGTATAATCCCTGCTCTAACAGAAATGCATACTTTTTTTTTAGCTCATGTATATTATTTGACAAGGAACTTGAAAGCTTTCGGGAAACATGAATTTGCATGCAAAGAGTTCAGTGTTTCAATGTTGTATCTTAAAATAACTGAGTTTAATATTTTTAATGGACGATCCCTACAATACAAATAACATAAAAGTGGCTGTGAAAACTTAAAATCGGATTACTTATAATGTCATATTGTGGAAGAATAAGTAAACGTAATCACTTTACACAGAAATCTTGTTGTATTTCAACCCTCCTGTCCGTTTTCAATTTTCCTTGAACCATCCACAGGAGGCAGAGAAGTGAGCAAATGGTTTCCATGGCAACAGATGGACGTCTCTATTAGCGATGTGCCACATTCTGGTGGCAGGAGTGGGATGATATTATTTATTGAGAACTCGGCCATGTACAGTATGAAGTAGTCAAGTCCACGCGCGTCGTTTACAAATTATTCTACACAGCGATTTCTCTATTGGTTTTCACTCTGGCCAGCTCTGCTCTCCGCATTTAATCTCCACGTTTAATTTTGTTCCGTACTTCATGTCTGCTCCAATCTCATGAAATCCTCGTAACGGGAACGATTAAAGTTTTAAGCCTTTATAATTGCGAATGTCAATCCATGTGGAAGCTGAAAGAAATTGCAAAAGGTGTTTTACTTTTAAGCGTAAAGTTTGATACTTGAATAAAAGCAGTGAGAAAACTTCCACAGAGTCATTTCATTTTTTTGCCTTGCACCAGTCGAAAATACTTGAAGGGAAGCCAATTGTAAAGTTTTAACTTCTAGTATTGTCTATTAAATTAAACTGGGAGAGTTATTTTGGTATTTTTAATGTGCTCTGAACGATGTAGTATAACTAGGGCCGGGAAGTGTATGAAATAGTATATTGTGATACAAGTGCCGTAAGGCACGTTTACGGGTCGAGGAAACAGATTGAAAACCCGAGGCGCAGCCGAGGGTTTTTAAGTTTTCGAGACCCGTAAATGCCTTTACGGCCCGTGTGTTGCATGCTATTTTTTGCACGATGATTATTTATATCAATTTAATTATATTAATTGTGATATTACCTGAAAATATTATGTAAATACATTCTTGAAAATAGATGTTTATTTCAGAAAGTGATTCGCATGTGTTTGTTGTTATGGGAACCTAATATTTGTCCTGGGGGCCGTGCCCATAAAGGCTTGTATTATGAAGTGTATCGTAATGAATTATGACGTAGCGCTTGGACCGTAAGTAATTTAACCTCATCGCAACCGCCCTTAGCAACAAAGTGTGTGGGAATGTCAACTTACGATCCATGTAAACAACTTTCGTAAGTACCACTTACTAGCTAAGGAGTGCGCCTCGGGTTTTCAATCTGTTTCCTCGACCCGTAAACGTGCCTTACGGCACTTGTATCGCAATATACTATTTCACGATGTACTCTATTACATGGTAGTGTTAAAATGTGTATAAAATATGAAAGAAATAACAGAAAATTGATGGTTTCATTAGCATACTGTTGCATATCTTGTGACATTTGCATAATATTAAAATGTTTGTGCATATTTTATTAATTTTTCGCATTTGTAATGGCATATTTCAGACAGATTTTAAATATTGTGCATAAATCTGTTAATTAAAATATTTGCAGCATACTTCGCTAAGTGAATGTTTTGAGAAACGACTGTACAATAATTGACACTACATATCCTAATGCATTTGGAACAGATTGTACAATGTTAAAGCATCGTTTTACTTAATTAGTTTTCAATTTATTAAAATATGTTGCATTGACCTATTTCTTTGTAATTTATAATGTAATTTAGCTAATAAGAATCGAAAAGTATTAAATTTACTTAAATTATAGAGCATATTTTACCAATTTTAGAGCATATTTGCTTGCATATTTCGTTTTCTGATTGAGTATTAATTTCCGGGGCTTAACTAACTTATAAGAAATATAATATTTTAAATATATTTTTATTAATATAGTATCGTGTGATTCCCTCCCCTAGGAGAAAAATGAATTCGAAATAAAAAATGATTTCCAGTTTTAAGAAATAAAAAATTTTCTGTTTCTTTATTTGATAAAGCCATGGGGGGTCGGCATGCTGACCACATGTCCCAAATCCTACAATCTGCGTCGGAACATGACAGGCATAGTCCCTCAAATTATTGTAGCGCCATTAAGACACCTTTGTAATAAATCTTACAATACAGTATAATTACAAGGATATAAGGATATACAAATTGACATCACTATTTGAAAAAAGTAAAATAATTAAATATATATTAATAATAAGTAAATAATAAGCTAAGCATTTTCAGGAATACGTAAATAATTTAGTAATTTAGATTTGAACGATGATATGATCCTATAGGCTCTGACGTCGTGTCGAGAGGTGGTGATGGTGAAGGATAACGACTGCAGAGTTGTTCTATGTTGAGGGATTAGAAGATTCTAATCATTAACTATAACATGATAAATTCTGCAGTTTTTTTTCCTTTCTTTTTATTGAACCTAAAACCCATAACCCAAGATCCAATACATGCTTGGCGAATTCTTGGTTACAGTGGAATTTTGCGTCAGCATGTTGTAAGAAAATGGGGGATATAAAAAGAATGCTGTTCTTTTTAAAAGAATTGTTATATCTTTCAGAGTTCTACTTTGTAGACAGGATAGAGCTCAATAGACCAAATTTAGCGAAGACAAAACTGTATTTATTGCTTCAAAGAAACTTCAGAAAATCTCTGCTACCATATCATTGCAGTGAGAAAGTTTCATAGTTGGCTTTTGATCGCGTTTCTATTTGAACTGTCTCTTGTTTTTATATCAAAGCCTTCTTAGAATTTCAAAGAGAATGGAAATGCTATTGGCAATGGTAACCATAGCAACAGAGATTACACATAAGGGAAATAATATAATACTTTGTGAACATACCCAGTCAAGTTTTCGAGGCAATGTACGATTCAGCGACATAAGAATAAAAAAACTTTGAATCAAAGATACCAATGCTGTAACTCCATTCATCCTTGAGAATTGCAAATCACTCAAAACGCTATCAACCATCAAGACTGATTAATCTAACCAACCTGTACCAAATTTTACTTGGTGATCAATGGTATCGAAGGTAAAGTTAGTAACCAACAAATTTTTAAATCAGACGTTCTGTATAGGAAAAAACGTACAAAAACTAAGTCATACATTTTTAATAGAAGGTAATATTTCCGGCCGATTCTCTACTAACTAGCCAGAGTTCGACTCCAAAGTAGTGTTGACCTTTCTGAAAGACATTTTCGTCATTCACGGAACAGTAAAGTGACCCCTGCATGGTTGAGGTTGAGGCTCCCAGATTGAGACATCGGCACAGGAAGGTGGTAAGGCCGCTTTTTACCCCCCCGGAATACACCTTGTACTCATTTCTGTTAGAGGCTGAGTCGACCCCAGGGCCATAGTGCCACCATAAAGATTAGGCCGATGAAAAAATCCCACCCACCTCACCGGGAATTGAAACCGCGACCTTCCGGTTTGTAACACAGTGTCTCAACCGTTACGCCACGGCGTACCCACAAAGTAGTGATGCACACGAAATATGTGATTCTGTGATCAATTTTCCGCTCTTACTGTGCATATAAGACGTCTCTCAGACTTCTCTTATTGAAGAATAATGGTATTGCGACTGTAAGCTGGGCTCGGCCCTTTCACGTCCAAGTAATACCTTACTTTCCGGAGGGGGGTTGAGGGGCGATGGGCTTACCACCTGTGTCTCTGCCCTCTCTCGGAAAATAAGCGTAACAAAATTCACATAGGTAACAGAAACCTCCACTTGGAGACCCTTCCCCCAACATAGGGAATATAGGAATACAAAATGGGACCGACGTGTGAAACGGAGAAATCCTACATTTTTCATACAGTTTCCTTAATTTTTTTAACCTGTCTCAGGAAGCATTTACCACAATAAATCCTAACATTTTCAGTGTTTGAAGTTTTATTAGAATATAATAAAAAATATATTTTGATATTTTTATTGGGCTTCGTGGAAAATGGTCCTTGCGGTGGAGTTTTCAGATTTTGGGAACCAAATTTCAGATTCAATGTCGAATCCCACTGTCAGCGGAATATTTCTCCTAAAATTACTTCATCAAATGATTAACAGATTCAGGAATCTATATTTCAACTAAATAAAAGCTATGGAAAAAAAGGACTAATTTTATGAAATTTAAAATTTGAGAGATATAACCTCCAGATTCCAGAATAGCTGTGTGTCCGCGGTGAACCGAAGAGGTAAAATTTACTCTAAAAAAATTGTCTTAATGTACACTTTAAGACAGTTGTTTTAAAGAGTAATATTTGTACTTATCATCATTGAACTTGATAGGTTGGTTTTATTGTTATTAAAGTAATTATTATTTTAATTAATTTAATTCATTATTTAATTTAATTGCTATTTATTTATTTAATTTATTGTTAATTTTATTGTTATTTAATATTAACTTAATATTTCTACCTGTGACTATCGCCGGGGTTCGGGAATTTTTCCACTTATTTTACATGCCTATAAATCTACCGACAATGGGACTGTCATTTTTAACTCTATATATATAAAAGGCTTTGTCCTGACTGACTGACTGAATGAATGACTGACTGACTGACTGATTGACTGAATGACAGGAATCAACGTACAGCCTAAACTATAACAGGTAGAGACTTGGAATTTTGACAGTACCTTCGTTTCATAATGTAGGTGCTCACTAAGAAAGGATTTTGAAAAATTCTGATTCTAAATGCCAAAAATTAAATGTTTTTGAAAATACTTAATCCCTTTTTACATAGAATTATCAATTCCAAATCACAGAATATATTGTTGCCAAATGATATCAGGTGGGCTTGGAAAAAGACAAATGAAATGCACTTTTGACAAATAAGAGAAGTTATCAAAATAATTCATGTTATAAATAATATTACAGAATGAAATCCACTAAAATAATGGAATCACATAACTTTCTCTACCCTGGACATAGAGAAAACAAAACGAGGTATGGTAATGTGTATATTATTATATTATATCGCAGGTTTTTGGAGAGAAAAGTATGAAAGTGATAATGCTTTCTGTTTAATTTCATCCCCAAAACAATTTTATGGTAACATGAGAGTGGGAAATAAAATTTTCCGCCTCGATATTACAATTTTATGTTACAGAAATTCCTGTTTCTTCTTATTTGAACCTCTACCAGGCTTGCTGTGCACTGTACAAGCGATGGGATGCAAAATTCTACATCCTCTATGAGCCATAAAAAGCTATACCAAGCGTTTTCTGAGGGAATAGATTGAGTGTAATAAGTCGTTCTTCCTATTTCAAATTATAAATCCCTATATAAGGACCTAGAATTTAAAAATCGAAAATCCTTCATAAGTTAAATTCCAACTACAAAATACAAAACCCGGGCGACGCCGGGTTTTTTAAGCTAGTGCACATATAAGAGCCATCAACTTGGTCCAGTACCAAAACTGCGACCTTGGCCACAAAAACCGCCACCCAGACTGAGTGTGGAATTAAAACTCTCGTGCGGCGCGGAGTTCCTTTAACACCTCTCCTTTACTTGACGCTGATTTTGCAATTGCGTCCTCCTCTAATTTCACCCTGGCGATCGAACCTCATCTCCGAGGGGTGATATTTTGCAGCCTTGAGGGCGGACACATGAATAGCTGTGCGAGATTGGATTCCCGCTACACACTTAAATTTCCCTCACAAAGTAAGAGGATAGGTGTTCACGTGTTCATCCAATCTACATATATAACTACCTGTGGTAATACTCGGTAGAGAAACTCTTCCTTTAATGCAATGGAAGGTATCCTAATATGTTCTTCCTATCCTACTTGCATCATTTTCTTCTTTTCTGCCCACGTCAATATATAAAATCCTCTGACTGTTGAAAAGTTATCTCTATATAGGCCTACATAAAAGGCTTTGTCCTTACTGACTTAATGACAGAGAAACAACGTAGAGCCTAAACTATAACAGGTAGAGACTTGGAATTTTAACATAACTTTCGACTCATAATGTAAGTGCTCACTAAGAAAGAATTTTGCAAAATTTTGATTTCAAATGCCAAAAATTAAATGTTTTTGAGAATACTTAATCCCATTTTACACAGAATTATAAAATCCAAATCACAGTTCACTTGACAACAGTATTGTGGGCAGTCTTCACATAAGGCTTTGGAAATAAATGAAACGAGACTTGACAATCGTTATAATAAAATTGTTTATGCATGACTTTGGTAAGGTTCATGAATCTATGGTTCATTTTAATCGTTTCATTTCGAATTTGTATGCCCATATGGCAGCATATGATTTGGTTTGTTCGTTTGTTTATTCATATTTTTAACGTTCAACAATATAATTAAGAGTAAAATTATTTAATTCCTGCAATTTATGTAAAAACGATGTCAGTGTTAATAAATGTAATGTTTTAATTATTTTTCTGTTAAATAAATGATTTAAATACAATATCTAGCAGTTGAGTAAGTATTCGCGGGCGAAGCCGCGGGCACCTGATAGTATTTAATAATGCAGGCATGGAATATAATACGAGGCGCGTCCATAAAGTAACTTTCCCATGGGCCATTAACGGAAACAGAACACAATTTCATGAAAATATTTATTGTAACAGATACAGCAAGTATTAAACTACTTTTTTTAAATATTCGCCACCGTAATTGAGACATGTTCATAACATGGGATCAACTTTTGAATACATATGCCATAGAAGTCTGCCGCCTGGGATTTGAACCATTCAGTGATAACCTCCTCCGTTTCTCTGCCAATCTCTACCATTCTCTGTTATTCACTGTCATTTTTTGAGGGGTAGGAAAAGATAAAAAATCTCTGGGTGCGCGGTCCGAGCTGCATGGTGGAGGCTTCAACACCTCCCTGCAAGTCTCCTGCAAAAGTTCGGCTAGGAGATGTTTCAAAATCCACCCAAAGCCCGGATCTCTCTCCCAGTGATTTCCATCTTTTCCTACACCTCAATAAATGACAAAGAAGCGGAGATGATTGTCACACAGTGGTTCAAATCCCAGGCGGCAGACTTCTACGATACAATTGTTCAAAAGTTAGTCCCATGGTATGACAAACGTCTCATTTCCTGTGGCGAATATGTTGAAAAATAGCTGAACACTTTCTACATCTGTTGCAATAAATATTTCCATGACATTTTGTTTTGTTTGTGTAAACGGCCTTAGGGAAACTTACTTTGTGGACGGCCCTCCTATTTTCTAGTTGAATTTTACCATTTCAATTTTACTTGCGTCTTTACTACCTTTATTTATCTCTTAATATTGATTTACGACTTAGAATATTATATGTATGGGCTACACTCGTTAATTTATTCTAGTTAATGCTTTACTGCATAATAGCAATCTCTTTGTACGGATGGTAGAATTAATAATCTAAGTATGCAACACCGTGCTGAAGCTGGACTTAAAACAGGTAACTATAGACTAATCTACCCATACAGCTTGTAACAGAGGGCGACACATAATAATAGTGAGGGGGCTTTGATTTATCTGCTGGTGTACAGTTCATAGACTCTATAGTTCTATTCAAGCAATGCACAACAATACAGACAACAACCTGTGCCTTACTCTGTGGTATCCATGGTAACATCAAGTTTCCTGAGCACACAAGAGTAAACTTCACTAAATTCGCTACTACAAGGAAACATACATCACCTTTTCTTATTCTTTTAACTTACATCATTTCACTCATTAAATAATAATACGTCTTAATTTTAGCAATAGCCATGGTAACGTCAAGGAATCCTGAGACGGCATGGTTCAGTTCTCAGGGACGACCTATTTGAATGATGTGAGGTTCCCCTAGTCGCAAAGATTAATTTCGGATTGGAACGTAAAGTATTCACACTCAGAAGGATTTGGAAGGATCTCAGGAACCGATTTGAATAGGATATTTTGTCGGAATTTATTCTGCTCGCAAAGGTGATTTTTTGCACGACGTAACTAATTAGTGGTACTTACGAATATTGTTGCCGTGGATCTTAACTTGACATTCCCGCGACAATCTATGAAAACAAAAGAAATCTCTGTGCGGTAAAAATTACAAAAAGCACAAGTGCCGTAAGTAAAACCATCATAATACAAGCCTTTGTGGGAGACTTTGTGGCGACTTTAATAGGACAAATATTCGGTCCCCATAACAACCAACATATGCGAATCACTTGCTGAAAAATAACATCCATCTTCAATAGTGTATAAACATAATATTTTCAGCTAATATCTCAATTAATATAAATAAATTGATATAAATAATCATCGTTCAAAAAATAGCATGCAATACTCGTGCCGTAAGCGCATAACGGATCTCGGAAATTGAAAAAAACTCGGCGCAAACGCCTCGTTTTTTCAATCTCTTTTCTCGATCCGTATGCACCGCTTACGGCACTTGTATTGCAATATATTATATTTTAACGTCAAAGATCCCGGCACAGAAAGACATAGTTCTGATTTCACGGACGACCAAATCTGGGTGAGAGGTTTTTTTGGGAGGGGGGGGGGGCTAAATGGAAAGGAAAACTTCTGATCAGAACACACAGTCCGAACCAAAGATAAAGCCACCGGAATTTACCTTCATACTAGACTATAAATTTCCATCTCTATTAAAATAGTTTTTTTTTGCCACTTGTTCTGCTCCGTCTTCCTGGTACTACTTTCATGATAATTATTGTTTTTCATTATTATGATAATTATTGTTACTTTTATCACTTGAGACATGCCATTACTTTCAGCTTTTGCCTTTCTTTCCTGATACTTTTTCATGATAGTAATTCATTTACTTCTTAGCTTTAAGATTAGGTTGACATTACACTTCTATTATAAAACATATAATTACAAAATATAACACTGGATGTGCCCTAAAGCATAAGTTCCTGATCTTTCCGGGTTTCAGGACCAATCTATGCCATGGAATATTTAACTTCCTTTTTTCGTAAAACTTAAAATTATATATAGTATTTTATTTTGGGCATCGGAAAATGTCAATTTAATAAATTAAGGCATCTTTCAAGATAGTAAGAGAAAAAAGATAATTCTGTCTCTCAAAGAATTTTTGCTTATACAAAACATTACTAACTCTCATATTAAAAATGGGCTCTTTAGCTGGTTAGCCAATAGTTTTCAAACCTTCAAGGGATAGACTTTGGTATTCTTATTAATGCCTTTTCTATTATAACGGCGTTCTTTAGAGTGGAACGTGAACTCAAAAGTTTTGGAACAACCTATACCTGCCGAGGTACGATATTGAAAGTACAATTCCCATGGAGGAGTGGATATTGGAAGTTAGTAGAGAGGATAAACAAAAGAGCGAAGCAAACCCGTTATCAGGAGGCTTTGTACATCCAAACCTAGAGGCAAACTTGATTCACAACACAATATACTAGATAGTTTAGAATTTATTATTCTACCAACATTATAGCGTCAAATTTCTCTTCCCTGTTCTACCAAACAATAACTACCTCTTCCAAGAGAATAAAGACGCAATGTACAAACTACGAACATACCTGTGGCATGGAGACAGGGTGCCTACATTTAAAAGTTATGAAGGGGAAAATACATCTATGATAATCAGAGGAAGTGTTTGTGTATGATGCTCAGCCAAATCTACGGCACATAGAGATTTGAAATTTTTAACATAGGTGGACAGAAAGGGACACAAAAGGCACCTCGAAGCCGGATTTTTAACTGTTGCTTTTTTCATGAGTTATGAGCAAAAATCTGACAGAAAACGTCATTTTTTAGCGCTTAGCGATGCAACCGTTTTCGTTAATACATTTTTATTTGCAATTAATTGCAAGTGGTCTTGCTTTATTTCCATAGCAACTGCAAAGGAAGAGCATTGCTGAAATAGAGCCATCACTAAGATTATTCACTTAGAGTTGTATGATTATTTTCGCAAAGTGTGCTTCTCCCACTGTACAACAGTGGGTTGTTTAAGAATTGGAAAGGCAAATATTCTACACATCTAAATGGAAGCACACTTAATATAGTTTATCTGGAAGTTCTATAAGGAAAAATTAGTATGTTTATGTATAACATCGGGTCTTTTCAACATCAACCTGGCGTGCAAAACATTGAAAATGACAACATAATTAGAAAACAGAAAGATGTAATTCATGGTTATTTACTTACGAGTCGTGTCCATAAAGTAAGTTTCCCTGGGGTCGTTTACAGAAACAAAACACAATTTCATGGACACATATATTCCAACAGATACAGCAAGTGTTCGGCTATTTTTCAACATATTCGCCACCGGAATTGAAGCATTTGTCATACCGTGGAAGCAACTTTTGAATACCTGTGTCGTACACGTTTTTGCCGCCAGGGATTTGAACCACTTTGTGACAAACATCTCCTCTCTGTCATTCCCTGTCATTTCTTGAGGTGTAGGGAAAGATGGAAATCACTGGAAGCGAGATCCGAGCTTTAGGGTGGATGTTTAAACACTTCCCAGCCGAACTTCTGCAGGAGTCTTGCTAGGATCCTGAATTTCTTACTCAGATAAAATTAAGCATGGGATGTTTGAACTCATCTGTACGCATAGAGAAATAAGTTGACAATTTCACAATAATGTGAATGAACAATAACATGAAATAGTATATTGCGATACAAGTGCCGTAAGCGATGCATACGGATCGAGGAAAGAGTTTTTTCAATTTCCGAGATCCGTTATGCGCTTACGGCACGATTTTTGCATGCTATTTTTGCACGATGATTATTTATATCAATTTAATTATATTAATTGTGATATTACCTGAAAATATTATGTATATAAATTCTTGAAGATAGACGTTTCTTTCAGAAAGTGATTCGCATGTGTTTGTAGTTATGCGAACCGAATATTTGTCCTGCGGGGCCTTGTCCATAAAGGCTTGTATTATGATGTGCCGTAAGTAAATTCATAACCGCACGGAAACACTTACCGCACATAGCAACAAGATAGCGTGTGGGAATGTCAAGTTACGATCCACGGCAACAACATTCGTAAGTAGCCTACCACTAATTAGTTAATGCCCGGTTTCTACAAACTTGTGAATAACCTATGGGTAAATTACCCATGGACAAATTAGTTCCATTTAACCTACAATGGTATAATGAGCAAGGCCTTGGAGTTGTACAGTTAATTTAATTCAGAAGGCTTTGATTCTCATTGTTTAAATATTACTATTGATCCTATGAAAGGTTAAATTTTATCCAGCCATCCATGAAAGGATAAATTAACCCAAAGATTTACCCATGGACAGATCCAGCCCGAGTTTGTAGGAACATTTTTTCTGTCATTTTCATATTTACCTAGAGGACATTTATCTAGAAACTCGCCACAAGTGTAAGTGATTGCTATCTTTAAATTATTTGTGTTTGTGTGGTGTTATTCTTGTGTAAATTGTGTAAATTCTGTGCATTAGATAATTTACCCATAGGTAATTCGCGAGTTTATAGAAACCGGCCATAAGTCGTGCAAAAACGTATTACACAACCACTTGGTAAAACAATAAATGCATGTAAGAATGGTTCAACATTATAAGTTACTAATAAATGTCATATTCAGTATTATAATCCAAAGATCTTTCGTATTCAGCAACACATCGTGTTTACCGTTATTTCAATAGGCTATTACTAGTACAGTGGCGAAAATATGCATATACATTCTTAATAAGCGTGTACTAGTTGAAAAATATTAATACGCTTCACAGTGAAGTTTATCAATGAATCTTGTATGAAGTTTTGCTCTGATACGATTTTTCATACTCGAGTAAAGTTATTCAGACATACACACAAACAAGTTTATGAAATTTGTAATTCAGAGGGTTCTCAAAGGTATAATTTATGTACGCCGAAAGTTTGACATCGAATTTCAGATTTACTTTAACTATCTTGTCAATTTTATTTTAATATGTAAAATACATTTGTGACTTTATATGAGTAAACTGTGCAATTTATTTATAAGACAATAGCCTGTACATTTCTGTAATGTTTGTGGCAATAAACAATCAATCAATCAGGGTAGAATCCAATATGACATCTACCTCAAGTACCTATTGTTCGGGTAGTGAGAGTATTAAAAAAGGCCTAAGGGCGGTATTCCACTATCCAATTCATTGGACAAGAACTTCACGAAGAACTTGTCAGGCGATATTCGAATCAAAGATGCGCTATTACACTACATCCAATAGCTTTGACCAAAACCAGTTTTCTCTGTATAGGGAAAGCTTGAATTTCGAAGATTAAATCATTAAAAAATTCTTTATAATGGCATTAGTTTATTAGTTTTGTATAAATGTTTTGTAGCATAATTGCAGAAATATCTAAATGACAAGGAAGTCAGGCCGAATAGTTACTTTCTTTAAATTGAAGGTTATGTTAACGATGCCACTAGTTTAGGTTCGCTTGCAATGCCAATATTTATATCTTCTGGTATGTCGCTTTCGAAATGTGGCTTAAATAGTATAAATGCTCTGCCATGAAAGTAGTGTTTGAATGTTTTGTGATTTATAATGCGGGTCTGCTCAATAGCCTACTAAGTAAAAAATGCAGGCATACAGAAGGCTTGATTTTCGATGGTGAATCGTAAAATAGTATAAATAATGGCATAAATGTATTAGTTTGTAAATGTTTTTGTAGCAGTGACGCCGCATTTGAGAAATATCTAAATGACAAAATCAGGCTGAATCATTGTTTACATTGGTTATGTGAGACGAGTTTAGGTTAGCTTGCAGGACTTTTAAAAATATATCCCTATATTACTACTATAGCATGTAGTACCGGTACATCATTTTTGAAATGTGGATTAAGTTAAATACTGAATAATCATATATAGGCCTACTTGAAGAAAATGTGGTATCGAACTATTTTGGTGCCGTTTATTTATCAAAACAGTCTATGTTTAGCCGCCATTTTGGACCCCTATGCTATGAATGCCGAGAAATGTTTGATCCAATGTAACGACATGCAGAAAGTCTTCAAATGCTCGTCCAATACGGTTTCCTTGAAGCAACGGGCGGCCATTTTCTTTTTTCTAGACGATTTGATCAAATAACTTGGATAGTGCAATACCGACCTAACGCAGCAACAGAACAGAAAAGAACTTACAGTACATACAAATCACTTGGTTTCGACTGTAGTCAGGATTAGGCAGCGGTGCGTTTAACCAGAACGGTATTAACCGCGGGACATTATTTTAATGGATGTCGATTTCAACATCCACCCCAAACTACCAGGAGCGATATTGATGGTATTATTGAAAGCTTTGAGACAGAGATGGCAAAAGGGTCTGATATTATAGCCTAAAACATCTATCTCTATACTGATGGATAATGGCTGATTGATAAAGCCCACAGCAGAAATTGGCTTCATTTGTAGTAATGAGTTGTGGGTAGAGACCATTATGGAGGAAGATCAAACAAGTCTACTTCTCTCTCACTCTCTTTCTGTGAGGATTAAAGTACTTTTAGAGATGCATCAAAGAGCAGAGATTTTTCTTTCTCTTCGCTTGCAACATCTTTGTAACGCAAAGAAAAGTTCGTATCGTCATGGAATTTAGATTTTTTTCGCCTTGAGTTTCTCTACTAGTATCTTCAGTACCTGGAACTTCATTTCTTAAATTCATATTTGGTTTTTGTTATTAAATACCGTGTAGTTGCCTGAAATTTTTTATCAACTTACCTAAAAACTGTTCAAGTTTCGAGACAAAAGGTTTAAAAATGTAAATTACGGGAAATAAGCGAAAGAGAAGTGACAGGAGTATATTTCAAGTGCCAATTGAATCAACACATACACGTTTTTCATCATAACTCAAAAAGTATTGAAGATATTTTGTTATTCTTTTCACGAAATTAAAGAGGAAACCCCATTAAATTATATAGAAAAAATAATCACTTATTTTTACTTCCTGTTATACATGACCCCATAGTTTACACTCCAAATTTAAATTAGAGAATCTCACCAAATTCCCCGTCACTTTCACGTTTAAGTATTAATTGGTGGTGCACGAGTGGCTACAGCGGTGTCGAAGCACTTCCTATCCGATGGCTTAAGTGCGTTTAGGAGGGGACTAAGTAGAAAAATAATGTACAAGCAAACATTCTTCCTGCAGTAAAATAGTGGGAAAAAAATTAATTGCTGTTTTCATTTGATTCTCTCTCGTATTATAACTTATACGGCCGTGCTAAAGCTATAGGCCTAACGTACATGTTCAATAAACATTTTTGCAAGACGTAACTAATTAGTGGTACTTACGAATATTGTTGCCGTGGATCGTAACTTGACATTCCCGCAAGCAATCTGGTTGCTATGAAAACAAAAGCAATCTCCGTTCGGTAAAAATTACAAAAAGCACAAGTGCCGTAAGTAAAATCATCATGGAAAACCGGAACCAAGGCCCCCTAGTTTGTGGCAACTTTAACGGGACAAATATTCGGTTCCCATAACAACAAACACATGCTAATCACTTTCTGAAATATTATCCATCTTGAATAGTGTATATACATAATATTTTCAGCTAATATCTCAATTAATATACATAAATTGATATAAATAATCATCGTGCAAAAAATAGCATGCAATACTCGTTCCGTAAGCGCATAACGGATCTCGGAAAATTGAAAAAACTTGGCGCAAGCTCCTCGTTTTTTTAAACTCTTTTCTCGATCCGTATGCACCGCTTACGGCACTTGTATCGCAATATACTATTACAACATAATTAATTTTCAGTGCATTCGGTGAAATCGGCATGTATTTTTAAGCACTTGTTACGCGATTATGAACCGCTATATAATGGTGAACCTAATTATTTAGCTAAATTCCGGTTTCTTTAATGGTTTTTGTCAAAAAGAGGGAAAGTGTGAGAGTTCCACAAGGGATTACTTTAGTTAGAGTATAATTTTCGCATAAATAAACAAATATGATTAACGGTATATTCAGAGTGTAACACCGAGGAATCATAGTTATTCCAGAGTTTGGGCTCCCTTCTGAAATAGCTCTAGAGGGACTTAGTTCTGAGGTAAATACTCTTGTCAAAGAATCGATGTGTAATTCAGCTGCCCTGATCCGAGCTCACGATTAACGTTCAGGGTACACCGGTCCCAGTTTAATTTCAGGCTTGGATGCCCCACACAGAATTGCGTTCATTTCAAAGCCTGTTTACATTTTACCACTATACCACAGTGGAGTTGTACAAACAGGCAGTCTGTTTGCCACCTACAGTAGGCCTACTCAAATATATATTTACACCAGTCACAAGACTTTCACTACCCTTATTGCAGATAAATAAGCAAAGTTCACTTTCTCTACTCGTATCTTAGTATTACAAGTACAGGAATAATTGCTTCGACCCTGAAAATTAGATTTACAGTTTTCACCTTTAATACGCTTACAAAATCATTTCTTCTATAGGCTCGGTAAGTCCTAAATGCTTTTATAGTATATTGCGATACAAGTGCCGTAAGGCACGTTTACGGGACGAGGAAACAGATTAAGTTTTCGAGACCCGTAAATGCCTTTACGGCCCGTGTGTTGCATGCAATTTTTTGCACGACGGTTACTTATATCAATTTAATTATATTAATTGTGATATTACCTGAAAATATTATGTGTATACATTCTTGAAGAGAGATGTTTATTTCAGAAAGTGATTCGCATGTGTTTGTTGTTATGGGAACCGAATATTTGTCCTGGGGGCCTTGTTCATAAAGGCATGTATTATGAAGTGTATCGTAATGAATTATGACGTAGCGCAAGGACCGTAAGTAATTTAACCTCATCGCAACGCCCTTAGCAACACGATTGTGTGGGAATGTCAACATACGATCCATGTAAACAACTTTCGTAAGTAACACTTACTAGCTAAGGAGTGCAAAAAATTTATTCTACAATCACAGGTGTCTTAAAGTTTACCAAAAAATCAAGAAAACATGAATTAATAATGCGAAAAATTATTAATAATAAATTATAATAAAGTGAATTATAGCAACTACTGTGTACACCGCTGTGGCGCAGGGGATGCGTTCGCTTCTTTCACGTTGTGGTTCCGGGGTTGATCAAGATACCTAGGTGGGTTTTTTCCGGGGTTTTCCTCATCTATAAGACAAATGTCGGGTAATTGTAGGCCCTTGTGATTCCAGGATATCATCTCTCCGTCTCTATCACCTTCATCCCATCCTCGTCTTGTTCATAGTGTGTGCGAATGGTGTGTCTCGTCCTAGGTGTTCGTGTTGTCTCCCCCGGGAGGGATGGGCGCCGCTTAAACGTTTCTACAATGGGAAAGGTAAAGCCAAGGAAAAGAAGAACAAGAAAATAGTAACTATTGTGATTAGACTGTTATAAAATTATTAATATTATTATTATTATTATTAAACCCATTACTGAGGTCATATAGAATACTGACTTTGTAGTAGAAACTAACATTATAGAACCGGTCCATGTTATCCACAAAATAAACTGGAACTTTGTGATCACTCTGTATATATTTAAGCATTTCTTATGTGACTATGAAGTGTGCTAGGGGTATAATTACATTGGTTGTAAGAGCATACACTTTGGATTATAGGTAACTAAAATTTTAAATTGTATTTTGGCATTGAAACAATAGTTCGTATAAAGAAATGTGTCTGAACTTTGAACCCCATTTTTGGTATTAATATTTGGTATTAAGATTTCATAAATTAAGAAGAATGTTTCATAAATGAATAAGAATGTTTTATAAATTAAGAATAATATATTATTTCTCTACCATTTCGTTGCAAAATTATCCATTTCAGGATTTTTTTTTTTATAAAAACAGTAACTGATGACTGATTGATTTTCTATGACAAAACTTCTAGGGAAATCCGGAAAGTAATTAAATTGATTAAATTGCTTTGCTCTTTGCCTTTCCTATCAGCCGGTTCTATAAGAGTTAACACAGACTACAATTTGTATACATTCCGATGTTACAACACATCCATTTGCAATCTTTCAGAAATCTTACTCAGTTGGTGCATAACCATTCTACACAGAGAAACATTGGGTTTTCTACATTTCATATCTGAATTTCTACACGAGGTATTCCAAGTGGTTATGCGGGCCCTAGTTTGCATACCAAAACTCTCACTGGCTACCGACGAACTTTTGTCTCATTGGTCCTTGAAGCACAGGCTGGACAACTGCTGTATTAATGCGCCAATGCTACCGGAGTGTTGCTGGCAGAAACTATATTCACTGACTCTAAATAAGTAGCAGTTATGTCAGGAATACGTAAAAATCCTGGGCACGGAGTCCTCCGGGAGGGACTTTAAGTTGGGGGCCCGTGACGTAGATTTACGGCACGTAAAAGAACTCCAAGCCTAAATTAGAGCCTCTGGACAAAATTTCTCGGCCCTTTCACGTCCAAGTGATACCTTAGTTTCCGGAGAGTATTCAGGGGCGATGGGCTTGACACTTGTCCCTCTGCCCTCTCTAGGAAAATAAGCGTAACAAAATTCACATAGGTACAGAAACCTCCGCTTGGAGGCCCTACGCCCCAACAAGGGGGCACAGGATTAGAGAGAGAGAGAGAGAGAGAGAGAGAGAGAGAGATGTTAGGAATAGTAACATTAGTGTTAGTGGCATGTAGAGCTAGGGTTGGTGACATGCTAGGAATATTAATATTAGTGTTGATAGCCATCAAGTTTACAGCCCTGTTTCTGGATCATAAGACCTAATGACTCCCTCCCCTCCCGCATCTGAGCAGACGATTCTCATGAATACGCATCACTTCATAGTGCCATTTTTGGTTAATTTTGTGCGAACTTCTTAGCGACTTTACTTATATTTAAATACAAGAAAAAAAAATGCCTATATATGGATTCTATGGGCTTCAGAGAACAAGATAAAGTGAAATTTGACCATTTTGCGTATAAAAATTAAGAATAAAAAACCAAGATATCAACTACATAAACCCTGAACCATTTATCTGAACTATCCTATTCGTTTTATTTAAACCTAATTACCACTTTTAATCACTGCATTTATACCCTTCCACTCTATATACTGTCCAGTTTTACTGGTCGAAGTGTCAAAGCTTCGCAAGGATTTATTAAGTGCCAGTATGGTACTTTATGAGATTGTGTGGTGGACGAAAAAATGTCCGTCCGTCTGTCCGTGTGTCTGTACGCACCATAACTCAAATACGCTTTTTCAGATTTTCATGAAACTTGGAAAACACATTTATAATGTCCATGGGAAGAACCCTATTGATATTGAACCAAATCGGTTCACCGGTACCGGAGTAATGCCCAATTTAGTGCCTATTTTAATAGATTATGGCGCCTTTCTATTAGAAAGGCGCCATCACTCAAATACGCTGTATCGGATTTCCATGAAACTTGGTATACCCATTTATGACGTCCATAAGAAGTGCCTTATTGAATTTGAACCTAATCTGTTGACCGGTACCGGAGTAAAACCCAATTTAGTGTATATTTTAAAGACGCGGTAACTCAAATACGCTTTACCGGATTTTTATGAAACTTGGTATACACATTTATAATGTCCATGGGAAGACGTCTATTCATAATGGATAAAATCGGTTGACCTGTTTCGGAGTAATGCTCAATTTAGTGTCTATTTTATGGTAATATACGTATTCGAAAGAATTTATAAAAAAAATGAAAATCAGTTATCTTGACAACATAGCCTATTGTTTTACTGTGATCTTATAAGGCCTTGGAAATTAAAATACAGGTAGCTATGACAAAAAACATATTGATTTACATGCGCTTATCCAACTAGACCGTTAAAATGACCCAGGTAGCCGAGATGGTAGACCTTTCTTCTTCCGTAAGCCCTGCTTAATGAATAAATCTGGAGCTTAACTTGGAAATCAATTTAAAAAAAAAAAACACATTCTGCATATCATAATTGCAGTCATAACTGATTTAAAAAAACATACTGGCACTTTGTTGCATCAGTTTACCTGATTTTATTATTTGTAGGCCTAGTTAAATTGTGTTAACCTGAGGATAATCTAATGAAACTATGCAGCCTCAATAAAGATGACGATAGAGGCAATTAATAGTAAACAAAACAGCTTCTAAGTAAGAAGTATAGTCTGATAACTTAATTGTAAAGTTTACTGAAGAAACTCACACGAGATTGCATGTTACTCAGCACTTCACTCTTTTAATTTCACCCTTGTGATCGAATTTCTCCTCCAAGGAGTAATATTTCCCGTCCTTAAGGGCGGACAACGTAAGAGGAGCTACTTTACGATATTGCCTCCAGCACATTACATTCTCTCTACCAACTTAAATTTCGAACACAAAGAACAGTGGACAAATACGTGTTCTTGCACATAAACTGGTTTCTTCAAGCTGATAGCTCTGAGAAGATATACCTTCCTTAATACAAGTAAGAATCAGCTTGAAAAATTTTATGTCATAACCGGGATTTGAACACGGATCTTCGGCTTAACGCGCCGATGCTCTACCATTGAGCTGTTATGACATAAAATTTTTCAAGCTGATTCTTACTTGTATTAATATCCCAGACATGGATTTAATGTCTATTTCCTTTCCTTCCACTTAATATACCTTGCTTCTTATCCGCCTCATTGTCATCAAATTAAAATTTACTAAGAATATGGAAATTCATCGTAACAGTATAGGATCGTCAGAGATTATGTCCCGAGATGGCATTAGAAAAAAGTTGTTGCTATAGTAACAGTAAATTGTGCGTCCTTAGCCTAATGCCAGGTGCAACCGACATCGGTTATACTCAGCCGTTATGTAACGACTTTTTTGCACGACTTAACTAATTAGTGGTACTTACGAATGTTGTTGCCGTGGATCGTAAGTTGACATTCCCACATGCAATCTTGTTGCTGTGTGCGGTAAGTGTTTCCGTGCGGTTATGAATTTACTTACGGCACATCATAATACAAGCCGTTATGGACAAGACCACCAGGACAAATATTCGGTTCGCATAACAACAAACACATGCGAATCACTTTCTGAAATAAACATCTATCTTCAAGAATGTATATACATAATATTTTCAGGTAATATCACAATTAATATAATTAAATTGATATAAATAATCATCGTGCAAAAAATAGCATGCAATACTCGTTCCGTAAGCGCATAACGGAGCTCGGAAATTGAAAAAAAAAAACTATTTCCTCGATCCGTATGCATCGCTTACGGCACTTGTATCGCAATATACTATTACGGGCATTAATTTTTCAGATTAGATGTGTACTAGCGTTAAAAGGCGTTATTTAACTGGGGTTTGCTGGCAGTTGGTTACCCAACTCAGCAGTTAATTATATTTTGCAGGATTTGAAACTGAGGGACTGTTGTGAGGAAAGAAACCCAGAGTTGGGCGAACCATGAACGAGTCGTTCATAACTAGGGACCGGATTCTTAGGTTTTTACCTATTTTTTTCCTTGATACCAAAACAAAAAGCGCTCATACACTTTTTCGAATCATGTCCATAGGATTCACCCACATTAATTCTGTGACACCTAAAAATACCTAAATGGGGTATAAAAACCTAAATAAACCTAAACGGGATATAAAACCTAAAATATTTAATTTAGGCTACTTTTCTTTGTCTTTTTTGTTTGTCAGTTGAGGAATCGATATTTTGCGGAGAGACAATAATTTTTGTCGGGATGAAATTAATACCACCAGCGTTTCGTTCAACCCATTGTCGTCTAGGATCAGCGGCGTAATTACGGGGTGGCAAGGAGTGGCAGTTACCACCCCCAGAATTTCCAAACCCCTCTTTTTACCACCCCAAAAAGTTTTAAAAATGCTTAAACTACATCATTTTAACACCAAATTTTTAAAAAATTTCCATACCCCCAGACAGACCTTGCCACTCCAGTTAAAAAGCTGAAATTACGCTCCTGTCTACTAGGAGGACAGTAGGATGGACAGTATCAAGAGAGGATGTGTAGAGTACCGGCGTATTCCTTTTAAAATATTCGTACGAACAATCATTTTTGCCGTGTATAAACAAGGATAGAGATTTCTGTGTTTTAAAGCGTTTGTTTCCCTTAACCTTTAGTACTGTCTTGTTATTCACATTGAGTGGTCACACTGTGCTTTAAGAAGACGTGTTAATTATGTAGCACATTCAAATTCACTAAACCAATTATTCTACCCGAAAATGATATTTTGGACAAAAAACCTAACAAAAAAAACTATTTCACCTAATGGAAAACCTAAAACAGTGTTTTTAAAAACCTAAAAATCCGGTCCCTATTCATAACCAACTGAATCATTGTACCGAACGAACGACTCGTGATTCAGTTAAAGAAATGATTTCAGCTGCTACCCTCAAGGTCTCAGGATCATTCCGTGTTCGATAATAATCGATATCACATCGATCTCATAATGGAAAACAGTTTCGAAATGAGTATCATTATGACGAAGTTACGTCACATGTAATAAGCGTATATTATAGAATGGTCGAACAAAGATTATTTCAACTTTTTTATAAATATAAATTTCTAGGGCAAAGTTAGTTAAAATCACAGACAAATCAATTCACTATAGTAACTATAATGTTAGAAAAGAAAATACGGGCACTCTAGTTTTTAGGTAGATCTCGAAGAAAAATCTACATATTGCAATCGATACCATGTCATGACTTTCGAAAAATTCTTTCATATCTTTACGTTCCATGCCTCCCTAAGTATGAAACCACCATCCGTTCAAAAAAACTTGTTGTGATATTTATATATATGTATATTTATATCTTTACACGCTAGCGGCCGTAATTTTGAAGATATTTGAACCAAATTTCATTATGTTATTTCTAGGCCCAATAGTTCGGACAAGTTCGTTAATGAGCAAAATTTGCCCGAAGGAGGGGGTTGAAGTTTTGAAAAATTTATATCTCGGCCCCTATGAAGTATGGAGGGAAACTTTGTTTGAATAAATTAGAGTACTCCCTATGGAGTTCAGAGTGACACCAACGATTCGGGGGATTTGGGGGTGCGAGTGGGGGTGGAGGGATGGAAATTCGAAATTTTTGAAACCATGTCTTGTGGGGTATCGTTGAAACGCTCTTGATGATTACTCTACAAATCAATAACTACTTTCTCGATAGCTCTCATATAAGGCTATATTTGAATGTTTGAAAAAGTGCTCTTTCCTCTTTCTTGCAGTTATTATTGCGGGTTTGTCATGCCAAGGCTAAAGAAGAAGAGTGCTGCGCAGCGACAATAAATTAAACCAAAAGCACTTCGAAATCTACCTCAGCCTGTAGACCTGCCTAAAGGGATTTTTTAAAGTGCGGAAGCCATAACTGGAGAAGAGGAAGAAGAAGTGAAATAATTATTATAGTCACGACTGTGTAATGCTATGTGAATTTATTTGACAGTAATTTACTGTTTAATCAGTGCTGCAATCGCACTAACTACCCGTTTAAAATTCCCTCACCAGGGAGACAAAAATATATACTGCAGCGCCCCTGGCGGTAATAAGAGGGGTGATTGATGCTAATTACTGGCAATTTGATAATCCACAGTAACACAGTAATCTGTTTGTAATACGGCTCGGTATAGATACAATATAAACTGTTTTTATATCAATTGATATTTCTCGTCGAAAATATAAAACAATTCAGCTCATAGGGTGGGTTTCGTTTTTAAGGATTAATTAGGCATTTTAAAACACGACCCAGCCTGCAGTTTTACAGTGACTAATATATCCACTTTTATCTTGTAAACAAACTCGCTTCTCTGGTTGGCGGCTCTGCCCCCCAAAACCCCACTGAGGTTTTTTTTTTTTTTTTTTAAATTGAACTAACATTGTATCGGAGATAGGGTCCATGCATTTATTACTGCCTTATATCCTATTACTGTTTAGCCATAATAAATCTAAAAAAGTCCGGGAAGAATTCAGGATTTTTTCGGGGTAAAAAAATAAAATTAAATCTTTTTGGAATTTCTCCGTCGGTTACAAACTAAAAGGTATAGTCTGCCAAATCTCATGTTTCTAGCTCATCTGGAAGTGGATAAACATTAATGGTTTATTCTATAGAGTAAATTTCTACTTATTTTAATTTAAATGGATATGATACAGGATGAAATAGCGAGGATGATTCAAGGTATGTAAGTATCCAAATCGGCATTTGCCTTTACTTCTGGGGAAACCATGATAACCCCATGTCAAATTGGCTGGCTAAGGGATTTGAACCTGGGACCGCCCGAATGCGCGTCCAAGACGTTACCATCTCGGCCACCTCGCTTGGTTAACGGAAATAAAAAAAACAAACAAACAAACAAACAAACAAACAAACAAACAAACAAAAAAACAAAACAAACAAACAAACAAAAACAGTGTGTTGCAACTTCCAAAGCCCTATCTGAACACTGCAAAGCATATCGTTGTCATGGGAACTGAACAGAGAGAGACTTTAAAGTGCATCCGACATTTTGAACGTTTTTAGGGGTAAAGATTTAAAAATTGAACTTTTCGGAATTTTCCCATCGGTTACAGCCTAAAAGCTATCAGTGTGCCAAATTTCAAGTTTCTAGCTCATCTGGAAGTGGGTAAACATTAGTGAGTGAGTGAGTCAGTCAGTCAGTCAGCCATGTGGATAAATAATACAGGGATGTATTTGAAACAAAAATATCGTTTATTGTAATTGTCTTTACAACATTACTGTTTTAGCTCTTCATGTATCTTGTACCCTATTTCAGATAGCCTTAAAAAATCGAAAATGAATACGAGTAAACTATTCCCTAAGTAAGTTTTGCAGAGAATGAATAGGCCTTATACCCATCTTATTAGGCATGGACAGAAGTATTGAATTTACATTGATATCAAAATTGATAACCGCTTTTGTCAAATAACGAAATAAGTTTTCATGAAAATGACCCATCGTATTTTAGTTATAGACGCCAAATTTTAGGGATGCCAACACAAGTCCAATGAAATCTACAGTCAAAAATAGAAGTAAATACAATGCACCGTTTACCCGCCTACACAAACAGACAAACATAATTCGAAAAACTTTTTCAGCTTCTAGGTATCATGAAAAACGTTTACCTGATGCAATCGATTTCGACCACTTTCTCTATACCACATGGTTTTATTTAACACGAAAATGTAGACGTAATGGGTCTATTAGAATCGCACCAATCTAAAAATCACAGAACTTTTGTAAATATTAATCACATGTTTCCATTAGAATAGTTTCATTCTTCACAGAAATGTCTCTATTTCCTGTTGATACTTGGGAAGGAAATAGGCACCCGTCTTGAGTTCTATTCTTCTCGTACATTTTATAAAGGCTTGTTCGTTGCCTTAAAAGGAAATTTAATTTTAAAAACTTTACCCTTGGATTAAAGAAGAAAATAACGGAAGAACACTTTGAAGTTTTAATCCCGTATATTCGGTTTTAATTTGGTTAAAATTAAATTTTCACGACTCAAGCACTTAAGACAAACTCCCTCTCAGCTGTCTGGTATAGTTTATGTTTTCTGCAGTTGTATTTATGCAGGTATTTTAAATGTTAAGGGTGTTACACTTCATTTTTCCACGTCCAAAAATTCACCACTAGGTTATTTAAAGAAATAAGTGTAGTAAAACACCAATAGTTTATTTTTTAGGTGAAATATTCTCAAAAAAGATTGAGAGGTAAACTTGAAGTTTCTATAAATTTCGATTTTAGGTTTTCTTTATAATAATTAGATAATTAGCGCCAATTTCAGTAACAGAGGTTAAATTTTTTATCACTGTCAATCATATATTAATGCAGGGGCTGCTAATCTATGTTAAGAAGAGTGTTAAACACATCATCCAAGACTGCACACAATCTCTTCTCTATATATATAAAAGGCTTTGTCCTGACTGACTGAATGAATGACTGACTGACTGATTGACTGAATGACAGGAATCAACGTACAGCCTAAACTATAACAGGTAGAGACTTGGAATTTTGACAGTACCTTCGTTGCATAATGTAGGTGCTCACTACGAAAGGATTTTGAAAAATTCTGATTCTAAATGCCAAAAATTAAATGTTTTTGAAAGTACTTAATCCCTTTTTACATATAATTATCAATTCCAAATCACAGAATATAATGTTGCCAAATGGTATCAGGTGGGCTTGGAAAAAACAAATGAAATGCACTTTTGATAAACAAGAGAAGTTATCAAAATAATTCATGTTGTAAATAAATATTACAGAATGAAATCCACTAAAATAATGGAATCACATAACTTTCTCTACCCTGGACATAGAGAAAACAAAACGAGGTATGGTAATGTGTATATTATTATATTATATCGCAGGTTTTTGGAGAGAAAAGTATGAAAGTGATAATGCTTCCTGTTTAATTTCATCTCCAAAACGGTTTTATGGTAACATAAGAGTGGGAAATTTCCCGCCTCGATATTACAATTTTATGTTACTGGAATTTCTGTTTCTTCTTATTTAAACCTCTACCAGGCTTGCTGTGCACTGTACAAGCGATGGGATGCAAAATTCTAGATCCTCTATGAGCCATAAAAAACTATATCAAGCGTTTTCTGAGGGAATAGTTTGAGTGTAATAAGTCGTTCTTCCTATTTCAAATTATAAACGCCTATATAAGGACCTAGAATTTAAAATTGAAAATCCTTCATAAGTTAATTTCCAATTACAAAATACAAAACCCGGGCGACGCCGGGTCTTTTAAGCTAGTAGGCTATAACCACAACGACAACAGTTCTTCAAGACTCAATTCCAAGTATAGAAAATGTCCTTGATTGCTATAAAGTGATAAAATTCCCCAAGCCAACTGGACTAAGGAATACAATTTTATAAACTTAAAAATATAAAATGGAAAGGTAGAGTCAGACTGAAAAATTCAATGCCATAGCCGGGATTTGAACCAGGTTCTTCGGCTATGAAGCTCGGGCCTTAAAGTACTTAGGGTTGTAAGTCGCCCCTGGGTTATCTCATATTTAGAACGCCTGGTGGTACACCACGATATGTAAGTCAGTTGGAGAATTTAACGTGTACCAGCATGTTGCTATGGTAGCTCAACTGGTAGAAAAGCGGCACGAAGAGCCGAAGATCCTGGTTCAAATCCCGGCTATGGCATTGGATTTTTCACTCTGATTCTACCTTTCCACCTTAGCCTACACACGGCCAGTTCGAAACAATTATCATTCCATTAAATATACAGTGAGTTCATTTTATGAGGAAACCTCGCATCACTGCCGCATTGCCGCGCTAGCATTGTACAAAGCATAGACCCTACAAGCGGTTAGTTGCTTCGGTGTCTTTTAGTGTCTTGCAGTGAGACGCTTGTCTATTGTTGTGTGTTACGTAAGACAATAATCGAAAATGTATACGGTTGAACAGCGAATTTATTTGGTGGAATGTTACTTATTGAGAAATAACCATAGAAGGCGCGTTCGGAGATTTTCTCGTAAATATCCTGACTTTACCATCCGTACAAAATGGTGAGTAATAAGCCTCTACATGTAGGCCTATTTTGATAATAAATTGGTTGAGTTATTCTATTTTGTATTGTTTCTAAAGTCTTGATTTGCCGATTTGCCGGTAGTAACGGAACACGGTCCCGGCCGGTGCAAGCGCAACAGCAGGGAAAGTGTGAGCAGGAGCAACGCTGTTAAAAAGTTTCCGCATAAAATGGATTCCCAGTATAATGTTTTAATGTGTACAGGTTATGAAAGCAATAATGTAAATCATGAATGGATGGTATACAATTATTTAACGACGGGGACGTACTGCAACTTATGCGCACATAAATGCCATCGACCTGAGCCGGGATCGAACCCGCAACCTTGGGCATAGAATGTAAATCATGAATCTCGCGATATGCCTTACTGAAGTTAAAACGACTATGAATAAATAAATATATATATATATATATTTTAATACGGATAGTATTGATTAATTAAAGCAAGGTTCAAGTTTTGGGCCTTTTTTTCTTCTTCTTTTTTAAAGAAAAATACTTACTTGGGATAAAATTCGATAGTTGACGATTTATATAAGAGCTTATACTACATCCTGTATGTGATAATAAAGCAAGCAATTAGAGGTGTCAGATGGGACGGAAAATAAATTATTATGCTTGGCAGTGAAGTGCGACTGGAGAGGTAATGTTCCCACAGAGTGGAGAAGAAAGAACATGACCAACTCGAGAAATATGGATCGCCACTAGAGTCTAGTACCAACTTCATGAGAAATATTGCCCTTCAAGTATTTACTGCTCTGTAAGTTATGTCGAGAGAGAGCTGTAAAATAAAGCAGAGAGATAAATGAGAAACTTAACAACTTGCTAACTAAGTTCATTACATCAGTTTATACTGCCATTATCTGCATTCAAATGTTCTGTTTCCTTGCCGGTAGTTTAAAAAAAAATAGAGTAGGCTAACTTTATACTATTAAAGAGCTTGAACACCGAGGGAACGAATTCTGAATGGCTAGAAACAATAATGATAAGTAGAATTTCTATTAGACTAGCAGGTGCCCTCGGCTTCGGCCGCAATAATTAATTCGAAGATTAAAAATTAAGAGCAAAATAATTCAAACATATTTATTAACACTTCTACGCGAAACATTCATATACTAAACGATTAATATATTTAATAAAACAGCCAAAAATCCGGTTTTGAAGTGAATTCCACGATTAGAAAGCGTCACCTGGATAAAAACTACCTCAGATTCGTGTTCTTTGGCCCAGAAAACCCCTGCATGTTCGTCCATTTAAGCCTATATCCATTATTCCTCTTCCGACTATGTTGAAAATGTCAAATGTCTGCGGGCCTTGGCATTATAAACAAATGAATCGACAGGGTGGGCTTATAAAATAAAGCTATTCTTTTATTTCCAAATCGTGACAAAAGTAGGCAAAGCCAACTACAAATGATTTGACAAATGAAATGTATTACTGAAATCTGATGCTTGGATAGTTTTCTGCCAGTTTTTCACTCATAACTCGCGAACGAAAGCGAAAATAAAAAATCCGGCTTCGAGGTGCACGTACTGTATGCTATAACTTACATTAGACTGGAATTGATGCAGTCACGTAAGGATGTTTACGTTTATGTTTATTAGTGGTAACAAGATTTTAGTTTATTATTGCAACTTTAAACGTAAGAGTTTGAGAAATGTTATTACTCATCTGTTTGTGTAACCCCTAGGCTTCGTTACCATGGCTACAAGACACGAAGTGTTAGTAGGAAACCTATGTGCTCACCTCAGAAAGAGACCATGAGTGAAAGTCATTGTGACAGCCTGCCCGACCCAATTATGTTAGCTAGTCCGGCCCCATTTCCGACCCCTTATAAATGTTTTCTAACCATAGTTGGAACTATGTCTGAATGGTGGAAGGACAATAAATAAAGAAATAATGTTTTCCCACCTTGAAAATCAACAAAATGCACCTTAACTATCTGGAAAAGGTATTTTAAATTGGCGGCTCTCAAGGGCCTGGGAAGTCAGTTTTTAAAAAATATTAAATTAGTATACTTTCCTTCAGGCCATTTTTTCAAACTCCTTTGAAATGAATGCTTTCCGAACTATTGTAGTTTTGGGCACGAAGTTTTATGTAATTTTGAATCGTAAATTTAAAAATGAAAATAATTTCACTTGTACTTTAGAATAGAATTCGAAAAACGTGTAGGTAATTTCGTATAGTAGCGGAATTCAGGCTCTTTTGGTTGGCAACAATTTGTTTGGAAACCCGCTGGCACAATCCTGTCTAATACAATACTTGAGCTAGTGATTCCATGTAGACCGTATTCTATCGAGAAATTAATAGAAGTGTGGCCTTGCTCGGTTGCCTAGCAAACTGGGTAAGAAGTGCATCGCCTATCTCCTACAGTTCGCCTTTCCAAATGAAACGAAGGGAATTTCTCAAAAAGGTAGCATTTACAATGACCATAAATAAGTCTCAAAGACAGCCCTTATATAAGTAGGAATATACTTCCTGAACCTGTTTTTGGCTATGAGCAAATCTATGTTTTCAAGAGTAAGAAGTTCGCAAAAGTGATGGTATTGGATATTCCAGAACAAGGAATGTCACTTAAAGTTTCAGAGAGGGTATTTACACGTTATGTAGTATACAATTAAATATTTCAAGATTGATTGAGGGAATGGTCTTACGAAAGTCTTTGGTTGCTTTTCAAATATGACCTTCGGATTAAACAATTACCCAGGACAAACGAACGTTAATTAGCAGATACCTCTTTTCTTTTTTCTTTTTTCCATAAATGGAATTTAATCTAGAAATCCGGAATTCTATGACGGGCCGACCAAGCCAGTATAATAATACATGAAAAGCAGGAACTGTGCCAAAATGTGCCGAAATTGTACAAATAATTGACTAACGACATCTATTAAAGAAAAACGCGAGCGGAGCCGAGAATTCAGCTAGAAATTAAATTATAAAAATAAGCTTCGATTATTTTAAATTTTATATTCCACAACCACGTAGAAAGAGTTCGTGTACATATTAGATTTAAAAAGTGTAGCACTTACCGAATATTTGAAAGTGTGTGTGCTTGAGAATTGCCTCTTACCTATAAACAAAACAGACAATATATTAGCACTTGTATGTAAATAATAACATTATGAACTTGTATTACATATTTCAGAAAACTAGAGGATCACAAGAAGCTTAGTTACTATTTCATGTTCTGGAATACTCAGGCATTAAAAGTAACCTTTGTTGAACACTTTAAAAAGCAATGAAACAAAATAAACACTTATGCAAAATAATTAGTTCTACGGTTTACTTTTCTACATGTTTTCTTTTTTCATATTACAGATTTTATAAGGCAAATATCATTGAAGAATTTTCTGTCGGTTGGTTAAAATTTGAGATTGCAAATGGCAGTGTATAATTTGGAGAGAGCCCTGAAGAATATTGATAGCTATTTCTTTTGAAGTTTTCATAGCTAATTCTTTTAAATTGCTTGAAGGTAGTGCACTGTAACGCTGGAAAAAATGGAAATTTTATTATTAATTTATACAGAATATGTATAACAAGTTGGAGGTGTCACTGTGGACAAAGTGAATGTTTGAATGTTTGAATGTTTTTATTAGTAGTCATTAACATCAAGCAAGATGTTCTGGACATTGTCAAGATAAAATACAATACAAATTACAATACAGTCTGCTAGAATTACAATAACAAATTAAAAGATATTTAAAATACCAGAACTGCATTCAAAGTACTCATTAACATTGTAAAATGGGTTTTGAGCCAGCCATTTAAACACTTCATCTTTAAAATAACTGAAAGATACAGTATTTGCCCTTTGGGGCAGTTTATTAAATAATGACACAGCCATCTGATCAAAAGAGTTCTTGGATTTTGTTAATCTGACAGGAGGCCCAAGAAGCAAGTAATTGTTTCTTGTAGAATAATTGTGTATCTGGGTCCTGTTTACATGGTTTATAAGATTTTTCTTTACTCGTAGAAGACAATAATAAATATACACATTAATAACAGTTAAAATATTTTCACTTATAAACAGTGGTCTACAGTGAGCAAGGTAAGCAGACCCGGTCAATATGCGCAAAGCCATTTTTTGTAGCTTAAGTACCTTAGGTATAGCATTACTGTTACCCCAGATACAAATACCATAGGTTAAAACACTGTGGAAAAATGCATAGTATGCATATTTCAAGTATATCTTTGGAATCTGAGTCTTCAGATGTCTAAGTAGATATATCACCCGTGAGAGTTTAGCACAGATGTTGTCAAAGTGAACCAAACAATAACTTTTTGGAAAGTAAGAAAATTTAACTTATTAAAATTCCCTTTGACAATATTGGCTATCACAAAGGGTAGGCCTATCGTAGTATATAATAAAGGGTATTCGTTTTTGTTGTAGTTTTGAACTATCGTTATTAAGATTTCTTTAATGCATAATTTTTATTTATTTATTTAATAATAATAAACATTAGAGGTAGAAAACTCAATTACAATGTTCAAGACAAAAATACAATCCATTTATATAACATAATAAAAAAAATGTATAATAATGTATAATGTTAAAGTGACATATGTAATATAAAAATAAACAGATAAATAAATTGAGACGAAGTCTTAAAAGGGGACAGTTTCAATAAAATCGATCAACCTGGTCTAGGAGGATACTGAGGGAATCCAACTTTGGGGAATAGTAAGTAGCAGGCTCTAAAAACGAAACGAGGCTTTGCACTGGAGTGTAGCCCTATTCCATTAAGCCTCCCTTTTAAGGATGAATTACGAGTTGAGGAAATGCTAAGAAGCGGGTGTGTTGAAGAAATTAAGTCAATGAGGGAGTGGAACTGAATCGCTTGGAAGATGAAGTATTTAACTAACACAAGAGCCGCAATTTCCCTACCACTTATTAGTTACCAGAAAATGCCCCTGGTCTTCGCGCACGTGATGTACATTGTGTGGGATGGGTTTTATAGTCCTATAATATCTAATCTACAAGAAAAAAGAACGAATGGCAATTCTTACAATGCAGTGAAGAGTAACTCATCAAGTTTCATTACATTTAGCGCAGTTCGATGTGTCTTCCGTTTGTTGCATTACGCACATCTAATTAATATCAAAATTCTTGCCACACACGAATAAGCATCATCAGGTATAACAGATTGGACAGCTTCTCTTAGTCTCTCTTTCATAAGATGGATGTTCTTAACATAACACTAAACATAAGTTTTTTGATGTAGCCTATCCCACAGGTAAAAATGGAAAGGCCTCAGGTCTGGTGATCGTAGTGGTCAATGCAGCCACCTACCGCTGTCACATCCAAAAATTTATGAACAATATTGTAGTAGTGTGGAGAGGACCATCTTTATGAACATAAAGCATAACCACCACGACTATCTATCTTCAAACATGAATGTGTTTTATGTTCATGTCAACGACATTATCTGTAACGGAAGTACGAAAAGTATGGACAAATGAATGTAGAAACCACGGCTTTAGTAGGCATACTGGCTTACGCCATTCTTGATATTGAGTAGAAAGGTCTTTGACTACAATGTCGTCAGATGTTTGCTAAATAATTTTAAAATATTAACTACCGGTACATAATACGCTATAAGGTCCGAGAAACGAGTATTGAGTACATAAATTCAGAGCGCACTAGATTTAGTTACCGCAGCACGCACAAGACGTTTCACGTCTCCGACACAGCCTACCCGACTAGTTAAGGATGTCCATTGTACTATCAGATCGATTAATATTGATCAGTTGAGTATCGATAAGCTTCCTCACTGATGGGAGTTGTCGACAGTTTTTACGAACACGGCACAGAATCATTATTTTGCAATACTTGTGCGGTGTGACTCGAAGGCCTGAAGCACTTTTAAACATTTCCCTTGTCACAGATATCGATTCATTTCACATCGATATCTGTGTGGTGCCCCTAGCTGGTATGTCAACCGCAACACAGCCGTGGCATGTCTACCACTGACTTAGCTTTGCCAGCTCTTCTCCAGGGGAAAGATATCTCCAAGTACATTTTCCCTTTATTCTTTCATTGCTTCCTCCAGTCCTTCGTGTTTTGTAATACTGCAGTTAAGTTCAACCGCTTTAAAGGGAGTTTAGGCCTAAAAGATGTCAAGACTATGCCAGGAGCTGGTATAGTTTCTTTGTTTGCTGATGTTAGAACCATATTTAAGAAAAGTAGAATAGTATATTGCGATACAAGTGCCGTAATGCACGTTTACGGGTCGAGGAAACAGATTAAGTTTTCGAGACCCGTAAATGCCTTTACGGCCCGTGTGTTGCATGCTATTTTTTGCACGACGGTTACTTATATCAATTTAATTATAATAATTGTGATATTACCTGAAAATATTATGTAAATACATTCTTGAAAATAGATGTTTATTTCAGAAAGTGATTCGCATGTGTTTGTTGTTATGGGAACCGAATATTTGTCCTGGGGGCCGTGCCCATAAAGGCTTGTATTATGAAGTGTATCGTAATGAATTATGACGTAGCGCTTGGACCGTAAGTAATTTAACCTCATCGCAACCGTCCTTAGCAACAAGACTGTGTGGGAATGTCAACTTACGATCCATGTAAACAACGTTCGTAAGTACCACTTACTAGCTAAGGAGTGCAAAAAATTCATAAGAACTTATGTAGCTTGAATATGGAGGAGCTATAGGAAGAAAAGGAAGATGTAAATGAAGACTTAGAATGAGAAAGAAAACTTATACAGGGACCGGCAGAATAACCTGACGATTTTGAAATGCATATAAAAATAATGAACATTAATGTAACGCAAATTTTAATGATCACATTTCTTAGAGCAATAATTGCCATTTTATAGTTCTTCCATTAGTTTTTGTTTGATTTGAAAATTGTGTCCGATAAATGACGACCACCATTTTGTAGACATTCATGTAGCATTGCCTTGAAGTTTTCCGTCGCTCTCATGAACATGTCTTCAGTATTGCCGCTATTTCATTCTGAATTGGTTAGACGTGGAATTAATCTCCAAACATTTGGTTTCAACAAGATGGTGCTACTGCGCGCACAGCAAAATACTCAATGGGCATGGTCCGGGGTCCGGGAAATGTTTCCTGGACGTGTTCTGTCTAAGAAATGGTAATCTCCCCTGGCCTGCTCACTCCCCGGATCTGACGATGTGTGATTATTTCCTCTGGGGCTATCTCAAGTCAAAAGTGTAAGACCTCATAAACTGGATGACTTTAAATTAGCTATTCACAACGAATAGCGGCAATACCGAACGACATGCTCATGAGAGGGACGGAAAACTTCAAGGCAACGCTACATGAATGTCCACGAAATGGTGGTCGTCATTTATCGGAGACAATTTTCATTTCAAACAAAAACTAATGGAAGAACTGTAAATGGCAATTATTGCTCTAACAAATGTGAGAATTAATCTTTGCATTACAGTGATTTTTATTATTTTAGGTAGATTTCGAAGAAAAATCTACCTATTGCAATGGATACCATGTCATGATTTTCGAAAAATTCTTTCATATCTTTACGTTTCATGCTTCCCTAAGTACGAAACCACCGCCCGTTCAAAAAAAAAAAAATTGTGATATTTATATATATATTTATATCTTTACACGATAGCGGCCGTAATTTTGAAGATATTTGAACCAAATTTTATTATGTTATTTCTAGGCCCAATAGTTCGGACAAGTTCGTTAATGAGCAAAATTGGCCCAAGGGGGTGGTCGGGGGAGGGGGTTGAAATTTTAAAACATTTATATCTCGGCCCCTATGAAGTATAGAGGGAAACTTTGTTTGAATAAATTAGAGTACTCCCTATGGAGTTCACAGTGACACCAACGATTCGGGTGTTTTGGGGGTACGAGTGGGGGTGGGGGATGGAAATTCGAAATTTTTGAAACCACGTCTTGTGGGGTATCATTGAAAAGCTCTTGATGAGTACTCTACAAATCAATAATTAGTTTCTCGATAGCTCTCATTTAAGGCGAGATTTAAATGTTTGAAAAAGTGCTCTTTCCTCTTTTTTGCAATTATTATTGCGGGTTTGTCATGCCAAGGCTAAAGAAGAAGAGTGCTATGCAGCGACAGTAAATTAAACCACAAGCACTTTGAAATCTACCTCAGCCTGTAGGCTTGTCTAAAGGGATTTTTTATATGCATTTCAAAATCGTCGGATTATTCTGCCGGTCCCTGTATTTCATCGCTTTACCACTTTTTCTCAGTTGGGTTTCTAGTTAAAACAGAAACAAAATGAAAGTAATTTGTTAATACGATTAACTCAGCATCGCTGAAAGTGAGAATGAGTATTAGTGAAGCATGCAGTGGTACGAACTGTAAATTCATCGGGAGCAAATTAACCCAATTTGTGAGAAACTCCGCATAAACTTGGCAACGACGAGTAGAGTTAAATGTGGTTACGCCTTGTAGAGATGCAACTTGTGTAGCATTTGTGTACTGCGGTCTTTCTACAACACGGGCGCCACCACAGAAATAACAACTGAAGTGTGATTAACATTGTTCACGAGCATTATTTACTCAACTGTTAGAAGTTTTATTTAAATAACTTATTTAATAAAAAAAAAATTATAACATTATATGTATTAATAAATATATAAATAATATATAAATTAGTTATTCTCCGTTCATGTTTTACGTACGATTTATTTAGCCCTAATTCATTCTATTATTCAATATGGCATAATTGGGTGGGGAGGAGTTGCAAAAACGATCCTCAGCCCTTTGCTTTGTCTTAAAGAACGCATCATAAAGATTTGTTTATCTAAGCCTCCTGACTATTCTTCCAAATTATTATTTTTTGAATTTAACGTTTTCACCATAGACCAAATTTACAAGTACGTCATACTGGATTATTTTCATAAACATCGTGACAATTACAAGTCAGAATCTCACGTATATAACACGCGAAGGAATCTATTTTTTTTTACTTGAACCAAAAAATGTTACAACTGCTGGAACTAAGCACTGTTCAAGTTTTGGCCCAAGACTATTCAATTCAGTTATTACCAACCATCCTGATCTAAATAGCTTAAACAACAAACAATTTAGGTCTAAAATTAGAAAATTTATATAATTATTACTTCTGTTTTCTACTATTACTGTTATAACATTTTTCATATTAAACTTTAAAATTTGGATAGAACTTAATTTCTTTGTTTTTTACTAAAATTTGAACAAATAAATTGTTATGTATTATTATTGTATTACCTCGTACCTTTGTATTGTAAATAGAACATGTTCTAACCTTTTATACATAATATTTTGTCATACTTCTCCAAATTATGTATTGTTTTAAGTAATTATTTAGTATAAGTTTTTCTAATATATTGAACTGAATTGCTTCTTCGGGTGGTATATCAACTTTTGTATGTATTTTTCGTGTAATTTGGAACAATAAATTGTAATTGTAATTAACACTTACATCGTTTTTACATAAATTGCACGAATTACGTAATTTTGCCTCGATCAATAATTAGGATCTACTTAATTACAACATAATTCTAGTGGATCACTATCTTCATAAAATTTCCACCAAATACAATGAGAATGAAAAAAATGGTGACTACTGCAGTGGAAACCTAATAAATTGGAGGTCTAGTTCAATAACGTTTAACAGGCATTACTTTCGCGTAGCGGGGAAATTTATTGCTAGCCAACGGGAAACCTGAGAGAAAATTATTGCCACTAGAAAAAAGTAACTTCCTTGTAATTACATTTCCGATGTTCTTTTTCACTTTCGCGATAATCTGCAAGGCTTCGTTTTTCTAACAACAGAAGGAAGGATAATAGGAACGAGTTGGAAAAAAATATAAAAACACAAAGTAAAAAATAACAAAAACAAGGCAAATGTAAGATGAAAACTTAATGGGCGCTGTGAATTGAACTCCGGCTTAGCTCAGTTGGTAGAGCATTGACGCGAATAGCCAAAGGTCCTGGGTTCAAGTCCCAGTGTCGGAGGAATTTTTCTCCTATAATATTCTCATGTAATGTCCAACAGAGACAATAATCTGTGGTTCATGAAAGCTTATATATCTATCTTGAATGTCAACTGTACAATAACAGTGGGAGCCCGGTCACAAAAATCACTAATTAGTGTGCCTCACAGTACTGCATATGACATAACTTGTCTGTCTGTGAGGTAGACCATTAGGGCAATCAGTCATAGGAGAGAGGTTCCATCCGGCGCTGTGAATTGAACATTGACGCGAATAGCCAAAGGTCCTGGGTTCAAGTCCCAGTGCCGGAGGAATTTTTCTCCTATAATATTCTCATGTAATGTCCAACAGAGACAATAATCTGTGGTTCATGAAAGCTTATATATCTATCTTTAATGGGTGTTGCTTAAGTTAATTCAGAGAAACATGTGCATAATCTAACAGACTGCGTAAAAGTATTCATAAATTTATGACTTTGCGTTATGTGCCTAAATTTGTTTTGGCCTACATTCTGTATAGGTCTACTTAGAATTAATACACTCTGCAACCGAGGGGTGTTTTTAAAGTAAGAACCGATAACTTAAAAAAATAACAGAACATTATTTTCCAAATACTTTATTATCTTCATTACTAGAGTTCGGATGTTTATGACATGTCATATTTTTATCCTTACCTACATTCTGGCCACAAACACAAATTAAACATGAATTTCGATTTTGTTATCCTAATCGGACAGTTTTTATTTTGCATATAAAGTCATACTTTAGTCATTTTTATGGTCTTGGTCATATTCCGGTCATATTTGTAGTTTAACGTCATATTTCAGTTATAAATTCGGTTGTCGATTTAATTTTTTTCCGAAAAAGTCACGAATATTTTGGTTTTACTGTAACTGAAATGTGAAGGGACAATAACAAGTAATAGCACAAATACCTCTCCCTCCTTGTTGTTAGCAACTTCCAGTAGACATGTTTTTAAAATATTTTCAGATCATATTTGCAGTGGTTTTTAAAATATTTTCAGATCATATTTGCAGTGGTATCTGGAAACATTAACAGATTAGAATTTATTTACAAGTAAATCTGTCAATCACCTGTAAAATTTTTATAAAGTGATTATATGATTTAATGTGATGTAATAATTTAGTATCACTAAACGTTTAAATTGGAACATTTATTTTTAGAAAATACGATCCTTCATGAGGTCATATTTAGGACTTTTGGGTAATATTTAGTCATTTTCAAGGTCATATTTTCCAATTTTTTAGGTTATAAACATCCGAACCCTATTCATTACCTCACACCTTACACCTTACACTGCTTCTCCACATAGTCATTGCCGTTATTCAGGCACTTGTAACGCGAAACCAATGTTTGTATGTCTTCGTCAAAGAATGATGCCGTCTGTGATGAAAGCCAAGTCTGCACTACTTGTTTCACAATATCATCGATTTCCACCAAGGAATTTCTTCAGATGAAAAACAGATGAAAACGCTTGGTGTCAAATCCGGACTGTAGGGAGGGTGGTCGAATTGTTCCCTGGTCACACCAAATGATGCGATCTGGATCATTAACTTTCGGATTTTGTTAACATTCTGTCCTTATACACAGGGCTAACAATTTTATTAGAAATTAATTACAACCCAGTCATCGATTTGTACAAACTCAGGTTTTAAGCATTGCCTGGAGAACAATATGCTGCAGCATTCGGGAGGTCCCAGGTTCAAATCCCGTGGCCGGCCAATTTGACATGGGTTTTTTCATGGTTTCTCCAGTCGTGAAGGCAAATGCCGAATTGCATATTTACTTACCGTGACTCTCGCTATTTTTATCCTGTATAATATCCATTTAAATTAATATGAGTCAAATTCTTGACACCATAAAACTACAACAACAATTGAAAATAGTTTAAAGTCAATAGTTTCATGACTACTGGAATAGACACAGAACCTAAATTCCTGATATGGCCTCGTTGCTCAAAGGAGTATAAATACAGCTGAATTTAAAAAAAAAGGCTACATCTTTGCATCAGGTTGAAACAAATGAAAACCTTCCTTGGAATATGGCCTATTATTCTACATCAGAATTGTTTTAATTGAGAACACCTTGCTCGTTCTTTAGGGTAAAGAAAGTTATGTGAGTGTATCACACGCATACACACACACACGTATATTTCATCTTCCCTTACTTCAGCACTACTTACCAAATCCTTCTGGAGCTCTTGAGCTTCTGATAATTAATTGTATTATTTAGTATAATCTAATATAATATTTGAGTTGGTGTTTTCGTGAAGACCGTATTCAATTGTGAAATCGGTTGCCATAGCAAACTGGGTAAGAAGAGCATCATTGAAATATATAAATCATGATCAAAAGTTGAAATGGATGTTAAAAAAGAGAGAAGAAGAAGAAGAAGAAGAAGAAGAAGAAGTGGTGTTGAGAATAAAAGTAATAAAATTAAGAACAAAAACATGGCTGAAGTATGAATATAAACTCGAGTGAAAGATAAGTCGGATTAAACAATTAACAAGTCTATTTTTTAAACCAGCATTTAATCTAGAAGCCCGGAATTCTGTGACGGGTTCACTTAAGGTAGTTTAACATAAAAAGTTCTGAAATGTAGGCCTACAAAGAAATTTCTTTTTCGAAATATGCTTCCTTTTATAAAAAATCATCTGTCCTATTCCCTGTCATATTATTTTTGATGTTTCTCTGGACATTGAAGCGCACAGGAGTCCGAGCAGAAGGGACTGAATGGTATCCATGGCAACAGATTGACAATTCTATCAATATGTGGTGAGGTTATTAATAGAGAACTCACTCATGTGCGAAGCAGTGCAGCTGTACACTACATTACACTTCCGGATTACTTTTTTCTTTTTTTCAGGTTATTCTTGTTTGTATGCAGGCTATATTTTGACGAATTTCTAGTATCCAAATGTTTATGAAATCAAATATGTTCCCTATTTTATTGCCATTGCAATGTCCACCAAGTCGCGACGAGGTTTGCACAGCGGATATTTTTGCCGGATTTTGCCAATCACTTTAAAACCATTTAGGAAAGGAGCTTCACCACGTGTCCGAGAAACAAGGGAGTAAAATGTAAGTGGGGGGGGGGGGGACAGTACTGAAATAGCAAAATCGAAGGTAATTTTTTTCCGTCCATCAACCTTGAAAGAATACATGAGGGACAAATATTAAGAGGAATGGCATGAAGCAAGAGGAAGGTGAAGGTACTGACTTATACAACAAAATAAACGTTTCTTCCAATAAAGAAACTGCAGTTGTTTGAGGACTACTTGTACAGTGCATGTATGATGCATTAACAGTTACCTGATGGGCTCTGATCCTTGCTGGAACGATAACAGTTCAATCGATAGTTTGTGTCGATGTAATATATTTTATTGATATCGATTCATATTTAAAGACTAAAATGAATTAAGCGATTAATTAATAGGTTTTCACTAGGGCCCGGATTTTTAGGTTTTTATAACCCCTGTATTAGTTTTAAACTGGTGAAAATAGTTTTATTTTAATTTTTTTTTTTTTATAATTTTCAGACGAATTTTTGAGGTTTCACTTGAAAAAGTACAATAAACATATCGAAACAAATATATTAAATATATTTTTTCTTACAATTTTCATGGTACTGAGACACAAAACTATAGGAATACTTTTTGCTTAGTTTTAGAACTACCAGAAACTCAACCAAAACTTTTTCAATCAATTAATTAACTTTCAGAATACTTCACTTTCGGCATCTTGCTGGAGCAAACACCGTGAATAAACTGCAAGTGTAAACTTCTTAATAATGGCTTTAATTTGCTTCTGACTTTAATTTGCTTCTAAAGATACCGGGCATTTCGGTTCACCAATGATTTCCTTTACCGAAACAAAGGGAGACAAAATGACAAAATTACAAAACGCAATGCTATATTTTATCTAACAAAATAATATACTGGAAATAAATGAGCAAGATACAAAATGTATGTATTTAAAAAGTAATTTTAGTAGAAGAATAATAATTATAATTATATTAATTATTATAATTATTGGTTTCTATCGTAATTTACTTCAAAGACAGTTTTAGCCAGTTGTAGTTTTTAAGGTATTATTTAGCAATTTTTAGGTTTTATAAGATTGGACTAAGTGACTACCATGACAATGAAACGGATAATTATGTTAAAACATCACAGTTAGCTAGCAACACCTAAGAATCCAGGCCTTAGTTATCACTACTGCCAATCAATTAAATAAGCCTAATGATGTATATAGAAATATATAGATCTACTTAATGTCATAAAATCTATTTTATGACTATAAACATCTCAAGCTCAATGAAGTAATTTATCCTACATCCTGCTGAATTTCATCTCCAGGAATTTCATACTGGACACAGTTTCCACTGACATCACTAGCAGGAGGTCTCTGGACTAATACCACCAACGAGATACATTTAGGATTAAATTGTAAATTTACTTATAGTTTCAGGCGCTTATTTCGACATTAGCTTTCAAATATAGTGTTTGCGTTTACGTCTAAAGTACAGTATATTTTTCTTTACAGGCATGAAAATGTAACTAACATATTTGTAATACAAATTTGACTCCGAACGTCCAAATAAGCATTTATAGGCAGTAACAAAATTTGCCTTTTAATATCCATAATTTACTATACAGCATTTTATTATTCGTCTTTCACTAACGGGAAAGCTCGTCTGTGTAATTCTTTGCCTGAGCACATAAAAGACTGCCCAACACTTAGTAGGTTCAAGATCAAGTTAGTTGGCCACTTGACCACTATCCACTAATATTCATGTCATATACAGCGTACATTAAATAAATAAATAAATATATATATATATATATCTTCTTTGCAAAGTTTTAGTTATTTTTCATCCTTTTCCATTCTTTCTACTTGTCGTTATTAATTACTCTACCAATATTGAATTACAGTAATAGTTTTAACTAGGGATGGGTCAATACCAGATTTTCTCGATACTCGATAGCGATACATGATTTTTTCCCCTCGATACTCGATACTGCAATACTCGATACCGTCAATAATTCCAATTTCAGTAAATAGGTACATTAAAAATTAAAAACTGAGAGAACTGTGTAATGCCAACTAAATTAATTAAGTCTGCATATTTCATGAGACAAAATTTAATATCATCAGTAGCCTATAATTATTTTTAAACTCTACATTAAACCTAAAATTAGTTTTTGAAACAGTCCACTTACAAGTTTTTGTTAAAAAATATTAGCATTCTCACTTAATTGCAGAATTACCGAAGTATCGAAAAAGTACCGAGCTAGTTTTCTGAAGTATCGCTCGATGCCGATACCATGCAAGTATCGAGAGTATGGAGGTATCGAAAGTATCGAGGACCCATCCCTAGTTTTAACTATCTCTTTAGTGCTTAATTCAATGTTAATTTATAATGTATTTCGTATATCGTTATAATTTAATATTACGTTAGATCATTGGTGAAGTTATATTTGTATGCATCCACCTTTGGCTAATGGAAGAGAAGGCCTTAACTACATCAGAGGGAAGTAAAAAATATATATAATTCGGTCCATTGAATTATAAACCTTACTCTACATGCTTAGCAATTCAGGGACAAGTATTTAAGCTTAGGAAAATCCTCAGCAGATGAGTAACATCATTAGCTGAGTCATGTTTTTTTTTGGGCGATCAGCCAGTTTTTATGTCTTGTGATTCTTGGATCACTTTTTCGATACCATACATAACGGTAAGTATTATTTAGACGTCCGCCATAAATGTTTTGACAACACTGTCCTCTTCATAAAACTATCGCCATGGAAAAATTCCAAGCATAAAATAAACGATCTCTACAGCTGTGGAATTGAAATTTATTAAGAGACTCGAGAAAACACGAAGATATCTAACGACGTATTTAAATGCTTACTAAAACCTTCAACATGAAAGTAAATATGAGTATAATCATCGCATGAATGGAACCGGCATGGAACTGCAAATAAAATAACCAGCTTTCTACAATAGGAAAGAAAGCAAACACAAAATTAAGAGTAAGCTACAGAAAACAAAATGTACTGTCGACTTTGAAAAACTTCATGTTCTTAAAGGTTATAGTGTAATACTATATTTAGACCATTTTATATTCTCTATTTTCGGTAAAAAAAAATTAACAGCCGACCACATGCCCCCAATTCTGTCACCTCTGGCAGATAACGCCAATAGGGATGCAGCTTGAGAAGGGTTGTCTATAAATTCTGCCAAATGCACGTGGAAGTGGACAGTTAAGAACGAAAAAAGAGTGAAATGCGAAGCTGCTATTGGTCAGAACGGGAGGCGAGGTTGAATTCTTGTTACATAATTACATAATTGGATCTTCCAAAACGCATATTACCTTAATAGCTATTTATGTATCAAGTACGCAAAATAACGCTTTAGCGGACGAATCTAGTATAGCGTACGACATGCATACAATATTTTTTAGTAAAAGCTCTCTAAATTATATGAAACGAAACTAAAATACCGTATAATTAATTGTAATGAAAAGTAGTAAGCCATTTGTTACCGTCTTATTCTCACAGCCCCCTGAATCGCCGAACAATGAACCGTACGTACCAATACGAAAGATGAAATGGGTTGGTATAGATGGGTTATATTCAGTGCTTTAGTTGGGCCGGTACGCACCGGTACTGCGCACCGGTACAAAATTATTTTCCTTCTACCATACCGGGAAAAATATGTGCTCCGGTACGTCGTACTGGCAGTACAGGAACGAGATTGTCCTAAAATACTTATTAAATGTCTAATTCAATACCAAAAATGACAAGCACTATTAAATTCGCCACAGATATGCGTTCTAATCTTCACCGTCGTGCGCATTTCTACAGTTACTTTCTCCTTAGATCACATGTTGGCTAGCCACCTTGTTTTCATAAAATGTGTGGGACCACCACTAGACGTTTTTGATCCTGCTCCATACGTCAGGTCATGACTACAAGGAGGCAATAGGTCAGCAGAAGAAACTGCATGCAGAAAATGTCAACCGAAGGATTACATTCAGTATGAGGCGATATGGAGAATTTTGAAGTAAGATGAGTACCCCCCAAAAATATTTTCCAACTAAAGCACTGGTTATATTATATGAGTCGCTTTTTGTAAACAAGCAGTTATATATTGTAGTTAAATGCTGGTGCAAAGATGGTAAGTAATGAACGAAGATGTGAAAAGTTGTTGGCTCTTATTTTTTGTTATGTGATGAAGTAGGCTACCTTGTTTTTTCGAAAAACCCTGGTGAAGTTTCTGATTATCATAAAGAAACATGTTGTCTTAAATTTTTTTTTTTTTATGACCAATTATATGCAAAATCCATGTTAAGTTGGTGTGACTGTTCAATGCCATCTGGATTTTTTTAATAGATTGTCATGACGACTTTAAGTACTAAGCCGATAAAACTGCACTTTGAATGCAGTTTGAGTGCAGTTTTATGCAATTTTAGCTGCCTTGGTTGCTTAAATGCAATTTTTCTTCGTGTTACCAGTCCGACAAGCAGCTGTTTTAGAGAGAGTGTACTAAAAAAATTTGTTTGTGAGAGTCTCTCGACTATTCTTCCAAATTACTATTTTATTTACCATTGAAGGTAAAACAAACATAAAGGTTTATCCTATTATTTTCATTTAAATCGTGACAAATGTAGGTCAGAAGGTCTGGAGTATAACAAGCGAAGAAATCACTCTAATTTATGAACTAAAAAAAGTACAACTGTTGGAGTTAAACACTGTTTTAGTTTCGGCTCAAGACTTTTAAATTGATTTGTTATAAAAAAATCCTGAATTACCTGGGTTAAACAATAAACTATTCAAGTCTAAAATTAGAAAATTTATGCACGAACTGGCTGAATTATTCCTTTACTCTTACAAAATTTTATGTATTGAATTAAAAAAATAGATATATTTACTTTAAGTTTCCTTCCAAAATTTACCATAAAATTTTTATAGAGTACTGTATTATTATCTCGTGATTTTTATTATTCTAATTATAACATGTTCCGTATTTATTATTAATGTTATTAACTCATACATTTCTGTTGGTTATTCCACTTCGGTATTATTTAGTGTAATCCAGTGTATTGTACTGAACCGTACCAGAGCAAAAGCTTTGTTTTTTTCTCGTGGCATTAGAATCTATATTTCTAAAGACTTTGTATTGTCACTTGGAGTAATAAATTTAATTTATATTGGTCCTGATTTCGTCCAACCAATGGATATTCATTATTTTTTAAAAGTATTTGGCCTACTTAAATTAAATGACACAATTCTTTGTGAATTAATAAATTTCATTGTATCCGAAGAGGGAAATTTATTTGAATTAATGTTTGTTCTTCTTATTCCCTCCAATATTAACAATATATCAATATTACTTTATGTAATAAATGGTGCAAAAATATGTTGCACAACCTTTGCACGTGTTAAAGGCGAGCACAGAAAAAAAGTAAATTATAGAGACAATTAAATTTTGTTTATTACATTTTTTAAAAAAACTAACAAGTATTTAGAACGGAAACCATCAGGGTCGATCTTTATGTTCAATCCTCTTACCGTGAAATAATAATAATAATAACTTGGGGTTTGCATGGTTTCCTCAATCTCAAAGCCTAAAATGCATGATACATTGAGATATAGCCGAACAATAGAAGCAGATCAATTCCACATAAATAGAATCTTTGTCCTGCAAAAACGCATAATACGTACCATTTACAATGCCAAGCCTCTCGATTCCTGCAAACCTTTATTTAAAACCCACAAGATCCTCCCACTACCATGTATCATTATTTTTGAAGCCGCCCTGTTTGCTTATTCTCATAGACTCCTTTTCAAAGTTAATTCTGACTACCACTCTTACAACACCCGACATAAAAACAGCATAGCACTGTCGAAGCACTCTACCCATCTATTCGAATCTTCTCCATACTACTTATGCTCTAAAGTATTTAATTCACTCCCCTCTCATATCACATCACAAAAAACAGAAATTTCATTTAAGAAAATGCTTAAATCCTTTCTTTTATCAAACTGTTTTTATAATATAAGTGGTCTCTATTCTTTGTAAGTGTGTATATACTATATTCTTAAATTTATCATTCAATTTGTATAATTCATCTTTCATATACTGTAAAAATAGAGCTAGAAATAATATTAAAATGAATAATGTAAAATGTAGCATGTTTAAATATTGAACATGCATTGAATATTTGTATGTAAATTATTAATTTGTAAATGTGTGTGTTAAACTTTAAGAAATGTAGTTTATAAGTATATGTAAACCATGTAAAACACTGTACTGTGTAAGAAAATAAACAAACTATAAACTGCTATCTTGAAAAAAAAAAAGTACTGCACGAATGAGTTATTACAAGAGTTTACTGATAAATTTCGGTGGCCACGAAATTTGATTTGAACCCAGAACCTCTTCCCTAATACCCTAACATTTATTCAAAGAATTCTTTGTATTAAAGGCACACTGAAGGTCATGTAATCAAAAGTGGAAAATTAATTTGTATTCGTGGAAACAAGAACACTGTATTCTCCATTAAGCCACCCCTTGAAATGTAAATTACGTGTCGAGGAGACTGGGGGTGGTGTTGATGAGGTCAAAATCCCCAGACAGTAGAACTGGATCAGTATTACATTCTGCTAAGTGAAGGAAACTCGAGTATACAACGGTAATTGTATGTCCACGTCACCAACACAAGGGGAGATAGAGAGGTCATCTCTCAGGCACCTCAATACCACATTCAAAACCAAGATCGTGGTAAAGCTATCCCCAAGGAAACTGAAAAAAAAAACACTGTCATTAATGCTTGGATTAATAGTTTGTCTTAAGGGGAGGGTGCACACCATGGAAAGTTATATATATATATATACATACATATTATGGTCCTTTATAGTCTAGTTTATAATATACTACTAGAACAATTTGCAAATTCGACTCTAAGGCTTGTAATCTCAGTTACATGTCACAGTGCCATTTTTGGTGTAAAATTGTTTATTTCAAATTCGCAGCGTAGTTGCTGCAAGATATGACAGGAAGAGGTATAGAGGTCAGTTCTGTTGGTTCCGATGCTGTGGTTATGTTTAGGGCCCGGATTTTAAGGTTTTAAACTATTTTCTTCCTTGCCAGTTAGCTGTGATGTTTTAACATAATTATCCGTTTCGTTGTTATGGCAGTCACATAGTCCAATCTTACAATACCTAAGATTAGCTAAATAAGGTGTTAAAACTAAGATTGGCTAAAAGTGTTTTAACCAAAATACTGTAGGATAAAATACATAAAAAACAATATTAATAATAATAATAATAATAATATGTAATTAATATTATTATTATTTTACCAGCAAAACTACTTTTTAAATATCTTCCTACTTTTGGCTTCTTGTTCATTGTTGCCCGTACATTTGTAAGAGAAAGTATACCATTGCATTTTGTCATTTTGTCATTTTGTACCCCAATGACCCGGTTAAAGGAAATCGTAAGTAAAAGGAAATGCCCAGACGTTCTTAAGAACTTTACACTTGCAGTTTATTCACAGCTTTTGATCCAGAAAGACGCCGAAAGTAAACTAGCCACATGACCAAACTTTTAGATCTCTCAAAATCCGTTCCTGCTGGTGCAATCGGTTTTCTTTATATGACATACCGTTTAGCTACCATAAGCCTCCAAGAAGGTCTACACAGACCTTAAAGTTGGGTCGGCCATGAAACATTTTCAGATAGCAAACACGCAAACTAGGCATAATACAAAAAAAAAACAGTGACATTTCTGAAATTGTTTGCATTGATGAATTCAGTGTAATATTTTCAGAAATTAGATACACAATTGGGCGTTGCTCCGGTACCGGCCAACCGATTGGTCCAAAATCAATAGGCTTTGTCCCACGAATGTTATCGTAGGTGCGTATACCCCAAGTTTCATGAAAATCTGATAAAGCTTATTCTCGTTATCGCGCGTACAGACATACTGATAGACAGACAGACGGACATTTCCCGTCTAAACACAATACCATTCTAGGACTTAATAAGGCGAAAGGCGGCGGTGATTGGTTGAAATTTTACAGATTGGCCACTGATTGATGAGATTAATAGTCATGTTAAATTTTCCACACAGAATGACTGAAACAAGAAACAAGTATTTAACTAAGACGGTCAATACCAACCTTAACATGGGTAGCGAACTTAACCAGAGCTGCGGAAAGAGGTTTTGATGACACTGTATAATTGCTCAAGTAACCTCTCTCTTTTGTCCCATTAACAGCATAACAGTTACACAGACAACTAGAAAATGACGTAATTTTAACCAATAAGCAAATTAGTAATGTAATTCACCATTAAACAAGAGTCTAATTGATGGTTAAGTTCCCTAGATCTGAATCTTCGGTGCCAGTCCAAGAAGGTTATTGAAAAAATTTACAATATTTTAAAGCGTACGGGAAATCATGTGGCTGCTTCGGGCTAAGCTTTAAGTGGTACAGTCGGTATTAAACACACACAAAACATACATAGAATAAGAATTAACTATTTATTCATGTATCGTCATAAATATCCAGATAATTGCAAATAATATCCAAATAACTATGTGTTCAAATAATTTCACAGTTAACTGTATTGTCTTTTCTTCAAATAATTATTGTATTTACAGTTAAGCGTTATCCATAAAACAGACAGCTGCTCTTGAAGATAAACTTTTCCTCCCAAAAATTGCTTTCTTCTTATCTTCATTTTCTTATTTAAAGTATTTAAAGTACAGTATAATCCTATAATTTTTCTGACACAGTTACTAGAAAGTGCTTCGTAATCACATTTTGGTCGGGAATTTCTGAAATGATCAATGAAAATCAGGGAATAAGTCGGGAATTTCTTCAGCATTACTTGGTGGACACCCTGTTCTATATGTATAAGTTATATACCTAGGTATATTATATATTATATACTTCTATAAAATTCTAATGGTTCATCTCTGTCCCGATTTATCGCAAAAAATACTACCCTGGTAGATTAAAATATATAGTAAATTATGTACGAACTAAGTTTTTATACCCGGAAAATCATAGGACTGTAGTCATTGACTCATTGTCTATATTTCATTTAATATCATACTCATTAAAATTCAATATCCGTTAACATGAACACTAGTCAATATAAATAGATGAACATCAGTTTTTCATGGCCTAGGGCCTACTGGTAAAACCAATAGAAGTAGATAAACCCACTTCGTTACAGCTCTTTACACCACTATTATATCGAAACATTTATTAAGAAAAATGTGATATTTTATCACATCATTTTCAGCTCGGATATTGAAATAATATTGAATAAATAAATAATCTGGTTCCCATGGAGTTAGATGCAGAATGTCGTCATTCTTTAAAATCCGGAATAACGTCAAGCTCGCTAAAAAAAAAGTACGGTTACTTCTTCGTAATGTTTCTCTGGTAAGATTAAAAACCGTGTAAATATTTTTTTACCCGTACGAAGGACACACATATACAGTCGGTCAAATAAAAAACGTCGGGCGGTATTTGATTAAGTATCACGAACGAGCATATGCGCATGTACAGGAAGACTTAAGGTTAGGTTCACACACGCCTCTTGTCTATCCATGTATTTTCTTGATTATTGATTATTTATTTGTAGTGCTAAATCAATAACTTACGCTCAACTTCTGCAACAAATCTAGCATCGAAATACGCGGCCTTCCGCAGATCCACGCTTCCTATGAAAACTTCCGGTCGCATTATTGTGACGTTCCTACTTCTGAGCTGCTCTTTCATAAATATGGAACCTTCTCGCTGCTTCAGAGGCCGAAAAATTCAGGTCAATTACAGCCCTAACTACACTTTTTCTCACTTTAGCATTTGTATGTGGCGATGACACAAAGCAAAATGAATTATGACAATACATTAAGTTGAATGTCGTGTGTTGCGCTTTCCGCGTTGTTCATTTTTCCCCTCGTTGTTCATTTTTTCCCCTCCTGTCGCATGGCCTAATATGTTCCGAAAATGACCTGTATTTTATGTTTTTTATAGGAAACTTGTGAACTAATGCGTTAAAACTTTAATTTTAACTGCATACGAGTCCCGACGTTTTTTATTTGACCGACTGTACATGATAGAGTCTATAGGCTATTTCTGAATCGCCGTCCACTTCGTTAGAATAGTTAACCCATATGACAACTAGGATAGTAAAAGACCTCTACTGTTGTATCTTTGCATTAAGTAGAACTACTTGTTTCCGTTTCTCTTTAATTTATTATAAAACTTTGTGGTATTGCTAACACTATTAACAAGTACGAGAAAAGTGTATTTGGTACTATAATTTAGCTTTGGTTGTTATCAGCGATCTAATTGACATACCTTATCCTTATTATTAATTCGTATACCGTTTTATTATATCTAACGTATACGAGTATAATACCTATGAATACTAAACGATAAACATTATAGGCCTACAAGATTGAGAAAAACTATATTTATAATTAAAGCAAAAACCAAAATAAGAAATCGGGGCTAAATTTATAAGTCACATACTAAATGTTAAAAAAAAAAATGTATATATATGTTCAGCTATATTTACTCCTTTTATGTTCGATGCCATAACAGGAGTTCGGGATCTGTGTCTATATAGTAGGCCATGAAACTATTGACTGTAAATTATTTTCTATTATTGATGTATTTTACGGAGTAAATTTCAAGGTATATTAATTTAAATAAATAAAGGATGAAAATAGCGAGAATGTAATATCCAATTCGGCATTTGCCATTACGACTGGGGAAACCATGAAAAAAAAGTCAAATTGGCTGGCCACGGGATTTGAACCTGGGACTTCCCGAATGGGAGTGCGCTAATATTATTGTTAAATATTTTAGTGCCTATTTTAGATCATTTCGGGTCGGATAAAGTAATGGAATTGTACAGCCGTAACTCATTTAATGCTATGTTTGGAGTCCTAGTGGTTCTGATGAGGCTGAATTTTTATTACGTCTTTATTTTGATCTTCTGCACTATTTACAAATGTATTATGGTTTTTATGAATTTATTTTAATAGACTGCTTCAAATACCAGTGAATGGCCTGTAATTTTCACTTTAGTGTAATGGTTTCATTAGATCGCATATTCGGTAGTTCGATATTATTAACTGCCTTACTTTACAATGATAATGGGCATAGCAGACATGCGTTGCTATGCATAGGAAGCACTTATAAAGTAAGGGAAGAGCTATTACTAGAGTTGCTATGGAAACCAGATAAATTATGAGCTGTGTCAGGTGACACAGGGGGCTTGTCTATACTGAATGACATGTTCAACATAATGAGCATTGACACTGAGTGAAGGCCCCGCATTGTTTTGTGAGGCCTTCCTTATGGCTCCCTGTGTCACCACATTATTGACGTGTGCTTCTGACATTGTCCCATACTTCATTGTTGTGCTCAAATTGCGGTGGCGCACCCTTCCATAACTGCTGAATAAATTCCTCTTGTTAAATTGATTGGAGAAAGACATGTTTTTGTCTAGCAATCCTACAAAAATTAATTTTGAAACCAGCGCCTATGTCTGCATATCAGCTGATGTGCTTCCTATACGAGTGATTGCGAGGTGGTGAAAAAAAAAGATTTTTTGGAAGCTGGCAGAAGGTAAAATTGTATTCATTTTCACCTGTTTTATGTGTGCCATAAATTTTTCGAATTTTTCCGGATATTTTAACAAATTCATTGACTTTTCCCGGATTTTCCCGACCATACGAAATTCCCGGCCTTTTCCCGACCAGTGGACACTCTGTAGAATGTATATATTATATACATATATATATATATATGCTTACATATATGCATATATATACATATATATATATATATATATATAACTCCGGGGAACGTATAGCTCACAAAAAAAAAAGAAGTACGGTTACTTCCTCGTGATGTTTCTTGAAGAAGATTAAAAACCGTGCAAAATAGTTTTCACCCGTACGAAGGACGGGTAACCAATTAGCAAGATTAAATTTCGCATTTCTGCACGGTTTTGCAGGTAGCCTAAACAGTTCAGAGAGGCGAAATGCTATATATATATAGTATATGTGTGTGTGTGTGTGTGTGTGTATGGGGTATAAAACCATTATTATTGTGCGATTATGTGTCCATGTGGTGATATTGTTATCGAATTTATTTTTAGAAAAAATAAGGCACTTCACTTTTAATACAGGGTGTCCGGGAAAGACCTGACGAAAAAGAAATAATTAGATATCTGAAACTATTGCATTTATTGACGTGATGTTTTCACGATATGATACGTACCGGAAGCGATCTATGCATTATATGACGTGAAACGGACGAATGTCGGGCACAGATCACGGGGTGGAGTATAGCCTATGCATCGTTTATTTTGAAGAAAGTGAAACTATTAAACTTTTTTGCACGACTTAACTAATTAGTGGTACTTACGAATGTTGTTGCCGTGGATCGTAAGTTGACATTCCCACACGCAATCTTGTTGCTATGTGCGGTAAGAGTTTCCGTGCGGTTATGAATTTACTTACGGCACATCAAAATATAAGCCTTTATGGACAAGGCCCCCCAGGGCAAATATTCGGTTCGCATAACAAACACATGCGAATCACTTTTTGAAATTAACATCTATCTTCAAGAATGTATATACATAATATTTTCAGGTAATATCACAATTAATATAATTAAATTAATATAAATAATCATCGTTCAAAAAATAGCATGCAATACTCGTGCCGTAAGCGCATAACGGATCTCGGAAATTGAAAAAAAAACTCTTTCTTCGATCCGTATGCATCGCTTACGGCACTTGTATCGCAACATAGGCCTTCTGTTTCAGAAGTATTTAATTTTAAAAATCTAACATGTTATTTTCTAACCCTGGGCCCTGTTTTATATAGCTAGATAAAGTATTAGTTAAAAATATTAGAACACATAATATTATTTATTAGTTAACGTAATCTTGTTTCGTACACTACTTGTACATTACTCATAAAATCTCTTCACTAATATTATTGACATCATTAGTCAGCTGATTGATTTGAAGGTTAAGTCTGGATTGTTTGTGTTTTGTTTCTTCTTATTCTTCTTTTCTGTACAACTTCAAAGCAGTACGGCCAACATAATATACTTTCATAAATGTATTACATCTCATTATTCGCATATTTAATGGTGTCCATTTTCATCTAGTGTCTTCGCATGGTAGCCTATATTACTTTTATGACTTTCGATGAACCGCTTGTTTCGTGGATTGAAGCATAATAACTAGCTCAGAGAAATCAATAAACCTATGAAACACATAGGTTATTAAAATTAGTAGCAGGCTTATGTACTATAGGCCTAATCTAACTTCGAATTATAAAATCTTGTTATGACAAAATTTCTTAACTTAAGTTCCTTTTATAACAAAAGTAAACTTTTTCTAAAATGATAGCTAAATCAGAGTGATTCGTTTTTACACAAAAAATTTTAAGATCACGAAATCTGTAACAAAAAGCACCTGTAAATTTTATTACATTTGCAGTCTACGAAACTGTTTACTAATAAAATTAATAATATTCACTAATCATTTAGAGCTATGAACTCATAACTTAATATGATTAGAAAATAATGTTATGAAACAGAAGACTAGTGATATTAACTAATAATGTCATTACGTATTTGCTAATAACATGAGTGTAAAAGTTTTATGAAACAGGGCTCTGGATTGAGATGTTCTAACACAGCTTTCTAGTGATGATTTTTACGTGACCTGCTCTAATTACTACCCCAGTTGATGAGTTGCTCCAGAAATTTAAATGAGGTTTTTGTGGCAGATCTGTGTAACTAGATGCAAAAGCAGGCGAACCACCATGAAGAATTATACCCGTAAAGAAAAGAGAAGTTTGTCTTAGTAAAATTTTGTAATGTTACAAAAAGGCACTGACAAGAAAAATTATCCTCCTGACGGCTTTTTTTTTCTTTAATTTTATTTTTCTTCTTTATTTTTACCCTTTATTAATCCTACCGCAATATTTATACAATGCGTAGGCCTATGCAATAAGCTAATTATGAAATGAACTCTATGTTATAACTTTCATCAACAGAAAAAATTAGTAATATAAAATTAAACAGCAATCTAGTATGCCAAACTTTCGATAACTTTACAGGAGAAACTGATAGAATAAATTACATTTACGTTTCTCATATTATGGAGAGTTGTAAGGAGCTAACTACAATATATCAGTTAACCAGACATTAGAGTTGGGGTTCCCAACTAGTGGCCCGCGGGTTACATGCCATCCGTGAGGCCTTTTCTTGAGGCCCGTGATTGGTTTGAAAAAAATTGTAATTTAAAATAGTTTTTATGAAAGTTCCTTAAATTTTTCCTGAAGGAGAAAAAACTATTACAAATGGAACTGGCTTTGCAGTCAATAACAACAGCAAGAAAATCAAGAAGGGAAAAGTTAAGGAATACTTTAATAAAATAATTAATGATTGAGGATGTAGATGTCAAAAGAAATGGTTAAGAGTATACGGTGGCCAAGGTGGTGATGTATTGAGAACCTGATGAAATACGAAAAAAGGAATGCCCACTGATGTCGTAATTTATATTTAAGTTATTTCTAAATGCATTTTTAAAAGGTATTAAAAGAAGTAAAGACATTAAATCATACGTTTCTTTAAGCTTATTATGTGCAATGTATAGGATATAATTTTTTTACCAAAAATGATGTGGCCCGCTAATCAAGTCTCCACATAATATTGACCCTCGGACCTCAGTTTGATAGTTTGTAGAAATTTGAACCGAAAATTGGATCGTGACAAATTGCCTTAATATTATTAATGAAACGTATACGTTTTACCAAAGGAAAGTAGGATGTGTTCAAAGCTTCTATCTGGAAAAGAATACCCGACCACAAATTTTTGCATTATTGCATAAAAAATGCATTGAGTCCATCAAATCCTCTTGACTTTTTTTTTGGGGGGGGGGCAAAATTGCTATCCTTAGAAGTTCCATTTCACACATGAAGTGGAACTGAATTAATACATTCTGAAGTTCAGACAAAACTGTATTTAAACTTTAACCATGACCAACTATAATTCGATCAATGAACTTCAGAAAACGTCCAGCTTTAATAAAAATAGATGGTACCATAGTTGGCTCTGGAATACCTTGTAACTTTGTAATTCCAGAGCCTTCTTTGGAATTTTATTTCGTTCGCAGTGGTATCCTTAGCGACATGAGCCTCTGATTGGAAGCTTCAGTAGTATTGGATTCCTTCCAAATACATTTTCTGCAGACTGTTCCATTTCATAAAATTGATGCTATTTGATCTGTCCTTGCAATTGTTCCTCAATTACGAACGCATGATAGTGATAAGTCTGAACTGATAACATACAATTAAATAAGGAAATAAAATACCTGGACATCAAATAAACTCATTATAGCTATTTATGTTTCAAGTTAGCAAAATAACGCTTTAGCGGACGAATCTAGTGTAACTACTGGAAATACTGGATGAGTGCGATAAAATTTTTTGTGTAGGCCTACATGGTGCCTACAATATTTTTTAGTAAAAGATCTCTAAACTATACGAAATAAAACAAAAATACCGTGTAATTAATTATAATGAAAGGTATAGCCAGCCATTTGGTAACGTCATATTCTCACAGCCAGGGCCGTATTTCTAAATAGGCTAAGTAGGCTGCTGCCTAGAGCGGCAAATTTTAAGGGGCGGCAAATTTTAAGGGGCGGCAGTTTTGCAATTCATTCAAAAGTTAAAATGAAATATTTCAGATAATAATAATATTTTCCGTACGAATTTCTGAATACGTGTTACTTAAAAATATGTTTTAGTCCTTCTACATAGCCTACTTTCTAAAACTATAACATAATACAAATTCACAGCACGTAAGAAATAAACCAGTAATTAACTACATTTAGTGTAATTTCATTTCACCGTGTAGGACAACTTAATTCAAATTGAACACAGTTCTTCAATTGCCCAAAAGATCGTCATTAGCATTAAAATATAAAAAATATGTTTAAAATAGTGGCCACTGATCTCCAAGAACAAATCAATTAATTAATTAATTAATTTCGAAACCCATTTCATTTTTTAACGAATCTTAAAAGAAGTAAGTAAAAAAAAAGTACATAACTAATTTGATTATATAATTTATTATGTAAACCATTAAAATTGTAGTTTTATCTGAACTAAATGAACTTTATGTTAAAAAAAGATTAAAACACCAATGAAGTCTGTCCTTCTGTTGTATTAAGCAAATATGAACTATAGAGGGGGCGGCAAATGGACTTTAGCCTATAGGCGGCATACTCTTAAATCCGACCCTGCTCACAGCCCCCTGAATCGCAGAAAAACATTTAACCGTACCAACATGAAATGCGGTATAGATGCTTAATATATATGAATAGCTTGTTTGTAAACAATACTACATACTAAATAGTAGCCTATTTATGAATAGCTTGTGAAAATATTAGTGATAAAATCCCGAGGAAATTTCAATCCAAGCCAGAAACATTGAATTGGAGCTGCTGTGAGTAAAATCTCGGCAGTAGTAGACTACGAGTAGAAATATATTACTACAATTAAATGCTGACGGTGCATCCATGGTAAGCGATGTTTCTCTTGTGAACGAAGATGAAGAAGCTGTTGGCTTATAAGTTATTTGTTGCTATATGATGAAGTAGGCCACCGTGTGTTGCGAAAAACCCTGGTAAAGTTTCTGATTAACACAAAGAAACATGTTGACTTAAATTTGTTGTTTTATGACCACATAATATATGCTTAAAGACATGTTAAAGTTGTTGTGACTGGTCAATGCATCTGGATTTTGTTTTGCCATGACGACTTTAGCGTCCTAAAATGCAGTTTTATGCCACTTTCAATGCAATTTTTCGGCATGATACCAGTCCGACAAGCAGCTGTTTTAGAGAGTGAACTTTTTAATGTTTGTATCTGTGTGAGAGAGAGAGAGAAAAAAAAAAGATTGAGAAGAAAGGAGACTATGTCAATGAAGAGCAAGAATGTACTAAACCTATTTTATGTCCGTATGATCTCTCGTGAATTACCTGAAAGTCCACCAAATAAACGCAGAGAATAATCAAGCCATAGGCCAAGATATAAGAATGATAAAGCAGTTGAAACTGTTATACAATTTCATTAGTAATATGGTTTTTAATAGTAGCGTTGGTCGTGTGTTTATTTATAATTTCAAAAGTATCAACATTTATCTCGCCACCTGCAATTTTTTGAAGGAAAGTCTTCAAGTGTTCGATAGAATAGGCCTATCTATAAATACAGTAATTTACAGGTAGGGAAAAAAAATCGGGTGCGTGGAACGCCACGCGGCAGAAGTGAAACTTCTTTGGCAACGTTGAGAGTGAAATAGAGGAATACATATAACTATATTGAACGGAAGAAGGAAATCATCTGAATAAAAAATAAAATAACAAATTCATTTTTTCGGCATTTTAAATCGAATACGTATAAAATAACACAGTTGTGATGAACTAATGCCCAAACTGTCATTGATCGTAGCCACTGTGTTTGTTTACATGAACGGGACGCTTTAATTAAGTTTCCGAGAACGTTAGTGACGTCTAAACGATGCTCACGCAATGAGTAGAGCCATCTATAATGGTGAAGGGCTCACCACGCCACTAGCTGGAGGCAGTAAACTCAATGCCTGATACCTTTCCTCACTCTTTCGATAACAACTTTATGTTTGCTACTTACCCCCACTACTTTCGTGACGATTTTGTTCGTAACGCTAGAGCGTAACGCAACTTTGGGGTAGCTCTCGATTTACTCCTAGCGCGCCTAAAGAAGTTTCACTTCAAAAAATGGCAAGTTATGAAATTGTTCGCTGAAGGTGAGATATAATAAATTATTCATAGAAATTAACTACTGGACTGTACAATTAAACACAAGAATGCATCTTCTCATGTCCTCATGAAGGGTGGAGATTTGATGATTAAAAAAAAAAAAATCTTCGTGACATGTAGCCTAAAATATGAGTAAAAATACGCAATTACGCAATTACATGTAAAAATTCGCTTACTACTTTTAACTTTGTACCATTTTATACATTACAGTTCAAGAACAAAAATTGGAACCCACTGATGCAGAATTCTAATTACGTATCTGGAGCTTGTTTATGTAAAAAGTCACACCCACAGCTAATATTGAACGTGTACCGGAAAGCAATAGCTACTATAGTGTTGTCGTCCGCATTGTCGACAAGCAGAGTTATCGTATGCTTCAGTAATAAATTTATTAATTTGGACATTCTTGTCGACAACAATAAAAATTAAGCCTACAAGCTTGCGATTTTACTAAAATAGAAAGATGCTATTTAAAATACACAGACGTCTTCCTGTGATGGATAATTATAAATAAAACTTAAAAGCTAAGAGCACTACGTGGGTTCAATTATTTAACAGATGCAAGAAGTTAAAAATAAGCAGTGAAGTTATAAATAGTCTACTTACGAATCGCAACGGCAGACCACTACAATTTATAAATCATGTGATATATATATATATATATATGAACGATCAAAGAATGGTTTTGATTTTAACTCCGTTCAAGCGTTCTGATAATATGTCAGAATTCAGTTTTCTAAATTGTTAAAACCAATTAAATATTAGTTCATAATATCACGTGCATCAGACATTTTTACATTACGTATTTTACATTAAATTTTATGTGTAAAATACTTATAGGTAGACGCCCAAACCTGTCCTCATGTAACTTCGCAGGCAATCAATATTGAGTGGGCTGGATGCTGGCTATAAAATCCAATGATGTGGTCGCTTGGATAAACTCCACGTGCTTGTAATCCTGTGTCAAACGTTAAAAAGATAAATTATGCGCTATACATTTTCCAACACATTATAGAATAGACTAGCACTTCAACATTTTAAGTGTCACGTCCCTCTTGAAATATATCTCTTGTTATGGAGGACCCCCATCTCTAATACATTTGCTAGCTTATGTGGCGCAGTGGTATACATAACACATACAAAGATATATGATATTTTCCCGGGCTACTAACCAGGTGGTGAATTGGATTAATTCCGACGTTTCGAAACCAAACTGAGGCTTCATTGTCAAGGAGAATCGGTCCAAATAAGGGCCAACGGTCAATAGGTAGTGAAAATAAATTATTATTATATAGGTGGTGGTGGAAACGAGAAAAAATTGGAAAAAAGTTGGAAAAAAGGGAAATACGGTCCAAATGAGGGCCAATGTTTTTAATTACTCTGGTGGTTCATTGGAAGGTGTGCGGTTGGCTCGTATGGACCTGAGCGACTCAATAGCATGGAACCAGGCAGGGCTTAGTTGAATACCGCTGTCTCTATTCATGTTGTTTGGTTCCAAACGGTGAGGGAAGCCGTGGAGATCCGTTTGGAACCAAACAACATGAATAGAGACAGCGGTATCCAACTAAGCCCTGCCTGGTTCCATGCTATTGAGTCGCTCAGGTCCATACGAGCCAACCGCACACCTTCCAATGAACCACCAGAGTAATTAAAAACATTGGCCCTCATTTGGACCGTATTTCCCTTCTTTCCAACTTTTTCTCGTTTCCACCACCACCTATATAATAATAATTTATTTTCACTACCTATTGACCGTTGGCCCTTATTTGGACCGATTCTACTTCCCTAATTTTTCCCTCCTGTTCTTACAGCACCCATCTGTTTCCTGATTGGTTGGTCTTCAACAAATCCTTTCTCCAATCCGGATGTCCCCATTCACAGCAGTCCTATAAATACACGCCATCTAATCCCGGCTTTTCATTCTCCTTGACAATGAAGCCTCAGTTTGGTTTCGAAACGTCGGAATTAATCCAATTCACCACCTGGTTAGTAGCCCGGGAAAATATCATATATTACCAGCACCAGGAAAAATTCAAAGCACATTTCACATACAAAGATGTTATTTGAATGTAAATAATTACATTATAGGCCTAATCTTTACTAATCATGCAAAAGGGGATACATAAATTATGTAAAAGCCCACACCAGTGTATATATTTAGGGTAAAGGCACCTAATATGAGACCCATTTTTCTAAATGTTAATAACTCAGCACGCAAAAGTCAGAAATGTTCCAAAACACAAAGGTAACCTTCTACATTTATTCAATTTAAGGTACATAAATAAAGTTTTGTTAACAACCCCTGTTTTCAAAAGAAAATTGTGGAAAATGGGAAATTCACGTAGTTTGAAAAATGTCTCCCCTGTTTATTTTGTTTCTTGACACATGCTGGACATAAGAATGTTGGAACAGTTGCTCCAAAGTGTTCATGGGTCGAACACAATAATTCCTCTGCCTGTACTACCCATAGTATGGGCAAATGAAGTAAAAAAGAAAGGTATGACATGACAAATCCAGAGCATTATGGGGGAGGTACAACTTTGGGTGAAATTTCATCTGTTGTTTGTCCCATGTCTTCCGTTTATTAGCTGGACTATCTAATAATTAAACTAAACTCCGTGGCGCTACATCCCAGAAGAGACTTGGCCGACCACCCGACCGCTGCGTCATCTGCCATAGGCAGATGACCGTATTGAAGGCATGTGGTCAGCATGCCGACACCCACGGTCGTTAATGGTGGTTTCCATGACCGGAGCCGGTACATCTCTATCAAGTAGCTCCTAAGTTTGTATCAAGAGGGTGAGTGCACCCCGTTCCAGACCTCACAACCTCAGAAAAATCCGAGGAGGCACCGGGAATCGAAACCGGGTCTATGGATCCGTGGGAAGCTACGCTAACCATGAAACCACGCAGGCGATCAGCTGGACTATCACCCATCTGTAAATGTCAATAATATATAATAAATGTTCGTTCTTAACCCTAAAAAAGTTAAGCTCCTAATATGAGACCCTGTTTCATATTAGGCAACCCATAGGGTCTCATATTACGGTCACTTCAATGAAGGAAAAAGAAAATTTACTGGTGTTTTATAAATAATGAAAATCACTTGGAACTTTCTAAATAATTAATCCATCTATGGTCAAGTCATATTACAGTAAAAAATTATGAATATTCACTTACCTTAAATGTATTTTGATGCGTTATTAACAACCGCTTCAAAAACTACAAATGATTCTATGGCAACAACCATCTAACTTGAAACAATAACCGCTCCGTCATTGCAGCCAACTTTATAGAAACGCTTAGCTGTCAACCGCTAAAGATTCCACTCATTGTTTAAATAATCCAGTTCTTATTTTCTGAGAAAATCGAGGGTCTCATATTAGGGGAGGGTCTCATATTAGGTGCCTTTACCCTATATATATATATAACACAAAATGTGCAAGAGTATGACACAACTAACAGCAAATTAGTTCAGGACTGTATACTGATGCGAAAAACCGCCTCTAGAATCAATCCAGAATATTCAATCCGCCCAAGATCAATGGATTTTTCAGGATGTATACCTCTTTCACGTTAAAAAATTCCATGTCTAAATTTCAGCCTCTGGACCGAATTTCGCAGCCCTTTCACGTCCAAGTACTTGACCAAGCGAAGCCATGTCTTGTTTTAATTCGTTTTAATCCATGTGTAAAAGACTGAATGTGTGTAACACTTTTACACAGCCTAACACCAATTATAAACTTGATGTAGATAATGAAGATGGCCGACATCTGTAACAGCCGGTTGTTTGGTAGATGCTTGAGATTATGCATCCATTTTTTAAGATAACTTGTTATGAAACATTCTCAGCTGCTTTTGCGGAATTATTAACAGTGTTCCTTATTTGCGGGCCTTATTTTCTTAATTTTACCCATAATTACAGCTTTCTGAAATCAATTTAGTGAAATACTGAACTTTATTTTCTCACGGCAGACGGCATACTGATGTCTGTTCACCACTCGGATTGATGGCGACACTGGCGGAGTGCAGCCACATGCTCCCTTTACTGCTGCGGGCAAGAAATGTCATCCCCAGCATGACATGTTTGATGACGTTTCACATTCAAACCAGGTGTAACCCTTACCAATTATAAAGGTATTATTAATGACACGGCTTATTTAGAACTTGGGCAGTGATAATCAAACAACCGTTCAGCGCGCTATATCCCAGAAATTCCCGCATATACCCAAAATTACACGTGCCACACTGCACATGAGTACGACCCTCTGTTTGTTTATGTAATGTTTTAATTCAACAAAAATGTCACTCATTCCAGCAATAACAGAGTAGCTATTCAGTTGAAATATTAATGGAAATGCTCCATCAATCTGTTTGAGTAGTGTGTGAATTTGCAAACAGTTAGCAGGTTGCGCATTTTAAGAGGGTCATGCAATCCACTGCCCTCTGTGTTTCATTTAAACATAACAACGGAATGGTTGTTTTTTTTTTTTTATTTCCCAGCGGGAACTCGTTATCAAATGGGTTCTGTATAAAATCGCTTTACGAATCTGAAACTAGAGCACGGCGTATATTTAAAAAAAAATGTTATGAGAATTTATAATGACGCCTCTATACTTTTTTCATTCTCTTATTGACAGAATCCATTCTGAAGTTACCATGCTATGCATTTTAGGCCACTCTTGCAGAATAGTAATAGTGAATATCAATATTTCAATATTACGCCTGGATGTTAGGCAGACAGCCAAATGGTTGTTTTCGTTCCACCACTTGAGTTCAGTATTTCATGTTCACTTAAATTAATAGGCACGGGGTCTTGAGGTTTTTGCGGTATCTATCACGCTTTTTAGTTTCTTCTGATCGTGGCCAGTGTTGCAAGATTTTCTACAATGCAGAAAGTATTTCAAAAATCAGTATCATACGCTCAGTATCTACACTTCAACCCGCTTGGCGTGGAAAATCTCCGCAAACATATGACTGCAGTTAAATATAGTCAAAGCCCTCTTTATTCAATATACCAACTATATCAAGGCCCTCTTTATTTAGAGACATAATTTAATCATATACGTACGTGATAAAAATTTAATTGTCCTTGTCTGTTAGAATTTATCGCAAAAAGCTGAAATTTAGCTAATTTAGCATTTAGCTTTCATAGTCTGAAAGACAATAGGACTAAGTATAATGTTAACTCATCTTTGCTATTTCACCTAATATGTAATAATTAAAATTCCGGGGTGCGCGGGCAAAGAGAGCTAAGTCCACTTTATTGTTACTGAGAATTAGAGTGGCTTAACACACTATACCAGCCCAACATAACTTTAGAGATGGATAAACTCATGAGGCACACATCCATAACTACCGTACAATTTTGATTATGACTTACTGGACTTAACACAAATGTAGAGAACATTTTTATCTATAACTCTATGGACATATCTCAATCTTTTAGGACGGTGGACTTAACTCTCTTTGCCCGCGCACCCCGGAATTGAATATCTACTACATAAAAAACATGTATATCTGTAGAAAGCACAGCCAACGCCACCTGTTAACAAGACAGTATTGAATTGTGAGATTAATTGCCATAGCAACCGAGAAAAAAGAGCATTGAATGACTTGGACGAAACTCACTACGCGGGGGATTTTTTGGCTAGGGAATTCGAATCTGATGTTTTCCCCCCGGGCATCGCACTTTAATCGTGTAATGATACATCGAAACCGGGATTTTAGTTTTTTAATTATCAGTTGTTTTAATTCTTTATGTATGATTTCGGTAAGGTTTATGACTGTGGTACGTTACAATCATTTCATTTCCAACCTTTATGCCCTTAGGAATTATTTATAATTGTTAGGGAATAATTGAAGGATAAAATTATGTACGGTGATTCATGCAATTTATGTACAAACGATGTAAGTGTTAATAAATATAATGTTATAATAATGTTTCTGTTAAATAAATTATTCGTTGAGTAAATAACCGCGGGCGAAGGCGTGCACATGCTTGTTTAAAATATAAATCAAGCCATGTCACAATATAACAATATAAACAGAAGCACATCAACATTTTACGGTCTACTGGTAAACCCAAGTATTGATTTTGCTTTGGAGCGTTGAATAGAAAATATATAGGTCTATTTGGTTACAGCAATTTACACGACTACCACATAATAAAATAATAAAATAATCATTCATTAAGAGCAATGTTTTTTGTAGTAATTATCAGCTCTTGTGTAGCTATTGTTGTTGTTGTTGTTGTTATTATTATTATTATTATTATTAAGGCTGACAACCTTACCACCTTTACGTGCCGAATGTCTCAATTCTGGGAGCCTGAAATTCCTGTAACCCTCAGGGCCTTCTCGACCTGTATAGGAAACGCTTTACATTATTTTTTCACAATGGTCGGTTATTCACCTCTATTTTACTAAGGGAAGCAGTAAAGGTACCAGCATTTTCTTAAAATTTACTTCAACTTAGCCTATACAATGGTCCTTCGAGTCCCTGAAATATGCATTATAAATATCTCATATGGTAAGCAACATGATAAACTAAAGTGTAATGAAAATAACCCTTTTTCAATCTCTCGCGGACCACACGTTGACAAACGCTGTTCTATGCGATATATAGTAGTCTATTCTAAATTACATGGGCGCATTCATGAATAAGGTTTATAACATGCATTGGACACCAGTCGTCTTACAAGGTATTTCTCACTTTGTATAGAAGATAACTTTGTTAGACTCTCTCGTCCGTTTTCAATCTTCTCTGAACAATGAAGAACAAAGGGAGACAGAGAAGGAGAAGGTTTCCATGGCAACGGATGGACGTCTCTATTAGCGATGTACCACATTCTGATGTCAGGATGATATTTTTTGCTGAGCACTCGGCCATGACGTACAATATGAAGTAGTCCAATCTACAACCGTCGTTAAAAGTTATACACAGCGGTTTCTTCCTTCTAGTCTCCGCATTGAACATTTAAATTTAATTTTCCACATGAGTACTATCAACTCCAATGCGCTGAAATTCTGACGCTGAAAGTACAAAAGTTTTAAGCCCATTAACTGCGAATTTCTTTCTTTGTGCAAAGAAAAAAATTGTGGAGAATTTCATATAGAGCATTTATCATAGGCTACGTCCTTTAATTTGATATTCCAGTTCAGTAGATTTCAAACGTTGACTCAAAATCAGTTATGAATGAAAATATATCCACTATGAACGTATGATCTAACTACACAGAGTGGTAGATTACAGAGGGCAGTTGATAACCAAAAAATAAATAAATAAAATATATTCTGCTGTTTTTTTATTACGCCCGCGGTTTGTAAGCTATTTAGGTTATTAGTCTCCACAGAATAGCAAAAGCGCACGGCGAAATCACACTTTCGGTAGCAATGACCTGCCACAGCTACAGAAACGGCACGAAAAGAAGCTTATATCCGGTCTACTTGTCAGCGTCGATGGACAGGTTCTGTAATAGTATATCCCAAGTACGAACGATCCTGTTAAAAACAAAGAGGCGTGGCTGTCATAGTCCGCACGTCATCACCGTGATAATGGTAGTTTGTTTATTCTCAGTACAACCAAATACTATAGAGACAATAATACCGGACACTTACTGCTTTGACTATGAAAAAATGGGGGACAGATTTTGCAGCACTCCTGGTGGCACAACCTAGAAACTTCGAGCAAAATTGAAATATTCAAAACATATAACTGTAATATGCTCTTCTGAGTCATAGATAGAAATCCCTTATACATAACATGCCGATGCTGGCTATTTCGGTTCTTCTAATAAAAATTGTTTAACATATTTGTATCTTGATACTGCATATGTATTCAGTAGTAGCAGGTTGGGCCGCTAGATGGTGCTCAAGATATTGTCCCCCCCTTATATATATCGCAAAGTGTCCTGTATTGTCTCTATAGTATTTGGTACAACTCACCCGCAGGGTCGTCGTGATCAATGAATAATTGATATACTATAATGATGAAGATGCCAGTGAGAGTTTGATATTTCACGAGTAAATGTTGATATTATTATTGCATGAACTTACGAACACTACTTCACCACTAGCAAGCCACACCCTGGTAATGGTGCATGCTAATGACATTAACCAATCACGTGTTGTCACATTATGCGAATTTTCCGCGAACTCTGTGAGTTCCCCTCCCCTTTGTTTTGAACAGGATCAAACTTACTTGGGATAAACTATACAAAGCGGAGAAAATCGCGCACCAAAACTTGAAAACTTTCCCACTAACGCCATTATTTTCGGGTAAGCTGGTACATTTCGATAATGTAATTAAAGTATAAAGTCGTAAAATAGCGCGCTACGTCTTTTTTGGGTGTCATACTAGTGAAGAATCAAAATTAACTGTTGGTCTTAATGATTGTGACCAGAGAGTTAGTTTAAGATTTTTATGTTATTGTAGACTATTCCATTCGTACGCCTCATGTTCGATATTGGCCAATGACGTTTAGCAATTCCTCGGATATAGACCAATCATGATCGTTTATCTTACAAAATGATTGCTATTAAGATGAGGATGCGATTTTATCTGATAAAACGTCAGCTCGTTACTGCACGCGTAAGGCATCAACGTGCCGTGATTAATACGGCATATGCTGCCAGTGAACATAATAAAAACACATTATTTGATACAACTTGTTTAGAAATTGAAATAATAGAAATGTACATTGATTAAGAACACAATTTCGATTCGGTGCAAGACATTTCGTGTGCATTTATTCTGTTTTGCAGTTAGCTTACCTGAATTAAGTTAACTATGTCTTATATGCACCATTGGTAGCACTGGTCACAACATGGTAACTCGGATCGTTTCGTGGATGGTTGATTCATGGTATGCCGTGATCTCACAACTGTTAGTTTTAATTTTATACAACCAAGGACGAAAGTAATTATTATTTGTATAATCCGTTAGATTTTTATTCATGGAACAGTCTTAATAAATCCAACACGTAAACTCTCGTGGGATTACCTATGATAAAATATATTCATGAAATCACATAATATTGCTTCTGTTAAATATTAGATGAGAATGTTTCAGGAAAAAATTCCTTCTGACACGGGACCTTCGGCTTTCCGTGCCGACGCTCTCCCAACTGAGCTAGCCAGAATTCGATTCACAGCACCAGATAAAATCTCTCCTATGATTACCTTTAATTGTCAATCTTGGAGGGGATATTACACTACGGAGAAACCATTACATCCTAATTATATCTGTATCATAAAACAGGATACAAATTTTGGTCCATGTTTCATTTGTTTGTGATACACATACGAGCCTGCCAACTGTTTATTATTGTTTTAGCATCACGTACTCATTAGCCATTTAAAATCACTGGTTCCTGAGGGGGTGAGGGGGAAACAGACTGCAACGCCCCTGGCGGTAATAAATTTGATGTTTGTGAACTGTAGGGAACTTGATAATCCTTCTAAAACAGCGTTACATCCGCAATATTAGCGGTCTGTGTTACAGATAACAGCAAATAATACATACGTACATGAAAACATAATTCTTACCTCACATTAATATGATTATAGCATGGATGTCATAATGAAGGATCGATTCAATTTGTAGTTTTAACTTTGATAACGAGTGCTTTTAACATTAATGATAAATAGAGCCCGGATTTGAGGGGTTTAACCTATTTTTTCCTCAGCTTCCTAATTAGAACATTTTAACGTACTTTTTCCGTTTCATGCCCCTTGCTTTCGAATATATGAATCTTATAGAACCTAAAAAGGGCTAAATCGGACCAAAGGGCCTAAAAGGGGCAAACGAGGATTTTTCTGAAAAAAACTGGGGGTAAGAGGACTTTTGCTAGGGGGCTAAAGAGGACTTTTGCTAGGGGCTAAAGAGGACTTTTGCTGAAAAACTAGGGGCTAAAGAGGAATTTTGCTGAAAAACTAGGGGCTAAAGAGGACTTTTGAAGAAAAACACGATTTTTAAATAGCTTTTCCAATTAATGCAAAGGAAAATAGATATGCGAATTTGTGTATTTCAAGAAAAGACATAATAAAAATAAATTTATACAATGCACTGAAATCAACAATGTATATGTCGCTTTGTACCTTGTCTTTGTAAATCTCGCCGTCGCAGGAAATAAAACTTGAGTCGTCTGCAATACTTTGAAATCTGCAACCAGGGCGTATGTCTTTTTAATTTCAACGACCAACGACTGAGGAGTATATTAAAGGAACAAATTTGTGACACTCGAGTCTACTTATTTTTGTAGATCGGATGTGAATTGAGTGGTGCATTGAATAATTGCATCATTAAAGGGTAAATATCTCAATTGATTATGCTATTTTTCTAGTGCCGATATAAGGAATAGTTGCTTGTTTATTTTGAAAAAAAAAAGATCTAGAATAACTTTGTCAAAATTATAAAAAAAAAATCGGTGTTAATATTAGTGTTCATTATATGTTTTATTAATGCCCGGTTTCTACAAACTTGTGAATTACCCATGGGTAAATTATCCATGGACAAATTAGTTCCATTTCACCCACAATGATATAATGAGCAAGGCCTTGGAGTTGTACAGTTAATTTAATTCAGAAGGCTTTGATTCTCATTATTGATCCTACAAAGAAGTTAAATTTTATCCAGCCATCCACGAAAGGATAAATTAACCCGACGATTTACCCTTGGAAAGATCTAGCCCGAATTTGTAGGAACATTTTTTCTGCCATTTTCATATTTACCAAGAGGACGTTTATCTAGAAACTCGCCACAAGTGTATGTGATTGCTATCTTTAAAATATTTGTGCTTGTATGGTGTTATTCTTGGGTAAATTCTGTCCATTGGATAATTTACCCATAGGTAGTTCGCGAGTTTATAGAAACCGACCATAAGACGGCTAAAAACATTGTTTAAAGCCTAAAGAGGGCTATTCCACGAAAATAAAAGGCTAAAATACTTTTTTATAAAAGCCTAAAAATACGGGCCCTAATGATAAAAGTACAAGAATGAAGTTGGAAATATACGAAGTTCCAAGTCCGAAAGTGTATTTTTTATAAATATGTATAGATATCAATGTGAACACCTTTCTCGAGTTCTAGGAAACGTGAAACGCCTCTTTCGAGTGGTTATTTTTATTTCAATTTTTATTTCGAGACATACTTTCCATAATACATCTGTGATAGAAAGTAATAAACAGTGAAAACTTACCAGACAGTTGAAAATACTAGTTGATTCATAATAGTATATTACCTGTAAATAAAAGAAAGGCAACTGTTAGATTTCTGTTGAAATGCACACAAAATTAGCATAATTACATAATCTTCACACTTTAACAATGCAATTACATAACATTATTCAACGAGCCTATAATGGCATTTATTAAAGCACGAGTATGTTTTTGAAAAGAAAGTGAGGTTCATAATTTTTTGCACTCCTTAGCTAGTAAGTGGTACTTACGAACGTTGTTTACATGGATCGTAAGTTGACATTCCCACACAGTCTTGTTGCTAAGGGCGGTTGCGATGAGGTTAAATTACTTACGGTCCAAGCGCTACGTCATAATTCATTACGATACACTTCATAATACAAGCCTTTATGGGCACGGCCCCCAGGACAAATATTCGGTCCCCATAACAACAAACACATGCGAATCACTTTCTGAAATAAACATCTATTTTCAAGAATGTATTTACATAATATTTTCAGGTAATGTCACAATTAATATTATTAAATTGATATAAATAATCATCGTGCAAAAAATAGCATGCAACACACGGGCCGTAAAGGCATTTTTGCACTCCTTAGCTAGTAAGTGTTTCTTACGACAGTTGTTTACATGGCTCGTAACTTGACATTACCACACGCAATCTTGTTGCTAGGGGCGACGGGCGGAAAGTGAATTGTTGCTAGGGGCGACGGGCGGAAAGTTACTTTACCGCCCGCAAATGCTTATTTGCGAGCAGAAATGACCAAGGCCTCCCCGCTTTATAAATATTCGGTTGCCATAAACAATAACAAATGCGAATCCCTTTCTGAAATAAGCACCATTCTTCAAGTTTGTATTTACATAATATTTTCAGGTAATATCACAATTAATATAATTAAATTGATATAAGTAACCGTCGTGCAAAAAATAGCATGCAACACACGGACCGTAAAGGCATTTACGGGTCTCGAAAACTTAAAAACCCTCGGCTGCGCCTCGGGTTTTCAATCTGTTTCCTCGACCCGTAAACGTGCCTTTCCGCCCTTGTGTCGCAATATACTATTACGGGTCTCGAAAACTTAAAAACCCTCGGCTGCGCCTCGGGTTTTCAATCTGTTTCCTCGACCCGTAAACGTGCCTTACGGCACTTGTATCGCAATATACTATTCATACGGGTATCTTAATAAAGTTAACTTCTTTGTTCAATCATGATTAAATGTTTAAGTTTTGAGAGTTTAGATTCATTTTAAAAAAAGGCTGAACTCGGCAATCAACTTTAAGGAAGTTCTCGTAGTTCTTGTGTTCTGCGACAGATGGCAGCTGATGGCGTATGGTCAAGTCGAAGTTTGTTCAAGGCCGTTTTCTTGAAATGAACGGATTTTTACATGACGAAACGAACTCAATTTAATATAATGTTAAAATTAAGGCGAACAGAATTGTGTTGACATTAAAGCGTCAAGAAACGTTGTAGCCTGTCATCTATCGGAAAAAGACGAAAACTATAGTATAGAGCTGACGAGATGATCCCTGGCCTGACTGTGGAGCGTTATCTTGAGCGAGGAAGGACTATCGCAGAAGTTATTGCTACTCTCTGATGTGAAGACATTAGTTCCGAAATTCTCTAGCATAATAGCAAGAGCTGTTGTCCGAGAGTCATTGCTTCAATTAGGAGGTATTCTTCAAACCCAAAACTTAAACAATGAATTATGGTCGAACTAAAACAGTCATATGTAGGGACCGGATTCTTAGGTTTTTACCTATTTTTTTCCTTACTTCCAAAACAAAAAGCGATCACACACTTTTTCGAATCATGTCTATAGGATTCACCCACATTAATTCTGTGGCACCTAAAAATACCTAAATGGGGTATAAAAACCTAAATGTACCTATACGGGATAAAAAACCTAAAATATCTAATTTAGGCTACTTTTTTGTATTTTTTGTTTGTCAGTTGAGAAATCGATATTTTGCGGAGAGACAATTTTTGTCGGGTTGAAATTAATACCACCAGCGTTTCGTTCAACCCATTGTCGTCTAGGATGGACAGTATCTAGAGAGAAAGTGTAAGAGTACTGGCGTATTCCTTTTAAAATATTCGTACGAACAACCATTGTTGATGTTATGTGAGGTTGAAAGGACATTTTCTGCTTTCAAATGTATTCTAAGAGATAACAGGAAGAACTGCACAGTTGAGAATCTTGAAAGATATTTAGTGATATACTGTAACCAGAATATGTGAGGCAATCTTATTTTCACTGCTTCTTTTGATTGTTTATGCTTTCTTTCTTCGATTCTTTAATATTGTCCTAAAGCAAGTTTACACAAATTTAATTCAATTTTGTTAAGTTAAACTTTACAAGTATTATGTATTGAATACTATGGAGCACATTCAAATTCATTAAACCAATTATTCTACCCAAAAACTATATTTTGGACAAAAAACCTAAAAAAAACTATTTCACCTAATGGAAAACCTAAAACAGTGTTTTTAAAAACCTAAAAATCCGGTCCCTAGTCATATGCAACTTGCTTATAGTGGTAATTAAGGCACTCGAATGAAAATTATGAAACTCGCTTTGTTCGTTTCATAAAAACATGTAAATACCATTATAGGCTCTTGCATAATGTACTATTGTTGTCTTTTAATCTTTGTTTATCTCATGTTTCTTGTCATGATAATTATTTCGATACAACGGAATACGTTATGTTAATCTGTGAAGCAACCGCTGATTTCAGAGCCTTGAGATACGTAAATAAATGTAAGAGATGTAACGGAAACGTTTGTTTTCACAAGCAATGCAAATTACGTGAAATAAGTCAACAGTCGACACTAGAACAAAGTTCAATACATTCCCTGATATCCTGTGAATGCCGCTGGGCATGCGCAGTGGCTCATATCGGCAACTTAGATATTTTAGTCGGTCCGCTTTTTTTCCCCTACCTGTATATATCTTAATTCAGAGCCATAATGGTACTTTCTCAGATCGTGTGGTGAAGGGGAATATGTCTGTCTGCCTGTCCGTGTGTCTGTACGCGCTGTAACTCGAATACGCTTCATCGGATTTTCATGGAACTTGGAATACGCACTTATAACGTCCATGCGACGAAGCCTATTGATTTTGGACCAAATCGGTTGACCAGTACCGGAATAGGGGCCTAATTTCTGAAAATATTACACTGAATTCATCAAATGCAATTCAGTCCTCATGACAATATTGTTTACAATGTTCGCATAAGGCTTTGGAAGTTGTAATACACTGGACATTGACAAATAATTAGTCTATGGGAATTATCCCACTATTCCTTCACATATGCTTATCAAACTTTCTCTAGAAACCGTGGTATAAAACGCAATAGTTTCTTAAATATGGCATTTTTACATCTTTTTACCTGATTTTATTGTATGATATTCTTTACTTTTACAGAATCTCAAACTGATTTTTCTCATGTGGAATTATCTAGCCGAATAGGCCTCCCATTTGTGTTGAGTATTTCTTAAGTAATTTGATGTCAATTTTTAACTCACGTTTCTTCTCGATCTTAAGGCTCGAATTAATGATCTTAAAAGAAACATTTTTTAAGCTCAATTAAATTTACCAGCATTAGTGGTATTGCTGTAGAATATATTTTTGATTCAAATCTTTGACAAATGTATTGTCTGATATTTCGAGTATATGGGAATGAACGAATGCGTTTCAATTTACTGTACAAACAAAAACTGGAAATGAGGTTAGGCCGCATGACCACATCCTCATAGGATACAAACGTACGTAACAAATTAATTCAGTAATCACGGAAATTGACGGTAACATGCCATAAAGACCGCTCAGTGCATCAGTGGAATATAAGTACTGGCTACAACAAGAATGAAAGAATTTTAGTCCTTACGTAAAACCCCGATAATACACGCTCGTTTGTTACGCTATCCCGCGTTATACGCTCTTTTCATCCGGTCACTTGACATCTCTATATATATAAAAGGCTTTGTCCTGACTGACTGAATGAATGACTGACTGAATGACAGGAATCAACGTACAGCCTAAAATATAACAGGTAGAGACTTGGAATTTTGACAGTACCTTCGTTTCATAATGTAGGTGCTCTCTAAGAAAGGATTTTGAAAAATTCTGATTCTAAATGCCAAAAATTAAATGTTTTTGAAAATACTTAATCCCTTTTTACATAGAATTATCAATTCCAAATCACAGAATATATTGTTGCCAAATGGTATCAGATGGGCTTGGAAAAAACAAATGAAATGCACTTTTGACAAAATAATTCATGTTATAAATAAATATTACAGAATGAAATCCACTAAAATAATGGAATCACATAACTTTCTCTACCCTGGACATAGAGAAAACAAAACTAGGTATGGTAATGTGTATAGGCTATTATTATATTATATCACAGGTTTTTGGAGAGAAAAGTATGAAAGTGATAATGCTTTCTGTTTAATTTCATCCCCAAAACGGCTTTATGGTAACATAAGAGTGGGAAATTTCCCGCCTCGATATTACAATTTTATGTTACAGGAATTTCTGTTTCTTCTTATTTAAACCTCTACCAGGCTTGCTGTGCACTGTACAAGCGATGGGATGCAAAATTCTAGATCCTCTATGAGCCATAAAAAACTATATCAAGCGTTTTCTGAGGGAATAGTTTGAGTGTAATAAGTCGTTCTTCCTATTTCAAATTATAAATGCCTATATAAGGACCTAGAATTTAAAATTGAAAATCCTTCATAAGTTAATTTCCAATTACAAAATACAAAACCCGGGCGACGCCGGGTCTTTTAAGCTAGTCACTATATAAAACTACATAAAATCCACATCTTAATACTCACGTCATCCCGTTTAATCCACTTTTATCTACCGAAAATTCTAAAATATCGTGCTTTTAATGATACTGAGAAAATATTTTCCAGATTTCTACATTTACCGTTAGCGCCTATAGCACATTTACCGTTAGCGCCCGTACGTTCAATAGAATGGAGTACCTGCAAGACTATTCATAGTACGGATTCACTCCTCCACGGTCCTCCTTGATGTCAGTTTTAAATCGCATTGTGACTTGATCTTGTGTAGAAGTGCGAAGTGATTTGTTAGTAAAGGAGTGAAACGGAAAGCTCTATCAGTCGATATCGGAGAAATTATAAATTCTCCGTAAACATGATGAAAACACCAGTATGAATCAGAAACAGTTGGCGGAATCATTACGAATCCCTTCTTCGAAGCTTAGAACAATAGTGAAAAATCGTGAAACGGTTCACGAATTGTATTACAGTACTGTAGTGTATGTGTTCTTACTTTTTCCTGAAAGGAAAGAATATAAAATACCCCTCAGCATAATTACTATGTTAGGCATACCTTGTATTTAATCCTTAATTTGATTCAACAAATGTTTATTTTGATTCATATATTGGTGTTAGAATTTTTAAAATCTAAAAATGACCCACTCTCGCTAATACGCGGTCCCGTGTAATACGCTATTTTTACGCGGCCCCTTGAAGAGCGTCTTGCCGAGGTTTCACTGTATCTCTAAAACTCTGTGACGCTAAATTCCAGGAACAAGGCCTATCATCCAACCACTGCGTCATCTACCTTAGGCAGATGGCAGGATTAGGGACATGTGGTCAGCATGCCGAAACCCTTGACCGTTAATGGTGGTTTACGTGACCGGAGCCGCTATTAGGTAGATTTTCGAAGAAAAATCTACCTATTGCAATGGATACCACTTTATGATTTTCGAAAAATTCTTTCAAATCTTTACGTTTCATGCTCCCCTAAGTACGAAACCACCGCCCGTTCAAAAAAAAAAATTGTGATATTTATATATATATCTATATATTTATATCTTTACACGATAGCGGCCGTAATTTTGAAGATATTTGAACCAAATTTTATTATGTTATTTCTAGGCCCAAGAGTTCGGACAAGTTCGTTAATGGGCAAAATTGGCCCAAGGGGGTGGTCGGGGGAGGGGGTTGAAATTTTTAAAAATGTATATCTCGGCCCCTATGAAGTATAGAGGGAAACTTTGTTTGAATAAATTAGAGTACTCCCTATGGAGTTCACAGTGACACCAACGATTCGGGGGTTCGAGTGGGGGTGGGGGTGGGGGATGAAAATTCGAAACTTTTGAAACCACGTCTTGTGGGGTATCGTTGAAAAGCTCTTGATGAGTACTCTACAAATCAATAAATAGTTTCTTGATAGCTCTCATATGACGCGAGATTTTAATGTTTGAAAATAATAACACTTGAAAGAATTATTATAATATCATAATTTTGTCTTGTTTAGCGGCTTTGCTAATTTTATTCATTGCTGATCTTGCGCACGGCCTCCCAGAATATTATATCCTATTATTGTTGTCAAAACAATTGATTGTAGGCTCTTCCTCTTTACTGCAGGTTTGCCATGCCAAGGCTAAAGAAGAAGAGTGCTATGCAGCGACAATAAATTAAACCAAAAGCACTTCGAAATCTATCTCCGCCTGTAGGCCTGCCAAAAGGGATTTTTTTTCCATCAAGTAGCTCCTTAGTTTGGATCACGAGGCTGAGTTCATCCCTTTCCAGACCTCAATACCTCAGGAAATTCCGAGGAGGTACCGGGAAACGAATCCTGGCCTGAAGATCGTATCCAGCGACGCCAACCATGAGACCATGCAGGCGGTACAGTAAATCAGAGTTTCCTTAAGCACAAAAAACAGAACTTGAGTGAGGCAAGTGTCTAGTCAATGCGATAATATTATTCTAGGAGCCAAATTAGCATGAAACATCCATCTGAATGCATAGTTAATGTAGTGGAGTAGTTCTCCCTCGACATTATACGAGAAACCCCCAGTAATTAATGAGATAGAATAACGTCGTTTCTCTCCGTCGCTACATTAGAGCGTCAATTAAATTCCTTGAGAGGTGAAGCAGTATTCCTGGTTTTGGCAACATATCTCCTAGATATATCAATGAACTCTTGGAATTTAGCCCATTCAAACTGGTAACGCGCTCCAATGAATTGAATGGCAAACAACGAGACAGAACATGGAAGAGATGGAGCAGCCTACATTATGCAATCTCTATATAGCCTATATAAGAGGCTTTGTCCTGACTGACTGACTGACTGAATGAATGAATGATTGACTGACTGACTGACTGACTGACTGACAGGAATCAACGTAGAGCCTAAACTATAACAGGTAGAGCCTTGGAATTTTGACAGTACCTTCGTTTCATAATGTAGGTGCTCACTAAGAAAGGATTTTGAAAAAAATCTGAAACACATTTGGCATTAAAACATATTGTTGCCAGTGGGTTTCAGATGGGTTTGGAATTAAATTAAATGGAAGTTTGACAATTACAGTTGGCTTTGTCTATTTTTGTCATACCTTGAAAATAAAACTTTCGCGATCGCTTGAATGTTGTAATCCCTAAATATGGTCAAACGTTGTTTTATTTGGACGAATCTCACTAGACAGAGGTTTTCTGGGCCAAGAAACTCGAATCTGAGGTCGCTTTTACCAGATGATGCTATCTAATCGTGGTATGTAGTCCACGTGATTTAGGTGTTAATAAATAAGCTTATAATGATTTACTATTATGCTCTTAATTTTTAATTTTTGAAATAATTATCGGCACATGCTAGTAAGCCTATAAAGGCATTTATTAAGATACGAGTTTCATAATTTTCATACGATTATCTTAATTACCATTATAGGCAAGTTACATACGCCCATCAGGAGTCGGGATGTGTATCTATACAGTAGGGTAGGCCATGGAACTATTGTCAATTATAGCCTTACTTAAAATAAAATATATTCTGTTCCTTAATTTTAATATGATACTAAATTGACACCATTTCATGTGTTTTTAACGTGCGTTGACATTAATGCGTCAAGAGACGTCCTGCGGCCTTATGTCTTGTAGTCTACAATCTATCGGGAAAGACGAGAACTACTTCGGGCTGCTATTGTATAATCTTTTGATTTGCCAATTACAAGGTATTCAAAAAACCCAAAACTTAAACTTTTAATTACTGTCAAACAAAAACGGTCGTATACAACTTGTTTACAATGGTAATTATCAAAACGCATAACTCAGTTCCAGCTACATAAGTTAGATGCGTGTAGGTCTAACAGTCGAAATTTAAACATTTTGTTCCATCGATAAAAACAAAATCCAAGCACGATTTTTGTCCCAAGTGAGTACGATGTACCTGATAAGTATTACCCGTAGTGCTGTTCTATTTTTTATTCAAACCAAAATAAGGAATAGGCTACATTTTTCTTTTCCGGTTTCTCAACAAGTTGGCAGTTACCGTGAAAAGTAAATATAGATACTGTTGGACAACATAGTCCACATTGTCTAGGCCGAGGGCTTTGTTTCCACTTGTATGTTCATTAAGTCATTACTAGGATATACAACTTCAGTAAGTAACATTCATTATTTGTAAAGTAGAATAAATTGTTCGCTTAAACGTCTTTTTTTTTTTCGCAACTAGGGGATTATCGATCTGAACTCTGGTCACCAAGTAACTAATACACAGTAGAAATGTGAAACAGACGGAGTCTATTGGTTTGGAGATCTGTCAGTCAGGGGCAAACTTTATAATAACCCTCTCGTATTCAGAAACACGTGAAAAATATAAGTAAGTCTGCGAGGAAATACATTTTTCAGAGTCTATGTATAATTTCTGTCAGTCCTTACAAATCGGTATCAGCTTAGGTGGTGTAGAGGTAGCGATCCCGCCTCTGGATCCGAAGGTCGTCGATTCAAAACTGGCCGAGGTCGAAGGATTTTTCAGGACACATAAATCCTAGGCACGAAGTCCTCTGCGAGTGAGTGTGCACCATAACCCAGCGTTTCTCAACCTTTTTAAACCCGAGGACCTCTAAAATGCCTAAAAAATTTTACGGACCCCTAATTTTACATCCCATTTTTAAAAGAAGGCCTATATTCTTAATATTTGGAGTATTAATTATAGGTAATTATAACGAAATATGTGAAAACATTCATTTCTTTACTTTCCACTTGCTTTATATTTTTTTAATTATGTCTGCGGACCATCTACATTATCTTCGCGGACCATAGGTTGAGAAACGCTGCCATAACCCATAAGAAAAATTAGTCTCCTAGTTTCCCCTAGCTAGCCATTGCTCTGTCTTCTATAGGAAAGTAGCCTAAGAGGAAATAATCAATCTTTGGTAAGGGGTCATCCACTTGAGGTGTGCAGTAAGACAGGGTGTCATCCATCCTTATAAATCGGTGCAGAATTTCACAGAAAGTATTATTTTGAATGTTTCCTCAAATACTACGAAACAATTATTTCCTTTTCTTATTTACAGGATCGTAGACTATCATATCAGGAATAAGTTTACAGTTTATAAGAAAGTAAATTGCATATAAAATGAATTGATGCCATTCAGACGCTCAACTTCTCTGAACCCCCGGTGCGGCGCATAGCAAATGGTGTGAGATCTAGGCTACTGTTAACATTTTTCAGCCATTTCCTCTGTTATTTATATTAATTTCTCTATTCTAGACAGTGGTAATTTATTATAAAGAACATGGTTTTGACAACTGTAAAAGTCTCGGATTCACCCAGAAGTGAGTTACCAGTGCCTAAACACAGTTATGCTTTATTTAAACATGTCGGTCATAATGAAAAAGGAAATTGAAAACTAGGAAATATTGTTCAAGATGTCGTTTGTTTCCTGTTGAAACTGTGCGGGAATTCTGTCAGGAAACATCCCTGCACGGTCTGAAGTACGTGGGTCAACAAAAATATCATGTGATAACACGAATAACATGGGCAGTGGCGTTCCTGTTGGCATTTTTCTTAGCTGTATATTTCATACATGTGACTTACAACAAGTGGAGAAGAACACCTGTCATCATATCAACAACACCACAATCAACCGACATAAGCAACATACCGTTCCCTGCAATAACGTTCTATATGCCACCGATATTAACTCAAAGACTAAAAAATCGTCTTTTGGACAACATTTTTGAGCATCATCAGACAAATAAAAAACTTATACACTATTTCTGCAGGTATAGACATATTGAGACATTTATGCCCAATAATATTACTGAGGAGGCTGCAAAGAAAGCATTTATGAGAGAGCTACAGAACTGCAAATATTTTCCTGTGTTTAAGCATTATGGTAATATTGGCAAGAGCCATTACGTTCATAGAGCGTATTTTGAAGGAGAAGACAATCTTTGTATTTTCAACGCAGTGAAACCAGAATATTTGTTCAGGAACTGGACAGACAAGTTTATACTGAACCAATATGAGAACATCGATACAGTAGATTGGAATGTAGAGAAAGGATATAGTAGAGATGACAGTATAGAAGCAATGCCTCTGAGACTCATAGACGCCACTGAAGATTATATAACCATTGCTGCCCTTGGACAAGCACATGGTTGCGAATTAAACGATTTCTTCTCATTTGCAATCCACAGTCCTAGTGATGTACTTCCATCGACGTATGACTGGAACTTTCTGGACCTGAGGAAGGACTATCGTATTTTAGTAGAGCCGACCCTGACATTTGCTTCAAAGGAGTTGAGATCCATGGAAATAGAACGCAGGAAATGTTATTTCCAGTCAGAGAAATATCTGAGGTTCTTCAGGACATACTCTGAACACAACTGCCGACTGGAGTGTCGTATGAATAAGACACTCTCACTACAGGGATGTCTGAGTGAGGAAGATCTGTACTTCCCTGGTTTTGTCAAATGTGATGACGATAATATCACTTATATAAAACCTGATTACCAAGAATGCAAATGCCTACAGTCTTGTGACGACCTAACATACAAGGTGTCAATATCAGATAGCCCATGCAAACGAGACTATTGCGTTTCTTCATTTAAGTTCTCTAAGCAAACGTATTATGGTCAGTCTCGATCAGAATTCATCAGTCTGGGCGATTTCGTTGCCAGTATTGGTGGCCTGCTTAGCTTATTCATTGGTTTCAGCGTCCTCAGTGTAATGGAAATATTGCATTTCATATTCCTAGGCTTAGGACGTTTGTATAAACATCGCTAAGAATCAGTGCGGATATTTTGTACTACGAGGGTTATTTTTTTTTCAAGGTCCGATCGCTTCCACACCAACGAAGAACTTCAAAACACTTCAAAATGCCGTGAAGACCCTTCTCAATACGCTGGCGGAAAGTTTCTATGAAGAGGGTATTTGAAAGTTGCACTACGCTTCGACAAATGTCTCAATCGGAGCGAGACTATGTAGAGAAGTAGCTAGAAGGTGTACCTAAATGTTCCAAATAAAAACAGTTCTGATTTTCACTGTGGGTTTCATTGCGCGACCGATCGGACCTTTGAAAAAAAAAAAAAGCCCTCGTAGGCATACATAGTCTTTCTTTGAGTCTTTGTAGTAAATTCGATGTCAAGGATATGTTGTGCCATACATTGGTCTGCTGAAAATAGTTTTGTACACTCATAGAGAATATTTATAATTTATATCACATACGTACTAAGTTATTTATTCTTCTGATGATGAACACTTTAGTGTAAACTTCAGTTAGAACACATTGGTGTAATGGGAAACTTGTGTTATCCATTTCTCTGTTTGAGTCTCGTGTTAAAACGTTACAAAATAGATCTTCAGCATAGTGAAATTATTGTACCTTTCTATCTATACATACTTTTATTCGAGTCGGTTGTTGAATCGCAACAAAGAATGTCTTAGGGTACTACATTCTCGTTTGTTTGAGTTGTTTATTGAAAATCCGCAAATAATGCCTCACTAGCATGAAGATGTTTTGCTGTTATTTCATTCCTCTACATAAGAATATCTTTGAAACCTAAAAAGTGTGCTTCAGTTCACGCCGTTTGATTAAGTGTCTTGAAAATATTGTATTGCACGTTTTGTTTGAGACTTCTGTGGAAACATCACGGAGAATGCTTCAGTGTCTTCAATATTTAGCTCTGTACATTCCTGGTGATTGGTGAATTTCCAAAATAAAACAAAGCATACTACGGTGTCATTACAGTCTTTCTCTGACTGGGTACTTTGCTAAAACATCGCAAGAATGCTCGAGTGTCATGAAAACATTGTACTACGCATTCCTGTATTTTAGACGTTCATTCAATTACCACAAAGAGTCATTCAGCGTCATGAAAATGCTGATCTGCACATTTCTATTTTTAGACATTCTACACCCAAACAGTGTGTTGTCATGAGAACTGATTTGTATTTGATCAATTCTGTATAATATATTACCATAAAATAGGCACTAAATTGGACATCACTCCGGTACCGGTCAATCTATTTGGTCCAATATTAATAGGATTCTTCCCATGGACGTTATAAATGCGTATACCAAGTTTCATGAAAATCCGATAAAGCTATCGCGCGTACAGACAAACGGACGGAAGGACAAACATTTTCCCCTCCCCCACACTATCTGTTTAAAGTACCATTCTGGCTCTTACTAAAATCAGATAAACTGATATAAAAAGTGCCAGGATGTTTTTTTTATCCGTGATAATTGCAAATTATGATAGGCCCATGCAGAAAATATTTTTTTGTAATAGATCTCCGAGTTAAGTTAGACTACAGATCGAGTCATTAAGCAGAGCTTGCGGAAGAACAAAAGTCTAAAGTTTGATTCTTAACTTTATATTATATAGGAAGAAATTCTTAAAATATGTCAACATTTCACAATATGCACTGGCAATAATATTAATGTTGTAAGTATAGGCCTACGATTCGCTGCATGTTTGTTTCAGGTTTAAAGCAGCCGTATATGTTGTGAATGAATTAAATTCAATCTGATACTCTCAGGAATTACATTAGGTATGGGCTATTGGTGCACACGCTGCGCTACAAACCGAAAGGTCGCGAGTTCGATCCCCGATGAGGTCGTTGGAGTTTTCAATTGACCTAATCCTTCTGGTGGCACTATGGCCCTGGGGTCGACTCAGCCTCTAACAGAAATGAGTACCAGGAGCAATCCAGGGGGTAAAGGCGGCCGGTGCGTAAGGCTGGCAACCTTACCACCTCCATGTGCCGGATGTCAACCTTCTGGAACCCTCTGGGCCTCCATGGCCTGTACAGGGAACACTTTACTTTTTTCTTACTTTATATTGCTGCACAGGAGCGCTTAAGAAAAATATTCACAGTAAATATAATGTACATATTGGTAGCCTACATTTCGATAGAATGCATCATCATCAGGATCTAAAGGCAATGCCTTGTTGTAGTAGCCATGTCTTCCTCTTCATCGCTGTTCTCTTTAGATTTTCGTATGACAGCACGTCCATATCCTTTATCATGTTTTTAATAAATGAATTTCTTGGACGTCCTCTTGATTTCTTTCCCAGTATTTTCCCTTCAAAAATGTTAATGAGTAGAATGTTAATGATAGAATGCAGCAGGGTTTAATTGTTCAACGCCTAGATCAGGGGAAGTCAACTACGTCTTGTGATGACGTTCGTGGAGCAAGTGCATGCGGATCCCTTGTGTGTGACGTCAGCAAGAGCGCACGGTAGTAGGGGTGTCTAGAGTACGCTAGATTTAGGTACTAGAGGACCTATTCACTTTAGCTCTGTGTGTAGAACAACTTCTGGTTGGAAATATGGAGCATTTTTCAAAGTTAATGCAAGTACGCGATCCTGATAGTGTTCTCTCTGCAGAACATGTGTTAGTTCTTCAAAACATTCTTCTTCAGTTCGAATCGAGGTTTCAGGATGTGGAAAACCTTTCTCCAATGTTTAAACTTTTTGCTACCCCATATTCAGTTAATGTCAAAGACGTTCCTTGCCGGTATCAGTTGGAACTGCTAAACTTACAATGCGACGATCTGTTAAAGGACAAATACGAACGTAAAGTGGTCTTGGGTAACTTTACAGAAATTTCTCTGAAACCAGATTCCCGAGACTTGCTGCACTAATATTATGTAATTTTGGATCGACATATGTGGCCGAACAATTTTTTTCACTAATGAAATGTGCAAAGCTCAAATGAAGAAGTACATTGTCATATCACAACCTAAATGCAGTCTTCGATTGCTCAAACATTACGTCCCAACATTGATAAACTTGTTAAAGAAAAAAGAGACAGGAAAGTCAGAAAATTGTTACTGTAATCTTGTATCATCTAAGGTGCAGACGAGCTTGTATGGTAATTAATTCAGTTCATTTTTTATTATTTTTATTGTAGTGAATTGTGGTAATTCAAATGATAGTAGGCCCTATTGTCTATTTTCGTCAAAGAACATAGATTTTGTGGAAAGGCAATTGTTCTCACAGAATAGAAAAATAGAATTATTTATAATATGTTTAACTACTGTGCTGTAATTAACCGATAAACTATCAAGAAAATCGATTGATGTTTCATTAACTCGGAAACACGTATTACATAAGTTCTAACCCCCTAAATTCCCGCTGCCCGCAATACTAATGCCCCTCTCTTCCCCCTGTTCACTGATGCCTCCATTTCACATACTCCTCGCAGAGGTATAACGCGAGCAGTCAGAGCAGAAAGCAGTGACGTCACAGAGCAACCTTCTGTCTTCCCCTGGCCTAGATAAACGATCAACAATGTGATACTTTACGTTTAGGTTATTGTGGGCCATGCATTATTGTCGTAGCATTTTATACACATTATAAAATTAATATTGAGTTTGTATGCTGTCAAATGAGAAAAGATTTATGTAAATTACCAGATGGATAGAACTTCTGGAAATGTAAGCATGCTTTTTAATAATTAATTTCGCGTATTATTTCTACTTACAGAAACTGATACTTCTGAACCTTTCTTGTTTACATTAGTTACGGGAGCTCGGCCGATGATTGGCTGTCCGCGAGCCAATCAAAATACTTCGGATCTTCGGAGAACGAAGATTATATTATAATAGATGTGACCGTTAATTAGTCGTTATTTCGGTACCGGTCAACCGATTTGGTCCAAATTCAAAAGGAGATTATGGACATTATAAATGCGTATACCAAGTTTCATGAAAATCCGATAAAGTTACAGACATCGCGAGTACAGACAAACGGACAGACAGACGGAAGGCATTTTACCGTCCACCGCGCAATCTCATAAAGTACCATTCTGACACTTAATAATAATAATAATAACACGATATATGATGAACGAAGTTAGTTAACATAAGGTCCTAGCAACATGTTTTCTTGACAAGGTGTATTAATGATCCTCAGTCAGTCGCGCCGTCGTAGTTCCTGTTAGAGCTTAAAGCTCAAGAGTTTTCGCAATTAAAATCAAAGCTTTCAGCATCTGTGTTTGTCAACTTCAAGTGTCAAACTCCCTTCCAACTTCTTACTGCCTTTATTGTCCTTAGAAAGGCAACCCATTAAAGCCGGGCTTAGAATTAATATTCTTGAAAGAACTCAAGTTTCGCGTCGTATCTTGAGCTCGTATTACGGCCTTCAGATTGAGAGTGTGTTTAAGTTATCAAGTGTTATTTTCCTTAGACGGATTCCCAATCTATGGGCTTTTAAAAGTTTAAATTGTTTTTCACTCAACCATTGCGTAATCCAACTGTCGATTTCCAACTTAGCATATCCGATATCGATTAATATCGTACATGGAACAATCCTGAACCCTAAAGTTATTTGTGCACGACGTAACTAATTAGTGGTACTTACGAATATTGTTGCCGTGGATCGTAACTTGATATTCCTTAAACGCAATCTGGTTGCTATGGAAACAAAAGAAATCTCCGTGCGGTAAAAAATTACAAAAAGCACAAGTGCCGTAAGTAAAACCATCATAATACAAGCCTTTATGGAAAACCGGAACCAAGGCCCCCTAGTTTGTGCCGACTTCAACAGGACAAATATTCAGTCCCCATAACAACACACATATGCGAATCACTTTCTGAAATATAACATCCATCTTCAATAGTGTATATACATAATATTTTCAGCTAATATCTCAAATTAATATAAATAAATTGATATAAATAATCATCGTGCAAAAAATAGCATGCAATACTAAGTGCCGAAAGTGCCGTAAGCGCATAACGGATCTCGGAAATTGAAAAAACTCTTTCCTCGATCCATATGCACCGCTTACGGCACTTGTATTGCAATATACTATTTATCATTTTTCACCCCTTTTGTTTTCACTATCCCCTCAGAAGTCTCAGCTTCACACAAAGGCTGGCCTCAAAAGCCTGAGTTTGGGAAAACAATGGGTTAGCGAGAATTCTATGTCAGAAGTCGATAAAAAAAATCCTATCCAATGGTTCCTTACTCACACTCTCATCTACCTGTTGATCTCGTGTATTATAAACATGTCGCTTGTGTTTCCTGCAATACATTTGAAAATCTCGCTTTGGGCTATATGCTCATAGATTGATAACGTTCTTGTTTGGATTTATTAAGATTATTCGAGAGGTAGTTCCTACGATTTTTGGCCTCCCTCAGTGTAGTCCCTACCCGGAGATCCGAACGAGGGACTCTTTTACTTATTTATGGGAAGTGGGATTTGTGGGGGATGATTGGATGGAGTTAGCACAGAATAGGGTTGAATGGCGGACTCTTGTAAGCGCGGCAATGAACCTTCGGGTTCCATAAAATAGATAATATTCCTTTAGCTTGCTTAGGAATTTTCTGTTGTCATTGAGTAAATAAGTTATTCCAGAGGTAAAATAATATATCACTAAATGCTTTCTCACTTGAGTTGTTTGAAAACAAATCAGTATTGTGTTAAGAAGTAGGCAACGTCGCGGTCCTCAAGGCGGGGGAGGTTGTTAAACTAAGAAAAAGAGAGAGAAGTAGGTAACTATGCAACTCCAATTGGAAGAAATGACTACTATCCAATATTCTCTCAAATTTTCAAAGTTCGCTGATACGAAGTGGCTTACACCATATCAGAATAGAGCTTTTATTCAATGCACATTTAAATAGTTTTAATTTCCACATAAGTTATGTGTGTAAAAATAGTATATTGCGATAAAAGTGCCGTAAGCGATGCATACGGATCGAGGAAAGAGTTTGAAAAAACTAGGCGCTCGCACCGAGTTTTTTCAATTTTCCGAGATCCGTTATGCGCTTACGGCACGAGTATTGCATGCTATTTTTTGCACGATGGTTATTTACATCAATTTATTTATATTAATTGAGATATTAGCTGAAAATATTAAGTACCTTATATACACTATTGAAGATGGATGTTATATTTCAGAAAGTGATTCGCATGTGTTTGTAGTTATGGGAACCGAATATTTGTCCTGGGGGGCCTTGTCCATAAAGGCTTGTATTATGATGTGCCATAAGTAAATTCTTACCGCATGGAAACTCTTACCGCACATAGCAACCAGATTGCGTGCGGGAATGTCAACTTACGATCCACGGCAACAATATTCGTAAGTACCGCTAATTAGTTAAGTCGTGCAAAAATAACGTTTTTATTCTGTTCACTGGCAACAATCCACTTAGGTGACTTTTTATCACTGCATATTGATACCTTGACGTATTCAGTAACGAGGTGACTTTTTAAAAAATGTACTACCACAATAACTGTGGTATAACCAAACATTTAGGGGCATCGCACTGTTGCGATTAAATTATTTTATTTAGAGAAAAATCATATCCACAAGCTGTATTTAAAAGGACTATTTCACGAATAGTGTTTACAATATTCGCCATGTCTTTGATTCGGAGCAACTCGATCGTTTGGCTGTTTAGGTTAAATCAGTTGAATTAGAGTTGGATTATTCCCACAAAGTCTCTGGCCTTGAAGACTATCCCAGCCAGCGAGCTTCTCGTTACGTCTCGTTACCAAGATGCGCGAATTCGGTGCGCGTAAGATCAGTAAGCTACCGCTGGGCAGAGAGTGAACATCATGCAGCATGTCGCCAGTCGTAGAAAATACTATAATAGTTGAGTGGAGGGATAATGTCGCAGCGAGAGAGACAGACAACACGTGGAGTGGGATAGGAGAGCTGAGCCAATCAGGGTGCAGCTACCTCCCCTAGCCAGGAACTCAACGAGCGGTGAGACTCGCTCCTAAGGTATATACGTAAAAACCCAGAGACTTTGTGGAGGTAATCCAACTCTAAGAAGCAAAACACCAGTTTTATTACGTAACATAGAGAAACAAACGATAGAGTAGCGATAAAACCAGGCAAATGATACCGACGCAATGTGATATTTTATCAAAAGGGTCAAGCATGATACGCTGAAGTTTATATTTCACTAGATTTAAATAATCGAAACTACAATGACGTAATATGAACGAAATGGTTCGATAAAACCTTTTCCTTGCAAGCATACATAAGATAAATCGCCATGATTGGTCGATATCAGAGGCACTGTTAAATGTTATTGGTCATTATCAAATATTCGGCATTTGAATGAAATAATGATAACACGATTATTTATCTTTATCAGCATGTTAACGTAATAGCGTATGGTGTATGGCATCCTGGTAGAGGCAGTTAGAATAATAGCAATGTCATCAACAAATGTTTACATTTCATTTGTATCCTGTATTTATGCAGTCAGTAGTAACATACACTACATTAATATGAATGGCCCACAGAAACGTGTTTTGTGAATAATTGGAACTGTCATATACATTTGTGTGAACACACGAATAAGTCATAAATATCTGACTGTTATACCATAACAAAAAGCAATTGAACGATAAAGGACTTTTTTTACGTTCCTACTAATAATAATAATTCGAACTGTAAATGCTTCAGTCTCTATCGATAGTCCATAAGTTACAATTTGGCCACTTAAATATGCCTAAGTGAGCTCTTAAATCAACTGCCTAAAAATCGCAAGTTATCTTTTGTCGCAATGTTATTCATTTTACCCACCGAAAAATAAATGTAACTGACAATCGAGGGCCATGAAATCGTTTCATTATGACCTAAAAAAAAACTGACGATAGCAGTTTTAGTTTGCCATGAAATCGTTAACTTATAACTAGACCTGGGATTTTAAGGCAAATTCCTATTTTGTTCCTTATGAAATAACATGAAAATTTTTAAATATGTGGACGTTTCATGATAAATCACTTACATTTATAGAGTTTTATAGTGCCCTAAAATGCCTATTTGGACCTTTACAGCCGATTTTACTATTTTGGTGCCTAAAATGCCTATTTTGTTAATTTAAATTAAAATTCAACTTCTATAATTTTTTAAATCTTATAGTGGACATCCCTCAATGAAAAGCAGAACAGCAGAGGTGGGTTTTTCACAGAAACTTGATTATTCCAAACAATTGTCGCTAAAAGAATGCTGACTGACGGGGGAGGGGGAGCATTAAGGGGGAAGGACTACTGTGTCAAGTCAATAGTGAAAGAACATCTGTTTAAGTGAATATAGTTCGTGATGCCTAATTTTGCAGTTAATTCTATTAAGAATAGGTATACCACGTTTCTTGCAGTAAAAAAAAAAGACCATGTTACAGTTTAAGTGTATATTGTAATATTTTAAAGTCTATTTTCTATTTACATATTTTTAAAGCATATTTTAAGTGCCTATTTTCTCTTTTAAAAGCCTATTTTAAGTGCCTAAAACGAATTTTTTTTAGAGACTAAAATCCCGGGTCTACTTATAACCTCTTGATTTTTAAATATTTGTTTAGCTACTTGCTGTAAGTTAATACTATCATAGAAAAAAAGAGTGCTACTGTTTTACTGACTGTTTCATTCACTGAGTATTTAATATTGACAAATTTCATTTATCGTGATGTAGAGGTAGAGTGCCCGCCTCTAGATCCGAGTGCCGCGGGTTCAAACCCGGCCACGATGGATTTTCAGGACGTAAAAGTCCCTTCGAGAGGGACTTGAAGCTGGGGGCTCGTGTCGTATATTTACGGGTTGCTAAAGAACTCCGAGCCTAAAATAGAGCCTCTGGACAAAATTCCTTGGCCCTTTCACGTCCAAGTAAAATCTTGGTTTCCTACGAGAGTTGCGAGGCGATGGGCTTACCACCTGTCCCTCTGCTCTCTCTCGGAAAATAAGCGTAACAAATTTACTCTGGGCATCAAAATCTTCACTTGAAGGCCCTATGCCCTTAACCGAGGGGGCTACAAGGATGTACGAATACGAGTAACGTTAATCAATGCTTCAGTTGGTGTTGGTGTATGTTGATGTATCTTATATATTATACTTGCAAAGAGGAGGATTTATCAGACTATTTCATTCATATGACGTCATTTTTTCGACCAATCGCTCACAAACAAACAAACGGCTCCTTCTACTATACAAATAACTTTGCTTTTCTAATTACTTTTAAATGAAGCCTTGAAGAAATCTTACTCTGCCTACATTATAGGCTATAGGCCTACCAGTATTGCCTGTAATAAGAATTCCTTTATTGCAACCAAACGGTCATATCATGTTGAATGGAGTAGCGAGGGAAACAAGAGCACCCCGAGAAAACCTGCCACAATCCCATTTTGTACACCACAAATTACACATGGATCTACCGAGATTCGATCCCGGGTCCCAGCGGTGGAAGGCGAGCGGTCTAACCGTCGGTATTTCGTATAAACATTCTCAACTTTGTACTTTAAGTTGACCTGAATTTATAAAACTATGGAATTACAAGTTAAAATTAGTTACTTAAAATTTATTTAACTAAAACTGAATAAGGCAACTGATTGAAGATGTAATACATTTCAACCCTTTATCTGGCAGTGTTGCTCTCAGGCAACACCTATGAATACCTCCCTGAACCTGGCAAGCCTCTTTTGCATTCGAACCGTAAAAACACTTCCTATGGCCATCTGACTGTTAGAATATGAACTAAACTGTTGGTAGATGTTACCTGGGATATTTTAGCTGTTGCCTGTAGGCACCAGCTTATAGGAGCTTATAGGAGGTTTCTTGTTGGGTAATAACCAGGCTTTAAAACTTAGTGCCCGAACACACAGAGGGAGTTGATTCCGGTTACCAACAACCTGAGTATAGGGGGTGGGGGTTGATTGCGTAGGCTGATAAGACAGTAGCTGATAGCAGTACTGAGAAGTGAATGCGATTGTGGTACGGTGCCTCTCAAATTGGTCAACAGTGTACCTTGTCATTGTGCGTGTTTATACGTGTTCGGCATGCCGAAAGTAAAGTGTTCTAAAACGCAAACATATATTGAAACATTTGGGAGGGACTATTATACACAAACAGGAGAAAGTATCGTTTTGCATGCTTGTAATGTGAGTTTAGATAATGAGAAGTTATTTTGTGGTCTTCCTATATCTGTATTTCGGTTTGTTTACTATCACGTGAACTAGCATATAGTAGCTAGGGCAAACGCCGAGCAAAGTCTGTACGGTACGGTTGCTGTTAACATATTCGATCGGGCACTAAGTTTTAAAGCCTGCATTACCATTATACTTGTGATATACCATGTTGCCTGAGAGCAACATTGCCTATCCAGTGGGCATATATTTTCATTTTGTCTCCTAGGTAAAGGGTTAATAAAAAGAATAAATTATATTTCTCAAAGTGACTTCGCAGGCCGCAAGAAATGACCCCTCGGGACGCCAGTTGGAAACCCCTGGACTATGAACACGTCGTCCGACATTTTAACAATTTAATTGTGGAATATGTATAAAAAACACACACACACACTACAGGCTATACCCCTACTTCTATGCAGACAGTGTCTAATAAAACCGTGTGGACAGGTGAAATATTGATATCTCTAATGAGATTTGCACTTGTTGGACTGCGTCTGTCAACGCCGTAGAGCACACTGAACTAATGAATTGAAAATTCAAATCAAGCTTTGCTTTGTTCGGAATAAATCCAACTATTTCCTATACATAAATCAGAATATACGCGGGCTTTAGTATTAACACATGTCATACGAAGCTCATATTTTCAATTTTAACTTCCATATATGACAATTCTATTTAAAAGGTTTTCTGCAAACACTATACGTGACCTACGTTGTATGCTGAAAATTTAGGGGCGATCACTTACATTTATCAAAGTGGAATTCAAATTTTTGTATTTCCAATATTAGAATCACGTTGTACGATGAACATGAAGTAATATAAATAGATTATTGGGCAGCACTCACCACTATTTATTGATCCTTTTGTGAAGCCGTTGTCAAATAATAAATAGTAAAACACACGTGTAATATATAACACAAACACTAAAAATATCAATTTCACAACAGAAATCACGACGTTTCGCGTGTGTTTTATTATTTTACTAGCTTAAATGGCCCGGCGTCGCCCGGGTTTTGTATTTTGTAATATGAAATTAACATATGGAGGACTTTCGACGCTGAAACTCTAGGTCCTTATATAATATGTATGTAGAATTCGAAATGAGGAAGAACGACATATGGCACTCAGACTATTCCCTCCTCAGAAAACGCTAGATATAGCTTTTTATGGCTCATGGAGGATGTCGAATGTTGCATTCCATTGCTTCTACACACCATGCCTGGGAGGAGTGCAAATAAGAAGAAAAAGAAATTCCGGTTACATAAGATTGTATTGTCTTGACAGAAAATTGTATTTCTCACTCTCATATTTCCATACAATCGTTTCTGGGCTGAAGTAAAAAACAAAATTCAATATCACTTTCATACTTTCCTTCCCAAAAACCTGGGACATAATATACTGCGCGCGTAGGACTGAAAATGTTCCATCCCATTTTGTCTTCTTTTAGATGCTTAGGGCCTCTGATAAACATCCCTAGGCCTATTTCTCAACTAATACAAAGCATACAGCTATGAGTGACGTATCAGTGGATAGGATTTGTTGCCGACTTCCGATATAGCATACTCACTGGCACACACTTAAGTTGTCCCTGCAATACGATCGCTTATTCTACATCAAAATGTGAAGTGAGAAAATATTTTCCATGTCGAGGGTAGAGAAAGTTATGTGACTGCTTTATTTTCGTGTATTTATTCATCAAGAATTATTTTCACAATTATGTATTAAATACTTCGATAGTATCTGCATTTGTTAAAGCCCAGTATTATAATATAGTAGGCCTATCCAAAGCCCTATGTAAACATCGTAAACAATACTTTCGTTATGTAAACAATTGACATCAGAACTCTCTAACTTTTTCCTCATTTCACATTTCCGACTTTTCCCGTGGATTTTCCAAAAATTTTCTTTCACACAAACCTTGTCGTGACAATTACGAACACAACAAAAAAAGAATCAGCCAAATCGGTTCAGCCGTTCTCAAGTGATGCGGCAACAACCCTTTTGTAAATTCATTTTTATTAATATAGATTATTTTATGAAGAAGATGAAGGCTCCACGCAAGATTAAGTAACCTTTGACTACGGCTTCACAAAATGATCAATAAACAGTGGCGAGTGCTGCCCAATAATCTATTTATATTACATCACATTCTTCATCATAAGAAGAATGTCATTCAGTAATAGATGAACAAGAAATCACAACAATCTTCTCTGTGGGTCTATCTACTTCTGGGGATGCATTTTGGCACCGCAAATAATTTTGGTACACAGTCGACAGGTCATTCAAGTCGTTACTTGAATTACATACGAAGGATGGAGCAAAAGTCATGGCAATGTATTTTTTTTTTCTCAAAGTAAGGCGATGGTACCATAAGAAGTTGTATATCACGGAAGAGCGTGGAATCTCTAGCAGTTGGACAAATCATGTGGTAGCATTGTGATGTACGGTTATACGAATAGAGGCGATGGTAATTTAGTTATGAACTAGTCCCCATGCAGAATGGATATCACAAAATTTGAACATCATTCTAACGACAAAATGGCCATTATCCGAGGGTGAAATGCCAGAGAATACCACAAGGAATTGATGGAAACTTTAGGGAATAATGCCAATCCGTACCGAACTTTAAGTGATCATGGAGTGGGTATGTGTACTTTCGAGTTTCAAACCATCGCAATACATTAGAGTGGCACGATGCAGACGCATATTGATGTTTTTGGGTATCTATTTCCTTCACTATCCTATATCCAGTACCCATAGTCTGCATTATACATACATTCCATATTCTGCCCTTTCGTTTCTATGTTTCAAATTTAAAATGGGAGCACATTTTCAAAGAAAAAAATAGTTAAATAGTTGCCATGATTTACTTCCCATCCCTCCATATACTGCATCTTCTCTTATACAATTCAACGGCCCTAAATAGCGTGCTCACTCGCTCGCCCGCTTCGTGAAACATCGGGTATACTCGGCGATGTTCGTCTCTCGCAGTCTAAACTTTCAAGACGACTACAAAATTAGGAAGGAAAACAGTTTCTTTATTATATAAGGCCTAAGTGAAATGAACACAATGAACAAATATTCTAATTTTATTTTTACTTACAATTTTCATAGCTCTGAACCACAAACATTTTTAATAAACTACCAGTGTAAATTTCTTAAAAATCCTGGCGTCAATCAATAATGGCGGGCGAAGCCGGGGGCACCAGCTGTAAAATATTGATGGTTTAACTCTTGAAATATCGCTGATAATAAAAATCCAAACAAACCATTCCTTCCCTTGAAACATTATATTATTTCTGAAAATTACACTGAACTGATCAAATAAAATTCACATCATATTCATCTGTCAACAAACAGTTGAGAAACAATGCGTATTATGTGTTCACAGTTAGCTTTGGAACTGCACAATCGAATCTGAGATCGTTTTTTTCAGGCGGCGCTTTCTAATCGTGGAATGTACTCTGAAGCCGGAATTTAGCTGTTTCATTAATTATTAATGGCTTAGTTTATGAATGATTCGCGTGCAAGTGTTAATATATATAATGCTTTAATAGTTATTATACTCTTAATTTTTAATTTTTAAGTTAATTATCGTGGGCGAAGCCACGGGCACCTACTAGTATAGAAATATTTCGATTGGCGTGCACCACAACTATTATTTCCCCATGGCTGGCTTGAGATAACCGTAGCCTATGGGATGTAGCACCATGTATTGCGGTTATGTGGTCATATACAACTAAGTAAGCACCGGAGGCCAAGTATTGACCTATGTGACAGACTCTATGCATCACGTCGCACAAAACAATGCGGACGTCGTCACTCAACTGTCAATACCGATTATGTTAAATTGAGATAAGCCTTCTGTGTCACCAAAACTTGCTGCGCTTTGTCTGGTTTCCATGACAACCAGCGATATTAGAGGCTCCGATATTTTGTTAGGAATCATGAATACGTACTATGTCTGTTGTCATTTTTCAAAGCGAATATCGGGTCAACATGTAATATCAATCAAAAGTTTTTCTTTCTTTCTTTCTTTCTTCCAACTCCAACTCCGTTTTGGCTAATTTGAGTTTCAATAAGTATTTTGATTAAAATGTTCAATCAAATGTTAATAACAGAATATTCCGTTTCTACATCTCGATCCAAAGCCCCAAAAGCAACTTATTCAATGAACAATCAATAATTCGTAACTTTGAAAGAAATGACAAATGCTAGCGATTATGGTCAAGTTTGGAGCTGAAATTAAATTTAAAATACTTCAATCATCAAATAAATTCCAAAAGTAATTAATAGTAAATTATGCAACGAGCCCATAATGGCATTTATTAAGATGTTGAAACATTTCCTAGCCGAACTTTTGCATGAGACTTGCAGGGAGGTGTTGAAGTCGCAACCCTACAGCTCGAACCGCGCACACCGAGATTTTCATCTTTTCTTACCCCTCAAGAAATGACAATGAATGTCAGGGAATGGTAGAGATTGACAGAGAAACGGAGAAGATTATCACACAGTGGTTAAAATCCCAGGCGGCAGACTCCTATGTCACAAGTGTTCAAAAGTTAGTCCCACGGTATGTCAAATGTCTCATTTCCGGTGGCGAATATGTTGAAAAATCTGATGTGAAAGTCACATAACTTCCTCTGCCCAAATAAAAGTTAGCAGTATTCACATATCCTTTTACAGAATCGCAAGACACAATTTTACGCTAATTATCCTATAAATATCTCTTCTTTCAATGATGCGACTAAAAGCGCAAGGCTATATAACAAACTTTAAAAAAAAGAACAAGTGACTGCAGACTTTCCGCCGTAAAGAATAATTTCCGAAATTTATCGAATATTTCCCTCAGATACTTCTTTACTCTATGCATGGCCAACAATACATCTTTCTCACTTCACATTGTTATATAGAATAAGAGGCCGTGAAAGAGCGCTATTCAGTTGTTCATCACACAAGACAAAATTTCTACAAATAGTGGGTGAACAGTGGGTGGCTTGTAACTACCCTCAGAGAATTTTTTCGAAAAAAGTTTCAAATAAAAGTTTTAGCTCTCAGTAAAAGGAACACATGTGCAAATTTTAAAGAAAATCGTTAGAGCCGTTTTCGAGAAAATCGCGAAAAACGAAAATTTCTTCATGTAAAGTCCCCTTAAAAATAAGAGAAATTTGTCGCCAATCTTCGAATCACATCTTCAGAAGGTACCTGACCCAAATACGAAATTTTGTTTTCATACGATTCTCCGTTTCGGAGCTAGCCTGTTCACAAACTTCCACACAGACAGACACACAGACACACACACACAGACATGTTTCCAAAAATGGTATTTTTGGGTTCGGGGAGCCTTGAAACGTGTATATATGCTAAAAACTCAACTTCGAATTTTAGGGTCGAAAACAATACTTCCTCTACCTATAGTACCTATGGTACGGGCAGAGGAAGTAAAAATAGCTTAACACTTGCTATATCTGTTGCAATAAATATTTCCATGAAATTTTGTTTTGTTTGAGTAAACGGCCCTAGGGAAACTTACTTTATGGACGCGCCTCGTACATATAACTTCAATTTAAGTAGCTTATATTTCATTTTAAATACTTGTGTCATTATGTGTCATTATTAGGGCCCGGATTTAGAGGTTTTAACTTATTTTTTCCCCCAGCTTCCTAATTAGAACATTTTAACGTACTTTTCCGTTCCATGCTCCTTGCTTCCGAATATATGAATCTTGTAGATCCTAAAAGGGCTAAATCGGACTGAAGGGTCTAAAAGGTGCTAATGAGAACTTTTGCTGAAGAACTGTGGGCTAAAGAGGACTTATGCAGTAAAACATAATTTTTAAATAGATTTTCCGATTAATGCAAAGGAAAATAAATACATGAATTTGTGCATTTTAAGAAAAGACATAATAAAAATGAATTTATACAATGCACTGAATATAAACAATGTATATTATATCGCTTATCTTTGTAACTCCAAAATGTTCTGCCTCGCCGTCGCAGGAAATGAAACTTGAGCCATCTGCAATACCTTTAAATCTGCAACTAATCCATTGTTGTTTCAACTTTAAAATAACAAGTTGCCGACCAACGACAGAGAAGTATATTACGGAACAAATTCGGGACACTCGAGTCTACTTATTTTTGTAGATCGGAAGTGAATTTAGTGGTGTATTGAATAATTGTATCATTAAAGGGTAATTATATCAATCGTTTATGCTATTTTTCGACTGCCGATATAAGGAATAGTTAGGCTTACTTGTTTATTTTGTAAAAAAAACAGTATAAATGTGTCAAAATTATAACACAATTTTCTTTGTTAATATTAGTGTTGATTACATGTTTTATTAATACTGTTAAAATCGTTTGTTTAACGTCTAAAAAGGGATATTCCACGAAAATGAAAGGCTAAAATATCTTTTTATAAAAGCCTAAAAATCCGGACCTTAGTCATTATCAAGGCCCGGATTCAGATGACCTAAAATTGTTTTAAAAAATGACGTATATAATGACTAGACATCGGATTTATATGGAAATGCATATTCCCCCTGCTGTAACAGATGATATGGAAAGGAGAATTTAAGCACGTTTTACCATCACTTTTTACTGTATATATACAGTTTATAGTGCATATAAAAGCATATTTTTGGTGTTGTTGCATATTTTGCAATTTTAGTATGCACCATGCATATATCAAACTGTTTTAAGGATTGGAACGTTATTTTTAAGTATTAAAAATTTTTATACAGTCGTGAAATACTTGTGCAGTCTGCTTACTCCCCAGAAACCCATAATGAGCTTTAGGTGAGAGGCTTGCATTCCATACTGGTGACGTCACCCGGGGAATCACAACTCTCCAAGTTGCAGTTACTGTTGTGCAATGCAATTACAGAAATTCAAAATACCATGTGAAAGGATACCACACAATATGGGGTGTAGTCGATGAAACTACAGATGCTTGTGGCCGCCATGTCGCAAATTTTCTCATTGGCAAACTAAGTGAAGAAGAGCCGGGAACGCATTATTTGATCGCTTGTAGGGTCTTAGAAAAAACTAATCACTCCACGGTAGCACGCTTTGTGAATGACGCTCTAAAGAATATTGTGGCCAGAAGAGGGCAACGACGAAAAGTTTCGTGTCCTCCTTTCAGATTCTGCATCCTAAATTTTGAGTGCTGGTTCGGCTGTAAAAACATTTTCTCCCCATCTAATACATGTTACTTGAATTGTACATGGACTTCATAGAGTAGCAGAAACAGTACGGGACAATTTTCTGAAGTGTACACTTTGATTTCAACTACTAAGAAGGTATTTCTGAAAGCTCCCACGCGAGTAAATGCTTACAGAGAATCACTTCCGGAACGACCTTCACCACCAGAACCAATTATTTCGCGTTGGGGCTCATGGATAAATGCTGCTCTATTTTATTTCGATAATTTTACTGCCGTTAAAGAATTTGTTTGCTGCCTGGATTCAACTGATGCCACTTCAATTCAGTGTTCACAAGAAGTATTCAAAAGTGAAACTTTACATAGGGATTTAAATGTAATCAAAGCTCATTTCAAAAATTTACCTGAAGCAATTCAGACATTAGAAAAGTGTGGTTTGCCCCTTAATGATGCCCTATTAATCCTTGAAAAAGTGAAAGATGAGCTTAGTTGTGCGCCTGTAAATTATGCGGAAAAACTGGGTGAATATCTGTGCAGTGTTCTAATATACAAAGAAATCCTGGATTTAACATCTTATGCTCTGTGAACAAATGCCTGCAAGGTGACAGTGTTGACTTTCCAGAAGAAATTTCACCAGAACTTGTAATTTCTTACAGATACTGCCCTACGAAATTTGTGGACGTTGAGAGATCGTTCTCAGCATACAAACTCACACTAACCAACAGAGACATAAATTTACTTACTTTACTTAGAGAAGATGATGATAGTCTACTGCAAATCCAATTACAGTCAGCAGGAGGACGTATAATTGGACACGTTGAATATGAGTAGAATGCATTTTAACTGCATATTTTCGAGATTTCGGTGCATATTTTACATATTTTAGCAGCATAAATGCATGCATATTTTAACAGTTTTTGGTGCATATAATTCCGATGTCTAATAATGACCCTAAATTTTAAAGAAAATGACTTAATAATTATAAAAAATGACCTAAAAACTTATATTTTATTTATAAAAAATTAGTACACACAAAGTTATAGACAAGTTTGTACATAATCAGAAAAACTGTAAGTAACTGTAATGTTGTGAATGTACTTTTCTCGCGGAAATTTAATACTGGCCTGAGGCACAGATGAGTCAAAATTCGGCATTTCCTTTTGTGGTCTGCCAGATTATGTCATTGTTTATTGAGGGTAAACAGTAGTTTGCACTCTCAAATCCAAGCAGGTGGCATACTCTGGTGCCAAGTCAATCTAATAACAATAGTAATATAATACAAAATTTTGGCGTTTCTTTGATTCTCATTTCCGTCTGAGACATGACAGCACTTTAACGACGAATTTTTCCTTCTTGCATTAAACAAACAACACTTTAAAGACAGCACCGGTAGCGACGAAAAAAGTTAATACACTCAATGTAAATACATGAAAATGACTAAATAAGGAAGAAGCAAATGACGCGAAAATGACAAAATAATGACCTAAAATTGAAATAAATGCCCTAAAAATATCAAATTGCATAAAATGACAAAAAATGACCTAATAAAAATGTATTTCTACAATCTAGAGGCCATAATTAGGATCTATCTACAAGTTGGCAATGTCTATGCAGCATCAATAAAAAGATGGCATGTCATTAAAATCCGGGCCCTGGTCATTATTAATGTATTCGCTGATGGATTGTTTACAACTTGAAGATGGTTTCGTTGTACTCCTATCCTAACCTATAGGACAGTGCTAAAGCTACAATAACCCTATTATAGATTCTTTCATTTTAAAAATGCCAATATCTTTAGAGGACAAGCTTCTCCTCTATATAACGAAATTAATTTGCCACTCACTTACGTAGGTACAATGATAAGTAAGATCAATATCCAGGGCTGCGATATTAATTAATTAACTTTCCATTTAAACGCCTGATTCAATTTAGAAGCGATTAAAGCTTGCAATTTAATTATAGAAGCAGTGCCATCTTAAAGAGGAAAAGCTCTCTTGTAAAGTTTGAGATGTTCTCGAAACTAGAAGGCTTTGACTTAATATCATAGCCTAATAAAGCAAAGAAATGGAAAAAGTATAAACACGAAAAATTTTATACTTTTAATATTTCCATCAAAGAAATCAAGATGAAGTTTATCAATAACAAAGAAATGGAATACTCGTAGGCTACGGAAAATATTTTTTGCACGACTTAACTAATTAGTGGTACTTACGAATGTTGTTGCCGTGGATTGTTAAGTTGACATTCCCGCAAGCAATCTTGTTGCTATGGAAACAAAACAAATTTCCATGCGGTAAGAATTTACTTACGCCACATTTCATAATACAAGCCTTTATGGACAAGGCCCCCCAGGACAAATATTCGGTTCCCATAACAACAAACAAATGCGAATCACTTTCTGAAATAAACATCTATCTTCAATAATGTATATACATAATATTTTCAGGTAATATCTCAATTAGTCCACCGCTGTGGCTCAGGGGATGCGTCCAATCCTCTCACGCAGCGGGCCCGGGTTCGATTCCTGGTCGGGACTAGTTACCTAGGTGAGGTTTTGTCCGGGGTTTTCCCTCACCTATGAGACAAATGTCAGGTAACTTTAGGCCCTTGTGGTCCCCGGATATCATCTGGCCGTCATTCTCATCTTCATCCTCATCCTCGCCTTGTTCTGATTGAGTGTGTGTGTGAATGGTGTGTATCGTCCTATGTGTTCGTGTTGTCTCGGAGGTGGCTCCGGCATTGGGCTGATCACTCATCCGGGGAGGCCCTCCATGTCCTTGTCTGGTCAAAAAAGTATGTATGTGATCCAAAGGTAATCCCTCTCCCGACAGGTCGCGGCCCTGTAAGGCCCGGGCGGCTTGGGTCGCTTAAATCCTAAAAGGGAGAGGTAAAACTACGAAAAAGAAAGAAAGAAATAAATAAATATCTCAATTAATATAATTGAATTGATATAAATAATCATCGTGCAAAAAATAGCATGCAATACTCGTGCCGTAAGCGCATAATGGATCTCAGAAAATTAAAAAAACTCTTCGCGAGCGCCTCGTTTTTTCAAACTCTTTCCTCGATCCTTATGTATCGCTTACGGCACTTGTATCGCAATATACTATATGTTTAACAGACACGTGACTTTCTCAACCTTAAGCACGGATTATGAAATTTTCTCACTTAACCCCTCGATAGCGAGTAAGTGCCTCTAACAAGTGCACATTCTGCTGCCTCCCATTTAAGGAGGTGCATACACATTCTAGCAGGAAAGATCAATTATCAGTTTATCACTGATTAAACAAAAGCATTCTGGCACTTTGTTACATCAGTTTATTTATCAAACTCTATTTGCTGAATATTTTTATTAAATACTACGCGAACTCTGATCTCTTATGCAGTAGCCAAAGTAAATCCTCACTAAGCAAATTCACTGTTTTTTAAGAAATTAGTTTCTATTGTATCAAAGGTATTTTTAATATTTGCTATAGAAAAATATTTACATAGAAAGTGAAACATTTTAAACAGACATTTATAACAAGACGGGGTCTGAGTCGACGAGAAGGTTTACAGAGTATCGCAGAGAAAAGCAGATAGAAAGAAATACAGAGTTGGAAATAAAGGAATATGCACATGCGTACCTCAGGGAGAAGAAGAATATATTATTCTAAACTTTTAAAACTGTTCCTAAAGTTTTTTTTTTTCTTTTTAATTTACAATTCAAAGTGCTTCACATTTCTTATGGTAATATTGAAACTCCAGTCACTGGATCCCTCCAGAGGGTTTTTCATATAAATGACTGCTTTATAACTTTCTTTCGTTTCTTCTTACTCATTTCCTATTGTGTGACAGAATTGGATTTCTAACAAATATGTTTACAATATTTACACAGATGTTTAAAATTGAAGTGGGATCCAGTTTTATGGTTGGAACGTTGGAAAATAGTTATATAGAATTTAACATGCAAGCACGAAGTTATAAAAACGAGTTTACTGAACAGAAAGAAAAAAGGTCGTAAATACTTTTAAACGAAACGGTTGTGTTAGCTTATGTTTGTGTTTTGTCAACAAATTCCCAACGCTGAAATGATTATATGTTATTCTGAATTTAAATGATTAATGGCAGAGTGGTTACACGGTCCACCTTCCACCCGGGATCGGATCTCGGTGGATCCATGTGGAATTTGTGGTGGACAAGTTTTCTCGGGGAGATCCTGTTTCCCCTGCCATATATCATTCCACCGTTGCTCCATTCATCATAGTATGACCATTTGGTTGCAATAAAGAATTATTATTATTATTGTTATTATTATTATTATTGTTATCATTATTATTAATACGTACATGTTAAAAGTAGTAGTAGGAATAATAGTATCTATGGTGGTAAAATTAAGGAAACTGATAATTTATTGTTTATTTGTACGAAAGGGAAGAGAACGACAGTGACATCTGGTGTTATCCTTAATAATTTCCATAACGGTCTAGCACATTTTCCTTTACCCTTAACGGGGTAACTTTTGGGGGGGGGGCTTAGCTTTTAAATTGGAACTTTACATAACGGAGAGAGTTGCATTATCCAGTATTGATTCAAAATAACATTCCTAATAATTCCTCTGTCCCCTTTGCGCTATTCTCATCACTTAGGACTTGTCTACCGTATATTTCAGCATATAAGACGATAGTTGAATCAGGAAAAAAAGGCTCCTAAATCCGGGGTCGTCTTATAGGACAGATACAAACAAATTAGACTGAAATTTATATAAACTAATAAAACCATTATAAAATGATATATTCTTATGTAAATAATCTGTAAAGCACTGATGTTGCTGGGCGATTTTAAACTGATTTAAAAAAAAGATTATAGGCCTATTATCTGGATATATTAAGATGTTCGGTAACATTTTCGGGCAAAAGTAAGCCCCGAAATAACGCGAATTTCATAAATAAAAACACAAAAGCAAAATCCGCGATAAAACATAAATATATATATATATATATATATATATATATATATATATATATACAGTATTTTCATTAGCGTACATGCAGGCTACCACATGGCTCGTGCACAGTGCACGTATCGTTCTGTTCCATTGTGGCACGACTGTGTTCAGTGACGCCATTTTGAAAAAAAAAACAGAAGACAGTCTTTTTAACTAACTGTAGTTATTTTCCCCTAACTTCTACTAAGCATCCTAGGGATTATAATAGTGCTATTATTGGCAACTTTTTTGCCTTATAACTCGCGACCAATCAGAAAACTGCTCTGTCGGGTGTTTATCACTTGTATAATATTGCATTTGTATATTTGTATTTGTATAATCTAATATATAAAGTCGAATGTGTGTTTGTGGATATGTATGTGTGTATGTATGTATGTATGTTTGTTCCTTATACAAATCTACATTTCTTTACCAATTTACACGGAATTTTGCACACATACCCAGTTAAGCCCGGGAAGTATAGCGGTCAACATTAAAATTCAAACAAAATACTCCTTCCCTTGAAAATTATATAATTTCTGAGAATTTTATACTGAAAAAAAATGAATGTTGTTCAGTTCACATGACAACAGTGTATTGTTTCCTTTGATAATATTGGGCTTTGGCGACTATAATTATAATGCTGGACTTTAACGAATTATGAATTCATCGATATATTGGCGAAAATAATTACTGAAAATGAAATCCACGAAAATAAAGCACTGTGTGATGCAGTCACATAACTTTCTCTACCCTCGACATAAGAAATATTTTCTCACTTCACATTTTTATGTCGAAGAATAGGTCGTATTGCAAGGGACAACTTAAGTGTGTGAGTATGCTATATCAGAAGTCTGTAAATAATCCTTTCCCCTTATACCTTATCCATAGCTGTAGGCTTTGTATTAGTTGAGAAATAGGGATGTTTATCATAGGCCCTAAGCATGGGGTGGAACATTTTGAGTCCTACGCTCGCAGTATATTATGTCCCGGGTTTTAGGGGAGGAACGTATGAAAGTGGTACTGCATTTCTCTTTTATTTCAGCCCGAAACGGTTGTATGATAACATGAGAATGAGAAATAAAATTTTCCGTCAAGTCAATACAATCTTATTTAATTTATGTTTCTTCTTATTTCAACCCCTACCAAGCATGATGTGTAGAAGCAACGGAATGCAGCTTTCGACATCCTCTATGAGCCATAAAAAGCTATATCTAGCATTTTCTGATGGAACAGTTTGAGTGTGGTAAATCTTTTCCTTCATTTCAAGTTCTACATACTGTACATAAAGTCCTTCATAAGTTAATTTCAAATTAAAAAATGCAATGCCCGGGCGACGCCGGGCCTATTCAGCTAGTATAATAATAATATACAAAAGTAAAAAAAAAAAATTGAAGTTGTTTCGTAAAAATAAATTCATAGGCTGTTGATAGTTTGGGGGTCGTGTATATGATAAAACTATAAATATTTTGACGAAAATGTATACCTCGTCTTACCTGAAGGTCGTCTTATCTGCGGAAATATACGTTAATCCACAATTTTATTTACAATAGCCTGTACGTACGCTGCTGCTGATTCTTCCTCCTATCTTGAAATCTACAATGCCTTCCAAAGCTTCCTTGGCCAACCTTTCTTCATAGAGACTAAAATAGGACAGGCAATTTCCAACATCCTTATTACATACATCTTCCTATCTTTGGTCTATGCTACAGACGCGATTTCACTTTCTGTCCTATAGGCTTAAAAATACTCGGGCTCTCATAGACTAACTGTCGAAGTCACAAAATGTAAAAATGGCAGCGACTAAAATTTAATCCGAACAGGTTAACCGGCAGTCATTTTTAAGTAACCTTGCGTCTGAAAAATTAATTCAGTTTGTTTGCATTTCTCGATAGAAAATAAACTATTTTTATACTTTACAGTTTAAAGGTGCCTTTCGCTCGAAATATGCAATGTATCTTTTAGATCAGTGGTTCCCAAACTATGGGTCGCGACCCACTGGTGGGTCGCGGGAGCAATTTCGGTGGGTCGCGAAAAGAGCGAGAAAAATTAAACGTGTTTTCAATATAAGGAAACAGTGTATAATTTAATTTAATTTGTAAATAAAAAACAACAGTTTCACAAATCTCATTAATTTAAAAAAAAAAAAAATGTACTAGTTGGACAAGGTTCTTTATTGAAATAAACTTTACCATTTTTATTTCAACTGCGTTTTCTCAGCAGGACATTTGCACAGAATAAAACTATTGAAAGGCATATGAAAAAATGTGCTGTATTTTATATAGCCTATTTTGGTTATCGTTATGTAATAGTGGGTCGCGAAAAAAAAATTCTAGGTAAAGGTGGGTCCCAGGACAAAAACGTTTGGGAACCGCTGTTTTAGATGATAACCTTTTAAGAGGGAAAATTCCTCTGACACATGGATTTAAACCCAAGACCTTCGGCTTTCCGTGCTGATGCTCTATGAACTGAGCTAGATAGCGTTCGACTCATGGAGTCTGATGGAATCTCTCTCCTATGACTATCCTTATCCTATTTACGTCATATACAGTATTGTGAGAATTATTAGTATACTGTGAGTATTGTATAAACATTAAGTAGCCTAAATATTGTGAAATTTTCCCAATTTTAAATTTTAAAAATATAGACATTAGACATTTGGCCAAGAAAAGAAAGGAAGCTAATCTTTCTCCTGCAAACAGAATCTGCAGAACAAAATTATGACAGTCTCAATGGTTAAAGAGTATTTTTCCAAATTTCTTCGAGGTGTACTCCTTAACACCAGGGGCGGATCCACGGGGGGGGGGGGAAATGGGGGAAATTTCCCCCCCCCAAAATTTGTAACATTAAGCACAAATTATTGAAAATTTATTAGAACATAACCCAAATACTTAAATTAAAGCAACGACATTCATTATTTTGAAATACCTTTGTAAGAAAATGCTGAAATGTTCATTTTGTTTTCAATTGTGTACTGGGAATAATTAGTTTTTATGAGTAAAAACTTCCCTCTCTACTTTAGTTCCCCCCCAAAATGTCTCTCTGGATCCGCCACTGCTTAACACTGGATGAATATAACAAAATACATGCTTATAGCTTTTTCCTACACTCCATTATGGTAATAATTTGTTACTGAATGTAGACTTTGTTTCCGCAGCTACAGAAATACACAGGCAGTAACGTTTTAAAACAAAACACTATAGCTCCGGTAATTGCACGGTTATGTGCTGTTTCGTGGAAACAACAATTTCAAGCTGGTGTAAAACGAACATGGAGATTGTAATGTGTGCAATGAATCCTCGGAACAGTAAACACTCCAAGCATAGAGAACAACATAAAGTTCTCCACAGAGATGTTCTTACAGCAAATACACGACATTTACAAGATACTAGAACACTCTTATTACCTAGCTTCTACTGTATAATAATAATAAAAAATAAGTGTTTGCGAGATCGCCAACTAAATCCACGGCAAACAGAGATATTTTTATTTTATTTTTTATATAGGTGGATAGAAGGGGATCCGAATGCACCTCGAATGTAATACAGATACTCGTATGTGTGTGCAAGGATTTTAATTTTTTTATTGCGATTCAAGATGGTGGCCATTTTTTTCGGTTCGGTTTCAACTGCAGTCACGACCAAACGCGCTGTTCGATTTTTTTTTTTTTTGCAATTTGGCACCAATGTTTTTTTTTTTTTTTTCATTAAAACCGACTGTATGTGCAAGGATTTTAATTTTTCTATTCTCTTACAAGACGGTGGCTGTTTTAATTGAAGAAGAGTATATCGATGGTTTTTTGTTTCATTTATGGATGCACAGAACATTTTTACTACCCTATTCGCAGCATTAAATATGTCGTAAAACAGGAGGCCATGCTATATTCTCTGTGAGCCTCAAGAGTTAAATTGAAGAGAGATTTCCTCACTATACTCCCACATCACATTATCAACTTTTCCCAGAGTCCCAGCTCAATTACGCAGACACATGTGAGGCTCGCACAGCGAATAATCAGGTGCTCGCCTTTAACTATAAAAGTAGACGTTTTCTTTTGTTCATTCCCTCTCAGAAATTTCCAGTATGAAGACACTATTTTAGGGAACACAATACACTAACATTGTTATTATTTAGTCCACCTTAATTGTCTATAGAAATAAACATTTGATCCTTACGAAAGTAGAAACATCTCAAACAATATGAAATAACTAAACATTACTTTCTTTCTTCTTTCTTTGTCGTAGTTTTACCTCTCCCTTTTAGGATTTAAGCGACCCAAGCCGCCCGGGCCTTACAGGGCCGCAACCTATCGGGAGATGGATCACATACATACTTTTTTGACCAGACAAGGACATGAAGGGCCTCCCCGGATGAGTGATCAGCCCAATGCCGGGGCCACCTCCGAGACAACACGAACACATAGGACGATACACACCATTCACACACACACACTCACTCAGAACAAGGCGAGGATGGGGATGAAGATGATAATGACGGCCAGATGATATGCGGGGACCACAAGAGCCTAAAGTTACCTGACATTTGTCTCCCCGGAAAAAAAACCTCACCTAGGTAACTTGTCCCGACCAGGAATCGAATCCGGGCCCGCTGCGTGAGAGGATTGAACGCATCCTGTGAGCCACAGCGGTGGACACTAGACATTACACTAAATTTTATGAAAAAATCACCACACTAATTCTGTTACAAAATGTACAGCCACCTTCCAAAATATATATCGGATAAAAAAAATCGGAGAGTTCTTTCAAAACAATAATTTTTCATATTTTCATATTGTTTCTATTCTCTTAACAGTTACTTCAATAATCGTGTAAGTAACAAGTGACACTCCTGAGCTTCTAACGGTTTTTATATTGCTAAGAAGCTGCTATTTATAACAATAATTATCATAGGTAATCTCGAGTAGGATTTATTAAGACTATTCCACGAATAAAATGTACCGGATTTTGTAAATAATTATTATTTTCATACTTTGCTGTCAATATTCTTTCAGCCGTAAGATCATGGCATACTAAATGAATGAACAGTCCATGAATCAATTCAATGAATCGATCCGAGTTCCCAGTGCTACCAACAGTGCGCATCACAGGATTGAGGGCGTCGTGGTAGTTTCATAAATAAAAAAGTTACAAAAGAACACGAACTGGCTTGCACCCAATTGAAATTTTGTTCTTAATCAATGCACATTTATATTATTTCAATTTCCAAACAAGTTATGTTGTAAACAATAATGCATTTTTATTCTGCTCAATGGCAGCATGTGACGTATTAATCACCGCACCAGTGCCGATGTCTCAATCTCGGAGTCTCAACCTCCCGGAAACCCTACGGCACACATGGGCATTTACTGGTTCGCGATCCACTTGTGGTTCTTGACTTTCCCGCATAACACACAAGATGGCATTGCGGACATTCGGTGTACGTGGTGGATTATTCCCATCCGTGAGTCATACTCTCTTTGCCAGCAGTGACGGATCGCGACACAGTTCAAATTGGAAAGGCGTTATGGTACATTCTAAGCTTTGTATAATGAAATAATTGCACACGTAAAAGAATAATTAAAATGCAAAATTGTTTGTATTATTTGTTTCTTGTAGTGTGCATTATTAAGTGAAATTAGTGTTTCCCTAAGAATGAGCAACCGCCACTGCACTTATTGTCTGCTTGTGTCTCCATCTACCCGTTCTTTTCGAACTATGTGTAAGTTGACCAAGTTTGCGGGTTGCGTGTCAATGGATAGGGGTTTGCCCATGACTGCCCTACGGGTCTCCATGGCCTATGCAGAAATCCCTTTACTTTTTTTTAACCTTTACATGTATGTGGAAAATATGTAAAATATTCTCACAAGAAATAGGCTATACTATGATGGTAATGACATTACACAAGAAGAAGTAAAGCTTTGAGTATCAGTGTATAGTATCGCGTAATGGAAGCATATCTGTGGTACTCTAAATGAACAGTTGAAAGTGGTTATTTGGGGGCTTTTACGACCTGAGGGCGGGACATTTTTATGTGCAATATTTTATTAGGATTGCGATCTCAGCATGAGTTTACTACCAACTTGCGAAAAACACGGGCTATATCTCTGCGCTGTGATTGGTCAAGCGAAACCGAAAGCTTTGAAACGCACTGGTTACCACCCCTAAAACATTTTTATAGTACTAAAGCAATGAACAAGAAAGTCTTACATTACAAAAATAACAGATATATTTCAACTAGGCATACGAAAACATTTTATTTTTCTATATAAACATGACGTAGAGTGATAATCATCGAAGATTCTCTCTGATATAACCATTTGCTGTGTACATTTATAAGAATGACTTTGTTTCGTATTTGTGCTTGACCAATTGATAAAGTTATCTTCATTTATATGATTATTTAACAATGAATTATTTAATAAATAAATGATAAAATACATTAGTAAATATTAGGGTAAGGCATTTGATGATTTTGCATCTTTTTTTATATGACGGTTAAAAGATAACTCGAATATAAATGTGTATCATGAAACAATTATTGATTAAATAAGGGCAATTTGTTTTGCAATTTTTGCTTTATCTTGCATTTTTTGTCAATTTCAAGAAATAGGTAATTTTTTGGCAATTTTTAGAGCATTTTTGGCATTTTTATGTATTTTCAGCATTTTAGGTCATGTTTCAGTGGAGGTAGAGAGGAGCTTTTCCATGTAAAAAACATTACTTACAGACAACAGAAAGTCGTTTTTGTTTGAGAGTCTCCATGAAGTGTTCATGGTTAATATTAATTCAGGTTTATTGTAACAACCATAGCAGTTTGCCTTGCAGCAATAAAGAATTATTTTTTTCTTTCTTTTTAAATGGCACATATATGCTAGGGGTAATTAGGCGGGCATGCCAGTTTAGAAAGAATTTTTTTCACTATGGGTGTCCAAATAGTATACATTTATTTACTTCGTTAGTAACAAAATAAATGTGTTTTATATTGTAAATTCATATATAACGCACTGCCATCCATGAAAATGCTTTTAGAAATTCATTACTTAAAAACTAATTATAAGAAATAACGGTAAATTTATTGGCCATTTTTTTAAATTTGTGTCATTTTTCACTATTTTTAGGACATAAATGCATTTTTATTATGCATTTTTGCACTAATTTATGGTCATTAAATGCCTTGCCCTAGTAAATATAATGTAATTGAATAATATGACTGTTGTCTGCGAACAAAACACAATCTTAAGTATATTTTGTTGATATAACTTATGGAAGATATTTGCCTAAATAGTCATTCACGATATAAGACCGTTTGTATAGCCTATTAATTCAGGGTGTTTCAAAAGATCGTTTGGAGGTAAAATAAAACACTATTTTTATCTGACACAATTCTGAAAGATGCGCCATTTCGATGCTAGGATGTCATTTTATTGTTAGAAATTGTGATTTACAGCCGTTTACCTCAATACACGCATGAAAGGAATACGTTTAGTTTATAAAAGTTATAACGGTGTTCAAAGCGCCTTCTAAAATTTACGAATCAAAATAACATAAAACGTAGTACAATGTTCGATCGTTGTAAGGACTTAACAAGCTCACAAAAATTCGTGCTTGCCTGTTGAGTTCTATATGATATGATTAGACCAGGAATTTTAAGGCAAATGCCTATTTTTTCCTTATGAAATAACATGAATTTTTTTAAATATGTTGATGTTTCAATATAAATCACTTACATTTATAGAGTTTTATAGTGCCCTAAAATGCCTATTTGGGCCTTTAGAGCCCCTTTAACAATTTTAGTGCCTAAAATGCCTATTTTTTACATTTAAAATTAAATTAAACTGCTGTAATTTTTACAATCATGGACATCCTTGAATGAAGAGCAGAACAGCAAAGGGCCGGTTTTTCACAGAAGCTTGATTTTCCCGAACAATGTTGCCAAAGGAATACTGATTGACGGGAGGGGGAGGATTAGCTCAAAAGAACAAGGAGAAAGCAGTAAGCAGGGACATACTGTGTCAAGTCGCCAGTGTGTTGACCACATGGCCATCCAATATCTGCAGGCCACGAGATGGCTGGTATTGAAATCCAAGGCCCTTTATGGCCCGTAGTGGTCTAATTTTTCTGATGACTCATAACTGCTTCTGATCAATATATGTTTAATTCTGTCTTAATTTTGCAGTTATTTCTGTTAAGGAATAGATATACAACGTTTCTAACAGTAATAAAAAGATTACGTTACAGGTTAAGTGTACGTTGTAATATTGTAAAGTCTTTTTTCTGTCTATTTACAAATTTTTGAAGCATATTTTAAGTGCCTATTTTCAAGTTTAAAAGCCTATTTACTTGTTTTAGTTGCCTAAAACCAGGCTTTTTAGAGCCTAAAATCCAGGTCTAGATATGATATATGATATGATATGATATTTATTGTACTAAGAAAAATAACAAAAGAGTCTACCGGATTTGACGCTTGTCATTTTACCAGTAGACATCTTAAACACAATAATGCATTTCCGTGGAGTGTGTGTAAACATATAGAGATAAGTTTCCTTCCTTTTAAGCTATGTTCAATTACTCTTGCCATTAAGAAATGCCCTAAATAAATAAACTGGTGTTCTAAATAAATCATATCATAAAGACATTTATCAGAAAATTATTCCTATTAGCAAATACTCAAACTCTATAACATATTACCAGGCTTTAAAACTTAGTGCCCGATCGAATATGTTAACAGCAACCGTACTGTACAGACTTTGCTCGGCGTATGCCCTAGCTACCATATGCTAGTTCACGTGATAGTAAACAAACCGCAATAGAGATATAGGAAGACCACAAAATAACTTCTCATTATCTAAACTCACATTACAAGCATGCAAAACGACACTTTCTCCTATTTGTGTATAATAGTCCCTCCCAAATGTTTCAATATATGTTTGCGTTTTAGAACACTTTACTTTCGGCATGCCGAACACGTATTTTAAATTTAAACACGCACAATGACAAGGTACACTGTTGACCAATTTGAGAGGCACCGTACTACGAGAGCATTCACTTCTCGGTACTACTATCAATGACTGTCTTATCAGCCTACGCAATCACCCTCCACCCCCTATACTCAGGTTGTTGGTAACCGGAATCAACTCCCTCTGTGGATTCGGGCACTAAGTTTTAAAGCCTGCATATTACATTTCACTTATTATTTAATTTACCTTCTACATTCCTTTAATTTCATTTTCGCTTATGTGTTCACACTGCTTTAATAGCACTATTTGTTGCACACTAAGAAGCTAAAAGCATATTCCTTTGTGTTGATTTTTAGGAACGAAAAAGCACTACAAGAAATTAAAAGTTTGTAATTTCCTTTTACTGTTGAGTTCTATATAAAGGTAGGTATCGTAAATAATTATAATGCCTGCGGTATACCTAATAATGCTATGGTTTGCGGTTTATTGTAATAGATTTGGAACAAAGACACAGTCTGGTATCGACATAAGGACTTCTCCTGTCATAAGCAGCTTGATACTCATACAGTAACACTAATACAATTATGTAGGCTACAAGCTTGTAGCACAATTACTACACGCGTCAGAGTAACCTACTGTATGGATTTGATATGAAACCTCCCTCCCTCCCTTCCTCCCTCCCTTCCTCCCTCCCTTCCTCTCTCTCTCTCTCTCTCTCTCACTCTCACTCTCTCTCTTTCTTTCTCTCTCTCTCTGATACTGTTACATAATATCCCTAAACCGAGCGAGGTGGCCGAGATGGTAACGGGAGGTCCCAGTTTCAAATCCCGTGGCCGGTCAATTTAATATGGGTTTTTTTCACGGTTTCCCCAGTAGTAAAGGTAAATGCCGAATTGGATATTTATTTATCATGAATCATCCGATATCATATCCTTTTACATTAATATCAGTTGATGTTTACTCCGTAAAATACATCATACATAATTACATGAACCAGTCACTTAAATGGTATTTTCTTTTCAAGTTGGAATTTCGTTGAATTCATCTTACAATATATTTTACTGGCAGGTGTCCGCGGTTCTGCCCGCGATATTTAATGAGCTGCTATAGATGTTTTATTTAAATAATTTATTTAACATAAAGAAAATTAACACAGACTATATTTTTATATGTATGAACTAGCTTAAAAGACCCGGCGTCGCCCGGGTTTTGTATTTTGTAATTGGAAATTAGCTTATGAAGGATTTTCAATTTTAAATTCTAGGTCCTTATATAGGCATTTATAATTTGAAATAGGAAGAACGGCTTATTACACTCAAACTATTCCCTCAGAAAACGCTTCATATAGTTTTTTATGGCTAATAGAGGATCTAGAATTTTGCATCCCATCGCTTGTACAGTGCACAGCAAGCCTGCCAGAGGTTTAAATAAGAAGAAACAGAAATTCCTGTAACATAAAATTGTAATATCGAGGCGGGAAATTTCCCACTCTTATGTTACCATAGCCTAAAGCTGTTTTGGGGATGAAATTAAACAGAAAGCATTATCACTTTCATACTTTTCTCTCCAAAAACCCGCGATATAATATAATAATATACACATTACCATACCTTGTTTTGTTTTCTCTATGTCCAGGGTAGAGAAAGTTATGTGATTCCATTATTTTAGTGGATTTCATTCTGTAATATTTATTTATAACATGAATTATTTTGATAACTTCTCTTATTTGTCAAAAGTGCATTTCATTTGTTTTTTCCAAGCCCATCTGATACCATTTGGCAACAATATATTCTGTGATTTGGAATTGATAATTCTATGTAAAAAGGGATTAAGTATTTTCAAAAACATTTAATTTTTGGCATTTAGAATCAGAATTTTTCAAAATCCTTTCTTAGTGAGCACCTACATTATGAAACGAAGGTACTGTCAAAATTCCAAGTCTCTACCTGTTATAGTTTAGGCTGTAAGTTGATTCCTGTCATTCAGTCAATCAGTCAGTCATTCATTCAGTCAGTCAGGACAAAGCCTTTTATATATATATAGAGATTAAACGAATAAAACGAATCTTGTGCTGCCATAAGGCTATTCAGATTCAAAATGAAACGATTAAAACTAACCACATATTCAAATCGTGCACAAACAATTATTAAAGCCATTGACAATTAAAAAGCTAAAAACCTGGCTTCGAGGTGCATTTCACGATTCAAGTACACCGCCCGGGGAAAAAAGACCTCAGATTCGAGTTCCCTAGTCCCAAAAAACCCGCACACTGAATTTCGTCCAAATCATTCAATGCTTTGCCAATCAGACATGCATTCATGATCCCCTTCTATCCATCATGTAAGAAAAATCAGAATTTTGCGTGTCGTAGTCGTAATGTATAAACAAATGAATCAAGTAGAGCTAACAATCGAAGGGATCGAAAATTTGATGTGTTATAATGCAAAAGAATACTATCTTGTTAATAGGTGGAGTTGGATATACACAAAAACACGAGCTCAAATATTATATTAGATATCATGTTGCAACTTCTTTAAAGCACTTTGGGAAATAAGGTAATTACGTAATTGTTTATTGTTTATGGTTACCAGGTATCTTAGTAACCGTATTCGCGTTTCGAAACTCGAGACGTCATGAGGAAGGCTTAAGTCAAAGTTAATCACTTATTTTTTCCTATTCATCTAGAATTCTAGACGATAGCAAAAAAATATCCTGAAGTTTGTGTTTAAATTATTATCATAACTAGCGAAAGGGGTGTTAATGTTTAACATAAAAATGTACAGAAAATATGAAAGAACTTGCAAATTGTAAGACTTGAATATGTATTTCATTAAATAATATTTACAATTTAGCAGATTTCGCTGATCTTTATATTCAGCGAAAGAAAATTTGCTGATAAATAATATTCAGCGAAAGGAAACATGTAAACTTATTAGGTTTTCATGCAGGTATCTTATGTCGATTTGGAAACCTAATATACCTTTTTACACTATTATCACTATAATTAAAACTACAGGAGTTTATGTTATGCCAATTAGAGAAGCTATACAAAAATGTAAACTAGCTGCATGCGGTTAGGGAATCGAGATGACAGCAATACTACAGTGTGTTCCACGCAAGAGTTGGCCAATGACGCGGGTTCCTGCGGCGCGGCGGGCACAGCTCCAACTCCCGAGTGATCGGGTGAAATATCTACGCTAATAATGTCGCGATCGGTGTAATGATTCAGGTTATCACATTTATAGTTAAAATTACAACGAAAATAACCACGTACTTCATCACAAGAGATGATGGAAATGTTCTCCTCTTGCATCCAAACAATACTGACACCTTTTTAAGAAATTTTCTTTCACGCGCATAAGTTCAGCTTCCGATACAGAGTTACCTTCTCTTGTGATAGGCCTATGTGATATTGTCATAAAGTTCTTCTAACAGTATGTAAATATTATTTATGGGGAAACTTGAAAAATAAAGTGTATAGGTAAATTTCCCGTACACAAGAAGAACTTAAAAGACAATATCACAAGAGAAATTAACTCTATCTCGGAAGCTGAACTTACGCGCGTGAAAGAAAATTTCTTAATAAGGTTCCAGTGTTTTGTGGATGCAAGAGGAGGACATTTCCAACATCTCTTATGATTAGGTACGTGGTTATTTTCATTGCAATTCCAACTGTAAATGTGAGAACCTGAATCATAACGCCATTAGCGGCTTTATTAGCGTAGATATTTCAGCCGCTCGCTCGGGAGTTAGAGCTGTAGTCAGCGCGGCGCAGAAACCCGCATCATTGGCCAACTCTTGCGTGGGACACACTGTACACTCTGGTGTAATTACTAAGAAAACCGCATTCCATAACTATAGCTGAATTTATAGCCTGCATCTTTCATTTCTAGTAATAATAATAACAGAGTGAGCTTACATAGAACATGGCGCTGACAACAGTAAAGGTCTCGGATTCACCCAGAAATAGGTTTCCAGTGGGGAATCTTGGTCACGTTGCATGTAGCAAAAAGAGAAAAGTCAGAACAAGTAAGTACTGTTCAAAACGTCGTTGTGTTCCTGGTGACATGCTGAAAGAATTCTGTCAGGAAACAACCCTGCACGGACTGAAGTATGTGGGCCAGCAAAAATATAATTTCATAGCCCGAATAATGTGGACAGTGGCATTCCTGATGGCATTTTTCTTAGCTGTTTATTTCATACATGTTACTTACAACAAGTGGAGAAGAACACCTGTCATCATATCCACGACACCACAACCAACCGACATTAGCGACATACCTTTCCCTGCAATAACTTTCTCTACACCATGGAGGTTAACTCCAAAACTAAAAAATCAGTTACTCGACAAAGGAAATGAGCATCGTGAGATAAACGAGAAACTTATGGATTATTTCTGCAGATATGGAACCAGGATTTTGAAATTGGAGTTCGAAAATGTTACTCTTCGGGCAGCAAAAAAATATTTTTTAAGTATGATGCGGGACTGCAATAGATTCCGTGTTTACAGGATTTATGGTAGTCGAGGATATAACGTGAGTCGTTATGTGCACAGAACGTATTTTGAAGACGATATCACTCACTGTATTTTCAACGGAGTAAAACCAGAATACTTGTTGAGGAACTGGACAGACGGCTTTATAATGAACCAACATGACCATATCGAAACAATAGATTGGAATATAGAGAAAGGATATAGTACAAATGACAGTATAGAAGCAATGCCTCTGAGATTTACAGAAGAGAATCAAAATTATGTGATTATAGAGGATAATCCCGATCCTGTAGATAATTGCAATTTTAACAGTCACTTTGATTTTGTAATTCACAATCCTACAGACGTACTTCCATATAAATATGAATGGGACGATTACAAATGGGACCACATCACTTCGATTTTTGTTGAGCCGATCCTCACATTTGCATCAGAGGAGTTGAGATCCATGGAAATAGAACGCAGGAAGTGTTATTTCCAGTCAGAGAAATATCTGAGGTTTTTCAGGACATACTCTGAACACAACTGCAAAGTGGAGTGCCGTATGAATAATACACTCTCACAATGCGGATGTCTCAGACGTGAAGAGCTATACTTCCCTGGTTTTGTCAGGTGTGAAGAGAATCATATTAAATGCCGGAATATAAACTCAGAATATTACCGTGAGTGTAAATGCCTGCCATCTTGTGATGAACTGACATACAAGATATCACAAACAGACGAACCATGCGAAGGACATAAATGCTATTTACAAATATTCTTCTCCAAGCAAACGTATTTTGGTCTGTATCGATCAGAATTTATCGGTTTGAGCGGTTTTGTCGCCAATATTGGTGGTCTTCTTGGCTTGTTCATTGGTTTCAGCGTCCTTAGTGTAGTGGAAATATTGTATTTCATTATCCTAGGCTTAGGACGTTTGTGTAGACATCACTAAGAATCATTATCATGGATATTTTGTACTGCATAGTCCGTATGAGATTTTGTCCATGAAAGATTAACTTGATGTTCCAGTGTCAGGAAAGATTGTACTCCGTATTTTTCTGTTTGAGTTGTTTGTTGAAACATCACCATGAAGTTCTTTGACAGAGGAGGGCTTATCTTCTTCCCCCGAAATTAAAGAAAGATTAAAAATAAATTTTTGGTACTATAGTAAATAAAATACGTATTTTACCACAGATAAAATTGAAGCTATACATAAGATAACATGTGCCTATTATATTATGTTTTCCTTTCTTTATTACAAGACATAACCTGATTACTCAAAATCGTATTATTTTGCTTGTCTGATTTGACTCACTTATTCTTTTTTCTCATTGGCAACACTGGTGTTTGATTTTCATGTTTCTGCTTGGAAGTTGTAAACACTCCAGTGTTTTTGTTTGACAGCACTCAGTAGAGTTGGATTATTCCCACAAAGTCTCTGGCCTTGAAGACAAACCCAGCCAGCGAGCTTCTCGTTACGTCTCGTTACCAAGATGCGCGAATTCGGTGCGCGTAAATCAGTAAGCTACCGCTGGGCAGAGAGTGAACATCATACAGCTTGTCGTCAGTCGTAGAAAATACAATAATAGTTGAGTGGAGGGATGATGCCGCTGCGAGAGAGACAGACAACACGTGGAGTGGGATAGGAGAGCTGAGCCAATCAAGGTGCAGCTACCTCCCCTAGCCAGGAACTCTACGAGCGGTGAGACTCGCTCCTAAGGTATATACGTAAAAACCCAGAGACGTTGTGGAGGTAATCCTACTCTATCAGTATATAGAGTGTTTGTGTGTGTGCACATGGTCTCATATGGTTTCATATTTTCACTGTTCGTTGTATAAGAAAGACTATTAAAGACCTATTTGGTTTTAAGAAATTTCAACTGCTTTTTAAAACCCCGAATGCCTTGCTTCAAAACACCCAATGCCTAAAACTCCATACCTTTAGTGTGTGGTTAGTAAAAGCAGTGTATTGTTAGACTGGCTATTATTAACTTTAATTATGGGTAACCCCATTGAAAATGTTCCTGGTCTGTCACTAAGAATGTTTAAGTGTCTTGAATGTATTGTACTACACACTTCTACGTTTGAGAAGTTATTGAAACTTCACAACCTATGCTCTTTGTCATGAAAATATTGTACTACCGTTGTATCTATTTGAAAAGGTTGTTGGAGAATCATAAACAATGTTTCAGTGTTTTAATATTGTACTATAGTCCAGGGGAAGTAGCAAAAAAAGTTAATCATTACAAAAAATCAAAGTAGCCACATTCTCCGCGCGATAATTAGGAGAACGCGATAATGGTGGAGAAGTGTCTTTTTCTCTATTTTAAGGCATCGAAAAAGAAAATAGGGGGGATGCGGAAAATAGCACGAGATAGAGCTTATAAAGGTAAGGAAAATGCGCCCCAAACGACAAAAATCGGTTAGTAACGTTTTGCAAGAAAATCGAAAACTGCTAAAAATAGCTATTTTTCTACTTTTTTACTCGGATTATATGACTCGTAGAGATGTATTTTTGGTTTTAACTGTAACTATCTGTGGTAAAAATTTTATCCGATAATGTTTTTAACTTTTTGAGAAAATCGCTGAAATGTAAAATGGGTGTTTTGCTAAAATGGCTGCCAATCGACTAAAAATGACCCCACAGTAAACGTTCAAGTGGATTTTTGTTTGCGAGGTGTTGCTCTACAGCCCCATTCTAAACAAAAGTATGTATAAGTCGACTAAACCCTTAAAAACCACTCCGAAAACCTACACAAGAAAAATAATTAAGGGTGAGTCTTTCTTCCTTTTAATAATTTTGCGGCACTAAAACTCCCATTTTAAGTTAATTTTCAGTTTGTAGTTGTGAATATTTTTCTTCACTTTCCTCGCTAGTTAGGTAATATTATGTTGGAACAAAAATGTAGAACATTTCATTCTGATAATTTTGGTATTTATTTTGTCTTGTTATCTATAAAATTAACAGAGTTACATACATTTGTGCAAAACATGTTTTCAGCCGAAAAATGGTTACAAAGCAAACTTAAAATGGCCGTCAAAAAAGTATGAGCCTAATTTTTTTTTTTTTACCATAGTTTTGAACTCACCTTTAGTTGGGAAATAACTGGTAAAAAAATTAGGAAATTAAAAAATGTCGAGCAACAAATTTTATTAAATTTGGTTCATTTCTAATGGATTGACCCAATTGCATTTGTCAAAATATAACTAGATTTTATTGTGTGGAATGACAATTGCGTAAACTAATCACTTAGATGTTATATTCTTTCAATGTTGTAACTGCGTTGAAATCATATTACAATATAATTGATTAATTATTCTGTTGCAACATGGTTAGAAGCTCTTCCAGAAATAAGGTATATTACACAATAAATTGTTTATGGTTACCAGGTATCTTAGCAACACACAACCAAGAGGTCACATGAGGGGGATGTAGCTGAGAACGATTCAGTGTTTGTGTTTTCATAAAGCTATTAGATATTTTGATTTTATGAATGTGACAAGAGGTAAGTCAATGCAGTTTTGGTTTTAATTTCTGAGGCATCAAAGCAGCGAAAGAAGATGCCCTGAAGATGGTGGAAATATCCCGAATGGCCTAGGCAAATATCAAAACAAAATACTGTTGAGTTGTTTGCATCAAATCCATTTTATTTTATTAACAGTATTCGCGTTTAGAAACTCTAAACATCGTGAAGTAGGCTTAAAAATAGGCTACAACAAATGACTTTCAAAGCCCTGTTATATTAGTTTCTTGATTTAACAGATTGTTGAGTTCATGTGCCTCTGTGTTCGAACAAGGAACTTTATACACCTATACACTGAGTACTGTTGTCAATAATATTAAAACTAAGGAATTTACAGGAACCACAGAGAAATGCTAAGATTCTCCATGAGCTTGGAGACTAGAGATGCAAGTATTATTACTGTCTGCTGTAAATTAGAACAGATAACAATCCTAACTGTTGCAATTACTTCGTGACTCATTTTTAATATTAATTATTCTAGCCTAGTGAGTGAGATTGTTTACATAGAACATGGTGCTGACAAACGTACAGGCCTGGGATGCGCCCAGAAATGAGTTACCAGTTCGGAGTCGAAGTCGCGGTTTATTTAAACATGTTAGACGAATTAAAAGATGGAAAGTGAAATCTTATAAATGTCGTTGTGTTCCTGGTGATACGGTGAGGGAATTCTGTCAGGAAACAACCCTGCACGGTCTGAAATACGTAAGTAAACAAAAATATCATGTGATAGCCCGAATAATGTGGACAATGGCGTTCCTGATGGCATTTTTCTTATCTGTGTATTTCATACATGTGACTTACGACAAGTGGAAAAGAACACCTGTCATTATATCAACGACACCACAACAAACCGACATAAACAACATACCTTTCCCTGCAATAACTTTCTTTACAACGGGAAGATTAACTCAAGAATTAAAAAATAGGTTTTTGGACAAAAGTAATAAGTATCGCGAGATAAATAAGAAACTGATAGACTATTTCTGCAAAAATGGATATGATATTACAAGATTACAGTTTGAAAATATTACTGAGAGGGCAGCACAAAAAGCATTTATCAGAGAGACATATGATTGCAAACAATTCCGTGTGTACAAGAATTCTGATAGTCTAGTATATAAAATGGGTCCTTACGTGCGTAGACAGGATTTTGAAGAAGATCGAAGTTTTTGTATTTTCAACGCAGTGAAACCAGAATATTTGTTCAGGAACTGGACAGACGGATTTATACGGAACCAATATGACCGCATCGATACAATAGATTGGAATATAGAGAAGGGATATAGTACAAATGATAGTATAGATGCAATGCCTCTGAGACTCACAGAAATTACTCAAGAATATATTATTATAGCCAACCCCCCCCCCCCAATCTAGTTCTAAATTGCAAAGCTAAGAGTAATTTTAATTTTGCAACCCACAGTCCTACAGACGTAGTTCCAGGAAGGTATTTGTGGAACAATTACGAATGGGACCACAAGACTTTGATTAAAATTGAGCCGACCCTAACATTTGCTTCAGAGGAATTGAAATCCATGGAGATAGAACGCAGGAAGTGTTATTTCCAGGCAGAGAATTATCTGAGGTTTTTCAGGACATACTCTGAACACAACTGCAAACTGGAGTGTCGTATGAATAATACACTCTCAGAATGTGGATGTCTCAGTGATTATGAGGTATACATTCCTGGTTTTGTCAGGTGTGAAGAGAAGGGTATTATTTGCGGGAATATAAAACTTGATGTCCGTGATTGTAAATGCTTGCCATCGTGTGACGAACTGACATACAAGATAACAAGAAAAGAATACCCATGTGCAAACCATAATTGCTTTTTTGCTTATATTCTTCTCTAGGCAATCCTATCTTGGTCTGTATCGATCAGAATTCATCGGCCTGAGCGATTTCATCGCCAGTGTTGGAGGTCTGCTTGGCTTGTCCATTGGCTTCAGCGTCCTCAGTGTGATGGAGATGTTGTATTTCATATTTCTATACTTAAGACGTTTCTGTAAACATCACTAATCATCAGAATCCGTCTTCGAGACTTTATTGTCAACTTGAATAGAAAATAATTCGAAGTTGAGTAAATGTTATACTACACTATCCTCTATTTAAGATGTGTGTTTAAACTTCACAAGGGATAGATGTATAAGCATTCATGAACCACAGATTATTGTCTCTGTTGGACATTACATCAGAATATTATAGGAGAAAAATTCCTCCGACACTGGGACTTGAACTGTACAATAACAGTCGGAGCCCGGTCACAAAAATTACTAATTAGTGTGCCTCACTGTACTGAATATGACATAACTTGTCTGTCTGTGAGGTAGACCATTAGGGCAATCAGTCATAGGAGAGAGGTTCCATCTGGCCCTGTGAACTGAACTCAGGCTTAGCTCAGTTGGTAAAGCATTAGCGCGAATAGCCAAAGGTCCTGGGTGCAAGTCCCAGTGTCGGAGGATTTTTTCTCCTATAATATTTTCACAAGCAATTTTTAATAATAATAATTTTATTGTCATTAAGCATTACTGCAATAGAAAAGTCAGTAAGGTTAAAATAATATTACAGTAAATACAATAAAATATACATACAAAAGTTTCGGTCACTGACCTATATGACAAAATAGATGTAGATAATCATATTATTATGGCCATATGGCACACACATGTCAACTTGAAAACTCGTATCTAAAAAATTCTTCTGTACAGTAAAATGGATTTTTGGCAAGAAAACTATAAAGCTTGTTTTTAAATTGCTTTGTTGGTAACCGAGTTATCTTTAGAGGGAGCTTGTTATACATTTTTATGCCCAATACCTCATAACTGTTCAATGACTTTGATAATCTATGAAACGGAATATTGATAAGTTCATTGTTCCTGGTGTTGTAACTGTGAATTTCTTGTCCAGTGTGATAGTTTGATAAATTGTTATTAACATATGATATAGCTTGTAAAATTTAGAGATTTATGACTGTCAAACATTGTAATTTAATAAACAGTGGTTTGCAGTGTTCTAATTTATGTTCATCCGAGATTATCCTGATAACTTTTTTCTGAAGTAACAATATTTGTTTAACGTGACTGCTGTTTCCCCATAATAAGATTCCGTATGTAATTATGCTTTGAAAAAAAGAAAAATATGCTGTTCTTACATAATTAATTGGTAAATGGCTCTTTAAGCTTTTCAACAAAAATACTACTCTGGAAAGTTTGGCCGAAATGTATCTAATGTGAGGTTCCCAGGATAATTTGTTATCTAAATAGATACCTAAGCACTTTACACTTCTGTCATAATTTACTGCAGGCAATTCTCTCAGACTAAAATACAGTTGTTTAGTTTTACTTTCAATCAACAGGAACCCATTTGATTTGAACCATACTGGATATAAAAAAGTATTGAGTTACACATTCCTATTATGGAAACTTTGTATGTCTGAATATCAGTACAATAAGTACACTATGTTATAAAGTAAATCATTTACTGCCTATTCCTCTGTTTGGGGTGTTTGTTGAAACATCAAAAGGAATGCATCATTGCCATAAAAACAGTATACTACTACCTTTTTTTATTGAAAACGTTTTGGAAGATTAACCTAATGATTCAATGTCAGGAAAGCTGTTAGGAATGTTTGTTGACACATCGCTATGCAGATTCGAAGATACATAGAAAATAAAACAGTAATAATAGGCTATATCAGTTAAAATACAAAATATCTGTATGACTGTACAGTCATGTAAGCATGTGCTTACTTACAGTAGTGCAGAATGGCAACAGCACACAACCAGATATCTCCTCCGGCGGCAATGACAAAATATTACTATTATTATTATCATCATTATGGTTATATTAATAACAATAACAATAATAATAATATCTCAAATGCGATAAAAATAGATGATTAGATTTATTTTGATAGTTCAAAGAATGAAGCCCGACAGATTAACGAATAAAATTCTCGATTCAGGAAAAAAAAGAGCATTGCAAATACCATGGGTAAAAATTGTTCAGAAAGATTTAAGAAAATGTGGAATATTAGTACATAAGACATAGAAATACATAGAAATCATAGAAGACATAGAAATGTCATAGAAGACATAGGAGACATGTCATAGTGGCCATAATAATATGATTATCTACCTCTATTTTGTCATATAGGTCAGTGACCGAAACTTTTGTATGTATATTTTATTGTATTTACTGTAATATTATTTTAACCTTACTGACTTTGTCTATTGCAGTAATGCTTAATGGCAATAAAATTATTATTATTAAAAATTGCTTGTGAAAATATTATAGGAGAAAAAATCCTCCGACACTGGGACTTGCACCCAGGACCTTTGGCTATTCGCGCTAATGCTTTACCAACTGAGCTAAGCCTGAGTTCAGTTCACAGGGCCAGATGGAACCTCTCTCCTATGAAGACATGTCATAGAAGACATAGAAATCCCAGAACTATTTACGAAAAAACGTTTGAGGTAAAGAATGCGTCAACAAACACAACGAAGAACAACACGAGATTCGAAGAGTAAAGAAATTCTGGAATTATTAATAATAATAATAATAATAATAATAATAATAATAATAATACACTGTTCACGCCTGAATCAGTTGTAGTCGGAATGGAAAATTTTGCCGTGGTCTTTCGCAAGCGGGTTCCTAAATCGCCCAGAATCGTTTCGCAACTGGTGGATTTCTTATTACATTTCGAAAACATACTTTCTGGATTTTCACAATAATTTTTTAACCATTATTCAATTTACTAAAAAATATTTGATAAGAATTATTGTATTTGACAATAGGTATCTTAACGTATGGAATAATGATAGTTACAAAAACCAATCACTTAAATAGTATTTTACATAAACGATGTAATTTCATAGAATTCATATTACAATGTAATTTATTATCGTGTTGCAATTTTGTTAGAAGCTCCTTTCGTATAAGATATATTACACAATAAATTGTTTATGGTTACCAGATACCATAGTAACCACGTTCACGTTTCGAAATTCGAGACGTCATGAAGTAGTCTTTAAGATAAAGTTCATAACCTGGTTCTGTTCAACTAGAATTCAAGACAATTCAAAAAATATATTCTTAACTTGTGTTCACATTTTTATTACAACGAGCGAAATGGGTGCTAATGTTTAACGTAAGGCAGTGCAGAAAGATATAGAAGGTCTTCTACGACTAGTTTGAAAGACACGTTCAGGTGACCTATATTTTAAAATAATCTCTCAGACATTAACTGATGCCTGACCTCAAATATCACTGTAAAAAATTTAAGCGATAGAAAAGGTTTTCAACATTAAACTCTTCATTTATTATGTTTCATTATTGATTTTACAAGTTCCATATGTGTAAAAGGTCTCCTAAGAAGATTTATTAAAACGTTGATCTTTACAAATTCTTCAGTTGATGTGCCTCGGTGTTTTAAAAATATTGATCACCATTTTTATTTTCAATAAGAATGTTCCCATAATTACTTCTCACATTCATATGTTAATAAAGTACCACTTGTCAAGCCTTAACCATGGACGTGAGGTCTGAGCGACCGCTTAGAGGTAAGGGGCACTTTAACAACTAAAACCATGCAAAATGTGAATTTTAATTATTATTGAAGCAAACTGGCCTTAAATGCTTAATTAACGAAGAATTATTGTTACACCATCATTTCCACACAGGACACACACCTGAGTCCCTGCACCGCAAATGCAAAGAAGGACTTACTTTCCAAGATATGTAAATATTTGTAGATGAATAGCTAATAACCAAAAAAGCTTATTTAGTATCATTATTCACATCCCTCCCAACGAGACATCAATCACAGTTCACCATAATAAGTGGTTGTGTTCAATATTGTAGTAGCTTCACTTACATTTTCTCCTTAGAAATGAGACATACAGTCATTCTCTAAAAACAATCATTATAACATTTCATCGGAACAATTCATCCTGACATATTATAGTCTTAAAACTCTCGGCCTAATCGTTTTTAATGGTTCCGACTGTTTACGCCTTCTTATTCACAAAATAGTAAACTGAAAAAAATATGTAACGCGAGGTCTCACAGACCGCTACGAAAATAAACTTTTTTCTAGCACAGCTCCACTAATACTGATAAGTGATACATATGGGGTGATGAAGAGTCGTGAGAAGGGAATGTAGTGTAAATAACCCACCTGTGAAGACAATATTCAGATAACAGCACCGACATCCATGCTTAAGAGTTAAATTAATACTCAACTGGATAAATTTATACCTCATTCAATCATATCTCTCTCGCTCTCTCTTTCTCTTTTACTCTTTCTTCGAAATTATGTAGCCTATAGTTTATGTTTTATTAATATACTATACGAAATACATTCTGAAAATTATTTAGGATTACTTTTAATACAAAATAATAATGAAAATTATCAATGTGGATCATTTTTTGTTATTATATAAAATGGAAAATAATGTCATCGTAAGGTGTTAAACAATTGGGCGTGACATATTTTTTTAAAAATTATAAGGTCCTGTAAACGACCTAAATATTGTATAAAGTGTATATACATGATATAGTGATTAGCAGGGCTAGGATTTATATGTACTAAAAAATGTCAAAATATGTACATATATATGTACTTAAAAATGTCAAAATATGGACATCAAATCAAATTTAACCACTAGACACTACATTTTGTTACTTTTAGAACCTATAAAAATGCATTACAAATACTGGATTCATAAATTAAATTATTCATTTTTTTTTTTCAGATCACTTACTTTATTTGTATTCATTCATTGATCATTTCTGCTACCATAACAGTATGCCACAAAATGTTGTTTTAAATTTTCAAAAGTGATTTGTATTAGCTGAAGCTTCGTTCTACTGCACATGAAGTGATTGGCGCGTGTTTAAAATTCACTGATTCTAGTTTTACATTTGACGAGCTACTTAAGATTGCACTGATATTACACATTTCTTCAAAGCCTGGATTTCTTGAAAACACATTGTCCACTTTACATTTGATAATATCGGCTAAATGTCCACGTATACATTTGAGTTCATGAATCATGTTTTTCACAATGGCAATATTTCCAGGTAATGTCAGATTATTATTTTGTAGTTTCTGAATTATTTTTGTTATATTACAAAAATTTGATTCAATGTAACACAAATCATTTTTCACACATTCATTTCTGTACATAACTGTAAACTTATCCTGTGCTGCCATATTTTCTGTCACTGAAAACGACAATTTTATATAGTTTTACTCTTAAGAATGAAATATGTACGAATATTGCAATAAAATCACTAAATATGGACAAATATTTATTTTACATATAAATATGTACTAATGTCAGAAATATGGAAAAATATGTAAAATAAATTTGTTTAATTTGAATAGAGGACAACATAATAGATGGAGATAAGTGAAAAAAATGTGTCTATATGTGAAATTAAGAAATATGTAATTACATATAAATCCTAGCCCTGGTGATTAGATATTCACGTCGACGGTAGTTAGAACTTCATAAATAGAGGCTAGCAATTGAGATTTTGTGTGTGTTGATATGCCTTTATTCTCCTCACAACACCGATCTTATAATGTCACAGACGTTAATCATGTAACTTATTAGGTTTTCGTGCAGGTATCTTTTATACATTTGAAAATATAATACAACTTTATGCACTATTACCACTAATTTAAAGTTCAGGAATTTATGCTACAGTGCGCCCGAGAACATTCTCCGCAGTTGCTGCAGCAGTTACGTTGGCAACACGAGGTTTTATAAAAACAAACCGTCAGCTGTGTATGCAGGCAGGCAGAGGTCATTGTCACTTCATCAATGGGTGCATTGTCTAATTACTAATCAGTACATATTGCAGTGCGCAAGCATTTAGATCGAATATTGTGACAGCACTTCCAGCACCTGCAATGATCGGCTGTGGTGAGTACCAACTTAACTGCTGCAGCTAGCTGCCTCTCCAACAAGTAGCCGCTGCGGAGAATATTCTCGGGCGCACTGTATATCAACCTGAGGAGCCACTGAATAATGGTATGTACCTGCTTGCTGTTACCGAACCAAGATGTCAGTATTACAACTGCTTGGTGTGATTTGTACAGAAACAATAATCCATAACATTTATTCTGCTTTATTTTAATATCAATTTATTAAACCTAGTGAGGTATCAATTATTTACATAGTAGCCAACATGGTGCTGACAACTATAAACGTCTCGGAATTCCCCAGAAATAGGTATCCACTGCCGAATCTTGGTCATGTTGCACGTAACAAGAAGAGGAAAGTCAGAATAAGTAAGCACTGTTCAAAATGCCGTTGTGTTCCTGGTGAACTGCTGAAAGAATTCTGTCATGAAACAACCCTGCACGGTCTGAAATATGTGGGCCAACAAAAATATCACACGATAACCCGAATAGTGTGGACAGTGTCGTTCCTGATGGCATTTTTCTTAGCTGTGTATTTTATACATGTGACTTACAACAAGTGGAGAAGAACACCTGTCATCGTATCATCGATAGCGGAACCAACCGACATAAGCAACATACCTTTCCCTGCAATAACTTTCAAAACACCTGGGAGACTAACTCAATATCAAAAACGTCGGTTTTTGGACGAAAGAAATGAGTTTCGAGAGATCAACAAGAAACTTATAGATTACTTCTGCAAATATGGAAGTAGGATTTTGACATTACGGCTTAAAAATATTACTGAGCGGTCAGCAAAAAATGCATTTATCAGACAGATATATGACTGCAAGAGATTCCGTGTGCACAGGGTTAATGGTCATCGAGGACTTAGCAAGCATCGCTACGTGCACAGACTCTATTTTGAAGAAGATAACGGTCAATGTATTTTCAACGGAGTAAAACCAGAATATTTGTTCAGGAATTGGACAGACGGGTTTATATTGAACAAATATCAACACAACGATACACTAGATTGGAATATAGAGAAGGGGTTTAGTACAAATGACAGTATAGAAGCAATGCCTCTGAGACTTACATCTGAAAATCTAAATAATATTATTATTTCTGAGCCACCCAATCAATTAGTTAACTGCAAAGTTAACAATCGCTTTAATTTTGCAATTCACAATCCTACAGACGTAGTTCCAGGGAAGTATATTTGGAACATTTACCAATGGAACCACATCACTTCGATTTTCGTAGAGCCGATTCTAACATTTGCATCAGAGGAGTTGAGATCCTTGGAAATAGAAAGCAGGAATTGCTATTTCCAGTCAGAGAAATATCTGAGGTTTTTCAGGACATACTCTGAACACAACTGCAAACTGGAATGTCGCATGAATCTGACACTCTCACAATGCGGATGCCTCAGACGTACTGAACTATACTTTCCTGGTTTTGTCAGGTGTGAAGAGAATCGTATTACGTGCGTGAATATAAATCTTGATAACCGTGAATGCAAATGCTTGCCATCTTGTGACGAACTGACGTTCAAGATATCAAGAATAGATTACCCTTGCGAAAGAGGTGATTGTTGTTTACAAATATACTTCTCAGCAAGGCTATTATGGTCTGTATCGAGCAAAATTTATCAGTTTGAGCGATTTCGTCGCCAGCGTTGGTGGTTTACTGAGCTTGTTCATTGGCTTCAGCGTGCTCAGTCTAGTGGAAATATTGTATTTCATTTTCCCAGGCTTAGGACGTTTGTGTAAACATCATTAAACATCAATTTTGTACTATGTAGTCTTTGTTTGAGACTCTGTCAACATACCTGTAAGTAGGAATAATTCGATGTCAAGGATATGTTGTACTACACATTCCTCTATATAACATATTTGAATAAACTTGATAACGCAGTGAATTACACTTTCCTCTGATGGACATTATGTTTGAATATCAGTAAGTGCACTATGTTATAAATAGGGACCGGATTTTTAGGTTTTTAAAAACACTGTTTTAGGTTTTCCATTAGGTGAAATAGTTTTTTTAGGTTTTTTGTCCAAAATATAGTTTTCGGGTAAAATAATTGGTTTAATAAATTTGAATGTGCTACACAGGATTCGATACATAATACTTGTAAAGTTTAACTTAAAAAAAAATGACTTAAATTTGTGTAAACTTGCTTTAGGACAATACTATACAATTGAAGAAAGAAAGCGTAAACAATCAAAAGAAGCAGTGAAAATAAGATTGCCTCACATTTCCTGGTTACAGTAATTTATATCACAGTGTATCTTTCAAGATTCTCAACTGTGAGTTGTATTGAATGACGTCGTCTGTCATATACAGCAGGAGCAACTTGGAAAACGACAGAACAGACGTAGAAACCCGCGGGGTACGACGTCATAAGTAACCTCAGAAGAAGAAGAAGAAGAAGAAGAAGAAGAAGAAGAAGAAAAGGAAAAAAATAAAAAGAAGAAGAAGAAGAAATTCAGGTCGTCGCCAATCCACTGCCGTAATAAACTCGAGTTCATTTGTTTCGGCATTCTTAAAACTCATAGTGTGACCACTCAGTATGAATAACAGGATAGTACTAAAGACAAACAACCGCTTTAAAACAGAAATCTATATCCTTGTTCACACACGGCAACAATGGTTCTTCGTACGAATATTTAAAAAGGAATACGCCGGTAATCTTACACTTCGTCTCTTGTTACTGTCCATCCTAGACGACAATCATGGGTTGAACGAAACGCTGGTGATATTAATTTCAACTCGACAAAGTTTTGTCTCTCCGCAAAATATCGATTTCTCAACTGACAAAAAATACAAAAAAGTAGCCTAAATTATATATTTTAGGTTTTATATCCCGTTTAGGTATATTGAGGTTTTTATACCCCATTTAGGTATTTTTAGGTGCGACAGAATTAATGTGGGTGAATCCTATGGACGAGATTCGAAAAAGTGTATGAGCGCTTTTTGTTTTGGAAGTAAGGAAAAAAATAGGTAAAAACCTAAGAATCCGGTCCCTAGTTATAAAGTAAATATACTACCCTCCCCTTGTTTGAGGTTCTGTTCAAACATGACAAGAAGGAATGCTTCATTTTCATGAAAATATTGTAAATTTGATAAAGCATTAAAAATGTAATTCAATGTCATAATACTGTGGTATCAATACTTTTTAATTGAATATTTTGTTGAAAATTAGCATAATTCTGCTTCAGTGTCAGATGATCTTGTACTTTGCATTCTTCTGTCACGGACGTTTGTTGATAAGGTAAGGATTGTCTGGGTTTAACTCCCCTCCCCTGAAATTGAAGAAAGAAAAAAGAAAGAAGAGCAAACCTCTGATATTATGGTAAACCAATATTATAGCAAATAAAATGATATATGATGAAGGGAAAAAACTGAAATATACATCTGGTGTTGGGCTTCAGTCACCGGTAAGTCCTAAGTTCTACTCAGAAAGGAGTTTCTGGAAGGAGCTTCATCAGTCCTACATGTAGAGAGCGGTCCAACTAGGAAGACTTCTGTCCCTAGTAGGGGCGGATCCAGAAATTATTGAAGGGGGCCGACAGAAAGGAAATTATTGTGGGAAATGGAATATCCCATAAAAAAAAAAAAGAGTGAGGTCCGGGGGTCCTCGCCCGGAAACTTTTAAAAGATGAAGTGCAAAATAATAAGTTTTTAGGTCCTCTGAGTTATTCTTCAAAATTGCTCAGCAAAATAAAACTCTTCTTGCACAGAGTTTAGTTCTGTTGAGAAATTTGTTGATATTACGTATTATATAAAATTAAAAACATTAATCAAATATCAACTTTTTGCCTTTAACTTTAAATAACTGCTGGTCTGCAACAGTTCACAAGAAATCAATCATTTAATGACAAAGATAAGAAACTCGAACAACTGCTTCTTGGGGGTTAGCATGTCTAGTCTATGCATTTGACACGAGGCGTCTAGAATATAAATACTATTCGACTTGTATTTTACAATCTTCAGGTTGAAACAGAGCGAACATATAATTTTATATATCTTTTTGGATTGTATTTAATTAAATTTGAATGTTATTTTATTAGGTAATTATTTTCGATCAATTAAAAAAGTCAATTCAACGTAAAACTAGAACAGGGGCCTCCACGGCTTCCCCCCCCCCCCCGATCTGCCACTGGTCTTTAGTAGGCTAGGCAAACAAAACCACTGCATGACGAATAGGCTTGTCTTGACGTTGCTATGTTTCGTGGAGTATGTGATCACGTAGGGACCGGATGTTTAAGTTTTAGAAAAAACACTGTTTTCAGGTTTCTCATTACGTGAAATAGGTTTTAGTAACGTTTTTGTCGAGAACACCGTTGCTGGTTATAATAAGGGGTTTAATTAACTTTCAATGTGCTACATAGAATTCAACATATAACACCTAAAAATTGAGTTAATTGTTCTGAAAATTGTTGTAAGACATTAATATAGAATTTAAGTATAAAATCCTAAACTATCAAAAGTAGCAGTGAGATGCCGCCAAAAATGAGACTTCACCTGTACAATCAAAATCATCCACAAAACCCTGGAGAAGTTACTCGCAAGAGGCCAAAATACAGTAGTTAATACTGAATATATTAAACGATATCCTTTTCGGGATTCTAACCAAATGCTTCTCATTCTTTATGATTGGCCGTGGGTAATGTGAATCTGATTGTTAAAGATTGAATTACGTGTATTACGAGTATATTACAAAATGTTCCAAATAATAGTTTTAGCTCTCGGTATAGGCCTAAGCACTTGGTGTACATAAATCAAACAAAATTGGCATTGCCTTTTTTTTTAATCGGGAGAAATTACCTTTTTCATACAAAGTGGTAGTAAAAGCAAAAGAAATCTCCGGCAATCTTAGGTTCACATCCCCAAGAAAAATCAGCTTTAATCCATATGGAAAGTCAAGTTACTATGGATTTGATCAGTAACCGTTAACAGACTTTCCGAACCAATGTTGGGAACGAAACAGCAGACCGACTGGCTAAAGAAGCAGCAAACAGTTAAGATCTTCCAATGGACCACTGTGAAAGAAGTACAGTGCTTAAAATTTTCAGGCATAATAGTGTACAACAATGGGAAACAGTATGGTAGGCGACAAATAATGGAGGAACCACATTAGGCTGGCATCGGACTGCATCACATTATGTCATGGAAAGGTTTAGAGCCTAGAGGCTGTTTGAGCATTTCCACTGCCACGGACATGTCGACTCCACTTCCTATCGATTCCTATTTGAATCCTCGGGCTAAACATGTGAACCACAGAACATTAATCGGTTCCAGATTCGCTCTGCCTAGAAAAAGAGAGCTCTGTTCCCCATGGCGGTAGTTGATTTCAGATTTAGAACAACAGATATTGCTAGCATTGATAATCATGTGACACATGGATATCATATTATGGAAGAAATTTTATAATTTTTTATTTACAATATATTATTATTATTATTATTATTATTATTATTATTATACATCACATGCAAAAAAAAAAAGAGGCGATTGGCTTTCTATGTAGCCCAGCGTTTCTCAACCTATAGTCCGCGGACCACTGGTGGTCCGCGAAGATGGTGCAGATGGTCCGCAGACATAATTAAAAATATCAGAAAGCAAGTGGAAAGTAAAGAAGTAAATTTTTTTCACATATTTCTTTACAATGATCTATAATTAATATATATTAAGAATATAGGCCTTCTTTTAAAAGTGAGATGTAAAATTAGGGGTCCATAAATCTTTTTAGACATTTTAAAGGTCCTCGGGTTCAAAAAGGTTGAGTAACGCTGATGTAGCCTATAGCCTACACATCAAAAGATGGAACCCAGCAGATTTAGCAAATAAAATCTCACTTGCCAGGAGAATTGAAAAACACATATCCAATTTGTAAAGAATGTTCAGAGAGGTTTATGAAAATGTGGTATTTGTAAGGAAGATATAGGAAATAGAAAATTATTCAGGAAGAAAATCCCTGAGATAATCTGTCTGAATAGAAACAAAGAAGAACAACAGGAGATTTTTTTAAAGAAAACGCGCTAGAATAAGTCAGGAACGAATGAATACCGGTGTAGGAAGTTGTGTTATCCTAGCCCAAAAATGGTGAATGGGGTGCAAAAAAATACAAGATTAAATATAATAAATATATAAAATAATAATAACAATAACAATAATAATAATAAATAATAATAATAATAATAATACAGTAAGACCGCTATAATCCCGCATTCGATAGTCCGGCACACATCAGAAATACATTTTTTCCCCTATTTTGTAGGGCTTTAGTCCACCTAGCAAGGAGTCGGACGATGTTCGGGAGATATGTGACAATTTTTATTTGATTAAAATTAACTACTTTTTGGTCTATTCAATGCCATGGTGCTTTTTTATTTCATAAAAGGTCTGCAAAGATGATTTATATTGAACTTAGCTAATTTTGAACCTTAAACTGATTTAACTTTGTTTTTGCACTACAATACCACATACTTTTAATTTTGTATACTGCAATGTCCCCTGGCTACATTTAATAATAACAATTTATTCGTTTTTAAAGTTAAAATTAGTTTTTATTTATATCTCCTTTTTAAATTACGTTTTTAACGACGACCTACACAGATCCCCAGCATGCCGGATTATTATTATTATTATTATTAACAACGATGGTGATGATGATGATGATGATGATGATGATAATGTTGATAGCACAGCTCACAAACTGTAGCAATATTTCATCGAAGTAAACAGAATACAATTTGGAAGAGAATCTGGAGTGTTTCTGTTGATGGATTTCAAATCCACACGTAATGGATGAGTGTAGAGTTCAGGTCGTTTATCTTTGTTACATTGACATATAGCAGGCGGTGAAACGTTTCCGTTCCATTCAGTGTTACCAACCCGTGAACATTTGAAGTATTTACTTCCTGTTGCATACTTGTTAGAATCTGTGCTTATTTATTACTGATAAATATAAGATTCAACGAAATTCGTCTGGATTTTATAGACTTTACTTTCTTTATTGCATCTTAGATATTAGGTACAAGAAGTATTGTATTCGATCGATTTCGAGTTTTCAGCACCAATACACGTTTTAAGGTCCCCCTCAATAAATAAAAAAAAAAAAAAAAAAAAAAAAAAAAAAAAAAAAAAAAAAAAAAAAAAACTTTTCAGAAACTTCCATATGTGTGTGTCTGGAGAACAAGAATAAGAATAAAAAATAGTCTAAAAACAAGATTTTGCATTTGGGTTATTAATATCTTCTGGCGATATGCCAAAAAGATTGTCTCCGTACCACTTTACACGAAGAAAAGTTATTTTTCGTGATTTTCTCGAAAATGGCTGTAACAAAAGGTATACTACGAACTTTTTTTTTTGGTAAAAATTCTCTGAAGAACAGCTATAAGCCAACTATCGTTTGCGTGAAGTTGAAAGAACCGAATATGCACTTCCGCAATACGGTCTTTTATTCTAGTATGTGATGTGAGACAGTTGGATAGCCCACACTTAGGTTAGAGAAGTTATATGAGTACATTACATATTTTTGGCAATGAATTGCTGCTCTAATTTCGCCTTTTGTAGTTTTATCGAAGAGCTGACCAGAGAATTGAGAATAGAATATAAGACTTGGAATAAACTATCAGCTTAAACTAACATGCAAAACAGACATGGCCATTTGGAATAGATTCAAATTGATTCGCTTTCCATTAGCAACTCTGTAAGCTCCTTATTTGTCGCGTGCTGGAGTGGTTATGAAATGCATTCCTCGCCCGGTCATGACATCAGGACATAAAGTATACGCCAAACAAACGACATCAGACAGATTAAACTGATTTTGGAATTTAGAGCAGGAATTACATGAGCTTGGCGGTGAAGCTTCTGTTTTTCCTTATGTAGAAGCCGTTCAAAGCCATCTTGATGATAAGCTGTTCGAATTATTGCTCACACTGGACATCTGTGGGCAGTGAACACTGAAATATATATCTTGAAGACTGCATATACGGTAAAAAAAAAAGTTACTTAGACATGTGAATCATAAAAAAAACATATACACAAATACGCACGAATGATGCAGGCTTTTAAAGAGGGGGAAGAGAGACGATATACGCCTATATATATACAGCGAGAGGGAGGGAAAGAAATAGAGGGATATAAAGATAGGACGAAATAAATAGATAAGGAGACAGAGAAAAATGGAAACAAAGACAGAGTTAGAGATAGACAAACAGATATATATATATATATATATATATATATACTAGCATGTGCCCGCGGCTTCGCCCGCGATAATTATTTCAAAAATTAAAAATTAAGAGCATAATAGTAAAATCATTATATTTAATAACACCTAAATCACGTGGACTACATACCACAATTAGATAGCATCGTCTGGTAAAAGCGACCTCAGATTCGAGTTTCTTGGCCCAGAAAACCTCTGTATAGTGAGATTCGTCCAAATAAAACAACGTTTGACCATATTTAGGGTTTACAACATTCAAGCGATCGCGAAAGTTTTATTTTCAAGATATGACAAAAATAGCCAAAGCCAACTGTAATTGATTTGACATTGAAATGTATAACTGAAAACTTATGTTTTGAAAACGCAAAAAATGCACGTTTTTTTGCCAGTTTTTCACTCATAACTCACGAACGAAAACTAAAATTAAAATTCCGGCTTCGAGGTGCATTTTCCGACCCTTCAGCACACCTATGTTTAAAATTTCAGATCTCTGCGTTCAGTAGATTTCGCTGGACATCGAGGAGAATTCCTTTTATTAATATAGATAATATGAATTATAATGATACCTTCTCTAATTTGTCAAACATCCATTTAATTTAATCCAAGCCCACCTGATACCACTGGTAACAATACGTTCTGTGAATTTGTTTTGATAATTCTATGTAAAAAGGGATTAAGTATTTTCAACAACATTTAATTTTTGGCATTTAGAATCAGAATTTTCTTAGTGAGCACCTACATTATGAAGCGAAGGTACTGTCAAAATTCCAAGTCTCTACCTGTTATAGTTTAGGCTCTACGTTGATTCCTGTCAGTTAGGACAAAGCCTTTTATATATATATATATATATAGAGAGAGAGAGAGAGAGAGAGAGAGAGAGGAGGGAGTGAGAGAAATAGAGGGATATAGAGATAGAACGAAATAAAAAGAGATAAGGAGACAGTGGAAACAAAGACAGACAAATAGACATAGAAATACAGAAAGACGACTACACAGAGTATGAGAGGCAAAAGAACAGAGAAAGCAAAGGAGAGACACTTTGCTTTAAGCATACAAAAGTAAGAAATGTAAGGTATATTAGATTTGCCGATTGCTGTAGACAGAGGACCCCTGAGGATGCCGGACGCAGTCATCGTCGAAACGTTGGGAACCCCAAACAAGCCCGGAAAACTTCTCTAATGATTTCAATAGACTACTGTTTTCATATTTCATTATCCTATTATTATAATAAAACCAGGGAGACGAGACATGAAACACGATCTGAAAATGCACGGCAGCAATATTTTAATACGCGTACATAAAAGTTTTGAATGGGCAGACTTTTTTTGTCGTTATGTATATTGATATGGATATTGTGTGTAAATAGCGTGTTGTGTTACTTATATGTGTGTGCATAACTGGCATTTATTTGCAACACTGCCACCAGGTAGTTGACCCACTTGCAGTGTTCCAAATTTATTATTATTATTATTATTATTATTATTATTATTATTATTATTATTATTATTATTATTATTATTTTTTTTTTTTTTTTATTTTATTTTTTTTTTTTTTGTTCAATATGAGTTTGTGGAGTAGCTTCGAAGCGCAGGTCATGATTCATATTTATAGCATCAGTTATACCTTGAACGAACTCTAAAGAGCAGACACTACCTGTATCTTTTTCTCTTTGCCTTCGTCTTTTTCTCTTTTTCTTTCTTTCTCTGCCTTCTTTAGTGGCGGTAGAGGGTAAATCTGGAAAATCAGTCACACTAAAACCGTCACGAAATCAGTCACAATCAGTCACGAAATCAGTCACACTCTTACTTGTTTCGGTGCGGACTGCACAGAAAACAATCAACTCAATGATTAGGAGTAATCAAAGGAAATTTTTCAGACCTTACTTCCTCAATGGCAATAGACAATTCCTAAAGGTATAGCCTATTATCTATTTTATGGAAACCGGAGGTTCATTACCGCGCAAATCCAAAATTAAAAAATACAAATTTCCAAAATTTAAAAAACAAAATTAAAAATTATAACATCCAAAAATCCAAAATTTAATAAATAATAAAATCAAAAATTTAAAAATAAAAAAATTAAAAATTTTAAAAATAAAAAAATTAAAAATTTTAAAAATAAAAAAATAAACAATTTAAAGATAGAAAATTTTAAAAATCCAAAATTAAAAATTCAAAGATCAAAATTAAAAAGTCCCAAATCCAAAATTAAAAAAGTCCAAAAACCCAATATTAAAATGTTCAATAATGCAAAATTGAAAAAATCCAATAATCAAAAATTGAAAAAATAAAAAATAAAATTAAGTTTTACTTCTGTCGCGTGGCGTTCCACGCACTCTTTTTTCTCTATATTTCACTACCTTTTCTCCCTTCTTCTATTCTCTTCTTTGTCTTTCCTTGTTTTCTCATCTCCCCACACTCTCCACACAAGTATGAAGAAATGAGGGTAGGGGAAAAGGTGAGGAGCAAAGAAAGAGCACAACAAAAATAAAAAGAAACAAGGACTGAAAGAAAGATAAACAGCCTACAGAAAGAAATAAAACATTATAAGCCTTTGACTTTCCAGTAAAAAAAAAAAACATTCATGCGCTCTACTCATTCCGCTTCGTAACAGAGCGTTTTAAAGCTCTACTTTGTCCTTAAGATGAAAAGAAAGAGGGATTAAGTGTCTGTGAAGTTTTAATCTTGTGTATTCAACTGTTTTTCTTGGTTCAAATTAAATTTGCTTCTCAACTGTTTTCTTTCCTTTGTGTCTATGTAACAGCCACTTCAAGGCAATGTAACTGTTTTCCTTAGCGCACTTCCCGTTGCTATGGATATAAATTTAATCCATGAGTGAATATTAGCAAGTAATTTTAAAAAATCAGTTGTGCAACACTCACATGACGTTCTGTGCCAAATGCAAGCAATGGTCAATGCGATTTTCTCGCTTCACATTCCGACGCGGTGGTCACACGCCAAGACAAATATTATTCGCGATGAAAGATTTACAACAAAGTTTATAGATGGGGTATTAGGTTTTAACTGTCCACACGGATCATGAACCATGTAACGTTTCTTGGGTATAAGATATATTTTTCTATTTTTATTTTTATGTATAATCCTCTATAGCCCTCCATGGAAGTCATGAATAGAGTCCGGATTTCAAAACAAAATGCATACCGTACTAAACATAAGCAGAAATGTTATACTTCATAAGGCAAGTAACTTTTGCTTTATTTGATAGTGCTTATTTTGCTTATTCAGATTTTGCTTGCTTATTTTATGGCTCTGAATTAAAAGAGTATATTTTATTCAAAACGTCACCCGAAAGTAGCTCATTTCACTCCTGGACGTCATTATCACCGATTTCCTTTCTTTTGTCACCAATAAAATTATTGAAAAATACGGGTTATAAAACACTCGTCAGATTCTACACCTGTATTGTAACAACGGCTACTGCAATACAATTTATTTTGAGGGTTCTTATCTTCTTATCTGATTAGACAAATCTCTATAAGACTAATGAACTCTAAAAAACAACCTTCGGGTTTCTTTGCAAAGCTGCAATAAAAGGGAAGAACCGATGACTAATACTGTATGTCAAATTGTCGATATATGGCTTCGAAATGAACAAATGAAAGTGCAGATGTCACAGAAGCCTATGGTATATTTGCAGTTGCTAGGACACGATAAATAATGTCATTTCCTAATGGATCCATACAAACAAAACTACTGTGGGGGGATTCATGTATGGGCGCCGCCATAGGGGACCAGCAAACCACAAATCATGTTCAGGGGTGCAAAAACCTACCACATTGTATATAAATACTTGCATTTCACATTTGAAAAAAAAATCTGATTTGAAACACATAACTTCCTCTACCCAAATAACAGTGTACTATAAGTTACTAGCATGTGCCCGCGATAATTATTTCAATAATTAAAAATTAAGAGCATAATAGCCTAGTTAAATCATTATAGGCATATTTACTAACACCTAAATCACGTGGACTACATACCACGATTCGATAGCGTCGCCTGGTAAAAGCGACCTCAGATTCGAGTTCCTTGGTCCAGAAATCCCCTGTATAGTGAGTTTCGTCCAAATAAAACAATGTTTGACCATATTAGGGCTTACAACATTCAAGCGATCGCGAAAGTTTCATTTCCAAGGTATGACAAAAATAGACAAAGCCAACTGTAATTGTCAAACTTCCATTTAATTTAATTCCAAACCCATCTGTTTTAATGTCAAATGTGATTCGGATTCGATAATTCTGTGTATTCTCAAAAACATTTTATTTTTGGCATTTAAGATCAGAATTTTTCAAAATCCTTTCTTAGTGAGCACCTACATTATGAAACGAAGGTACTGTCAAAATCCCAAGTCTCTACCTGTTATAGTTTAGGCTCTACGTTGATTCCTGTTAGTCAGTCAGTCAGTCAGGACAAAGCCTTTTATATATATAGAGATTATGTAGGCCTATACCGTTTTCTTAATATGTAAATTGGTTATAATAGCATCGAAGAGAATGTCGTTACCACATCGAACCCCGAAGGATACACAACCTAATTAAAACCCGATTAATGCATTCACGTAACTTTCTTTACTCTAAGTATCACCTTTCTCACTTCAGAATTTGATATAGAATAAGAGCCTTTATTGCAAGGAGAGCGTATTCAGTCGTTTCTATCTGATGCAAAGTTTTATTGTTTTACAAACTGAGTTTCTACAAACAGTAGGTGGCACATAATTCCCTTCAAAGAATTTTTACGAAAAAAATGTGTCACATAAAGTTTCAGTTCTTAATATAAGAACCTTGTAGAATTTCATTAGTAGGCCTACATATATACCGTATTTTACCGACTATAAGACGCTCCGGACCATAAGGCGCACCTTGATTTTAGGATGGAAAAAAAAATGAAAAGAAATTTATTGTGATTCTAAACGAAAATTTTTGAAGGGAATAATATATTTCATTCCATAAACAAATGATAACCTTGTACAATAGAATCAGTGTAAATCACTTCTAGCTTAAAACCTGCATTGTATGAAAATCTCTTCTGTACAGGTGGCATCGCGCAAATTTTAACAACTGAACTGATTTCTCATGACAGACTGAAAATACTTTTACACCATCTAACTCTCAATGCAGCATACGGTAAGTGTAATGGGTCAAGACTGTTAGAGGTTATTGCCTTCATTTAAACCACCCGGCGGAGACAACTACTATCGTATAAAAGAACTCAACATTCCTTTCCTTGCGCATTGCGCATTGCTACCCTCATTTTTCGATTGTGACAAGTGCACTCATGTACACTGTAAGCCAAAATTTGTTATTAACTTATCGTTTACAACACCTTGTTTATACGTATGGTATTCCGGCAAAATTTACCATAATTTTAATAGCTTTAGTGTACTTCGGACCATTAGACGTACCCAACATTTAAGGCTCTGTTTTGAAGGTAAAAAAGTGCGTCTTATGGTCCATAAAATACGAATATTGTCATGAGTTACATGGTCGAATAACAATTTTAATGCTAAGCCACTTTGATCATTATCACTTCAAAGCAGCCGTAATTTTATCCTGTACAGTGACGTGCGAACTCGTTGGAATCTACCCCCCCCCCCTCGCCATTCCAGACGTGAACCGCAACTGTGCCATCATCGAATTCCGATCGTTCCGTTATATTCAAACACACCTCGAATTTCAACCTCAGATCAATGCCATCACCTAGGACTATTAAGAGGAGTAGGGGTGAAATAATCACCAATTTAGTCAAAATCGACGTTTTTGTATTTTGTATTAAATAATACTACGTCTCCTCAGGCATTTTTTAGTCTCTCTACTTACGCGATATTAAAAAGGCTGCATCTTAGCGATGAAAATAATTTTTCACAAAATTAAATTACCTTCAGAAAATTATTCCTAAAGAAAAAAGAAAAATAATATTCAAGTTGGCTAATTTTACAAAAAGCATAACTTGGGGAAAAACCAAATATAAGGTGCATCGTCGCATGAGACATATCCCGCCCTCACCCTCCCCCAGCGAAGCACTTTCTTTTATACCACGATCTAGCGAATTCTTCGAGGATAAACAGGCTGACAAACTGTTGGGTAGAAGGCAAACCTGTGAGTACTCTTGAATTTTTAATATTTGGTACAAGGGGCACTCTCGAATTTTTAATATTAGGTACAAGGGACACTCTCGCAGTTTTAATATTTGGTACAAGGGGCACTCCCGCATTTTTAATATTTGCTTGGTCGGGAGTGTCGGCGACAATACACAAGGATACTGCGTCCCTTTAGAATGAAAACCACGTATCTCAAAACAGAAGCAAGAGTACTTTTAATTTATTATTAGATAGAAAAACATGTATCTCAACTATTTGTCAGCCAATATATTAGTTTGTCGCCATGTTGCGCTGAGAAACAAAATGTGAATATCGAGTGGGCGGAGCTTAAACTGCACCTTATATTATTTTGTCTTTCGCCATAACTTGTAAGGCTGGGTATTTCTAATGGCGCTATATGTAGACATTTTTCATTTAAATGAAATCTTTTAAAGTCAATTTCTCGTACTTCTATTTTCATTCCGTTTCTATACATTCAGAAATTTAGTGCACAGAGACTGATATTTTTACTGTAAGTTCCACAGAATATGACTAACAAAATAGCACATGGGTTTTATGATAAGCTGAATAGTTTTTGCAATAAAAAATAAAATACATGTGGTGATCTTGATTTCTTCTTAAATTTGTGACATGCATTGAATATTAATTTTGTTCTCCGTTTGTAGTAAAGATGTATTTATCTATTTATTTAAGGAAAATAATGACATTTTTCTAAATATTTCATTGGTTCTATTAGAGATTTGATCAGTCACATAATTCACTGATTAGGCAAAACAGACAGATAAATAAGCATTAGTAGATTATTTGAAATCACTCCATCACTTTCATTGATGTCTGTTCATGTTGTTAATGAAAATGAACCAATCAGTAAATTGCAGCTTTTACGCAGCAAAATCGGTCGTGTGCTGTGAGTTTCAGACAAAATCCATCAATGTAATTGAGGGCTGATAATAATAATAATAATAATAATAATAATAATAATAATAATAATAATAATAATAATAATAAAAATAATAATAACAGTAATAGCGATATCAATCAAATATATAGGAAAGTATTTGAAAAAGAGAGTAAATTGCGGATATAAAGGGTCTGTCTGAAGAGAAGTATTACGATTATTTAACTCAAAAATCATTCATTCAATTTGGACTAATAACACCTATAAAAATGTGTCTGAAATCAGCCTGTCACATATATGTTTCTCTCAATCTTATCGAAATTTTGTACAGCTGGACGTCGTTCTGCGTTGATGTTGGCTTCACACGACGACCAACTTCTTTGTACTGAAACTGGAATAGAGTTAAATGTTTCCTGCTAACAATTAATTTAGTTGCTGTACGCTGACTGACAAGTCTAATGGGAGGGGATAAAATAGCGTAAGTAGCAGTTCTAGGAAAATAGGTGCTCATAACATGAAAACTTCTGCATATTGCATACTATTTTTTCGACCATACCGAATAATAAGAATTTTACTTATGCTACGTGAAAATAATTAATCACTAATAACTGTTCAAGACGGCCTTCAAGTTGAAAGGGGTACCAACCTTTAAAAAATTACTATTTGGCCCTGGTGGCGGTCGATATATCGAGTGCAGGCGCACTAATCGCATCATCCTTAGCTCCTGGATGAATTTAATTCAATATTAATTCAATTCGTCAATATGTCGACATATAGAAGCAGTAAAGACGCAGACAAATTTGAAATGGTAAAATTCAATTAGCAAGTATGAATAAATTCCATGTCTGCAGTATTAAGCTACATCTGAAGTTCGAGGATTTGATATAATATGCCTTTGGGCTGCAAAGAAGGAAAAATCGCAGGATATTGGAATTTTCACCATGACAACATGAATGGAAAATGGGAGAAAAACACTAGGCCTATCGTATAAAAAATAATTTGATTAAAACTTAGAAAAAACTTATAAGCCTGAAGTTTGAATTTCATAACCTGTACTCTTCACCGAATGTAGTAAGGGTAATTAAATCACGAAAGGATGAAATGGGCTGGACATGTTACGAGCATGGGGGAGGAAAGACATATCTCAAAAGAACTGACTGGGAGACCAGAGGGGAAGAGATCACTTGGAAGACCTAAACGTAGGTGGGAGGACAATATTAGAATAGATTTAAGAGAAGTAGGATTTGCGAGGAATGGTTGTTGGAGTTAGCACAGAATATGGTTGAATGGCGGGCTCAGGTAAGCGCAGTAATGAACCTTCGGGTTCCATAAAATGGATAATATTCCTTTAGCTTGCTTAGGAATTGTCTATTCCCATTGAGTAAGTACAAGCCGAAAGTTATGTATTTGACAGAATGTGTAAATGTATCCAAGATGTAAACCTGAGCCGGACTCGAACCACTCTGATGATCCAATGTAATGATGCAAGGATGTATATAATCTTGAGAGAACTGAAAGTGTTGTTTTTCTTATTAGCAGTGATTGAGAACTCTCCCATGGAGCTGATGTAATGCGTGTGCTCTAAACAAGACTGACAGGAGTTCGTTTTCACATTGCTGCGGAAGAAACAGCGTGCTTGGAAACAGAAGTCGACAAAACCCAACTCGAAGACTGTGGCTGGTTTATAACTACCCTTCAGAGAATATTTTTTAAATATGTTTCAAATAAAATTTTTAGCCCTCAGTATAAGGATTTCGGGTACCAAGTTTTAACAAAATTAACACTTTTTGGATATATTTGATAGCTGAGATATTATAACTAATTTCAGCTTCAAATTGACCATAATTGCGAACATATATAAAGTAGAATTCCGGGCTTCTAGATTAAATGTAAATTTATGAAGAAAACTAAAGGAAAAGGCTATGCTAATTCTCGTTTGTTTGCCTAAGGCGATTGTTTAATCCGACTTTTCTACCTTCTATCAAGTTTTTTCTTCTTACTTCGGCCATGTTTTTGTTCTTACTTCACACAAGATTTTGTTCTTAATTTAATGTGGCTATTAATTACTCTTTATTTCGTACCGGACAACCCAATAGGCTTCTTTCCATGGACGTTATAAATGCATATACCAAGTTTTATGAAAATCCGATAAAGTTATCGCGCGTACAGACACACGGGTGGACGGACGGACAGACGGACGGACATTTCCCCGTCCCCCACACAATCTTATAAAGTACCATACTGGCACTTAATAATGTATATCATTTAGTGATAAGAAGGGACCGGATTCTTAGGTTTTTACCTATTTTTTTCCTTACTTCCAAAACAAAAAGCTATCGAATCATATCCATAGGATTCACCCACATTAATTCTGTGGCACCTAAAAATACCTAAATGGGGTATAAAAATCTAAATGTACCTAAACGGGATATAAAACCTAAAATATCTAATTTAGGCTACTTTTTTTATTTTTTGTTTGTCAGTTGATAAATCGATATTTTGCGGAGAGACAATTTTTGTCGAGTTGAAATTAATAGCACCAGCGTTTCGTTCAATCCAACGTCGTCTAGGATGACAGTATCAAGAGAGGAAGTGTAAGAAGAGTACCGGCGTATTCCTTTTAAAATATTCGTACGAACAACCATTGCTGACGTCATGTGAGGTTGAAAGTATATTTTCTGCCTTCAAATGTATTCTAAGAGATAACAGGAAGAACTTCACAGTTGAGAATCTTGAAAGATATTTAGTGATATACTGTAACCAGGAAATGTGAGAGAATCTTATTTTCACTGCTTCTTTTGATTGTTTATGCTTTCTTTCTTCAATTGTAGCCTATAATATTGTCCTAAAGCAAGTTTACATAAATTTAAGTCAATTTTGTTAGTAGCACATTCAAATTCATTAAACCAATTATTCTACCCGAAAACGATATTTTGGACAAAAACCTAAAAAAAACTATTTCACCTAGGCTAATGGAAAACCTAAAACAGTGTTTTTAAAAACCTAAAAATCCGGTCCCTAGTGATAAGTCAGTGAAATGAACACTTTTGTGAGAACCTCAAACGTAGATTATGCGTGTATTCATATTAGTTTTTGTCAACCAGACTATACGGGTATAAACGTTGGAATTGGAGCGAATGTGTGCTGCAATTTTCCCTTGCGTACTGTTACCATTTCAGATGTCTTGATGTCGGAGAATAGCACTCTCTCTGTCTCACTCATGCACCTATACACCTGTAGAAGGGATTAGTACGCTGTTACCGAAGGATTTAGAGATTACCGCACTACATGAGACCAGATTCCTATGTAATCCTACACAAATAGCAATCCTGTTACAATCACGGTGCCATGAAAAGGCTCATGTTCATTTTATTTTCAATCTAATCTATTGCGAGCTTTTAGCTCCGACTGCAATTTCTGTGAAACTTAAACATCTCACAGATATGATAACGCAAACATTGGTTCACAGCATGAGAAAACTTATTGTAATTTTGTTTTATATTTTTGTATCCAGGGCATTAAAACTTAATAAAATTATATATCCTTTCACTAGAATAGCGTAATTTTTATCTTATTATTGAAACGGTAGTAAGATGATGAATTTTATTTTATTTTCCTTAACGCCAGGAAAATTTACGTAACTTATACTAGAGTTATTAAGTGCCAGTATGGTACTTTATGAGATTGTGTGGGGAAGGGAAAATGTCTGTCCGTGTGTCTGTACGCGCGATAACTCAAATACGCTATATCGGATTTTCATGAAACTTGGTATAAACATTTATAACGTCCATGGGAAGAAGCCTATTGATATTGGACAAAATCGGTTGACCGGTACCGGAGTAAAGTCCAATTTAGTGCCTATTTTATGGTAATGTATTAGAAAGCATTTATCAAATGCAAATTAGTTATCATAACATATTGTTTTACAGTATTCATATACGGCTACAGTTAGCTATGATAAATATCATTATTCCTTCACATACACTTATGAAAGTAGATCGTTAAATTGAGCGAGGTAGCTGAGATGGTAACGTCTTGGACTCACATTTTGGTTGTTTCTGGTTCAATCCCCGTAGCCGGCCAATTCGACATATCTTTTCTGTATTTTTATGTGAGTGTGCGATTGTCAATATATCACAAATCTGTATAGTTCTGCTGATGCTGGACGATTTAAAGCTGATTAAAAAACTAGACCTTTTGTTCTCCTTGAAGCTCTACTTAATGAATGAATCTGGAGCCTATCTCGGAAATCAATTAAAAAAAACTTATTTTCTGCATATCATAATTGCAATTATAACTGATTAAACAAAAGCATACTGGCACTTTGTTACATCAGTTTACCTGATTTTATTTTATAAGTAGATTAATTTTATTGCTACGTTTTATTATTATAAGGTTATCTTCAAGATAAACATAATGAAGGTATAAGGCAGATACCAACATGTCCTGTTCATGAAGTAAGGCAGCCTTACTCCCATGAAGATACGAAGTTATGGTGTGCTATGTTTTATCAACACAGCGGCATCTCAGCAAGAGTTCAACTACCAACTTATGGAAACATGTGTTATGATATAACAAGTCTCATCCATCACCGCTCAGATCCGGTCGAGCGAAACTAAAAGCAAGGCAATCAATAAGACAGATTCGCTAACACTCAGATATTACTCCAGGAATGCAATAATGTCATAAGTGAGTATCACACACTAAATGCGCCCTGCGATGTGTGTATGCTCGCCTACTCCTCCGAAACCATATTACCTAGAGGTATGAAATTTTCACCGAATGTTCCCCACGACTTGGGGAGTACCTGTCTCAAATTTCATTCTGATAGCACAGTCGGTTCGGTCAATATATAATTTTTAAATTTTGTTAAGGTTATTTGTTGTGCTTTATGCAGTCCTATAAGCTACAGTAAATATGTAATTCAATGGGTGTTGAACCGGTCAATAAATATTTACTACTAGGCCTTTATTGGTAAAATTCATTTAAATCTTAAAATTATTTTTTTCACAAACTTAAAAATCTAGTTCAGCTAAATAAGTTTGACTTTTCTTTAGTACTCAAGTGCAGAAATCAATGACGCTTTATCATAGGTAATACCACGAATGACTTTAAAATCGACGTTAAATTCAGAATCGACGTAGTCGCTGAGATTTCAGAGTCACGAGATGCATTTAAAATTACTATTTAATATATAAAATTTAATAAATTATTAATAAAACACATTTATTAGGGAATATATTGCAATTTAATTACTTTAATTGCCTTTCAGACTGAAAAAGTAGGCCTACTATTAGAAGACATTCAAAAAAAATCAATGTGCCTGTATGTAAACAAAACACGACGCTAAGTATCTTTCCTGAAATATGGTAGACATTTGCCATAAAATATAATTATAAAGCTGATTTCTGAACAGATGTAAGAGTAATACCGTTTATTGAATTCGGTTAGGATCCATGTGCACAGAAAATCAACAAACTATTCACGGTAGGCAATTCTAAATGTTTTGAAATTAATACAGTGAGTCCCACGCAAGAGTTGGCCAATGACGCGGGTTTCTGCGTCGCGGCTGGCACAGCTCCAATTCCCGAGCGATCGGGTGAAATATCTACGCAAATAATGCCGCGGTTGGTGTAATGATTCAGGTTCTCACATTTACAGTTAAAATTACAACGGAAATAACCACGTACCTCATCACAAGAGATGTTGGAAATGTTCTTCTCTTGCACAAGCACAACACTGACACCTTTTTTAGGGAATTTTCTTTCACGCGCGTAAGTTCAGCTTCCGAGATAGAGTTAATTCCTCTTGTGATATTGTCTTTAAGTTCTTCTTGTGTATGGGAAATTGACCTATACACTTTATTTTTCAAGTTTCCCCATAAATAATATTTACATACTGTTAGAAGAACTTGATGACAATATCACATAGGCCTATCACAAGACAAAGTAACTCTGTCTCGGAAGCTGAACTTATGCGCGTGAAAGAAAATTTCCTAAAAAGGTGCCAGTATTGTCTGGATGCAAGAGGAGAACATTTTCATCATATCTTGTGATTAGGTACGTGGTTATTTTCATTGTAATTTTAACTGTAAATGTGAGAACCTGAATCATTACAACGACTGCGGCATTATTTGCGTAGATATTTCACCCGATCGCTCGGGAGTTGGAGCTGTGCCAGCCGCGACGCAGAAACCCGCGTCATTGGCCAACTCTTGCGTGGGACTCACTGTATAAAGAATATTTTAAGAACTGAATAGGAGATTGTAAATAAGTAGTATGTTAGCCTAATAATTCTTCTTTACTATTCGATAAATACTCAATGAATATAATTCGAGGCTTTCTCCATGATAAGTAGCTCGTGAATTTATCATCGGTAATCCCACGAGAGTTGACGAGTTTATCGATAGATTCGCGACTGCGCAGCAGGAGCGAATTTATCTGATGCAACTCGTCAACTCGAGTTGGATTTATTAAGACCATTCCATGAATAAAAATCCAACAGATTATGAACTTTCGTGCTTTGTTCTACAAAAACAAGGCTAACAGCTGCGAGATCACGGCATACTATGAATCAACCATCCATGAATCGATTCGAGCTGTTTTGGTGTAATCAGTGCTACCACCAGTGCATATAAAACAGAATAAAAGCACACGAACTGGCTTGCACCGAATCGAAATTGTGTTCTTAATCAATGTACATTTCTATTAAGTTATTTCAATTTTCAAACAAGTTATGTTATATAAAATAATCTGTTTTCGTGCCGCTTAGTGGCACCATCTGACTATTAATCACTGCACACTGATACTTGCGTCTCCAGTAACGACCAGACCATTTTACCCGATAAAATGCCATCCTCGCGATTCCTACAAGAATATTGTAAGATAAACGGCCGTGATTGGTCTATATCCGAGGAATTGCTAAACGTGATTGGTCAATATCAAACACGCGGCGTATGAGTTGAATAGTCGATATAATCCGATCCAATTAGGTCAACTATATAATAAGCGAGAAAATTGCTTAGGCCTAATTTATATGTAGGATGGAAGAAGCCGTGTCGCAGCTTAAAGACGAAAGTCTATATTAATACAAGTTTTTACAGCACTGTATAAACAGGATATAACATATTATGTGTACAAGTATTGTACTACTCCAATATCCTATCCTAAGAGTTTATTCCTCATAAACCCTGTGCTGTAGCCTGTAAATAACTCCCGTAAGGGGGTAAATAATTTATGATGCACCGGGATTTTGTGTGGGTTGGCTAACCTTTATGAGAGCTGGAAACAAGTGTAGGAGAAATGCTTTTATTACGTCATGCAGGATTTATTAAACGTAGGACTCTAGCAGAAATGCCGTAACTAGACCATGAATACTGAGACCCAGGATGGAGCTTGTAAACCAAATGGGGCCGGGCAGGTCCTTGTATAAAAACAGTATAACTGTTGAAATATCGCCAATATGGCATAAGGCCTATGGGTTTTCCCCAACGCCAATATTACCCTTTTATGGTTTGCTGTTTAATCGGTAGGTTGGTGAAGTTAGTTTCTTTGTTTTGGTAGGCAACAACGGCTGTATATTGCAATTTGTTTTTCCTTTCCAACTACAATTTCGGAAAAAGTTAATTTTTTTTCGGAAAAAGTAAGTTTGATTTTAGAAAAAACTAAATTAACTGTATATTCGGAAATAGTACACTAAATTCCGGAAGAAAAAAATGTGGAATATGTAATATCAATTTCGGAAGAAGTTAATTTATAGCCTAATGTTGTTCAATGAACAAAAATTAGACCTACTATCTCCAGGCACAGGAATTGGCCATAAACACTGTACAGGACTCTCTCGTTCACAACCTGAAATTTTAAATAAATAGAAAAGAAATTCTTCAGTCATAGTAAAAAAATGCCATATGTATACCTATGGCTGTGTCCAATTGGGAACCTTCATTTAAAGCAGCTATCCTGCAAGAGTTTCCCCTCCCCCGAAAGAAAGAAACCCTTGTGTTCAAACATCGTTGTTCTCCGTTTCATAAAGGTATGTCGCTTTTCGTCCGATACTCTATTGCATCTGCCTCTTCTTTCGCGGTTGTTTTGTTGCCTGTTTTTCATAATTGCTTCTGAGCAGAAAATGATTCGTACACAGCTTGTCATTAATCATTCTGTTTTGTGCTATTAGTGTCCTAAATTCTTCATAAATTGTTGTTATTGTTTTTTTTTTTATGAAATTGAATTTACTTTCTCTGAAATTGACCTAACTTCATCCGAAATAAGTTTTTCTGTAATTGAAATATATACACCACGGATATGTTGGAATTTTCTCTCATAGGAGTCTTTAGTATGCCTGTGATCTAGAGATAAAGAATCTGATGTGAAAGTCACATAACTTCCTCTGCCCAAATAAAAGTTACTAGTATTCACATATCCTTGTACAGAAATGCAAGACACAATTGTACGCTAATTGCAGTGTAACAAAATAAATAAAATAAAAAATAACAAGACCATGGTCGACAGGAAGGTGAAACATACCATGGAGGGGCTGGGAATTAAACCCGGGACCCTTACTTACGATTAGCAGTCGGAAGCTCTGTCCGCTAGTCAATATGACTGGTCTGCGGAAATTCGTGTGGATTAATATTGATATAAGCGACGATTTCATAGAGATGACGAGAAATTATGTACAGCATTCCTGACCATTTAATTTCCTCGCATTACCAAGTCGGAAGGATTGTAAATTTAGGGTAAACACATTCCAGAAGTGTTTCAGTACTCATTTGAGAACTGTCACTGAAGACGTGTACCCACAACTGAAATCCTCATCCTTGTGTGAGGAATTTAATTAAGAGAAAGGGAGAGAAATAAAGAGAGAGACAGAGTTATAGAGAGATTGGAGAGGGGGAAGGAGAGACTCCAACTCAGCAAACAGAACTTTACTTCAGTTCGCTGTGTCTATTCACTGAAGTAATGGTTGACCGAGACTCCGGTTACGTGGTTCTTTCTTAGTCGCCACTCCGCTGAACTCGTAAAGAGGGATAGAGCACTAAAGATAACCTTCTAAAACTCTTCATAATGCATGGAAAAGACTATAAATCCCGGAGTTTGAAACCCAATCCTTAATTTTTGTTATTAACTTTTACTACTGAGGACTCAATTTTTAATTATATTTCATCATAGGTAATCCCACGAGAGTTGACGAATTTATCGACAGATTTTCGACTGAGCAGCAGGATCGAATTTATCTGATCAAACTCATCAACTCGAGTTGGATTTATTAAAACTATTCCATGGATAAAAATGTAACGGATTATACAAATAATAATTACTTTCGTGCTTTGTTGTATAAAAACAAATCTAACAGCTACGACATCACGGCATACTATGAATCAACCATCCATGAAACGATTCGAGTTACAATGTTGTGACCAGTGCTACCAATGGTGCATTAAGACATAGTTAACTTCATTCAGGTAAGCTAACAGCAGAACAGAATAAAAGCACACCAACTGGCTTGCACCGAATCGAAATTGTGTTTTAATTAATGTACATTTCTATTATTTCAATTTCCAAACAAGTTATGTTGTATAAAATAATTTATTTTCGTACTGCTTTAATGCCAGCATGTTACGTATTAAACACTGCACATTGATGCTTACATGTCCCGTAACGAGCAGACGTTTTACCCGATAAAACGGCATCCTCGCGATTCCTACAAGAATATTGTAAGATAAACGGCCGTGATTGGTCTATATCCGAGGAATTGCTAAACGTTATTGGTCACTATCAAACACGCGGCGTATGAGTGGAATAGTCATGACTAGACTATTTAGAAGACAAAGTTTTAAAAAATGGATAATGTAAATGTTAAAAATTGTAGGATATAAGAGGGAAACACTAAAATCTGAGATGGCAAGTAACAGTCATTTTGAATAATTAATTTATAAAACCTACTGTAACGAAAATACAAAAAGTCTGGACAAATTAAAGTAGAAGAAATGGCCTCAGTAGAATATTATGAGAATATGGCCAACAGAGACAATAATCTGTGGTTCATGAATGCTTATATATCTATCTTGGCCTCAGTAGGTTTATTCCGTTCTTGATATTGATTAGAGAAGGCCTTGACTACATTGGAATCAGATGTTTGTAATTTTGTACGCTTTGAGGCGTGTTCAAGTTGTTTTTGCAGGGCCGATTATTTGCAAAAAGCAAAATTTGTACCCGGCAATTTGTCCGGAAAACAACTGACTCTGACATGTAAGTACAGTACTGTACAATTTAGTCTTTTTTTTTTTAAATAAATTACCTTTTCCCATTATTTATCCAATTATCCGGACATTTGATTTTCCGGATCGGGTCCGGTCCCAATTAATCCGGATAATTGGGGTTAGCGAAAATTCAAAATGCCTTTTCTATTTATTGTAATTATGAAAACAAATCGTAACATAAGGAGCGCGCTAGATTTAGGCAGAACGTACAAGACGTTTCATGTACCCGGCTTCGCGAACAATGGATTAATCCACTCCAATATTCAGCTGACTACATTTTCACTAAATCCATTTGGTGAATGAAACTATACCTTCCAAAAATAGCGATAATATGTTTTAATTGAGTTCTTCGGTGGAGTCTCCCCTTAATTACTGAGAGGTACTTAGCACTTTAGTTTTGTTGTTTGAGTTGTGAAGTTAGTTCAAGTTGTTAGGAACACATTAAGCGGCGACTCACTCACGAATGATTTCCCTGGATCTCTCCGAGTACCAAATTATATAAAGTTCCCTTGTGTATATGGAGAGCTTGACTTTTAATAATTACAGGCCTACCTATTCAACTTCAATTTCGGATAAAGTTAATTGTAATTCGGAAAAAAGTAATTTCAAATCCGGAAAAAGTAATTTCAAATTCGGAAAAGTAATTTTAATTAGGAAAAAGTCAGGTCAATTTTAGATAAAGTAAATTCAATTTCGGAAAAAATAACATCAATTCGGGAGGAATTCAGAGTTATATAGTAAACAGTGAATAAAATACAAAATCCCTTTAGGCAGGCCTACAGGCGGAGGTAGATTTCGAAGTGCTTTTGGTTTAATTTATTGTGGCTGCATAGCACTCTTCTTCTTTAGCCTTGGCATGGTAAACCTGCAGTAATAAGAACTGAATTCGGTAAAGAGGAAGAGCCTACAATCATTTGTTTTGACAACAAGAATAGGATATAATATTCTGGGAGGCCGTGCGCAAGATCAGCAATGAATAAAATTAGCAAAGCCGCTAAAAAGACAAAATTATGATATTATAATAATTCTTTTAAGTGTTATTATTTTCAAACATTAAAATCTCGCGTCATATGAGAGCTATCAAGAAACTATTTATCGATTTGTAGAGTACTCATCAAGAGCTTTTCAACGATACCCCACAAGACGTAGTTTCAAAAGTTTCGAATTTTCATCCCCCACCCCCACCCTCACTCGAACCCCCGAATCGTTGGTGTCACTGTGAACTCCATAGGGAGTACTCTAATTTATTCAAACAAAGTTTCCCTCTATACTTCATAGGGGCCGAGATAAAAATGTTTTAAAATTTCAACCCCCTCCCCCGACCACCCCCTTGGGCCAATTTTGCTCATTAACGAACTTGTCCGAACTATTGGGCCTAGAAATAACATATTAAAATTTGGTTCAAATATCTTCAAAATTACGGCCGCTAGCGTGTAATATATATATATATATATATATATATAATTATATAAATATCACAATTTTTTTTTTTGAACGGGCGGTGGTTTCGTACTTAGGGGAGCATGAAACGTAAAGATATGAAAGAATTTTTCGAAAATCATGAAGTGGTATCCATTGCAATAGGTAGATTTTTCTTCGAAATCTACCTAAAAATGAATAAAATTACTAATTTCGCTCTTTTATATAATCTACATAAAACTATTTTATTTTTCTGTTAATTGTTTATAAATATAATTATATTATTTATTCAGAAAGCAATTCCTTCTGCTTCCTCCATTAAGAGGCTACCAACCAACATGGCATACTTGACAACAAAAGTTTATAATCAGAAGATGTCCTTTCCATTAATATTTTGTAGATTACACAGTTCTCTGAAAGCAGTCTTTCTAATGTGTGTTAAATTACAACCTCTCAATATAACAATAACCCTCATATAATAATACTAGCATGTGTCCGCGGCTTCGCCCGCGATAATTATTTCAAAAATTAAAAATTAAGAGCATAATAGTTAAATCATTTTATTTATTAACACCTAAATCACGTGGACTACATACCACGATTAGATAGCGTCGCCTGGTAAAAGCGACCTCAGATTCGAGTTCCTTGGTCCAGAAAACCCCTGTATAGTGAGTTTCGTCCAAATAAAACAATGTTTGACCATATTAGGGCTTACAACATTCAAGCGATCGCGAAAGTTTTTTTCCCAAGGTATGACAAAAATAGCCAAAGCCAACTATAATTGTCAAACTTCCATTTAATTTAATTCCAAACCCATCTGAAACCCACTGGCAACAATATGTTTTAATGCCAAATGTGAATTGGATTCGATAATTCTGTGTAAAAAGGGATTAAGTATTATCAAAAACATTTGATTTTTGGCATTTAAAATCAGAATTTTTCAAAATCCTTTCTTAGTGAGCACCTACATTATGAAACGAAGGTACTGTCAAAATTCCAAGTCTCTACCTGTTATAGTTTAGGCTCTACGTTGATTCCTGTCAGTCAGTCAGTCAGTCAGGACAAAGCCTTTTATATAGAGAGAGAGAAGAGAAGAGATAATCTGCTAGGTCCCAGAAATATCGTTTTACGGAGGTTTCACTGTACAAGCTTTAACTTACACCCGGCCACCCTTTCCAGACGCTGCAATTGACGTTATGCTGACAGCGAATAATTTATACAGTGTACGTTGCTAGGGAAACGCTGTTACTGTAATGCGAACAGGGAGAGTTTCACTTAACTCGGGCAAATTGTTAAGACGGAACATGACAACAGTTGTTAACACCTCAGACTATGTCTTAACACAGCTCCACTTGCACCCAGTGTAACGTGAGTAATTAGATAGACACCTCTTCCCGTGTTACTCGGTGTTGAGTAACTTAGAAAATGTGGTAAAAAGTGTAGTTTTACAAATACAACACATTGGCAATGAAATTGCGGACTTGGATCAAATTTTGATCACAGTCTGTAAAGCTGGGTGGGCTGAAATGTATTTTAAGAAAAAATTTAAGAGTCACTCACCAAACAGTTGAGAGTCTGAGCTGATTCAGGAAAAATTCCTACCTGTAAACAAAAGAAAACGCATTACAAATGAGATTTATGTAGGAAAAAATTATGATGGGAAACACGTAAATTCCTTTGCCCAAATAAAATATTTGCCTCCTACTTATATATTATACAAGGTGCGGCAGAGGAAACGGATGTTTTTCAAATAACCATAAATCAGAAGATTTTCAAGTTAAACAAAATTTTATTACACAGAACTGAAGCTTGTATAATGCAGTTTCTGTTGACTATTTCAGAATTATTACCTCCGAGAAACAACGTCCGTCAAGTGACTGCTCTGTCTAAAAAAGGTTTCAACCCATCTCAAATCGTGTTACGACGAGGGATGATTCCACGGCACTCCACATTAAAATGTATAAGAAAATGGCGATGAACTGCAATTATAGACTTTGTTTCGATATAAGTTTCAAAGGAAAAAACTCGATGCTCCAAGGTCCATGGTTTCTGAAACTGCATGAAACATGTTTGAAAAACATGCGTTTCCTCTGCCAATAATGAGGTTGCATGTTAGATAATTCCATTGTTGCGTCACTTGACGGCATTTATTTTTCGGAGGTAATTCCGAAATAATCAACAGAAACTGCATTATGCAAGCTTCATTTCTGTGTCATTAAATTTTGTTTAACTTGAAAATCTTCTGAATTATGGTTATTTGAAAAACATCCGTTTCCTCTGCCGCACCTTGTATATTACGTATGACGTTCTCTTCATGTAAATTGGTTGTAAAAATGAATAAAATGTCGTTACTACATTGCATCGCATCCCCGAAGTATACACAAACTGATTAATGCACTCAAGTAACTTTCTTTACCCTAGGCATGGGCAATACCTCTTTCTCACTTCACATTCTGATATAGATTCCGATATGTTGCCGTATTGCAAAGAGCGCGTATTCAGTTGTTTCAACCTGATGCAAAGCTTCATTGTTCAGACAAGACTGAGTTCTTATAAACAGTGGGTGGTTTATAACTAGGGACCGGATTCTTAGGTTTTTACCTATTTTTTTCCTTACTTCCAAGACAAAAAGCGATCATACACTTTTTCGAATCATGCCCATAGGATTCACCCACATTAATTCTGTGGCACCTAAAAATACCTAAATGGGGTATATAAACCTAAATGTACTTAAACGGGATAAAAAACCTAAAATATATAATTTAGGCTACTTTTTTGCCTGTTTTGTTTGTCAGTTGAGAAATTTTGAGGAGAGACAATTTTTGTCGGGTTGAAATTAATACCAACAGCGTTTCGTTAAACTCAATGTCGTCTAGGATGACAGTATCAAGAGAGGCAGTGTAAGAGTACCTGCGTATTCCTTTTAAAATATTCGTACGAACAACCATTGTTGATGTCATGTGAGGTTGAAAGGACATTTTCTGCCTTCAAATGCATTCTAAGAGATAACAGGAAGAACTTCACAGTTGAAAAACTTGAAAGATATTTAGTGATATGCTATAACCAGGATATGTGAGGCAATCTTATTTTCACTGCTTCTTTTGATTGTTTATGCTTTCTTTCTTCAATTCTTTAATATTGCCCTAAAGCAAGTTTACAGAAATTTAAATCAATTTTGTTAAGTTAAACTTTACAAGTATTATGTATTGAATCCTATGTAGCACATTCAAATTCATTAAACCAATTATTCTACCCAAAAACGATATTTTGGACAAAAAACCTAAAAAAAACTATATCACCTAATGGAAAACCTAAAACAGTGTTTTTAAAAACCTAAAAATCCGGTCCCTATTTATAACTACACATCAGAGAATTATTTCGAAAAAAAAATGTTTCAAATAAAAGTTGTGGCTCTTGGCATAAGCACCCCATGTACAAAATTTAAACAAATCGATAAATCGCGAAAAACGAAATCTTCATTAAAGTAGCATTAAAAGTAAGAGAAAGTCGTCGCCAATCTTCGTGTTACATCCTCAGAAAATACCTAGCCCAAATGCAAAATTTCGTTTTCATACGATTTTTAGTTGTGGAGCTAGGCTGTTCAAAGACACACAGACAGACATGTTTCTGAAAATATACTTTCGGATTCACGGGACCTCAAATCGTGCATCTATGTTAAAAATTCAACTTCGAAATTTGGGGTCGAATACAATACTTCCTCACCTATAGTACGGATGATACGGGCAGAGGAAGTAACAGACAACATTTGTACTTGCTCTACCCGGCCCCTTTGGAACTTAGGCCATTAGGCAGAGGAAGTGTTGTGTTCGACCACAAAATTCCATGTCGAATTTTCAGCATAACTACAAGTTTTGAGATCCCTGAACCTAAAAATACAATTTTCATTAAAAAGTCCGTGTGTGTCTGTGTCTGTGAACATAGCGTCACATTTGGGTAACATACATACGACCAGTAGGCCTAATAAACTTTGTACCAAATTGAACTTGCATTTTGAAATTGTTGTATGAAGTCTATTGTGATATACACAGTGTTAATGAACAACGCCGAAATATTTTACCTGTGTATAGAGGGGACTTTTTTTTGTGCCCACCCTTACCCCCGGAGTGCCAAACAATTAAGCCTAAACCTCTGGTCAAACCAAATTTTGGTAACCATATGTGATGTGTGTATACCTATTGTGCCCTTATGTACATCCGTAGGGGATGTTGATGGTGTGACGTGTCTGGGCTGTGTACTTGTGTCTTTGTATTTTGGCGCAGGATAGACCTAAGTGCGGATAGGTCTTATGTGCAATATTTCCCCGAGTGTGTGTGTGTTTTTTTTTTACATAGACAAACAACTTTTATTAAGATATTTTTGCTCTATGGATTCAATTTTTCCTGTTACAGCATAAAATCTCCCAGGGCATGGCCGCCACTGAATTCTAACATTTGAAATGAAGTGAAACAAAGTTGTTAACACTGGAGTAATGAATGAAAAATGAATGCAGTGGCGGCCAGTCATGTGATTAGTCTGTAAACTTTGCAGATTATGGAAACACTAAATTATGATATAGCTGTTGATGAATGATTAAGAATCAGGTTTTTATCGATCACTAAGAAGGCGTGAAGTCAATTTAATGAAAATTTTAACCCTACTTCGCTTAATTATTGACTGACAAGCACCAAACTGTAATGACTTTAATGCCCTGTAGCATACACATTTTAAGTCATACAGCAAAAATCTCCTAATAGCCTGAAAAGTTGTTCATTACTACCCTGTATATAGGTTTATTTATGAAACCGATTCGTAGCACATAAATAATTATTTAGTAGACCTATAAGTTATACTGGGTATGTATGACCTCAATAGTTTTATAATGTTATTGTGTTCACTATACTTACTCTTAAACCAAGTGGCTTTGACATTACTTAATTGGAATCATAATTATCATGAAAATATTATGGGAGAAAAATTCCTCTGACACTGGAATTTGAACCCAGGACCTTTGGCTATCCTTGCCACTTCTCTACCAACTGAGCTAAGCGAACTTTTCACTAAAATTACTAATTAGAATGCTCACAGTACTCCAAATGACGTAACTTGTCTGTCAGTGAGACCATTAAGGGTAATGTCAAAAGAGAGAGGTTCCATCTGGCGCTGTGAAGTGAAGTCTGGCTTAGCTCAGTTGGTAGAGCAGTGTCATGGATGGCCAAAGGTCCTGGGTTCAAATTCCAGGGTCAGAGGAATTTTTCTCCTATAATATTCTCACATAATGTCCAACAGAGACAATAATCTGTGGTTCATGAGTGCATAATATATATCCATCATAATTACCATGTTTGTGGACAGACTTCCAAGGCAATAGTGCATATATCTGAATGTGAAACGAGAAAATTGAAACGTCCACAAGGTAACGTAAGTTATAAGTGCAAATTACATCAGATTTTTTTTCTTTCGCTTTCTCACATCTCAAGAAGTACGGAACATATCCAGATATCTTTTGTATTTCACCATCTCCTCCCGAGAAATAATCCCTTCTTAAATTCCCAATATCCGGCACATGAACTTTCTTTCACTTACAAACCCCAGATCCAATCGGAAAAGCGTAAGATTGAAAAACTTTCAATGATGAAAGATAAAAAGAACAAAAAAAGTTTTTTTAAAAAGAAGATTGTTTCAAAGGATTTCAACGCTTTAATCTTGTGTTTTCACTAGATGAAATTAAATTTCTCCATAGCTCTAGGCGCATGCATTTGATTCACATCTGTTTGCGTCTGCTGAAGACAAACAACCTGATTGCTTTTAAACTCTAATAACGACGCTCAACTGTTCTCAAGAAGGAAACTACGCCTCTTCAAATTTATGTTGTCATAATATTATATCAGCTATTCACGGTTGACCTAGCAAATACCTAAGTTGCGTACGAATGTTAAACAATGCAAATAGAGAAACGTAATAATAATAATAATAATAATAATAATAATAATAAGTAATGAATTTTGTTAATAATTTAAGTCGAATGGGGGAAATAATAATATGGTAAATTAACTACCACATACAAACTAAAAACTAAACACCGTGGCGCTCCATCCCTGAAAGGACTAGGCCTGCCAACCGACCGCTTCATCATCTACCATAGGCAGATGGCAGAAATGGGGGCATGTGGTCAGCATGCCGACACCCACGGTCGTTAATGATGGTTTCCATGATCGGAACCACTACTTCTCTATCAAGTAGCTCCTCAATTTGAATCACGAGGCTGAGTTTACCCCGTTCCAGACCTCCCCACCTCAAAAAAGTCCGAGGAGGTATCGGGGATCGAAACCGAGCCAAGGGATCTGTAATCAGTGACGATAACCACAAGACCAAGCTTGTGGTCAACATTTATACAGAAGCAAACATGAATGAGGATTATTATGAAGTCTATTACTTCATATAGCCAACTGCAAAATTCATTGTTAAGAGCATATGAATGTCACCCAATCAGAGTCATCTATCAATGCAATATTGTCGATAAATCTTGTCTTGCACATATTTCTTTCTGTAAGAATTGAGTAGATGGCGATACTATAATGTACGAAAGCTAAAATGCTTAGATTTTTATTAATTTTTTTATTTCCCCTTTAACAGTGAATCAATTTGAATATCTTTACATCCTTGTTAAAATAAAGAACTCAATATGCTTAAAGCTTTAAATTCCGCTACAGTTTATTTCCTCCATTTCCTTACTGCAGGCTCTATTTTTATTTTTAATTATATTGTAAGAAGACACAGTTCTTAATCATTACTAACAAGGTGTTTATTTCTGTAAAAAATTATATTCTATCGTAAAGCTTCTTTTATTTCTTTTTGTGTAACATTATGTATAAGGTCACTTAATGTATAATAAATTATTTTGTAAGTTGCATGTATTGAATTTTCTTTGCCCTGGTTGAATGGTAGCCAGGTAAAATAAAACATTTTTTCAGTTGTGTTTATACTCCTTTTAGCTGCGAGGCCTTATCAGGAGTTCGGGATGTGTGTCTATACAGGAGGGTAGGCCATGGAACTATTGCTTGCCGATTGTTACTATTGTCGGTGTATTTAATGGAAGAAATTTCAACTTATATTGATTTATATGGATATGATAGAGGATGAAATGATGAGGATGATTCATGGAATGTAAATATCCAATTCGGCATTTGCCTTTAAGCCTGGGGAAACCATGAAAAACACCATGTCAAATTGACCGGCCATGGGATTTGAACCTAGGACCTGGGAGTTCAAGATGTTACCAATTGATAAATTATATGGTTATTTAACGACAGGGGTACGCCGTAGCGTAGTGGTTGAGGCGCTGCGCTACAAACCGGAAGGTCGCGGGTTCGATCCCCGATGAGGTCGTTGGAGTTTTTCAATTGGCCTAATCCTTCTGGTGGCACTATGGCCCTGGGGTCGACTCAGCCTCTAACATAAATGAGTACCAGGAGCAATCCTGGGGGTAAAGGCGGCCGGTGCGTAAGGCTGACAACCTTACCACCTTCATGTGCCGATGTCTAAAAATCTGGGAGCCTCAACCTCCTGGAACCCTCTGGGCCTCCATGGCCTGTAATAGGGAACACTTTACTTTTTTTATTTAACGACATGAATGTACTGCAACTTGGGCCTGTGGCCGTCATCTGTGAGCCGGAAATTTTTCCTCAGTTCTTTTACATGCTTGTAAAGACATCACAATTATGCGCACAATTGTATATTGCGATACAAGGGCCGTAAGGCATGATTACGGAACGAGGAAATAGTTTGAAAACTAGCGCCTCGTGTTTTCAATTTTCCGAGATCCGTAATGCGCTTACGGCACGTGTATTGCATGCTATTTTTTGCACGATGATTATTTATATCAATTTAATTATATTAATTGTGATATTACCTGAAAATATTATGTATATACATTCTTGAAGATAGATGTTTATTTCAGAAAGTGATTCGCATGTGTTTGTTGTTATGGGAACCGAATATTTGTCCTGGGGGCCTTGTCCATAAAGGCTTGTATTATGAAGTGTATCGTAATGAATTATGACGTGGCGCAAGCACCGTAAGTAATTTAACCGCATCGCAACGCCCATAGCAACAAGATTGTGTGGGAATGTCAACTTACGATCCACGGCAACAACATTCGTAAGTACCACTAATTAGTTAAGGAGTGGATTGAACCCACAACCTTAGGCACACAAAGCCTCCCAGGCCGACATTACCGACGGTATCGAACATAAAACAATCTCGAAGCTCTGAGAACAGCAAATAAAACTGCATAATAAACAACCTGCGTTTAAAGTAAAATCATTTCTGATCGTGTTAATTTTAATATCTTACTAAAATGAATTCGTTGCGCGTTTTTTTAAGTCCGATGATTTGAAGTTAAAACGCCAAGAGAAAGTACGAGTTCCCCGCACTCAATAAAATGCCATCTATAGTAAAATATGAGAACTATGAGAACTTACTAACAGCTGATCGCCGAGGTCAACCGACTAGTTTTGTTTGATGAATCTAAAAACTCTGTAAAAATCATTTAATTACGGTAGAACAAATCAGTCGTAAGCAACTTGCCTTTAATGGTAATTAAGAAACTTGTATGAAAATTATGAAACGAGATAACATACTCTGTCTTAATAAAAATAAATTAATAATAATAATAATAATAATAATTTATTTAAGCCTTTAAGTAAAATGTACAATTGGCCAAGTCAGATTTCATAAAACAAGCCAAAATCAATCATTACTGGCCCCAATAAATGACAAAAGGTTAATAACTTAAGTCTACTGCAAAAGATTAAAACCTGAAGTCATTGTTAAAACATTCATGCATACTATAAAATGGATTGTTCTTCAACCAAATTTTTATTTTGGTTTTGAATTTATTTCCATTTAGGTCCTTTATGGTGTCAGGAAGCTTGTTAAAAACCTTTACAGCATTAAACACATGATTTGAATTTACTTTGCTTAGTCTAGAAAATGGCATTTGAATGTTATTATTATGTCTAATGTTGTATGCACGAATACCACTCCTAAGTTCATAATTAGAGACATTCTTCTTTAAAAACATTAAAAGTTCAAAAACATACAAGTTATATACAGTAGGCTAAGAATCCCTTCTTGTATAAAAAGTGGTCTACAATGTGATAATAAAGACGACCCAGTTATTAGTCTAATTGCCTTCTTCTGTATCAGCAGTACATCTTTCAACCCAGAGTCACATCCATAGAACAATAAACCATATCTCATGACACACTCGAAAAAAGCGAAATAGGCTTGCTGCATAACGTACTACTTCCTACATCAAATTAAGCCCTTAGAAGCACTTTTAGACTAAATTATGGCAGCTACCATTCGATAAACTACCATATTATATAAAGTTAGAAAACAATGAAAACACCTTCTATAACAAAGGATTTAGTAATTATCAAAAGGCCTACATGAGTAATCCTACATCAAATAGAACCTATTATTCCATAGCCAGTTAACAAGCAACGCTATGAATTTACATCGTGTTTCAACCAGATTATTGAAAGCTTTCTGTTCAACTAAAACCCATTAACTCTCCGCATTACTCTGTTATTAAAATGGGATAAAACTTTCACAATAAAATTCTGTACAAATACTGCTGATAATTGTACAAATTGTACAAACATTGATGTGATACAAAATTAATGAGAAAATGAATGAATGAATGAATAGAAGTGTGTAGGCCCATAGGCGTAACCAGGCCGACCATATGGGGGGGTTATAACATCCGCGGGGTCTGGGGGGGATTGGAATACCCCCCAGAGAGAGGGGGTCCGGGGGTCCTCCCCCGGAAAAATTTTAAAAATTAAGATGTAAAATAACGAGTTTTAAGCTTCTGGGGGCCCGCCCCCCGAAAATTTTAAAAATTAAGACGCAAAATAACGAGTTTTAAGCTTACGGGGGTGTGCCCCCGGAAAATTTTAAAAATTAAGACGCAAAATAACGAGTTTTAAGCTTCCCACGCTTTATACTTGTATTAAGTAATTTATGGGCAGACTTTAAAAAATTATACAATTTTCCTTTTTTTAATCAATGGGGGGGGGGGTTCAAACCCCCAACCCCCCCCCTCGGTACGCCTATGTGTAGGCCTACCCTGATCAGTTGCCATAGTCCTAGGGATTTTCAAATTTAGTAGGTTACGAAATAGCAAAATGCTAAAGTATTTGAAAAACTTAAAATTCAACATTTTTACTTTATCTATTCGTACGACAAATTATATTATTTATTTAATGAGAAATTTCCTCAAAACAGAGGTTTGTCTCCAACCAAACAATACATAGCACACAACAATCAAGCACAATCACACAACTCATTACGACGCACAAAATCTAACACCTCTGCTCGGAGCTCTACACCACTCACTACATTTCGCCACTTATCCCTATCTTGTACATCTTCCTCCACTACACCAAATATTTCCATTGACGGAAAATAAAAATGCAATTATCTGGCTATTAGTTATTGATGAGCATTTTCTTACAAAAATTATCATTTTTCACATTACCCTACCCTTAATGGACCAATATTGAGGTTTGATATTCAGGATGTTAAAATTAATGTTAAGGGATGACAGAAGTTTTTATTTAGGCCTGGTTTCCATAAATTCGCGAAATACCTATAGGAAAATTATCCAACTGGCAGAAATTAAACAAGCGTGTATATATATATAGTGCTATATATGTGTATATATATATATATATATATATATATATATATATATACATACAGAGGCGTAACGATGGGGGTTTTGGGGGGTTAGACCCCCCCCCCATTGATTAAAAAAAGGAAAATTGTACAATTTTTTTTAGTCTGCTTAAAAATTACTTAATACGAGTATAAAGCGTGGGAAGCTTAAAACTCGTTATTGTGCATCTTAATTTTTAAAATTTTCCGGGGGAGGACCCCCGAACCCCCTCTCCCCACCCCCAGACCCCCTGGATGTTATAACCCCCCACCATATGGTCGGCCTGGTTACGCCTATGTATATATATATATATATATATATATATATATATATATATATATATATATATAGCCAAGATGGCGGCGGAAGACGATGAGCGTTCATGTGGTCAATGCAAAACTCTTGTAAAAAAGAAGGATAGTTTCATCATCTGTGATGGCATCTGTCAAAATGTGTTTCATAATAACTGTGTTAACATAAAAGACAATGAAGTTAGGCTTCTAAATGCAGCAAACAGAAGTTCGGGCATTCTATACATGTGCGAATCATGCCGCGGTGCAATGGCAGTGCTAAAAAATCTGGAAGCGTTTAAAAGAGAACTTGTGACAAAAATGAATGAGGGTTTCACAAAAGTGAATGCTGAAATATCAACCATGAAAGAAATAATTGAAAAACCGTCACTCAGCAAAAATGAATCAACGAAAACAGGACAGCAGAGTGCAAAACTTGCATCACGGCCTACTGAAAAGCGAAGCAACATTCCAGCAGAAGCAGTAAAAGATGGTAGTTTGGTGGTGGAAACAGGAGTACCAAACCTAGACAGCGAGCAAACGACAAAAAATGACGATACTGTTAGCTGGGCCACTGTCGTAAAAAAACGGGCAATAAAGGAAAATAAGGTACTGCTAACCGGTACCAACAAATCTGATAGCCTTAAAACTGTAGCCAAACCGAAGAGAAAGAAGGCGATATTCGTGTCCAGATTTGATCCTGAAACATCAACTGAGGAAATAGTTCAACATGGTCGTAACAGCAACCTAGAATTCAAAGTTACAAAACTGTGTACAAAATATGACTCTTATTCGTCATTCCACGTAGAAGTCGATGAAGAAATATTTGAAACAATATTCAAAGCTGATCATTGGCCAGATGGTTGTCTAGTAACTGAGTTCTTTGGAAAATTAAGGCCTGAGCAGGAGTGGAAAAATAATGGGGACCGCAAACCACAAAAATGACAAAAAGGGCAAAGTAATGGACTCAGAAAGCTAGAGGTTGGGGAGTGGAAAACACAAAGCAGTTCTAATACAAAGAACTACTATGAAGTAGAAACAATATCTGGTTTGAGTATATTGTACTGGAACGTGCAGAGTTTTGTGAATAAGCTAAGCTACATTTCTCTACTACTTTCTGAGTGGGAAGTTGACGTCTTATGTATAACAGAGCATTGGCTATGCGCCTATGAATTGGCCATACTTGATGTCCCAGGATATGTACTATCTGATTTCTTTTGCCGGAACAGAAGTGGCCAGCATGGTGGTTCAGCTATCTATGTTAAAAATGGTCTTGAGGTCTCTAAATTTGATCTCTCTACTCTATCTTCTATGTTTGAATTTGAAGCCTGTGCTATTATGCTTAATTCATTTAATGTCCTGTGTGTGTGCTTTTACCGAATACCTGACCACAGTAAACATGGCACCGACAATTTTGTGATAAAACTGCATGATCTGTTCAACCTAGTTTACAAACACAGTGTGAACAAACAAATTGTCTTAACTGGTGATTTTAACATAGACCTCTGCATTGATAGCAACGAAGTAAAAGAAATATATAATTGCTTCGACAGCTTTGGTGTCAGGCATTTAATCAATGAACCCACTCGACCACAACAATGGGTCTGGAGGAACTTGTATTGACAATGTTATTACGAATATTGATACCAACAAATGCTCAGCCAAAGTAGTTCATACAATTCTATCAGACCATGATGCCATTCACTTCAACACTAATCTGAAGCCCAGCAGAACTCAGCCATCTAACCCTGCATATACATTTAAAAGATCACTTAATGCATCTAATATACCATATTTCATGTATTTATTAAGTTTAGTCAGCTGGTTAACATTGTATGGCTTAACAAATCTAAGTGATAAAGTTGATTATTTTCTGTCAATCTTCTCAAAGATCACTGATGCAGCATTCCCTTTTGTACGATCACGTATTGGACCAAAAAGAGGGAATAACAAAGAGTGGTACAATGATGACCTCCATAAATTAAAACAAGAATGTACTATGTATTACAAAATGTACATACACAATGGCAAGAAACAATATAAAGATAGATACAGTGAATTACAAAAAAAGTACAAAAAAGCCCTTAAGGCCAGTAAGATAAATTATTATTCTAATAAAATCAATGGTTCAATCAATAAACCTAAGTCTACTTGGTCAATTATTAATGATCTGATAAACAAGAGTGATAGGAGTTCTACTCCAAATATTGACCTAGACGCTGAAAATTTTAATTCTTATTTTATTGACAAAGTACATGACATTGTCAACAACATACCAAGTGATTTAGATCCAATGAATCTCATGAACAACTTATCCAAGCCTCAGATCAGTTTCCTATTTAAACATGTAAGTGTTGAAGATGTTTACTCTGTCATACTAAATTTAAGTAATAGTTCATGTCTTGATATATATGGCTTAAACTCTAAAATCTTGAAATTAGCATCTGTGTATATTTGTGAACCTGTTACCCATATATTTAACAACTGCATTGAGAAGGGGTACTTTCCCAATACTTTTAAAGTTGTCAAAGTTATCCCTGTTCATAAGAAAGGGAGTAAATCCGATTATGGAAACTATAGGCCTATAAGTATAATACCAGTGCTATCAAAGGTCTTTGAAATATTACTAAACAAACAAATAACCATGTATTTTGAAAGCAACTCTATATTTACACCCTCACAATATGGATTTAGAATGGGACATAGTACTATTGAAGCTGTACTTGCATTTATTAAAAAATGTTTTGAAGGCATCGAGAAGGGTGATCATGTTGTAAGCCATTTTTTTGATCTATCCAAGGCTTTTGATACAGTTTCCCATGACATATTAATTCATAAACTTGTTTATTATGGTTTCAGCGAATCTAGCTTAGAACTTATGCGTTCATATTTGAGTAATAGGTATCAATCTGTTCTCTTTAATGATAATGTATCAGATTATAAGCTGGTAGAGTATGGTGTACCTCAAGGCTCTGTCATGGGTCCTGTCCTTTTTATAATATATATTAACGATCTTCCCTCTACAGTACGGGAGAACTGTCTCACTACCTATCTTTTTGCTGATGATATAGCACTTGTATCATGTGACAGAAATGACTCTATCTGTATTGACAATGCTTCTTCTGACATTACTAAATGGTGTGATGCTAATAACCTAAGTCTTAATGCTAGTAAGACTGTTGAATTGACAATTAATCTTCAACGCTCCAATAGCCTACTAAGGAATCCTGTAAGATTTTTAGGATTATATATCCAAACTAATTTGGAGTGGAACTCTCACATTGACTATGTTGCCAAGAAAATAAGTAGAGGTATATTTATGTTGAGAGTACTAACTCATAACATAGATGCTAAGTCACTCTTACTAGTGTATCATGCCCATATACACAGCCATCTCAGTTATGGAGTCCTATTGTGGGGAGGACATCCTTATGCCAACAAAATATTCATCTTGCAAAAAAGAGCAATAAGAATTATCTCTAGAGCATCGCCTACAACATCCTGCAAACCACTCTTTACAGAACTTAATATACTTACATTGCCATCAGTGTTTGTTTAGCTGTCTTCTCTATATAAAAAAGAATGCACACTTGTATAATAAATGCTCTACTATCCATAGCAACTCTACCAGAAACAATGAAAACTTATATATAAATAAATGTAAATTCAGCACCACCCAGAAAAGTTTTGAATATGTTGCCCTCAGACTATTTAATTCATTGCCAAACAAAATTAAGGAGTTATCATATGTTCCATTTAAAAGGTCAATTAAATCTAACCTGTTGTCAAATACCCTGTACAGTGTCAAGGACTTCAATGACATTATCTGGTGAAATGTGTACTTGTATATTTTATCTCATTTGTGTTTATTGTTATTGTTATTTTATCTCATTTGTGTTTATTGTTATTGCTAATACATTGTACAATGTCTGTGGCAAATAAATCTAATCTAATCTAATCTATATATATATATATATATATATATATATATATATATACAAAAAGAATTTTCTTTTTTTTTTCTATTATTAAAAAATATATACTACCATGGCGTGGATTCACCGCGGATTCCCAGAGCCATACTTTAAACTGCCTGAATATGAGCTAATGTGAACATGGAGAATAGGTTTTGAATAACGCAGTTGTAATAATTGACGCTCCCTTATGTTCTCATACTCCAAGGAAATGAGATTTGTTTTCAAACAAATAATTATTATATTAATTAGTTCGGAATAACGATATCTTCATATAAATGGCCTACCATTATTGTCGCGATGCAGTGCGTGAGAGGAAGGGAAAACTAGAAATGCGATCCTGGTTTGCTATGTTTGCAATAATCAGTGCTACCAAATACCGGCAAATACAGTCATTACGGACGATTTACGGTGCATAAAATTTTGAACGCTTGGATATATGTTTGTCCCCTGGGTAAATATAAAAATTACAGAAAAAGTGTTTCTACAAACTCGGGTTAGATCTTTCCAAGGGTAAATTACTGGGTTATTTTATGCTTTCATGGATAGCAGGATAAAACTTAACATCTCGTAGGATCAATGACCGTCGGCGTGGTCTTGTGGTTAGCGTCGCTGACTACAGATCCGTCGGCCTGGGTTCGATCCCCGGTATCTCCTCGGATTTTTCTGAGGTAGGTAGTTCTGGTAGGGGTGCACTCAGCCTCGTGATTCAAATTGAGGAGCTATTTGATAGAGAAGTAGTGGAATCCACCATTAACGGCCGTGGGTGTCGGCATGCTGACCATATGCCCCCCAATCCTGCCATCTGCCTATAGGTAGATGACGCAGCGGTCGGGTGGTAGGCCTTGTCCCTTCGGGGATGTCGCGCTACGGAGTTTAGTTTTTAGTTTTTAGGATCAATACTGCGGACAAGCACAAGTGATTGAAATTTATCCTAGTTCGTTGACAGCGAGTTAGACTACGGTTCCAGAGGTCTATGGTTCCTTACCCGCCCGTATCTGGCTATGAGTTAGTCTACTAATGAGCAGCATTTTAAACAGAAATTACTATTTTTCACATTACCCTACCCTTTAACGAACCTATATTGGTATTTTCATTTTCACTGTAAGTTAAAATGTAAGTTTAGGGATGACAGAAGTATTGATTTATGCAAGGTTTCCATAAACTCGCAATCCTGCCGTCTGCCTATGGTAAATGACGCAGCGGTCAGGTGGTAGGCCTAGTCCCTTCAAGGATTTAGCGCCAAGGAGTTTAGTTTTATAATGTAGCTTCTTTGGTCAAAAACAACAACAAAAATTAACACGGTGGCTGAATATAAGCTGCATAAGAACGAAAGAATATATGAAAATAATGCAAATTATATGTGTGGTAAGGAAGTAGTTTAATAATAAATGCAATATTAATGAGTTGAAATATTTATGGAAAGTAAAAGAAAAGTGGACCAGAAAAGTATAGAACATTTTATATACGTAGTAGGCTACAATTTGTAGGGGGCAGAAATCCTTTTAGGATAGCTGCCTTAAATTAAGGGTGCCAACTGGACGCAGCCAAATCAAAACAATTCTAAGAACTATATGTTTTTTTTAAGTTGAGATTGGTAAGATAGCTTACTAGTATTAAAGTATGCAATGCATAAATCATATTATACATTCAATCAAGAGGGAAAAAAGTGCTCACTTTGTATATTACTATAAGCAATTTATTGATGATTAAACGACCAGTGGTGGTCAGTGTCGTCATTCAATAATGTAATGTATCGCAGCTAATAAATAAATTAATATGACACATACTGTAGGCCTACCCTTCCAAACTGAAATAATATAATCTTATTAGTTACACCAAGAGGTAAATCTCCAAAAATAAAATATTTTATAGTATACTGATTGCCCCGCCATATGTTGTTTCGCTCACGACGACAAAAATAGCTGTGTTTTTTATTAATAATATTCATTACATGCTTAATTGTATGAGTATTCGCTACTCGCTAATTAGTCAAAATAAATGTAACCTCATTGCTCGTGAATCCGGAACTCTCGTTACATTACCTACGATTATTGACTAATGCTTCTGAATTTTTGTTTATTAATCTGGACTTTAATGGTTTTAATCACTCTGCAAAATTTAGTATTTCCCGGTAAGCGGTTTAAACGTGATGGCATTTGAATAATTGGTAATTTCGTGGAAAAGGGGAGCTTCCAACATTACGCTCAGTAGTTCCAATTTATTATGGACTAGCATGTGCCCGCGGCTTCGCCCGCGATAATTATTTCAAGAATTAAAAATTAAGAGCATAATAGTTAAATCATTACATTTATTAACACCTAAATCGCATGGACTACATACCACGATCAGATAGCATCGACTGGTAAAAGCGACCTCAGATTCGAGTTTCTTGGCCAAGAAAACCTCTATATAGTCAGATTCGTCCAAATAAAACAACGTTTGACCATATTTAGGGCTTACAACATTCAAGCGATCGCGAAAGTTTTGTTTTCAAGGTTTGACAAAAATAGCCAAAGCCAACTGTAATTGATTTGACATTGAAATGTATAACTGAAAACTTATGTTTTGAAAACGCAAAAAATGCACGTTTTTTGCCAGTTTTTCACTCATAACTCACGAACGAAAACTAAAATTAAAATTCCGGCTTCGAGGTGCATTTTCCGACCCTTCAGCACACCTATAGGAATTGATGCTAATTAGTAATATATTTTAAGTTTTCATTATATTTTGTAATAACTAAGAATGTATTTGTTTAGACTTACATCATTTTTTTTTTATTTCTTTACTTTTAGTCATTTGTATTACATATTCATATTATTCAAGTACTTATGTTCTAATTTTTTCTTTGTATTTAATGTTCGTTTCTTGTATTCATGTATATCAGTTCTTTTTTTTAATTGTATTATTAATCATTATTATTATTATCATTATGTATTTCATGTTTTTGCCCTGGCTGAGTGGTAGAGAAGGCCTTATGGCCTTAACTCCGCCAGGTTAAATAAATAAATAAAATAAAAAAATATAAATATAAAATATGTTTAAAATTTCAGATCTCTGCGTTCAGTAGATTTCGCTGGACATCGAGGAGAATTCCTTTTATTAATATAGATAATATGAATTATAATGATACCTTCTCTAATTTGTCAAACCTCCATTTAATTTAATCCAAGCCCACCTGATACCACTGGTAACAATACGTTCTGTGAATTTGTTTTGATAATTCTATGTAAAAAGGGATTAAGTATTTTCAAAAACATTTAATTTTTGGCATTTAGAATCAGAATTTTTCAAAATCCTTTCTTAGTGAGCACCTACATTATGAAGCGAAGGTACTGTCAAAATTCCAAGTCTCTACCTGTTATAGTTTAGGCTGTACGTTGATTCCTGTCATTCAGTCAGTCAGTCATTCATTCAGTCAGTCAGTCAGGACAAAGCCTTTTATATATATAGAGATAGTAAGAATTGAGTAAAACAATGTTCAAAATTTTTGTGAAACTAAAAACTGACCGGCAAAAAAAAAAACCGTTCACTTAAAGAAATTTTTAAAAATTAAGTTTGAATAAAAATTATGTAGCCTAGTAGGCCTAGTGCTTGAAATAAAATTACTGCAATTATATACGTTTTTAAGATTAAAATGTAATGACACATTTCACACTTAATTCCCCTTTTTTCCTCTTGCACCGTGGTGAATGGTGAGCCTAAGGTTGCAGGGGCATAACGGAGGCTGTATCCATCATCAATTAGAGCAATAGCTTTGGCAACGTCTTCGAGACTGAGAAGCATAATTTCAACTAAACTTACTGACAGAATCGCTTTGAAGCGAAGGGAGACAGTTTCCGTTCAGTTTGGAAGGAAATGACGCAATACAACAATGAAACACCTATCAATATGTACGACAAGCTAGTGCTTATAATCATATTGGAATCACCCTATTGCGATGTTTTTTTGGTGATAAAGTGAAGATAATATGAAGAATGCAGATATGCTGAATCTATAGCTAATGATTCATTAAAAATAATAATTCATCCTCACCAACAAAAATGTATAAACATCCAATCAAAATTATGTTTAATCTTAAAAGTACAACAAATTTTACAGTGAACGGTTTTTTTTTTGCCGGTCAGTGTATTTTTCCTGTGAAAACCACTAGACTTGTTATCAATTACAATGCCCAACATGATCAACGTTCTGGAGAGTAGTCATACCGGAACCTATAAACCAGGGCCCTATTTCATAAAAGTTACAATTTTACAGGTTTCAGGTGGCATATAATTGTCTTACAAGTTTACATTTTGACAACTGTGTATTTCATAAATGCTGACAACTTTACAAAAAAGTCGTGACAATTTTGCAGATTTTTGTGACAATTTTACAAATTGTTGTTTCTGAAAATTTTGGCGTTAACAGGTAAAACTCTGACAAATTTGTCAAATCTTAGGATACATAACGTTTATAAAACGTTATTTTTGTTAACATACAAATATATAGAAAATTTATAATTGTCATTATAGAAGTGACAGGCAATCTTTCATATGTAGGCCTAGTGAGTAGGCTATGTAAATGTGTACATAACTTGGCAAATTGTGTTTGTGAATATTAGACCTCTGTAACCTAAACTTTCTTTTTCATAACGAACACTAGTAGTACCGGTAGTGATAAAGTTCACATGGCTTCGTCAAATTTCTTACTAACTAACCTTAATCTACCGTAGTGATACTAGCAGCGATCTTATCAAAGTTACTGGACGTTCTGTCGAATTTGTTATGAAGGTATTGCCCGTTAGGGCAATCAGTCATAGGAGAGAGATTCCATCTGGCGCTGTGAATTGAACTCCGGCTTAGCTCAGTTGGTAGAGCATTGGCGCGAATAGTCAAAGGTCCTGGGTTCAAGTCCCAATGTCGGAGGAATTTTTCTCCTATAATATTCTCATGTAATGTCCAACAGAGACAATAATCTGTGGTTCATGAATGCTTATATATGAAGGTAAGTAGAATGTGTAAAAAGCCACCAATTTTTTTTTCTATTATTTTCGATAGTAATAATGGATTGCTTACATATTACTTTCAGTGTTGAGATCGATTATCTTTATCACACACGTATATGAGAGTCATTTGCAGCGTAATAAAGTAAACTTATAGGTTTGACATAAAATTTCGCGTTTATGAAAAGTGTTCATCTTAGTCTGATAATTTACATTAAGTTGCCTGTAATGTAAAGACAATTCGTAGTATTTATGAAATATACAAATGCGATGACATCTTGACAAATTTGTCACACTTTACATAATTGTCGCATTTGTAACACCTGTAGAGTTTTATGAAAACGGGCCCAGACCTCTGACGATATACATGTGGGTACGCGGACCACAGATTAACGTAACTTGTACGTAGCGAGATGGCTCTCATTTGTAAGCCAGTATCTTAATTTCCCAGCACAGCATCCCTGCTGGAGCTCTCCTCACTTAATGCTGATATCTAAACCTTTACGAGACCCGAGAGCTTTACAGCTTGGGGTGAATATAGCCTCTCACGTCCGCCCTCTCAGTTGTGCCAGACAGGCTTAAGTATTCACAGTGTCTTCTAAGTGTGTTCGCTACTTCCCACCCGAACTACATGCCTTGCCCAGGGTTATAGTCTAAGGCATACATCTTACTCGTTAGCTTATATTTCCAGCTTCATTGCGTATATCTTCTCTTTTGGTTACATTCTAGTAATTTAGTCGTTTAAATGAAATATTCGTCCACCGCTGTGGCCCAGGGGATGCGTTCAATCCTCTCACGCAGCGGGCCCGGGTTCGATTCCTGGTCGGGACAAGTTACCTAGGTGGGGTTTTTTCTGGGGTTTTCCCTCACCTTTGAGACAAATGTCGGGTAACTTTAGGCCCTTGTGGTCCACAGATCTCATCTGGCCGTCATTATCATCTTCATCCCATCCTCGCCTTGTTTGGAGTGAGTATGTGTGTGAATGGTGTGTCTCGTCCTATGTGTTCGTGTTGTCTCGGAGGTGGCCCCGGCATTGGGCTGATCACTCATCCGGGGAGGCCCTCCATGTCCTTGTCTGGTCAAAAAAGTATGTATGTGATCCAAAGATAATCCCTCTCCCGACAGGCCGCGGCCCTGTAAGGCCCGGGCGGCTTGGGTCGCTTAAATCCTAAAAGGGAGAGGTGAAACTTCGATAAAGATAGAAAGAAAGAAAGAAAATGAAATATTCGTTTAATTGTTCATTTAGACAATTCGTCATTAGCGTGATATGGTCTACCAGATGATTAGTTTAACCCTCAGAAATATAGCAAAACAACTCCAGCGCACCAAACATACCGTTGACATAAGAATAGAAGCACTATGGAGTGCCAGTTCATGGTCCTGTAGACCACCAACTAAAATATTATTCTATTAATATTAAAGGTATTAGGTATTATGTATTATTCTATTAATTTTGTAAAAGTATTAGTGTAACAAACTATATTGAAAGTATTGTAAAAGAACTGAAGCGTTTCCTTTAAAAGGGTCAAAGTCCCAAAATCATGATTTTTCAGCTGATAATTTTAAATTATTCTATGTACCAAGACCAATGAATTTCAGAAGGGCCCAAGGTCCAGGGAAAGCCACGTTAGTAGCAATAAATTCCAAGATGGAGCGCTGGGTCTATCTCCGGCAAGTCTTCCTATGAGTCCATGTCTTCTTTTCTACACAATCATGATTTTGGCAATTAGACCCTTATAAAAGTAAACGCTTCAATTATTAGAACTATGTAATGATGTAAATTTCTGTATCTAGTTGAGTGGAAGAGAAGGTCTCAAGGCCTTAACACTGCCAAATAAAATAAAACCGTTTATTATTATTATTATTATTATTATTATTATTATTATTATTATTATTATTATTATATAGCTTACAGCTATATCCAGCTCCTGTAGAACTTTTTTTTAAAATCAAAATGTGCATTCAAAAAACGACTAGTTTATGAGAAAGTAGGCCTACTCTTCGTATTTAAATGTGTGATCATGAAATGTATTCCTTATTTTGTTCTATGCTACTGCGTCATCTAAAAGTCACCGAAATATTTGAAAAAGAAATTAAATAAGTATTTTATTCGTAAATGACTTGTACTAAAAATTTAGAAAATATATATTACATTATCAGCACTTGACCCCTACTAAAAGTTCCCGAATCTTAAGAGTATACCCTGTCAGCATTTTATAACTGTATTATGACTACAGCACTTGCTCTGCCTATTTTGCGTCTGCGTGTATTTCATTTTTTTCATACAGCATTCAGTGAGCTACACAATTTAGCTAGCTGAATTTTGTAGTTATATAATGACTATAAACCGTCACACTTTTCTACAATTAATTTTTAATTTTGTTTATAGTGTTTACAGTTGTTTACTTTTGGTTATTTGTGTTTACGTTTGTTTGCCTCCGGTTCTTTGTGTTGACAGTTGTTTGTTTTTGATTACTTATGTTTATAGTTGTGGGCAAACCTGAGCTTCAGTTTTTCTGAACGCTACTTTTGGAGGCATTGCCTAACGTATTTGTCCTTCTAAAGAGTCTACAGTGACCTTTGAAACAGTTAACAAGTCAAGAAAGTTTATCACGGTGCTTGGAGCAGTTAAATTATAAAACCAGTGTTCTAGATCCTCCGAAACTTCGGAAGATCGTCCGATTTCTTTATAATGCCAGAAAAAAAAAGAAATTTAAGGAAACTGAACGATAATGTGCAATATTGGTTGATGTTTCTGCTAGGAATTTGTTGGGACTTGGACAATACAGATCCGACTGAATACTGGAGTGCAGTTTGTAAAATAAGAGAGGATGGATCAAAAATGTTTCCTTAACTGTAAGTCTTGATAGTGTCACTTTTGTGTTTATTTTATCGGGAAAAAATAGTTTTATGCTGCACCCTAGGCTCCTCCCTAATGAGGCCCGCCTGGGAAGGTGGGGTTTAGGGTTTCGTCACAGAAGAAATTCAATGTGAGACATAATAAACCTCGTGCTATTCAGTATATTGCTCCTAAACTAACATAAGCGTTCCTAACCTAACAAAACGGCGGAGCTTGGCTGGGGTGCAGCATAAATCTATATTTTGCCATTTTGTTCATCTGCCGGTGTTGGAAGAATATTTTCTGCTTTAAACCGAATGAAAACAAAAACTAGAACTCAACTAAGCAGACAAATAATCTCCGGAGTTCTGCACGGTAAAATCCCATCTACGGGGACCATTTTTTAGAACCGAGATTCTCTTCATAAATCACTTATATCACACGAATTTTGTTATAGATAGATTTGTGGAGAGGAGATGTTGTATTTGCGAATGATTTGGTCCAACCCACCCGCTCTAATTGATACACTTTCTTGTATATCACGATCTAGCGAAAACTCCCTTCTCCACCATTTTTCTGTCCTCATCCTCCTGATTGGACGTTGGAGGTGTGACGTCATATCGCTAAACAAGATATGATTGTGGATGAACAGTGTGACAAACCTACAAAGGTACAAGCCACTTGCTGCTCGTAAGAAATGGTGGTTGTGCTATTCAGTATATTGCTCCTTAACTAACATAAACGTTCCTAACCTAACAAAACATCGGAGGTATTCAGTAGATTGCTCCTTAACTAACATAAACGTTTCTAACCTAATAGTTGGTAACCGTGTATCGCTCTCACAGTCCGTGGAAATGTGAATATCGCGTGAATTGGTCCCCGTAATTGGGATTATGCCACAAAAACTAGAAATCAACTAAGCAGTCAAATAATCTCCGGAGTTCTGCACTCGAAAACTAATACATGATTTGCATCCTGCTGTAACTGGGAGGGCGAGAAAAAGAAGTTTGATTTCAAGTTGCACGATGGCAGTATAAGCTTGTAAAGTGGCTTCGAAGCGGCATTCTCGCGCAGGTTATGATTCATGTCTTAATCAGTTATAGAAGTCTAAATTCAGTGAAAAGTTTCTTTGTCGGATGAACAGCGACATATCCAATAAGAGTGGGGAGCAAGAAAAAAAAAAAGATGATTTCTCCTGGTACTCATTTCCGTTAGAGGCTGAGTCGACCCCAGGGCCATAGTGCCACCAGAAGGATTAGGCCAATTGAAAAACTCCAACGACCTCATCGGGAATCGAACCCGCGACCTTCCTGTTTGTAGCGCAGCGCCTCAACCACTACGCTACGGCGTAAGAATCTATTTTAACGTAGATAAAAATAATTACAAAATTGTGTATTAATCCATTTGTATGGTAATAAATAGTTCTTTTTCATGATAACATTTAATACAGTAAATTTAATCTAATTCTCACGTAACTTCTATGTAATTATTATTTCTTACTATTTTCTCACCTCCATGAATGCGCCATTTTCTAACCTTGTTAATTTAATGCAAAATACCACTAGGTAAGAAGGACCAGTACTTCAGTAGTACTCTGCAGAATGAAATATCACAAAAAAGTTACATGGTCCAATATAAATAATAATTTTTAAAAAAAAATCTAACATTGAAATCTGCCCTTTTTTGGAGAATGATCCATATGGGTGATTCTTCAAATACGGGAAAATTTGGAGTGTGTAAAATCCAAATTTTTTACTTTGTTTAAAAAAAGTCACTAAAATACTTCAGGGGTTACTTGATTATAATATGACACCAGCAGAGCTTAAATATTTATATTTTTATTTTATTTTTTTATTTTTTTAAAGCCATGTGAAGGACATCCGTGTACATGTGGATGGTAGAAGGCCACATTAATGACTAACTTTGGCAACAATCTGCTTTTCTTTATGTCATTTCATATTTTTCTCAGCATACTTCAGTTGATTTTTCACCAAATTTGCAAATTTGTGTGCATAGAATTAATGTAATTTTAACGAGACTGTGTTTTTATGGTTTTGGGGGAGGGGGGAATCAAGCAGAAATTCATTTAATCAGTTTTAAGATCTTAAGTACAGGTCACAGACACCGCAAACACAATAGTATCCTACATTTATCATCTACATGACTTGAGAGTCATCCACATGACAAAAAAGTCAGGCATGTGGATGACAAAAAAGGAGTTTAAGTGGTCTCAGCAAGCCATTCCTAAACCTCTGTAAGCTCAACTTCAGTCAAGTACTTTGAATTGGAAGGTTTATCATAGTGCATAATCAAAATTAATAAATATTCACTTTCTGCCTACTTTCTAGAAGCCATGTTAATGACGGGGAATAAAAACGCTTTCCTTGAAAATGATGCAAAGTCCTTTGTTAATCTCAAACTGTTTGTAAGCAAGCAAAATTCAACCTTACAATTCAACCACAAGCTGCCCTGTTGGCTTTCTAACACTGTTGCCAGTTATACAAATTTCTCATTTCTGCAGAAAAAATTCCATTCTTTTCAGCCATGTGGATGACCAAAAACCCTTGGGACATTCTTTATGTTCATTAGGTGGGGTGACAATTTTATTTCATTTTATTTTTTAGGGCTTAATATTCTTCACACATTCATACTCATTGACAGGGAAAAAGTTGAAACGGAAATAACATTTTGTTTTGTGGAAAAATGCATTAGAATATACAAAACCGAGGTTTGGGACAGGGCATATGGATGACATTTCATTGAATTAAATTCGATTTTGGAATATCAGAATTTAAACTTAGTGATATTTCAAAGTGATAGTTGTAGTTTGGAAGTAGTAGAAACAAACTTTTATTTTAATTTTTTTTTTTAAGTTGAATTTGAAGGGAAATATCACTCCGGAACACAAATTTTCCCGTATTTGAAGAATCACCCATATATATATACTAGCTGACCCATCAATGCTTCGCATTGTTAGATTTATGTATATATAGGTTAATTGAACACAATTTAAAGTCGATTCGATGTACTTCTATAAATCATCAGCCGTCCAGCCAACACGGTGGACGTATTTATATTCCACATAACTTACTCCTTCACCCGTAGTTTACTCTGATTATGTCCTAAAAAATTTAATCTTTCTGTTTCAATTTTGGCAAACATACAGTAAATAGCTGGGCGTAGGGGATGCGTTCGCTCGTCTCACGCAGCGGGCTCCGATTCGAATACTGGTCGGAACAAGTTGCCTAGGTATAGTTTTTTCCGGGATTTTTCCTCACCTGTGAGACAAATGTCTGGTAATTTTAGGCTCTGGTAACTTTAGGCCCTAGTGGTCTCCGGATATCATCTGGCAGTCATTATCATCCTCATCCCATCCTCGCCTTGTTCAGAGTGAGTGTGTGAATGTTGTATCTCGTCCTATATGTTTGTGTTGTCTCGGAGGTGGCCCCGGCATTTGGCTGATCACTCATCCGGGAGGCCCTCCATGTCCTTGTCTGTTCAAAATGTATGTATGTGAGCCATAGATAATCCCTCTCCCGACAGGTCGCGGCCCTGTAAGGCCCGGGCAACGTGGGTCGCTTAAATGACCCAAAAAGGGAGGGTAAAAACTAAGGTACAGATAGATAGATAATTTGGAAAATATAAATTAATCATGAAATTATATCTATTGATACTGTATGAACTACCTGGGGGTAAAGGAGGTCGGTGCGTAATGCTGACAACCTTACCACCTTCACGTTCCGAGTGTCTAAAAATCCGGGAGCCTACACTTCTTGGAACCCTCTGGGCCCCCATGGCCTGTAATAGGGAACACATTACTTACTATCTTTTGGAATGCAGTCCTAGGCTAGCTATAAGAAAAGAGTTCAACTCTTAAGAATAGAACCCAGGACCTTTTAAATTTACTTCGTGTCAAAAAATAGTTAATAATAATCTATAGGAATTCTATTGATAGCCTTTCTCATAATTTTATATCTATTAGGTCTACATGAAATCATAGTGTCATGCAAAGCCACCTGTGTAGTTTAAAAAAATAATGTTGCCATGGGGATTGTGTACATGCAGTATGAATTCTTTTTGGTGAATATCATAACTTTACAACCCTATTTTGGCCCTTATGGCCCTTAGAGGCCAAAGATTTTGAAATCCTTTCTTAGTGCGCATCTAGAGCCTAGTAGCAATATGTGTACCAAGTTTCACGTTCCTAGGCTGTATGGTTTTTGAGAAACTGTGATCAGTCAGTCAGTGGGTTTTGGCTTTTATATATAGAGATAGAGAAGAAGAAGATATACAGGGCGTTAATGAATAACACCGAAATATTTTACATGTATATAGAGGGGACATAGACAAGCAACTTTTATTAGGAGACTTTTGCTCTATGACGTAAAATGTGTATGCTACTGGGCATTAAAGTCATTACAATTTGGTGGTCATAAGTCAATAATGAAGCGAAATAGGGTTAACATTTTCATTAAATGAACTATACGTCCTCTTAGTGATCCATAAAAACCCGATTCTTAATCATTCATCAACAACTATATCATCATTTAGAGTTTTCATAATCTGCAAAATTTACAGACTAATCACATGACTGGTCGCCATTGCATTAGTCTTTTTATTCATAACTACTCACTACAATGTTAACAACGAAGTTAATTTGTTTTTCATTTTTTTCTAATGTAAGAAGTCAGTGGCGGCCATGCCCTGGAAGATTTCATGCTGTAACAGGAAAAATTGAATCCTTAGAGCAAAAATCTCCTAATAAAAGTTGCTTGTCTACGTCCCCTCTATGCACTGGTAAAATATTTCGGTATTATTCATTAACACCCTGTATATAGTTATTTACATTATATATATATATAGTTTTTGTTTTTTGTTTTTTTTTTGTTTTTTCAGATCTGCCAACGCTGTGTTGTATTGAGTTTGGGTGCCGTGACAGCTGGCAGACGTTATGGATGAAAGTTGAATCTGAAAATGATGGAAGTCAGCTACGAATGCAACACGAGGATCGCCATATTCATGCTTTAGACATCTTTCATCAAGTTTTGCGTCATCGTCATACATCTCCGTCATAAAAATGTCGCTGGAAAAGTTCGCTGTACTTTTGCTTTCAACTGCTGATGGGAATTCTTTCGCTCTCTGCGCGCTGAAACACCAAAAACGGCCATTTTTGTGGCTGTTCATCCTACGTGCAAAGCTAGCATCCCTATTGTTACCTTCTGTATATTTCATATTTCATATTTCATAACAGTGTTAGGTCGTAAATAACTATGATATTTTTTAATTACTGGCGGATTTTTTAATCTTATAAATATTTAGTTTTTTTTAATATTTTGGTTAGGAAAACGACGATTTTGAAAAAAAAATTGGCGTTTGATACTAAATGTTTTTTTTCTTCAAATAACTAAGTCCTCTACAAAAATGTTAGTAATTTTGTGGAAGAAGATACATTTGCAATTTGGCTAAATAAGTTGAAAACTGAAACTAAGAAAACGAGTGGTTAAAGTTTACAAGCACTTGCAGTTTAAAGCGCACGGTACTTTAAATACTTATGGCGTCAGCAACATCTTTCCATGCGCCCTAACGGCATAACATTTTTAGAGTTACTTCTCATGGTATGCAGATTTGTTCATATTAAAATCCAAAGTACCATTTTCTTTTACCATACGGGTAAGCCTCGGTCTCGGAAACCACCATTAATGGCCGTGGGTGTCGGCATGCTGACCATATGCCCCCAATCCTGCCATCTGAATATGGTAGATGACGCTACGGTCGGGTGGTAGGCCTTGCCCCTTCAGGGATGTAGCACGGATTTTAGTTTAGTATACGGGAAAACCAACACTTCTGTCGGGAAGTTTTAAATACGTCCTGAATTTCCACCTCTGGAGTTGTCAACCCGATGAAGAAGGGACATAGTAGGATTTTTCAGCTGAATTGTCTCTCTCTCAATCTAAAATGTATTCGAGAGTCCCGAGTGAATATAAAATTCGCATTCTGATATATGAAAAAGGGAAATTAAATTCATACATGCTAAAGCTCTCCTTTTCAATCTAGTTCAATATAAATGTAAATGTACGCCAGCCTTCTCGCACTGCGACGTGTTCGTCAAAGGACTGAAAGGAGAAAGAGAAAATGAAGTCTTAACAAACTGGTGTATACATTCACTCCATTTCTGTATTTTCAATAATGTCTCCGAAGCTTTTATAGACTTGTACAATGTACGCCTTAATAGCAGCTACTTACTATACCTATATTCAGTTGCGAATTCACACACATTTCTTTCAGTTGTGTTTATACTCCGATTAGTTGCGAGGCCATATCAGGAGTTCGAGATCTGTGTCTGTACAAATATCTGTGGTCTGTACAGTAGGGTAGGCCATGGAACTATTGACTGTCAATTGTTTCCATTATTGGTGTATTTTGTTGAGCAAATTTCAACTTATATAATATTAATTTAAATGGATATCATACAGGATGAAATGGTCAGGACGATTCATGGTATGTAAATATCCAATTCGGTATTTGCCTTTACAACTGGCGAAACCATGAAATGGCCATGTCAAATTGACCGGCCACGGGATTTGAACCTGGGACCTCCCCAATGCGAGTCCAAGACGTTACCAACTCGGCCACCTCGCTCGGTTACACACATTTTTCTCACAGCTTTTAGGCGCTCATCTTCTTTCACTCGCTTTAAGGGGACTCAAATGTTGGAATATATTGAAAAATAATGTTTACTTTCTTTACCTATGCCATAGGTTCTAGTATTGCGCAATCAGTTCTCCAAGCGAGACAAAACTTAGAACCTGAGTTGTTTGGATGCATGAATGGTTTATAAATACCCTTCAGGGAATGTATTTTTTTCCACATAAAATATTAGTCCTTAGTAGGAATATATGCAATACGTGTAGAAAATTAGGAATAGGAATAGTGATGTATGCTCCATGAATACCGTCCGTGCCGCTCCGAGCCGCAGAAAACATAAGAGGAAAGATCGGTCGCAATCATGAAATTTCCCAGTGCATGAAGAAATTCAATGTGGCTAAGACGCATTACGAACACGTGCTATTCAGTACGCTGCTAACTAAACTAATACGATTCTTCCAAACCTTACCAAACCTGTGTTTGCTTCAGCAAGCGGAGGGTTTTTTTCTAGCTCTAGACCTATAGAATCTAGTTATCACTACTTAACTTATTACAGTAGCTTTATCTGCTACACCTTTCGAAGTAAGAAGTCTGATGCCTTTGTTTCAAATAATTCCCTAAGGTAAACTATTAATATCGATTTTATTCGTCATTCTGTATTTACCACCATATTATCCCATACGAAATAATTCAGGTAAGTTTCGTTTATAATCCTTGGGTTACCACGTAATCATCTTTGTGGTGTTGCCGACACTTTCCTACATGTAAAATGGTATTAAGAGAGAAAGTAGTTGTGGATCTTTATGCCACATTCCAGAGGATATTTATAAAATTATAACCAAACAGGAATTGTTATAATTTTTCGTCCTCGAGCTATGCTGATCTCATACACACAGTTTTCTGAAAATGGTACTTTTGAATTCAGGGAGCTTCAAAATGTGTATTTATACCATAGACTACTTTTGGAATTTCAGGGTAGAACACAGCATTTCCTCTACCTATGGTATGGGAAGGCAGTGGCGGACGCAGAAATTTTTTTCGGGGGGGGATTTGACTTTCAACTTACATATAAAATTAGTTTATAAAACTGGCCACTTAGAGTACATATATAGCCTTTTTTCAAATTTCGGGGGGGGGATGTAACCCCCCAATCCCCCCCCCCCTGCGTCCGCCACTGTGGAAGGGGAAATAACATCACTAATCATCTAGTAACGTAATGATTAGAGAACTGATTTTTAGGTTCTTATAGCTTTAAATGCACCAAACTATAACTATACATTTACGTTCTTTTATCGTGGCTGATATCCAAGGTTCCTAAATCTATGGTCATGAATAATGCAATACAACATATTAGAATAGCCGGTAAATCGTTTCAACAAGTGCAGAAATTTAAATACCTGGGAGCAATAATTACAGACACAAACAATGTTAAGGTAGAAGCGTAGACTCAAATCAGGGAATGCTTGCTTTTATGCAGTTCAGAAACTCTTATCTTCTCGTCTTTTGTCCAGAAATCTAAAAATAAAATTTTATAATATCCTGGGTTGTATTATATGGATGTGAGACATGATCGCTTACTCTTCGGGAAGAACATAATCTGAGTGTGTTCGAAAACAGGGGGCTTAGGAAAATATTTGGGCCTAAGAGAGATGAAAATGGGGACTGGAGAAAACTGCATAACGACGAGCTTCATAACCTGTACTCTTCACCGGATATAGTAAGGGTAATTAAAACACTGATGAAATGGGCTGGACATGTTGCGCGCATGGGGAAGGAAAGACATATCTAAAAAATGACTGGGAGACCCGAAGGGAAAAGACCACTTGAAAGACCTAGACACTTAGGTGGGAAGGCAATATTAGGATGTATTTTAAGGGAAGCAGGATTTGCGAGGGATGGTTGGAGGGAGTTACCAAAGAATAGGGTTGAATGGCGGGCTCAGGTAAGCGCTGCAATGAACCTCCGGGTTCCAACAAATAGATAATATTCCTTTAGCTTGCTTGGGAATTTTGAGTAAGTAAGTAATGTCCAAGGTTCAATTCCGGGGTAGTTCTTTGTATTTCACTTGTCCGTCGACTATGATTTCGCTATAGGCAAAGAGAATCCAACCTTTAAGAACCTAAAAATCCGTCGCTAGTAATGACACTCAACCCCCTAACGCCATATTCATCATTAATGTATACAGAAATGAGCCAAAGAAACGTGAATGTATCAGCATAATTGCCGACTGTCTTGAAGTATCAGTTGCGTAAGTTGATTTAATATCATATTATGTCCTTAAGTTTTTGACCCCCTAAAAATTATTCAATTTTTGAGCCCAAGGAAATAGTTGCGGGGTGGGACAAAGTTGTTAGCACCGTCTTAGTTTCTCATACGACGGAGTAACTTACACCGAATAACAGTGTGGCATTGAAGCACAAGTTGTATAGTCTGGTTATTCATTGCATGGCCAGGCGGCTTCCTTTCGTTAGGAGGAAAAGTTTGCCGACAGTTCAGCCTATGTTCTTTATTTTTACCGCACCAATCAGCTAGTTACCCCAGCCAATTAAAATCTAAGAATGTCCTGCGACAGATATGACAGCTACTCGTCAACTCCACGTGGAGTGGAACGCGAGGTTGCAAGATCTAGTTACAGTAAACGATAACACGTGTGAATTGATTAAAGTGAGGGAAGAACTGAGGTCAGTGATAATAATGAGAGAATATTGCAACGTTGCTTTTGTTTTGGAAAGCGGAAACCAAGCACGATAAAGTCAGATCAGTTAACATAAAGAAACATCGACTTAATGGTTTATCTCTTTGAAGCCGCCTGGCCATCCAATGAATAACTGGACTATATACTGCGTTGTTGGATATAGTCCAGTTATTCATTGCATGGCCAGGCGGCTTCCTTTCGTTAGGAGGAAAAGTTTGCCGACAGCTCAACCCATGTTCTTTGTTTTTACCGCACCAATCAGCTAGTTACCCCAGCCAATCAAAATCTAAGAATGTCCTGTGGCGATTTTGACAGCTACTCGTCTCCTCTGCGTGGAGTGAAATGTGCGGTTGCAAGATCAAGTTACAGTAAACAATAACACGTGTATAGTGCAGTTACTCATTGGATGGCCAGTCGGCTTCAAAGATTTCGGTGTTTCTTTATGTTAACTGATCTGACTAAATCGGTCTTGGGCTTCCGCTATCCAAAACAAAAGCAACGTTGCAATATTCTCTCATTGTTATCACTGGCCTCAGTTCTTTCTTCGCTTTATTCAATTCACACGTGTTATTGTTTACTGTAACTTGATCTTGCAACAACGCATTTCACTCCATGCGGAGTAGACGAGTAGCTGTCAAAATCGCCACAGGACATTCTTAGATTTTAATTGGCTGGGGTAACTAGCTGATTGGTGCGGTAAAACAAAGAACATGGGTTGAGCTGTCGGCAAACTTTTCCTCCTAACGAAAGGAAGCCGCGTGGGTATGCAATGAGTAACTGGACTATACATTGAATAAAGCGAAGGAAGAACTGAGGTCAGTGATAATAATGAGAGAATATTGCAACGTTGCTTTTGTTTTGGAAAGCGGAAGCCCAAGACCGATTTAGTCAGATCAATTAACATGAAGAAACACCAAAACCTTTGAAGCCGACTGGCCATGCAGTGAATAACTGCACTATACCACAAAAGTAGGTATGTGTATCATTCAACTGATAACACCCCACGTCTTGTTGACAACAAGCAGAGTGAGGCAGCTTCTCAAACCACTCAGGGTTGTCCATCTGCTAGTCGTTATTGTCGAGGCATTTAGGCTTCCGTTTCAGGGCCTTTCCATGGAAATAGGCAGCTAATATTTTGAGAGTGGCTTTCCTGTGTTACATACATTCTGTGCTTTATTGGTTTGAAGACTGTTTTTTCGAAGAAGTTAGAAAAGCAAAGCTACAATTTGTGACAGTTAACTTTTGTAAAATAATTAAAATCAGGCTATACTTTGTATTTCAGAATTAACACATAATTGCAAAAGAAGGGCAGGAATATTAAAATTAATATGCTAAATGGAATTTAGGCTCTTTCTTATTCAGTCTTCAAATTAAAAATGCTGAAACTGTTTTGTAACTTTGTTTTGGTGAGAATAGTTAACAATAAATGATGTGTGTTGACTGACACGGGCCACACATTTTTAATACAGTAAAATAAATATTTGATAAAAAGCAGTAGGGCCTACACATTAATAAGAGCAGTGTGGACGCTTGTGGGAAGTAACAAAGACGGTGATAATTTTAACAAGTCATCGGTAAATCTGTTTCTGCCTTCATAATGGAAAATGTGGATTCACAAAAATACGTGCTTCCACATATGGAAGCAATTATTTTGCTACATGCATTCAATTCAGGATTTTTTTTAACGCAGTACATACAAGTTTCCAGAAGTCAATGCCCGGCTCCTGTGAAGAAAAGAATCATCTTGCAATATAGAATATAGAAGCATTACGATTTTCGCGGCCAAAAGTTTCCATAATATATAATTATAAATTAAACTAGATGCATTTTAAATGGTATTAATGGGTTTTGTCGCGGGCCACTCAGAACGAGAACAGGTCGAGGGATGCATGCGGCCCGCGAGTTGGCTAACCCTGTTATAAACGATAAACATGTGAACGACGCCGGTACTAGAGACAGATTAGGCCTACGTAATATCGGTTACCTGAGAAATAAAGCTTTCGTTACATATCCTATGAGTAGGACTATTTATATTGGAAAATGGCCATGCGAGATCGATTTTTTATCTGAAGAGACAGTAGGGTTATGATTAAACGAAACACACTGATTGACGATAAGTGATATTAAACAAGCTAGTTTTTATCAGTGCAGAAATAGTCTGTACTCTCTCTTTTAACTCGCTAATGCGATAAACTGTAATAATTATAATGATAATAGTGTAGGACACGAAACCACTATAACACCGGTAGGTAGGCCTATAATAATGTAACCTCACCTTGTATGGTTGATTGATGCCTTCACGTGTCTCGCAGAATTTTCCGTCCTTGGTTGCACATCCAAATATTCTTCTGGTCACTATTCCACTGTAGAAGTAACACAGATAAAATGTTTAAATCACAAAATGTTATAATTGAACACAATTCACTACACAAATTAAAATGAACTACACTCTTGCCCGATAGGCCTGTGATTGACATCAGACGACTTTGGTCAGTGTCGCCAACTGTTGCATATCATTAGGTCAGCCAAGAATATATCTAAATATTGCTGGATAAACTCTTTTAAACCAACAATGAGGGTAACTAGGCCTATTACATATAATTTTTGTCAATATTTAAATATGAGGTGTAATTTTATTAAAATATTTAGGTATTCTGCTACTGTGTGTCTTTCTCTTCTTCGATATTATGTTGGACACATATGACGTCATTAATTAAAATAATCGTAATGTTCTATACCCATTTAACTTTTCATCATTCCCTATTTTATAACCTTTTTAGAATAAAATAAAATCTATAATTGAAACCATCAGCTCAATAACCTTTATTATATGCTGCCTAGGCCTTTCTCCATTTTTATGTGATCTTCAGGGCATCTTGCCATGCTGAAGATTCATTAAAGATTAAACATAAAAATGGTAATTGTCTTGTATTATCATTCCGATAATTATAATTAAAATCTTCAAATTAGCATTGACACATTTTTTTCAACGGTGAAGAAGCATTAGTTAATAATAATAATAATAATAATAATAATAATAATAAATTTATTCATCCATTATATCATATAAACATGTACAGGGTACAAATGATGTTGGACACGTCAAATCTTACATGCTAAATATTGCATACAATTGCATTTATTCTCATACTCACACTTATGCTTATATTAATTAAATAAGTAAATAAAAGAAATGAAAATAAAAGAAATGAAAATAAAAGAAAAGGAACATGGTCTGAATACTATGACATACTATAAATAAAATAAATAAAATATTCTTCATCCACATCCACATCCCATCTACAAGCTTCTCACACTAACATTAAAATATCCTAATTGTCTTGGTTCGATCTGATTCATTCACATCCACACACCAACATATAATATTTAAATAGATCCTCAACTAGTATCCTAAATAAAACCCTAGTGCCATAGTTACTATTATCAACTAATTAAATGGGAGCTTTCATACTGGGTCACCGCAGTGATCCATCCAGACACAAGTAATGCTGTGTCGACTGCAAACACATGTGACAGTCACCGGCAAAGAAGCATTGGTTTAAATAACAGTCACAGTGGGACACAAGTGACAGTCACTGCATTTTTGGATTGCCAACAATGCAAGTTGTATAGTCGAGCTCAACGAAACTAGTTATCCACCCATGAGTTTAGGTTTGATTAACATTGAAGATTTTATAAGTGAAGTGGAATGTCGACCTGCCATTTTTGATGTCAAAAGCGATGACAAATTGCTTTATCATGTACCTACTATTGGCAATACTAGCAGTGACCCACATGAATTCTTTGCAACACTGGCAACTGTCACAAGTGTCCCAGTGTGAAAAGGCCCTTAGTATGCTTGTCATGGTTCGCAGGTTCAAACTCAGCTGAAACTTTGGATTTTAAGAGCATAGAAACAGCAGTATGTCTCCTCTGAGAAGATAAGTTGGTTCTGATCTGTGGTGCTGCGACAAACCCAATTCCAACATGAGAGGATTATTGGAAAAAAATTATAGTCCTTTTTGATATACATTCTCTACATTTTTTCCACATTTTCATATGTAATGGGCCATCATTATGGACTTCTGAAGTCTTAGTTAACGCCTTGATAGAAACAGTAGAAAATTGCATTAAAAAATAATTCCTCCACTTGTAGATAGATGCTGTTATATAAGAAGCACATATGCCATTTTAATTTTAAATTCCCACATTTTCTAACAATTCTAGCCTTGAATAAGATACTGACTACTTCATACAAGCATCAAAATACGATTTAAAAATGTAACCACCCGTTCATTAACTTTATGTCATTCCAAATGAATTCAAAATATATATTGGGACCAAACAAATGAAAGGTTATCATGGTCATTTTCGAAGAATGCAAACCACCTGGACATTGCTGCGGTCCATACACACCATGCATGTCCCTGTGAATTTCACTCGGGTTTTTTCTTTTAGCCCATAAAAGTCTCACTACACTTCGTTGAAGAAATCTCTGGCTGGTAAACGCTTTGCGTCAGATGCAGAAATGAAACAGTAGTCCGCAGATGGCTATACTAATACCAAACAGACTTCTATGAACAGGGTACTGTATTTTGAAACTGGTATCACAATGGAAGAAATGTGTTGAGAAACTTGGCGACTATTTAGAAAAATAGACAAAAGATGTCCCTTCATGTGTGCATTTGTTTGTAATTGTACCTATTAAATTTTCTGTAAAAAAAAAAAAACATTGTGCAATACTTTTCGATCCACCCTAGTAACTGTTCCTACCTAACCTATCACTAAATGTCAATGACATAGGATCTAGCTGCCACTATTTATCTTAATGCAGCAGGTTTCCCTCCAACAAAAAAAAAAAAACCTGTTTGGAAGTATGTAAACTAAAGAGCTAAGAATTTTACCAATACCATGCATCTGTCTTGAAAACAGTATGCTTTATCCATCAAAGCATAAACTCTTTCAGAAGAAATTCAGAATTTCATGAGTACCATACTAGAGCATCCCATAATATACATACGACCTGACAATTGACCAGTAGGAGGAGCAGCTCACTCAGAGGTAGTAATTTTTATAATATCGTGCCAACACATATTAAGCAACATAAAAAATTTAAATATGAAGCTAAAACCATTTTACTAGACCACTTACCATTTTGCATAGTTTATTTAAGTTTAAAATTTTGAGGCTGGCCATGTAAGCTTAAGCCGATGTCCCATGATGCGATTTTTGGTCCAAATGTCTACAAACTGTCAGATTGGATTGTGTGTCATAGCCGACTTGCCATTGCACACAATTTCATCCTATATTTTCCATACACTTGTTTTGCATAGAATGGAATAGAAACGTTTCTAATTTTCTATCCAAAAATACAAAATCAACCAATGAGCATTATGATATGAAATTATGATAAAGATTCTGTTTAAAATGTTACTTATGTCAAGTGTGTACATGTCGACCACCATGTCGATTGTAGTAGCTATCAATTTTTGTTTCCGGAGAACAGCAGGCACTGTATATTGGACCAAAATGCACTCTCCTGTGTACAGCCAGAAATAATTGTATAGAAATGCTACTTGACACAAACTTTTTAACCAATAAATTGGATCGTGGGACTTCGGCTTTAAGTATTATAAGCTGTTTTTCCTTGTAGATAATGCTCTCTTTTATTTATGTTTCAGATAACCTGCAACTAACCACCCGTGTGCCAATACTTCAGCAACAACAGTGGAAGTGTTACACAAGACTGTCTTGAATATCAAGACTAATATTTCAAATATGTAATTGATTATGTAAATATTGTATTTCATTTTCACTGATGTGGAACTGTAAACTTATTTATACTTTGTTTGTAATCATTTGAAGAGTCCCATAACATCGCTATGTTCAGTTGGACTAAATAAAAATCTAATCTAATCAGCACTCTCGGCAAAACTTGGTATAACCGCCCTTTGATTTGTTTATTTTTACTCCCCACACACTCCACGTTATTTTATTAGTGTTAAGTTTAGGTTTTACCCAAGTATCAGTCAACAGTATTCCGACACTATGTTATTACTGCAAGTAATCTAATCACTAGTTATGCTGCACAACAAAAATGAAAAATCATGGAGAGGGGTTGGGTGAGGGGAATGTAAGGAGGAGGAAGGGTACAGTAGTGAGACTGCACCCCCAGCTGGTGCTACCATCCGCTCTGGGCCAGCGCTGGAGCTGAAGGGTAGATGAAACCTACTTACACCTGCACTTCCAAAACAAGGAACTGAAACGTCCCATGCTGAGGAAATATTCAAATCCTGCAAATTGCATTTATGTTCATTTGCATTGGAAAACTGTTGTGTAATCACTGTAAACCACAGCGCTCTAAAAATCTTGAGATACTGTACAATAATTTGTTATATAATAGAATTTTTTTTTTTAATTATAAAAAATTTCCCAGTCAAAAATTTATTGCCCTTTGTAGGTTTGCCCCCCCTGAGCAAATGCCCAGTCTGCCCATTTATAAAATAAGGGCCTGTTCCTATGGTAACTGCTACTAACACTGATTTCATTTGTCATCTCTGTACTGAATCCAGAAGCCTCCACTCCAAATAAGATTTCATTTATAATCTGTAGACTACTCTGCCAGCTGCACATGGCCATGTATGTGATGTTGATGACATCATACACTTGGTACCAATCGATATGGCCAGGCTGACATGCTGGCGAAAGAGTTTTACAAAAATTTTAAATACAAATTCACTCATTATTATAATAGAGGCAACTTGAATGGCTTGAAGCTTCCAATTTTGCAAGAGAAGTTTATTTTCTCGCATATTTCAAACCTAGGGCACTATTAAACTTCAAGAGGCATGAGATTTCAGAAATGTAAATCAATGGTTCCCAACCGGTCGTCCACGAGAGCCTCGGGAATGGTATATGGGAAAAGCTGCCAGCACATATAGTAGAGTTTTTAACTGCATGCCCAGCGGCTTCAAAGGAATAAACTATTATGTCAGTGTTTCTTTATGTTAATTGATTTGACCAAGTCTGTCTTTCCAAAACACAAGCAACATTAGAATATTATAGGAGAAAAATTCCTCCGGCACTGGGACTTGAACCCAGGACCTTTGGCTATTCGCGCCAATGCTCTACCAACAGAGCTAAGCCGGAGCTCAATTCACAGCGCCAGATGGAACCTCTCTCCTATGACTAATTGCCCTAATGGTCTATCTCACAGACAGACAAGTTATGGAATATGCAGTACTGTGAGGCACACTAAGTAGTGATTTTTGTGACCGGGCTCCCACTGTTATTGCACAGTTAACATTCAAGACACATATATAAGCATTTATGTACCACAGATTATATTATATTATATTATATTATATTATATCCAATAATATTCTCATGTAGTGTCCAACAGAGACATTAATCTGTGGTACATGAATGCTTAGGCCTATATATCTGACAAGCAACATTGCAATATTCTCTCATTGTTAACACTGACTTCAGTTCTTCCCTCGCTAGAATCAATTCACATGTGATTCTGTTTACTGTAACTAGAACTTGCAACCCTGCCTTTCACTCCACGTGGAGTAGACAAGTAGCTGTTACAACCATCACAGAACATTCTTAGATTCTGAATGGCTGAGGTAACTAGCTGACTGGTGCAGTAAAAATAAAAGGCATGGGTTGAGCTGTCAGTCAAACTTTTCCTCTTAACAAAACAAAGCATATGCAAAGAATAACTGGACTACATAAAAAGTTGCCAATAAATGGGGATTTGGAAAGTGATGTTGAATGAGGTGGGGTGAATATATTCATGTCGATGAATTAAAATATCTTTAAAATAATTATTTAGAATATGATACAAAATAATTTATCTTATGTTTAAATGTGTCATGTACTTTTCAATTAAAATTGTTGTTTCAACATAAATTTGTAACTGAGACTTTCCATTTTATGTACCGTACTCATGCAGTTATTACGTAGTGGCTATATATTATTAAAAGGTAATCGTTATAAAGGTCAGAATGGTACTTTATGAGATTGTATGGGGGATGAGGAAATATCTGTCCATCTGATTGTATGTGCGATAACTGAAATACTCTCGGATTTTCATGAAACTTGGTATACACATTTATAACATCCATGGGAAGAAGCCTATTGATAATGGAGAAAATCGGTTGACTGATACCGGAGTAATACCCAATTTAGTGCCTACTTTATGGTAATATATTTGAAAGAATTTATGAAATGCAAATCAGTTCTCAAGACAACATATTATTGTTTTACAGTGTTCATATATGGCTTTGGAAGTTGCAATACAGATAGCTTTGACAAATAACACTACTCACATATTCCTTCACATATGCTTATCAAACTAGATCTTTCAAGTGCTTCATGTAAATTATTTCCCTCTGGAATGACTTATTATAAAGTAAAAAACAAGGAGAGTGAGAGTGACAGTATGTAATGCTATTACACAAGTTTAATATAAAATTTTATACGAATATCGCTCTTAATGGGAAATGTTAGCGTAGAAGGGGAATTAAGTGTTGTGGCTAACCTGTTAACCACACCGGAATCGCGATTCGTCTCTTTTTTGTTTTTCAACGGTTATTTCTGAATTGAGAAGTAGTTTAATGGATTAGATAAAACGAATATAAAATAAAAATGGGCCTGGACGAGGGAAAACAAAGCCAAAATGAGGAGTTACCGCATTTTAGTACCTGTAGTAGTGTAAATACCAGTTGTGTGAGTGAAAATAGTGGAGAAGTGAGGCCATGTGATGTTCCGTTCTCAGGCCAAGTGCTTCCAGTAAGAATTAGGAAATTATTTCCTCTGGGAAGACTGATTATAAAGTAAACAACAACGTGAGTGACAATGGCAGTATGAAAGTGTGTGTAGAAGAACTGGTGCAACTAGCATATGAATCTCTACAATGTTAAATGTGAAACTTTCACGCACTGATGAAGGTTATGAAACTAATGAGAGGTGTGCATATGGACTCAGATGTATTGGAGGGGGTGAGGCTGCCGGCACAACATTATGTGCTGTCATAGGTAGATCTTACCAAAACTCCCTTCAAGATTTCCTAAAAAAGTTCCAGTGTTGTGAAATTGCAAGAGGAGGACATTTCCAACATCTCTTGTATGAGGTATGTGGTTATTTTCATTGTAATTTGGCAAAAATCAAATGTAAGTCGCCCCTTATGCTCCACTCACTGCGTTGCTATGGCGACCACCTCGGAACTCCCAATCGAGCCCTCACTCGATACTCCCAACCGTAGCCTACTAAATAACGGCTACCAACCCTTGTACCAAAAGGACAACCCGCTAGCTCACTCGGCACTCCCGACCATACCACAATCACCTCTGTATATAGTCTAAATAATGCATAACGCTAACCACATAGTTACAACAAAAAATCACTACTTAGTGTGCCTCACAATACTGCATATGACATAACTTGTCTGTCTGTGAGATAGACGATTAGGGCAATCAGTCAAAGAAGAGAGATTCCATCTGGTGCTGTGAATTGAACTCCGGCTTAGCTCAGTTGGTAGAGCATTGGTGTGAATAGCCGAAGGTCCTGGGTTCAAGTCCCAGTGTCGGAGGAATTTTTCTCCTATAATATTAACCGGGAAAAAATAGTTTTATGCTGCACCCTAGGCTCCTCTCTAATGAGGCCCGCCTGGGATGGTGGGGTTTAGGGTTTCGTCACAGAAGAAATTCAATGTGAGACATAATAAACCTTGTGCTATTCAGTATATTGCTCCTAAACTAACATAAACGTTCTTAACCTAACAAATCGGCGGAGCTTGGCTAGGGTGCAGCATAAATCTATCTTTTGCCTATTAACCTTGTTAATTTAATGCAAAGTAGGTACCACTCGGTAAGTAGGACTAGTACCTCAGTAGTAGGCCTACTCTGCAGAATGAAATATTACATAAAAAAAATTACATGGTCCAAAATAAAAGATAATTTTTTTAAATTTTACATTGAAATTATGTCCTTGTTTTGGAGAATGGCCCACTTACATTATGAAACGAAGGTAGACCCTACTGTCAGAATTCCAGGTTTCTACCTATTTCAAATTTATAACAATAAGAGTAACATCCTTAATGAAAACATAATTGACCAAAATCATTTATTTGACTTGACTACAACGGTTACCAAATAACAAATTTTGGGAAAAACCAAATATCGGGTGCCAAATAGGCTCCTCCCATACTCGCTATCGGGACCCGCCCGGGAAGGAGGGGTTTAGGGTGGGGACTAACTAAATGAAACAGTGGGAGACATCTAGTAGGTAATGGTGGAATTAGTAGTAGCGGCGCAGAGACATCTGGCGGAAATAGCAGAAACACAAGAAAATTAATTTTTTTTATTTTCCCCTTTTATCTCTATTCTCCTCTTCTTTTCCCTATTACCTCCCTTCTCTCCTTCACCCTACCTACCTATTTGGGACCTATTCCTATCCTAGTAATTTTCGCACCTACGGGGATTCGATCTGGGGACCGCTTGCGTTATAGTCCATCGCCTTGACCACTACACCACGAGTGCTCGACGCAATAAAAATCGAGAAAACTTCTAGCCTTTGTACTACAGAGACGTGTAATACATGACGAGTAGTAAGAATGATAATGTTCTAAATACTTAGGTGGGTATATTTGGTACAAGGGGCATCTCGTATTTTCAATATTTGGTACAAGGGGCACTCTCGCATCGTGGGAATCGTATTTTCAATAGGGTAGTGTTGAGTGTCGAGTGGGTAAGGCGGACACGTTCGGGAACGGTCGGAACGGATCGGTGCGAGAGCCGAGCGAGAGGTCGCCGGCCGGCCGACAGCTGCTGTCGCCATAGCAACGGAATGCGGGATGGGCGGAGCCTATTTGGCACCCGATATTTGGTTTATGCCCAAATTTTATAAACAACATTATTTCAAAAGTAAGAATGTTTATGAAATTATTTCAGGTTGGAGATGTATTGAGCAACCAATCAAACCTGCATGCCCACCAGTTGTCACCAAGGCCAGTTACATTTCAGCAACAAACCAGTACCGGGTGGCTTAGCAGCATTTTTAAGGTAAGGATAGTAATAGAATTATTTATAATTCATTTTCATTGTGGATTGTATTGATTTGTATAATACTTAAACCTGTATTATACCCACATTTCCTGTTTTTTGAGGTAGCCTACCCTTATATATGAAAAGTAAAATCTTACATTACAGTATTTTTCATATGGGAAGCCTTTTCCTTCACCGCCAATCACGTGCACAGGCTAAAAGGCTGCCGCTGTCAGTGAGAGTCTTCCCTCCGTCTCGCCGTCTCTGATTGGACCGCGTATATATGCAGTTGAAGGACATAGGGCTTGTCATCTGCAAAGCACTGTAGTATAACATGTCTTAACTTTAAATACCAAGTGTTTTTAAGTCAAATGATAAAATGAAGCTTATCTAAAGAGGAAGTGTTTGTCTGTCTTTCTGTCTGTCTGTATGCGATGCTGAGCAAAATCTACTGAATACAGAGATCTGAAATTTTAAACAAAGATGGATTCAAGGGTGTGCGAATGCACCTTGAAGCCAGATTTTTTGTTTTCGCCTTCGTTCATGAGGTATACCGTAAAAAACTGACAGAAAACATGCATTTTTTGTGCTTTCGAAGCATCAGTTTTCAATAATACATTTCTCAATTATCAAATCAATTACAGGTGGCTTTTCTTATTTTGTCATACCTTGGAAATATAAAGCATTGCGATCGCTTGAATGTTGTAAGCCCACGCTGGTCGATTCATTTGTTTATAATGACAAGGCATGCAAGACATCTGAAATTTTCAACCTAGACGGAAGAGGGATAATGAATATAGGCCTAAGTGGACAAACATTGTTTGATTTGGACGAAACTCACTATGCAGGGGTTTTCTGGGTCAGGGAACTCAGATCTGAGGTTGTTTTTCCCATGCTGCACTTTCTAGTCGTGGAATGTACCCCAAAGCTGGATTTTTTTATGTTTCATTAATTATTAATCGTTTAGTTTAGGCCCTTTGAATGTTTTGCGTGCGAGTGTTAATAAATAGCCTATAATGTTTTAATTATTTTGCTCTTCATTTTTAATCTTCTAATTAATTAAATACCAAATGTTGTAAAGTCAAATGATAAAAGGAAGCTTATTTCCTTGTGTAGGCCTAGTAACAATATACATCAAAGAAATTAAAATAAATTACAAGTCTTTAGGTTGGCTTATATCATGTTTACTACGCCATCAAGTTATCTCTGCATGCAGAAAATATGTTAGGAATGTGCCTTGCATCTCGATCTCCCTCCTTTGACATTGCCACTTCCTATTCACGGAGTTAAGTCATTTGACTGCAAGAGGGGTGCTGATAATTACTGTGTTTTTAAATGACCTGACACCTTCGGCAGTCGTCGAAATGAATAATCCGGCAACCATGTCCCTACTGGGGAAAATGTGAGAAATGGGCTGTCCCTTCTTTCACCCCCTGCCGCCACATTGCCACTTCCTGTCCATTGTGTTGGGTTATTTGGCAGGAAGAAGGGCTCTGAGAATTACTGCGTTTTTAAATGACTTCCATTATATTTTACTTTCGTCCTTCTGTTTTGCCATGCTTCATCCTTACTACTTTTTCCTTTTCTTCTGTACCTCCTCCTTCCTTCCTTCTTTTCCTTTTTGTCCTTATCTCTTTTCTCCTCTCTTCCTGCCTTTCTTATTTCCTTCTCTTCTGCATTTTTTCCACTCTTTCTTCATGATGTTTGCAGTCTTAACACACCTGATATACTCCCAATACATAGTATATTTTGAGCAATGCTGAAAAAACATACTTGATCGAACTAAACACCCATGGGGAAGATAAGGACATAAACAACATGCAAATGAAATGCTGCTGTTATATGTTATCTTCTATTTTCTTTTCTCTGTTCACTATTTTCAGCGTCTTTCTTTCATTCTTGCTCCAATTTATATTATGTAAATTCTTATACTAAACTAGCATGTGCCCATGGCTTCGCCCACGATAATTATTTCAAAAATTAAAAATTAAGAGCATAATAGTTAAATCATCATATTTATTAACACCTGAATCACGTGGACTACCTACCACGATTAGATAGCGTCGCCTGGTCGAAGCTACCTCAGATTCGAGTTCCTTGGCCCAGAAAACCCCTGTATAGTGAGTTTCATCCAAATTGAATATTTTTGACCATATTTAGGCCTATATTGATTATCCCTCTTCTGTGTAGGTTGAAAATTTCATATGTCTACGGGCCTTGACATTCTAAACAAATGAATCGTCCAGGATGGACTAAAGAAATCAAGTGATCGAGTTCCCTGGCCCAGAAAACCCCTGTATAGTGAGTTTTGTCTAAACCAATCAATGTCTGTCCATTTAGGCCTATAGGCCTATGTTGAAAATTTCAGATATCTGCATGCCTTGACATATTAAACAAATAAATCGATCAGACTGGTCTTACAAAATTCAAGCGATTGTGATGCTTTTATTTCCAAGATATGACAAAAATAGCCAAAGCTAGCTGTAATTGATTTGACATTGAATTGCATTACTGAAATCTGATGCTTCAAACATGCAAAAAATGCACATTTTATGTCCGTTTTTCACTCATAACTCACGAACGAAAGCGAAAATTAAAATTCTGGCTTCGAGGTGCATTTTCGGACTCTTCCACCTATGTTTAAAACTTCAGACCTCTGCGTTCCATAGATTTCGCTGGGCATCGCGGACAGACAGAAGGACAAGCACTTCCCTTTATTAATATACATATATTATAAGTTGAGACGGGGCGACCGGTGTTTTCACTCTCCGCTACGGAGTCCGCATTAGCCGCCGGTGACGCGCGCGTGGCTTCCCTGCTTAAAGTGTAGGCTATATAAAGTATTACATATCTTACCTTATAACATATGTTGGAAGTGTCGTCCTTCCTGTGTTATACAGGCATTGTATCTGGAAACCACATTCTGGCTGACGCGAGTGAGTTCTTCCACTGTAATGCCCCTAATTTAATTCGTAATGTTTTCTTTCAGCTCCTCCAATGTGTGAGGATTTGTTCGATAAACCTTATCTTCATCACGTACACGTCCAGCAGACTCGTACTTAAAATAATGTTTACACACAAAAATACGATGCTGCAGCGAATTGGGTCTCACCATGTTGACACTTTAACAATAACTGCACATGCCGATGTTGCATCAAGGTCAGACCGGCTGCGCGTGCCTTCTGTCGCCCGGTCTCAAGCCTTCCGTCGCCCCCGTCTCAACTTATAATAAAGACCCTGTAGATTTCTACTTTACTTTTTTAACTAAATATCTTCATTATTTTACTTTTTTATTTATTCTCTCTTACTTTAGTGTTGTGGAATACCTGTATACTGTATTAGGCCTATTTAAGTTCATTCAAATAAACAACCTCATTACTTTTCAGCTTCCGAGTTCCTCCGATGTCCTGGAATGGTATTGCTTCTCGAACAATTAACGAAGTGTTCCCTGAAGAAGAGGGTCAGTACATCTATGAAGCTGTCAACTCAGTGGGCTCGGCCAAGACAAGAAGCAATATCAAAGTAAGACGTAAGATACCATACAGTATAACACTAAGACTATACATAGCACATCTTATCTTTCTTATTAACAATTCCACATACACAGTATGCTAGTACGCTCATTCACCACAGTTGCTAACCACACAGTTCTCACTGCCATTATTCAAGCAGACGAGGGAGGAAGGGAGGATGCTACCTGATCAAAGGTCAATTCTCCACCTCTTGAAGGATCAGCATGCGTCTGAGTTCACTGCAGAGAAAGTTAGAATGTTTAAAGAAGTTCCATGAATAACATTTATACCAGGAATGTATACAGCCGAGGAATAAACCACACAAAAACAATTCATTGTAACTCAATATTGGCAAGTTACAGTTTACATTTCCTGTTTAAACAAGCTTTCTGCTATAAAGCCTACAAATGGCAAAATACTTTCAAAGTATTTATCTTGTTCTAACAGTTATACTAATTGGTACCATTAAATAATACAAATTAATACCTTTTTAAGATAGGGGCAATAGTTCAGTTAAAGTGTATTTATTTATTTCTTAATTTTGCGTATTTAAAAATATATTTTTTGTGTAAAGAATTAGGGAAAGGTGTAGTTCTTCACAATTCTCAAAAAAGGTGTAATGCTATACTATATCTGATAATAACAACTAAAAATTGTTGGTTTCAGATTTAAAATTTCTTATATGTAATAGTTTCTGGAGCTTCCAACTGGGTGAGATACACATTAAAATTTCTTGCCCTGGAAAATGTGCAGACATAATGAAAAGTACATTAGAGAAAAATCACGGTTTTTCAAGTTTTTGGTATAAGTAGTAGTTTATTTTCTATACACACCCGTTGTTTGATACGACATTTCAAATTCTTAATATTCATAAATTGAATCGAGATTATGGGGTACACTTGGTTACATTAGATATACGGTACATCAAGACTTTAGTATATTGCACTTAGAAAGCCCTCGCCTGTTTTGTTTATGGTTTGACCACTCTTCCATCCTTCCTTTAATGTAAACATATAGTTGAAGCACACACAACTTCTCTGCAAACTAGAGATCTGTGGAACTAGTGAGTCATGATGACAGTTCATCTCATATTTCCCTTTATTGCTGTCTATAACACAAAAATGCATTTTTTAATAATGACACATAATCATACATGCTACAAAGATGAACATAATCTCAGTTTTCAAACAAATTACATCACAGATTATTTTGTTTGGTTGAAATCTTATTGTTACGGTAAACCCTCACTATTCATGTTAATGCAGACAAAATCTGGTCCAATGAGTGAAGTCCGAATTATAGAATGTTTTCTAAAATAGTTATCTGAAACCATAATAAGGGGTCTGATATTTTACCGTACAGTGAACGCCACTTAATGCAATCATGGATAATGTTATCAGTCAGGTAATGTTATCACTTTTATCAGATTAATACGGATACATTTCGTTTCTAACTGAGCTGTATTGTGTTCTATTGATAGTGTTCCCTGTTCACACGATGACCATTTTGATGGGGTGGTATTTGCTAACTTTCTCTTTTAAGCAATAAAACATGTTACACCCCACAGATAAGCTGCAGTTTTTCATTTATGAATATAACAGTGTTGACGTGCAGAGATGGCTAGATGTTTTGCCAGGCGGTGTTCGCCACAGATCAGTATAGACTTCCAAAAACACGCGTAACTCGTAACTGAGTATGTAGTAGGCCCTGTTGGTTAATGGACTCCTAAAGGAAAACAAAAATAATTAAAAACTTTGTAACTGATTGATAAATAGTTGCTTGCAGTCTATTACTGTATTATGAGTGGTTCAATGATTCAGTTTCATATTATCTTATGAATAAGTGCTTTTTAATTCTGTTTTGTAGTGTATTATCTTATTTACGTATGAATAACCTTCAATTAATTCTTTCGGCTACTGTTATCAATCGGTTAATATTATCAGATTAGCTGCATCCCGAAGTGGTCACAATAAGCGGCGTGCACGGTATATGGTGTACTTGTACAGGGCGCAAAGTGCATGAGAATGAAGTGGGTATATTCACCTTGATGTGAAGTCAAGATAATACAAATACAGTACCAATACTCTAAGGCCCGATAGAATATTTCTGTATTTAATATGAGTTGGAAAAACCATCATAATGTTGTGAATTCTGAATTAGTGAAGCCCAAAATAGTGAGGGTTTACTGTAATTCATTTTTAAGAAATGTTTTAATAATGATTTCTATTTTTCATACAATTCTGTCAGCCTTGAAGACAAAGGGCTCACTGAAGAGGTAGAATCTTACAAGAAGCTGGTACAGTTGATCATTTTGAAACCTAACTTGAAATGTGTTACATAAGTAGGTCATCCAGGTGAAAGCATAAAAAATATCAGTTGCAACTGCAAGACAAGAATATTGCACAAGATCTTGTGATGTAAATGCTTGTTATAGTTTTATCACCAGCCCTTGGTTAAATGTGCACAGTCTAGTTAAATATTCACTAACGATCTTGCTGATAATCCATTTCTAACATTTATATCAGGAATGTATACAGCAGAGGAGAAAAATAGACTAATAATCCTTGCATAAGGCTGAATATGTGCAATGCTTTACACAGCCTGACCCCCTTGTCAAACTGGCAGATGAGTTCTGTGTACTAATGCACTTTTAGATGACCTACGTGTGTTGAAAATTTTAAGTTGGGTTTTGGCTTGTTGAGTAAGTATTCACAGCTGTCATTATGAATTATGTAATTAATTAATCACTATTATTTGCAGTAAATAAAAATACAGACTGTGGCAAGCTGGAATTAGATACAGCAGGTCTTATAGTTTCACGTTGATGATAATTAGAGCCCAAATTTATAAGCAAAATGCAAATTTATTTCCAGACTCCTAAACATAAGCAGAAATGTTGTATTTCGTAAGACAAGCCATTTTAACTTAATTTCGTAGTGCTTATTTGCTTATTCTGCGAGAAAAAACAATTTTGCTTGCTAATTTTGTGTCTTTGACTTAAAATAGCATGTTTTACTCAAAACTTTCTTAATAAAGTGACGTATCACCAGTTTCCTTTCTTTCTGAAAACAATCTGGGTTATAAAACACTGTCAGGTTTCTATAAAGCTTTTCGGTGAATAATCAGATATTGAAGAGGAATTCATCATACTTCACAAATCTTCACTGACGGAAATAGGAGCTTCACACAAGAAAATCTATGGATGACTTTCCTTACATACTTTAACAGCCCAAATAAGATAACATTTCTACGAAACTAATAGTTTGTTTGTTTTTGCTTATTTCTTGCATTTTTCGTTTTTATTTGCTTGCTTATTTATTGATTTTTGTATAACAGCTTCCTGCATTCACAGGTTGCCACTGTGGACAATATAAACAAAAGAAAAATATTTTAAAAGAGAACTTAACATATAGAATACAGGGTATCTTAATACAATTTAAAAATAATTCAACGAGACATGAAATATTGTAAATTGTACAAATGAGATCTCAAAATGTTGATTGAACCGCATATTGTTTTATTTTGCTTATAAATCTGGGCTTTGATGATAATGCGTGTTTATAATTTTTTTCTTAACAATGCCACCAAATTAATAGTAGTACCAAAATCTTACAATTCTGAGTCAAATTTTGCTTGAAATTAAATTTACTTCCAGAGCTAAATCAGAATTAGTTATAAGTATACAAATGTGATTTTGTCTCTGGAGTAAAAGAATTTAGGCTATATATAATTTAGGGTTGCCATAATTCAGGAGTGAAAAACCAGGACATCATTCAGCAAATCGATAGTTGATATTATCATATCTTATCTGCAATTTTACTGAAAAATGATTGCTTCACTGCAATCATACTGATGAGATAATGCTTCTTCTTCTTTATAGGCACATGCCTGTTGATTTTCACACATTAAGTCGGTGATGATAATGCCTCTTTCCATCTCTTAAGAGGTCTGCCCACTCCCCTTTTCCCTCCAGGTTGAGAAGAATCAGTTAAGTTAAATAACATTAACTTGTCAAGATGCCTCCATATTGTTCTGTAGATTCCATGTAATCCAATAGAGTTGTTTAACCTTCTTGCTGACAGCCTTTTTATTGGCTCTGCCTGTCTAAGGGCCTGTATCACCACCTGCCAACAATTCCTCCCAATACGTGACTTCCAGATAGCTTAACTGGAAGATGTCTTGTAATACCACCGCGGAACTGCTATCGGGAATGATGCAGTAAAATTTTGTAAAATGATCCTTAGCTCGTTGAGTGAAGAGGTATGTTTGTTGTAGTTCGATAGACCTCCACTAGGTGCGACAGCTGGTATTTGTATTTGTACAATTAAATTACACAAGAACATATCGTTTTAAGTGCATTAATTGATTTGTGGAATTCTATTTTATTCATATGTGAGCGTAAAACAGCATTATTGTGTAAGTTAAATCTTCCAGCATCAATTCTGAATCTTAGGTGCTTTTAAGCTTCGGAGTGCTGCCATCTTGTTTCCACCAAACTTCCCTAACTGGCAATTGGCAGCGAGTTGTGAGATCACAGTATGCAATTCTTGGCCAACTTACAGATAAATTCTTCAAAACGTGTATTTTGTTTCATAAAGCTAAACTCGGATCTGATTGGCGCTGGCAGCGAAGATCAAACCCGTGACAATTGGCTTCTATTGCGAACGATTTCATTCATGACAAGAGTATTTAAGATGGCCCAAATTTTTAGAATTAGTTACATCAAAACATAATCGTGGACTTTTAATCTTTTCGGCCTGGTCATGTTCTTCAGATGATTTATGAAATCCATGATATATGGCAACCCTAATACAAATGGATAAATTTACTTGTAAGGATTGTATTATTTATTACACTATCACATTTCTATGTCACAAAACATGATAAAACCTTTTATGATATATATGATCACATCTAAGACATTTGCACGGTTCATTTTGTCAAATTAGTTAGTTATAAATAAATGGATCCACAACAGTTCTGTGCATGTGCGGTGATGGTTATTGCATCAATACCAAAGTGGAAATAACATTAAAGTCATCTTTGAGTCCAAGTAATGCCAATTACATAATTTATTTTTATAATGTGTTCCTAAATACTGTTGGTTTTACAAACAGGGAATTTTGGCGAGAGTATTCGAGTTGCCGCTATTCTTATAAATCATGTTCTGACCGAGTTAAAATGAATTTGTTTAAGAACAAGCGTAGCCTATACAGTGGAACGTCAGTTATCCAAACTAATTTAAACTGGATGTCTACACCAATGACAAAATAATGTTAAATGGTCATTTTGCTGAAGGTTCATAATCATACACTTGAAGACTGTAACCACTTGAAATTGTTTTGACAGGAGACTCTTCTTGAATGCAGTATCGTGTTAAAACCTTTAATAAGTATTTATGTATCAAGTACGCAAAATAAGGCTATAGCGGACGTGTTAGCAATCTGAGAAGCAGCTGCTTTACAGATGTGTACTAAAAATACTTATGTATTATACTGAACTCCAAGACATATCGAATGTAGAGCAGTACAAGTAACTTGTGGTTGTTTCTCTATAACGAAGTCAGTATTGTGTGATCATAATTAAAAAAACTTTAAAAATATAATGAAAAAAATGGAAAGGTCATTCTAATAATTGATGTTTGGATTATTGACGTTCTGCTGTCTTGAGTATCTAACCTTGACCAGTATGGATAACCTGAAGTCAGTTTCAAGGTATTTGGAAAGAAAATTAATTACTAAGGCAAGGCATTTATTGACTTAAAAACACTGAAAATATGCAAAGTAAAGAATGCATTTATACCATAAAAATAGGAAAAAATGACACTATAATTTTTCTAAAAATGACCAATAAATTATCCATCATTACTTATTAGTTTTTTAGAAGAAATTAGTTGATTTTAGAGAGCAGTTTAATGGATGACAGTGTCTTACATTTAAATTTAGAATTTAAAACACTTATTTTGTTAGTAAATGAATACTACTTTGCGAAAAAAGAAAATTATTTCTGAACTGGCATGTCCCTCAAATTGCCCCTAGCAAATTCCCCACTCAATTCTTATATACAAATGCATGACACAGTGTGAAAGTCCTTCTGATATACCTGTAAATGAGTAACATTGACTAAAACAAATTGCCCTTAATTGATCAATTGATTCATGATACACATCTGTATGTATTCGAGCTTCTTTCAACCTTCATGTAAAAAAGATTCAAAATCATCAAATGCCGTGCCCTATTAATTACATAATAGATTATCTTGAAGCAAAAACAATTCATCACTTTATTTTCGAAGGATTCATACTCTGATTATTTTTCGCACAAAAACAAACTATTTCTTATGCAAGTGATAACTGTTGCCTGCTCGTCCATGTCTGTCGTTCACGAAACATCATCCATAAAGTTTGATGAGTCTGATGGCAGACGATGAGTTTAACACCGGTTACTTTAAAAACAGCCCAATGCTTCACTGGTGAAGTTCTTATTGTCGAACATTTGATGATCACCGAATCTTCTATCACATAACTGTGTCGCTAACATGTTAAAAGGTTTTATCATATACCGTATTTACCCGAATATAAGCCGCCTTTGAATTTATGCCACGCCTTCCTTTTTAGCACTTAAGTAAAGGGAAATAATTAAATGAACCCTAAAGTGAATTAATCAAAATTGTCTCTTTTTCATAACATTGAAGTAACATTTTTTTAGCTGAAATAGGTCTAAAATAAGAAAAAGAAATAAGAACAAGAAAGAATTGTGAAATTCTAATTTTATTTCATCAAAAACTGATGGAAAAGAATATAGAAATCAGTACTTTACACTCCATATGACTTTCAATGTTGACTTTCGTGCAATTTTTCTATTTTTCATAACTGCACTTTCAATTACCTTCAGTTTAAAATTACCATTATTTGCATTTCTTTATATCTGAGCAGCTCATAATAGATGCATATTTCACAGTACTGCTAAAAAAATTATAAAGTATGCAAAACACATAATAAAATGCATATCGCTTGCTTATGCATTTTCTACGATGTTTCAATTAAAATTGATACTTTTTCGATCTTGTATCGATTAATATATCGATATTCTTGGAAATTCAAGATAATAAAAAAGTGACAGACTTAGAAGAGGGGAATCTGTCGCGGTAGATCAACTGGCTATATTGTGCATATTTTTACCACTATTGCCTCAAACCATTTGTCTACGATTTTAAGCTGCAGGCGTATTTTGCTGGGCTTAATATTTTCGGATAAGTACGGTGTATCCTGTGACATAGAAGTATGATAGTGTAAATAGATTATTACAGTGAATTCTCTTATTTTCAGGCCTTGGTGGAGCTGCTTCGCCTCAAGATTACAAAAGTAAGCATCACATCTACTAAAGTAATTTCTGGAATAGTAATATATATGTGGCTTGGTTCTAAAAGGGCCAATGTCATAAATCTTGCTTTTGAGATAACTGACTTTGAAGCCTTTCTAGAAGTTACATGTTTTGCTGAGAACTTTCGACATTTTCACTTTTATTATATGAAAGGTAAAGACTAGCTGAGCTCAATAATGCATAGATCTCATTTTTGCAAGAAAATTACATTGGCCCTTTTAGAACCAAGCCACAGATAGTGTGTGTATATATACATATAATAGTAGTATATAAAAAGGTACAGCTTCTGTTCTCAAGTTAGTAGGTTCAATCCAGGATCAGGTAGATTGTCCCTTGTTAATGATAATCAGTAGGATCAAGGCTTACATAATAATTAATAGTAGATGGACCTATGCAATTAATTCGCATGTTGGGTTTTGTTTCTAAAAAAAAACAATAACTAAATAAATATATTTTACTGAGTACTGATCAAGAAAATAATGTACTTTTTTCGTTAATAATATTTACAACTCTACTATCGTCAAAAGCTTTATATCGTTGCTGTTTATTTGCAATCATTTTGAATCCAGTAAAGAAACAATTTTTCAATACATAGATACTTTTTCCATTCTGTAAAAACATAGGATTTTTCATTAATGGTAGGTTATTTTTTAATGGTTTATACAGAGTGCAGAAAATTGCAGAGTAGAAAGCCAGTAGCAAACTATGGATTTGAAGGACAGGAACAAGGGGTTGCAGACGCACTGAAATGCGACCTTATGAACCATACTCATTTGCTAATCACAAAGAATTGGAATCGGGACCAGGACCCTATTATAAGCCTCCAAAGAAGGTCTGCACAGACCCTAAAGTTGCATCCACTATTTTGAATGTTTTTTGGGGAGTAAAGCATTAAAATTGCAACTTTTTGGAATATTTCTATTGATATCAGGCTTAAAGCTATAAGCATGCCAAATTACAATTTCTTGGGTGCTGGTTTTAAGGGGAAGAAAACATAGCTAGTCCGCCAGTCTTTCTGGAGTGTTGTCAACCAAAGAGATCACATTTCAGCAGAATTGCGCGTATGGTAAGCACACATCAACAGCGTAAGTGTGAGGTATGTGGACAAACAATAAATCGGATGCCGAACTGGATAATTCCTTATGATGAATCATCCTCGCTATGTTATGTAGTGACATTTAATATACGATTTTAATGCAGTCCAATGATCTGACGTGGTGACGGTATTGCATAACAGTTAATTACACGTCATAAGGGTTTGGTTATCAAATAAGTCATTTTCCTCCGGAATAGAATATAATATAATATAGGCTCAATATCTTTACAGTGGGTGACTAGTTTTAAGCATAAAGAAGAGTCTTAGCAGAACATGCTTCACCATTTCGTGTTGTAAAACATAAGAGAGATAAGGCATCTAAAAGTGGAGAAAACTATAGGCCTAATTTTAAACGTGTTTAATACATTTTTTGAAAAGTTCGCTCAACTTTCAGTCCATGAAATTGACATCAGAGTTCACGGGAGTGTCAGAAATTAGCACATACGGAATTTTTAAAGAGGTGAGGAAAGTGTTGATGTACAGTGACGTGTTTGTGAAACCAGCAATTTGCAAAATTGTATTTTCCATGCGTCAGAAAAAATAATGTAAATAAATAAATAAGGATTCTGAGACAGAATGAAAGCTTAGTATTGAAGCCACTAGATGTCAGGGTGTATAGAGTACTTGAGTTTCAATGTTGGTAGTTCTGCCTACGGAATTGAACGAAACCTACCTAATGAGGACTAAGGAGTCGAGCGCCCAAGAAATCACGTGCGGGTAGTACAATAGAAATTTGCAAATTTATTCAGCACCACCAGTTTTGCACAATGAAAGGTTTAATGTGGCGTACTTCAAATTATAATAAAGGCGAAAGTTAAATATCATTATATTGTTTAGTACGAACATAAATAGAGTCGTAAATAATCTTCTAGTAGAGACATAGATTGTAGAAAAAAGCTTGGTTAGTAATAATAATAATAATTAATGATGGCATACTCGGCAACACTGTTATGAACACACATTTATCGGTTGAAGCATAAATTAAATAGGCTTATAATTATAAACAAAATATTAACTAGTTCATTTTGATAACAAAGCTCTAATTCTTTCCATTCTACAGAACTGGGGTTGAACCTATAAACTTGAGAACAAGAAGCCACTCTTAACTGTGCTACAGTGAACTCTTGATTATTTGTGTGCGAATTATTTATGCATCTTTCTTCCTTCTCTTGTGAACTTAGCTCCCAGCTTATGACACGGAGAAAATCATATATTAGGTTGTCCAATTGCTGCCAATAGCTTTACATGCAAAATAGTTAATAATAATCGCTAGGGACTGGTTTCTTAGGTTTTTATCCTTTTTCTCCCCCTTATACCAAAACAAAGAATAGCTCTCACAATTTTTCGATTCATGTCCATCGGATTCCTTCACATTAATTCTGTGATTCCTAAAAACACCTAAATGGGACATAAAAATAACAAAATTTGTCCTAATAATTTGTAGGTCTTTTTAATTTATTAGCCGTTTTTACTTAGTAAATCAATATTTTTTTGGACTTTTATTACGGATGGCAAAACGATATTCTGTCGAGCCCAACAGGAACCCACAAGTAGGTCTGTTATTTACCTTTCTGCAAAAAGGGGAAGTTTTAAGAACCTGTAAATGAATGCCATAACTCGAATATGCTTCATCGGATTTTCATGAAACTTGGTATATGCATTTATAATAATGTCCATAGGAAGAATCCTATTGATATTGGACCAAATCGGTTGACCAATTCTGGAGTAACAACTAATTAAAGGTCGCATGCTTTTTAAATGGGAAATCACCACTATACTACAAAACCACGTTGCTAATCACTGAGGGCCTTGACTCCAATGCAGTCTGTATTATATCATGGCTTGCTTTAGATGTGAGGCATTTGTTTTAATTTCGTTGTGTTAATATTCTAGTTATCCCACTTATTCTTTCACATATGCTTATCAAATTTTCTCAAGAAACCGTGGCCTAAAACTCAATAGTTTCTTAAACATGGCCTATTGACTCCATCTGGCACTTTATTAGATCAGTTTACCTGATTTTATTTTGTCCCTTGTTGATCTAATTTGCAGTTAGCATGCGTAACAACTGTAGCAGTCAGTTTCACATTATCCTCAGCTAACTATAAAACATTTTTATCCGACCCAATTAGGAGCATGGGTTTGAATCCCAAAAAGACTAGTGTCTATAGGTACAATATTAACTTTTGGGCTTTTTTTCCCTTAACTTCTCCATAATTTTATGGTTTATTTTTATTATACAGGTGAAATGCTAGCAGAAGTCTCATTTGTGGCAGGATAAAAAAAAACCGCAGCTCCCTGCTTTTTTTAATTTTTAGGGCTTTCTTCCTTCAGTTCTAATACTCCATTAAACCCCTTATTTTCAATTAACGAAAAACCTAAAATTCCAGTCCCTAATAATTACTCTGCATCATACAAAATAAAGTGATAACGAGAGCATTTAATGGCCCGAACGCTGGGAAATATCCCGTTACAGTAGATGAACTTGTGCATGATTTTGAAAAACTATGAAACTCAGTTATCAACAAGTCTGCTTAATCCACACATCAAAATAGTATACAAATTACGGAAACAAATATAGTACTTGCATTTTCAGAACGTTCATAGGAACAAAGACAATATAAATAATCGAGAGTTCACTGTAATTATGAAGGATGCCATAATTATTTTAGTGTATTTTCCCCTTGATCGTGCATATTTTGGGTTGTAGATTTGGAAAGAGTAGAATAAATATTGTAACATTCCAAGCTATGATTGATCCTGTAAAATTCAAAACCAATAAATATGGAAAAGAAAAAAGTATGATTTTTATAATATTTTGAAAATTGTGCAAAAATTAATAATTCTAGATAAAGTCTAAAAAATTTTAGCAAAAAAACTGTAAACATTTGAAATGCTGAAGCAGAAGCCTGAAAATAATTAAAATAATTACCGAATATAGTATCAACCAGTAGCTAAGTCACTAAATTTTTCGGTAGGAAATTCAAATTAATGAATAGGGTAATAATCACTAAATCAGTCACCAAATTTTTCCAATTTTTTAAGTGAAACTTATTTAGCCGCGGTAGGGGTAAATCGAGAGCTTGTGTAACGCTCAAAATCGTCACGAAATTAGTGAGTTGTCACGGAACGGACTGCACAGAAAACAATCAAAACAATGATTGGGCTTATCCAAAATTTAAAAAATCCAAAAAGTCGAAATAAAAAATAAAAAGCCCAAAATTTAAGCAATCTAAAATCCAAAATTTAAGAAAAAAAAAATCAAAATTTTCAAAATCCAAAATTGAAAACAAAAAGTGTGCATGGAATGAACGCCATGCAACTGAAGCAAAACTTGTTTTGATTATTGGATTATTGGACTTTTAATTTTTTAAATTTGGATCTTTGAATTTATTTATTTTGAGTTATCGGTTTTGTTTTGTTTGGTTTTTTTTTTTTTTTTTTTTTTTAAGCGCGGTAATGAAACTCCGGGTGCCATAAAATAGATAATACTGCTTTACCTTGCTTAGGAATTGTCTATTGCCTTTGAGCAAGCAAGTATTATTGTTATTACTATTCCCATTTGCAGGTCCTCATGCTAGGTCTGAAAAATTTCCTTTCCATCACCTTCTATCGTTAGTTTCCCCTTAAATCGTATAGCAGTTGATTACTCCTAATCATTGAGTTTTTTTCTGTGCAGTCCGTTCCGTCACACGTCACTAATTTTGAACGTTACACAAGCTCTAGCTCTCAATTTACCCTTACCATGGGTAAAGAAGTTTCACTTTCAAAAGTATTTTGGCGGGAAATTCGAATGCACGAATAGGGTCGTGGGATATCAATCATGCAATATTTCCAAATTTTATTTCTAAGTATTTTGGCGGGAAATTCGAATCCATGAATAGGGTCGTGGGATAGCAATCATGCAATATTTCCAATTTTTATTTCTAAGTATTTTGGCGGGAAATTCGAATGCATGAATAGGGTTGTGGGATAGCAATCATGCAATATTTCCAATTTTTATTTCTAAGTTTTTTGGCGGGAAATTCAAATTTTACAGCTGTGAGAGGGAAGTAATTGGCTTTCTTTTCATTTCAGGTGCTGTGGTTGGTAGAAGAGGAGACAGCAGTCAGTGAAATCTTGTAGGTTGGGATGTATAACAAGTGAGTGTAAATAAAAAATACATTCTTTGTACCGGACACTCTTCTTATTATAAAAAGCAAAAGGCTAAACCTGGTCACTGTTTATAAGGTGTTGGACTTAGGGTGATTTTTCACACATTTTCCGCCCCGATTTTCAGAAATTTTCTCGCAAAGTTAAGGAAAATCTCCAGAAATTCTTGAAAATTTTCCAAAATTTCGAGGAATTCTCAAAACTTTCCGAAAATTCCAAGAATTCTTCAAAAAATTGGAAGAATTTAAAAAATTATTGGAAATTTCCAATAATTCTTCCAAAGGTTGAAAGAATTATTGGAAGTTTCCAAAAAATGTTGGGAATTTGTAAAGGAATATTGCAGTACAAAATTCAAGTCATATTCTAAGATAATACAACATTTTTTTTTCCACACAATTTTTATTTTTCTACAATTTTAACATTACAACAAATAATATTCAAGTTTCACTCACTCAAACAAACAGTGGTTAAACACTCAACTTCACATTCCACATAGTTTATCCAAACTAGTTTCAGCACTATCACACAGATATACTTCCACTGCACCTCAAGTACATCTATAGCAATGGCACCAAAACTAGTTCAGGTAAACATACATTACAAAGTGATGACTCACCAACGCACTGCACACCAAACCACACATCTGATACAGCAATTCCATTTCCCCACGTCTCATGCCATCACACATCCTTCTTGTTTCCAGCATTTTCCATAGTGTGCCTGAAAGAAAAGAAAATATATTTCAACATTTTCTACAAATTTGGGGGGGGGGGGGCACTTGTGAATGTTTTATTTTAATTTTTTTTTTATTTCAGTATTTTATTTCTTATCTCTTTAAAAAATCTGAAATGTAATTTGTACATTTCTGAATTGATGATACAAGATACCATAGGGTTTCTATATCTTAGTACACGTTTCACGGGTCCATCAACTACAGTGCTCGGAGGTTTTTCCTGTTCCCCTGGTGTCTGTTTTATGTACTTGGCTATCAGATTATTTCATTCGGAACTTCAAAGTTCATTAGTCTATTTTCAAACTTTCTCATGTAGATCTTCTCCCAAATCCATAATTCCCTAAGTGTCCTCACTGATTTTAGAAGCTGTGCATCCCGACTATGAAGATAACCTGATACATAAAACCAACACCAGGGGAACAGGAAGAACTTCCAAGCACTGTAGTTGACATGTAGGCAAAGGACCTGCGAAACACATACTAAATAATTGGTAAGTTAAGTATACTGTATAGTGTGTTAGTCAATCTCTGATTAGTTATATGATTTCACTTCACTGTGTGAGTTCCACCAGAAATAATTTGCATTTGTTATATGTTATAATTTAGGGAGTGTTTTTACAGTTAAAAATTATATTTTCATATATATTTAGAATTCAGTGCATTTCAATATGTCCCATTTGTGGCATGGTATACATACAAGCAGTAATCTACCTCTTGCCATGTCCTCGCCATGATGGTTGCCACAGAAGTGATGATCCTTTGCAGTAGATGGTTTATGTACTGAAATCTTTTTGAGATGTCCCCAGAAGAAGTGGCTTCTTGGAGGCCAAGGAATAGGCCCTGCCCTTTCAATGCATCCATTGCCAAATCATCAATTACCACTTGAATGCTTGCCATGTCACAAGTGGGTCATATATGAAATGCAATGACAGTATTGCCTTTTATAAATGGTTTGAAACATAGCATTTAAGTTAATTATTTTAGTTCTTTCATGGATTCTCTGGTAGAGACATGAACAGTTATTCTTACTAATCCATGCAAGTAAAATATAAATTATTGGTAATGACAAAATTCTACAAAGCTGCTTTCATTAGTATAATTATTTTTATACAATATTTACCCAAACGTAAGCCATACTGTTTTGCCTAGATCAAGACCAGCGATATACACCTGCAGCTTCAAATCGCATACACGTGTTAGGGCATCCATCACCTATCAATTATCTCAAATATCCAGGAATATACAGTGAGTCTCAGACAGATTGGTGCCGCTTGTCGCACACCGTGTTTATCTTGTGATGACTAAACACTACCCCCGTCGCGACCAGCTGTGTCCCCACAGATAAGTAAACAATTCCTGCATAGCCTGCAGTTGAGCATTGTTCTCGTGTTGTACAGACGTGAAAGTGTTATTCGGTAGTTGTCACAACTAAAAGAAAACATTAGGATAGAAATAAACTCAATAATAACAGAACAATTAGTGCGTATTAATCGGAATTTCCTATCACGATGCCAAAAATGTGTGGATGTAAGAGGAGGACACTTCCAGCATCTCCTGTAATAAGGTAGGTGCCTATTTTCGTTATTTTCAAACTTATTTCATTTATTTTCATGGTCACACACGGACAAGTCAGTCAACTGCCAGGGAGTTCCTTTGCCGCATACTGGGGATAGGAGCATCATCTGAGGGGAACCCAACGCACGGCACGGCGGAACCAATCTGACTGAGACTCACTGTATTACCAATTCAAGGTTGAAAAAACATCAATTTTAATTGAATCATCATAGAAAATGCATAAAACTACATAAGCAAGCAATATTCATTTTATGTTAAGTTAACATCAGGAAAACATGTTTCACAATGCCTACAAAACCAAAAAATGTGATTTTGGAATGACATCTATCTGTCTGTCTGTGTACACCTGTAGCAGCTAAATGAATTTACTTCATTTTTAAAATTAAAGACTTATTGCCATTTTGTCATTTAAACTAAATATCAGTCAAGAGACAATAGAGTCAAATGCACACGAACGAATTATTACAAGAGCCCACTGGTCAACCTAAACATGTGATACGACTATTATAATGGAGGTTGTACATTAATTTTTGAATGGTACATACCGGTTTCTTTCGTAAATCTAAAAACCTCAATAATTCAAATCTTGACAAGTATATGTGAGAAGTTCATAGAACGTATTTTGCACCATTTATTTGTTTGTAAACTGCTTTTAAAGTTATTTTGTTGTATTTAGTTTTACAGTATTTATCCAAATATAAGCCACATTTTTTTTGCCTAGATTAAGCCCATCAAAATATGCCTGAGGCTTAAAATCACATACAAGTGGTTTTAGGCAATAGTGGTAAAAATCTGCACAGTACAGCCGGTTCCCCTCTTCCAAGTTCATCACATATCAATTGTCTCGATTCTTCAAGAATACATTAATCAATTCAAGACAGAAAAGGATCAATTTTAATTAAAGCATCGTAGAAAATACATAATAGAAAATGCATAAAACTGCATAAGCAAGCAATATTCACTTTATGCATTTGCAAGTTTTATCATTTTTGATAGCGGTATTGAGGAATATGCATCTATTATGAGCTGCTCAGAGGTAAAGAAATGCAAATAATGGTAATTTTAAACTTATGGTAATTGAAAGTGCAGATACGAAAATTTTTTAAAAACTTGATATTCAACATTAAAAGTCATATGAAGTGTAAAGTACAGATTTATTTTTTCTTTTCCACCAGTTTTATTTAATGGTTGATGAAATAAAATTAGAATTTCACAAATTAAGCCAGCTGATGAATCTCTTTCTTATTTCAACTAAGAAATGTGTTACTGTAATGTTATGAAAATATAACGCATTATTTCATTTTGTGGTTAGTTTAATTGTTTTCCTTTAATGTAATGCTAAAAAATTCCCTTTAGGCAGACCTACAGGTTGAGATAGATTTTGAAGTGCTAAATCTCACCTTATATGAGAGCTATCGACAAACCAGTTATTGATTTGTACAGTACTCATCAAGAGGTTTTCAGCGATACCCCATACGACGTAGTTTCAAAAATTTTGAATTTCCATCCATTCACCAACCACCCCCACTCGTATCCCCAAAACCCCGAATCGTTTGTGTCACTCTGAACTCCATAGGGAGTACTTTAATTCATTTGAACAAAGTTTTCCTCTATACTCCATAGGGGCAGAGAAATAAATTTTTCAAAATTTCAACCCCTCCCCCGATCCTCCCCTTGAGACAATTTTGCTCATTGACGAACTTGTTCGAACTATTGGGCCTAGAAATAACATAATAAAATTTGGTTCAAATATCTTCAAAATTACGGCCACTAGCGTGTAAAGATATATATATATCTCACTTTTTTTACGGGCGGTGGTTTTGTATTTAGGAAGGCATGAAACGTAAAGATATGAAAGAATTTTTCGAAAGTCATGACATGGTATCAATTACAATAGGTAGATTTTTCTTCAAAATCTACCTAAAAGGCAGATGTGGCTTAAATTCAGGGGCGGCTTATATTCGGGTAAATACAGTATTTCTCACCTTAATATAGTTATTAACGTAATTAACATCTTTATGAATGTCATATAAAATAATTTATTTCATGAAATATCCATTGAAATAATTTTTATTTCACCAAAAAATAATGTTCCCATTTATGGTAACATCCCTAACCCTTTCAGCACTGAATTTTTGTAACTTCATTTCATTGTGCCTATTAAAATTCTTAGATAAGTTAATGTTTCACAGAAAAAACATCACTACTCTGAGGATTGCAACAAAGTCCTCACTGACAAATGTTTCTTATATCACATGTCTAACGCAATTTTAAAAAGTTAAACCAAACTGTGTTAACTAATACGAATAGGAAGTTTTTGCGATCGCCAATTAACCTAGTTTAAAAAGGGTAGCAAGCATGGTAAGCCTACATAATAACAGCATATCAAACAGTCCAAAAAAACTATTTTCAAGGCAAGGGAAAAATTGAACATGAAGAAAAACACAAAGTGAATTTTAACACGTTTTACATTAATAATATCAATTTGTATTAATTTGAAATTGATTATTGCAGCAGTTTAACATCTAAGGCCGGGTCTTCACTACTTAACATTTAGTACTAACATGTTGCAGTTAACATATGTTAAATGTTGTTGACTTGTTGACGTATACAAGTCAAGTGGTTTGCCGATTAACAATTGTCTCCACTACAGTGGTATAGGTTATCATGGGTGGGCACAGTTACGAACGGAAATTAAATGAATAATGAATAACATTCAAAAAGAAAACGCCTCTGAAGAGGGCAGTCAACATTACAAAATGAGAGTAATTTTGTATACTTGTTATTATCTTCTTGTTAACTGTCTATGACTTTTTCAAATACTAATTTTGTACAGATGTATCTATCACATTTCTCAACAATGGAGTATGCCATAAAAAATCATTTTAAAAGTAGATGCAATACTATTGAGAACACTGATATACCAAATACTCATATAATACAAAATAGATGCCGGCAATATTAAGGAAGCTGTTGACTGCTTTTTGTTTATATGGAAATTCCCGAACCAAAGTCAATTAAGCTGCCAATCGCTTTTTGTTTGCCGGAAATTCTCGAAACAAAGCAGATATCGATCGACTAGTCAACTGACTTGATATGTTGTCAATTTATTTTCCGGAGAAAACAAACATCTAAAATGTTAAGTGCAACACGCTGGGTTTGCATGCCAAGTCAATTGGCATGCGAAATTGCAATATACATGTCAATATCAACATGTTAATATTGACATATTGGTGTTAAATGGTTATCAATGGAGATGCAGCTTAACAATTAACATTGTCAATTAGCTTGGTATGGTGGAACGTCGAGATTATGTGATGTCAGTGTTTGAGAATGTTGTGGAAGTATGTTCGTATAAGATACTTCAATTATGTCTTATTACTAGGAGCGTGATTTTCTGGTGAAATAAACTGCTGATTTTGAGTTATTTCCTTGTTTCAGTGACTAACATAAATTTAGGTAACTATTTCAGGGTAATACAGACCTTCAGAAATGAAATTTGGCTTATCTTCACTATATCTACTTTATTAGGTTCCTTTAAAAAAGTGATCTTAAACCTGCGGCTTGATTTTAGACAGCCCACAATCAAACTTTAATATTTGCTTAAGTTTTTACAGCCTACAAAAAACGCTCATTAAGATTACAAATTGGTAGACAATATATAAAAACACGCATGTAATATTAAGTCATCCCTGTAGATATTGTAATATAATTATGATATACTAGCAGGTGCCCAGGGCTTCACCCACAATAATTAATTAAATTAAGAGCAAAAGAATTGAAACATATTTAAAACTAATAATAATTATAACGAAACAGCTATCCAGCTTTGGAGTGCATTCCATGATTAGATGGGAAAAACTATTTCCGATTCGAGTTTCCTGGCCCAGAAAACCCCTTCATAGTGAGTTCTGTCCAAATGGATCAATGTTTGCCGATTTAGGCCTATATTCATTATCGCTCTTCCATCTATGTTGAAAATTTCAGATATTTGCATGCCATGACATTATAAACAAAGAAATCGACCACGGTGTGAGCTCAAGCTCAGAGATTTTTTTTTTTTTTTTTTAGTAAAATTTTGCCGGCCATAGGCCAATCTTGTTTAGAGTTTTGTTTTCCATTTTTCCTTGTATACACAAACAATCATACGAGAGTCGGGACTTGAACCCACAGCCTCTATCACGAATCTAAGGCAGCACCGCGGCTAAGGAGACCGGCAGAATCAAAGCGATCGATAATTCCATGCGATATATTGAAAAAATCACAATGCATTTATTTCAAAGTTCTGACATCGCAAAGCCACCTACAACTGATTTGACAAATGAAATTTATTACCAAAAACTTATGCTTTGATAGCGCTAAAAATTTAAGTTTTCTGCTAGATTTTACTCATAACTCGCGAACGAATGCGAAAATTATAAATCCGGCTTCGAGGTGCATTCGGCCACCCTTCAGTCCATCTATGTTTAAAGTTTCAGATCTCTGCATGCAGTAGATTTTGCTGGGCATCACACACAGACAGACAGAAAGACAAACACTTCTTCTTAATATTACAGTTTTGTGTTAAGTAGCCTATCATGTTATTAAGAATCAATAAATCAATACAACCCACTAATCTTTCACTGAAAAGAAAATGCCTTTTAGCTAAAAAATAGATTTAAGACCACTGCTTTAAAACCATGTAAGAATTTTCAGATCTTATGGAGAATATTGTAAGCTTATGTAGTCTAACAGCGTTTACATGCTAGGGTTCCTAATTGAATCTTCAGGTAAATCTTACATGAAATAATTAGTGATACATCTACAACAGGTTTGTCAAACACGCGGACCTCTGAGTTATGAAATGCAGTCCCTGAAGTTTTAGGTAATTGTTTAAATATGTATGCTCAAAAATTTATTGTAAAATAATTTTGCTAAAATATGATTTTCTGTCAGCACAGAAGACAAGTGTCTCATAAAATACTAGTAGGCCTATAAGCACAGTGCCTTTGCACTCGAAACAATAGAAAGGGCCCTATTTTGAAATTCGTAAAGAAAGCAATGAATTTGATCAGTTTGTATTTTCATTGTATGATAATATTAAGGCTTTTAAATAAAGTTAAGGATTTTCAAGATTCCCACATTGCTTCCGACACCAGTCAAGCTTCCAACATAAGATAGTTAATGAATATATTATAAGTGTAAGCCTGAAAGTGGTAACCAATTTTCTGAAAAACTGTGAAGTACTGATTTTATACACATAGGATCAAATGGCAAGAATGATTGCAGTGTTTTATTCTATGGTTTCTAAAAAGTTGGGTGGTTGCTTTTTACAAAATATAAAAACATGCTTAAATTTTACGAGAACAAAATGTGATATCTCGGCATGTGGCCCTTGGACTTAAATTCAATTTCAGTTGGGCCTTAAAGGGATGTCACATGAATGGAGATACAAATATTAGAACTTAAATCAAATGTGTTCAACCTACCTAAACACAGGGAATATCACTTCCACTTCTTGAGATCACAAAGCGTATCAGACTCCAGGGTGAAAAGTAGTTACATCAACGAACTAGACATCTGGTATGGCAGTGCTGCTAATATAACACCACCGATATCCACAGAGCGGTATAGAAACTGAAACCAAAAGGGGGAAAAACTTTAGTGAAAGAGTCGCATAACTAATCCAGCATACTCTACATTCAATTCTTTCAGAGTCACTGTTTATGATGCAAGAAATGTTTTAAGTTTGTGTATAAAATAGGTGGCTTATAACTGTGATGTCATGCGGGGAGAGAATAATGCTCATTGGTTGATTTCATTTTTGGATAGAAAATTAGAAAAGTTTCCATTCCGTGGATGAAACTGTGTGCAACGACATTCCTCCATGCTCCATGTGACGGTTGTAGACATTTGGACCAAAAATCAGAATGTGGGACATCAGCTTTAGAAAACATCAAAATTCACAATAAGAAATACATAAGATCCTTAGATTTTATTGAGCCTATTCAGACTCAGCTATTAATAATCTGAAAATATTGCACAATATAATTTACACGTGTATAATCCAAATTTAGTGGGATATAAATAACCAGAAGGGTTTCCTCAAATAAAAGTATGTTACCAGCAACACCCTAGGCATAGGCCTACAAGTGAAAAATATTCTTGGCATGAAATTAATAGGCGACACAAACATAGCTAGAATAGTACTTATGCAAAATCAATAAAATCAGGTAAACTGATGTAACAAAGTGCCAGTATGTTTTTTTTTAATCAGTTATGACTGCAATTATGATATGCAGAATATGTTTTTTTTAAATTGATTTCCAAGTTAAGTTCCAGATTTTTTCATTAAGCAGGGCTTACGGAAAAACAAAGGTCTAGTTTTTTTAATGAGATTAAAATCTTCCAGCATCACCTGAACTGTACAGATTTGTGATATCATGACAATCGCACACTCACATACAAATACCAAAAAAAATTCAAATTGGCCGGTTTCGGGTTTTGAACCATGGACTCCAGAATGTGAGGCCAAAGCGTTACCATCTCGGCCACCGGGGTCATTTTAACGGTCTAGTTGGATAAGAGCATGTAAATCAATAGTGTTTTTTTGTCATAGGTACCTGTATTTTAATTTCCAAGGCCTTATAAGATCACAGTAAAACAATAGGCAGTGTTGTCAAGATAACTGATTTTCATTTTTTTTTTTATATAAATTCTTTTGAATATGTATATTACCATAAAATAAGCACTAAATTGAGCATTACTCTGAAACAGGTCAACCGATTTTATCCATTATAAATAGACATCTTCCCATGGACATTATAAATGCGTATACGAAGTTTCATAAATATAAGATATAGCATATTTGAGTTATTGCGCCTTTAAAGTAGACACTAAATTGGGGTTTACTCCGGTACCGGTCAACAGATTAGGTTCAAATTCAATAGGGCACTTCTCATGAACGTCATAAATAAGTATACCAAGTTTCATGGAAATCCGATACAGCGTATTTGAGTTATGGCGCCTTTCTATTAGAAAGGCACCATAATCTATTAAAATAGGCACTAAATTGGGCATTACTCCGGTACCGGTGAACCGATTTGGTTCAATATAAATAGGGTTCTTCCCATGGACATTACAAATGTGTTTTCCAAGTTTCATGAAAATCCAAAAAAGCGTATTTGAGTTATGGCGTGTACAGACACACGGACAGACATTTTTCGTCCCCACACACAATCTCATAAAGTACCATACTGGCACGTAATAAACCACAAATAATTTAAATTGTTAGTTTGAAACATCTTTACTTAAAAATTATGCAAATAAGACGCAGAGTTGTACGGCCTCTGGCAATGTTAGACTACTTGACTTTATCTTTATACACATTACCAGTAACTGTTATTAGCAGAAAAGGCCATAAAAATTATGAACTACACAAGAATTTTCTGACCTCTAAATTCACACAAGTAGGTTCTCTCAGGAGAGCTCCAGCTTGTACTTGCATTGAAACTTGCTTAGGGAGAAAATTCCAAACGAAATACAGTGAAATCTCGATACAACGATTTTGCAGGGACCAGAAAAATATATTGTTGTAGAGAGATATATTGTTATATCGAGAATTTACAAAAAATGTTCAAATTTTGGTAGTATATACGAAGCAATTTCAATAGCTGAAATTCTTTAAGTATTTAGAGAAATAAAGAATTTTATCACAAGAACTGCTATACTGTACTGTATTCACTCCGCCGCTCTTAAATTATTAAACTATGAGCAAACACATTTTACATTGCATTATAGCACAGGACCATGAACAGGATGACTCATTTTTGCCCCTGTTTGTAAAAGTCAGAAATGACAGTTTGTTTAGCTTTTTTTATGAACAGGGATACACACAATAATGCCCTTATTTGATTCGAGGTTCACTAAATGACATTCTCGCAAGCACAGAACACATACATAGAGGCAATGGCTTCGAGTGCAGTACAAGTTGGTAGATGCACACTTTGTTCTACCTCCTCTTCTTCATCTTCCGCCTGCTTGTTTTGGATTTCGTCAATGTTTTCTTCAGTTAGCTCCGGGGAGTTCATGATTTGCACTTTCACGACCTATTTTTATCCTTGTACCGAGGAAAAGGTATTTTACGGGGATTCTAAATGTAATCGTAATGGAGAGGCTTATCGTTATTAAGAGTATCGTAAAACCTAGGGGAATTTTACATTATTTTAATGGAAAGAATGCCGGGACCAAAATATTTTAGCGTTATAAAGAGTATTATCGTTATATCGGTAATCGTTGTACGGGGATTTCACTGTATAACAAAAATAAAAAGTATTTTAACAAATACACTGAATGCCGCTAAATGTAATAGTGGATAATGTTATCAGTTGGGTAATGTAATCACTTTTATTAAGTCCCATATGGACTAAGACTGATACATTGAAAAAATGCTGTTTATTGTAATCAAAGATTCAGTTTATACTATCACATTTTTGTTTTTGTGGCTTTATTCCCAAGTACGTCATTCAAAATTTCATTTTTTAGGGTTTCGTTTCTAATTCAACTGTATTGTCCCCCATTCCCAGCTCACAGGATGACCAGTTCGAGAGGTGGCATTTACTTTCTCTTTTAAGCAATAAAACATGTTTTACCCAACAGTTAAGCTGCAGTTTTATTTATTTATAAAGATAACAGTGTTGGCTAGTGTAAAATGAAAAGACTTGAAAAGATGGGTGTTAGATGTTTTTCTATGTGGATTTCACCCCAGATCGTGACTCGTAACTGAATATGGAGTATTGCTTAAGAGAATCTTGAAGGAAATTAAAAACTTTGTTACTGGCTGAAAAAACAGTTGCTTGCAGGCTGTTACTGTATTAGCCTACGAGTTATTCAATGATTCACAGTTACCATATTATTTCATGAATAAATATCTTAAATTCTGTTTTGTAGTGTATTATGAATAAATAACTTTCATTTAATTCCTTTGGCAATTGTTATCAATTGGTTAATACTATCAGATTAGCTGCATCCCAAAGTGATCACAATAAGCAGCGTGCACTGTATAACAAAAATAAAATATGAGTTTTAACAAATATTAAAGTATATGAAATGAAATTACATTAACAATTTTCCAATAACTTAAATTAAGGTATTTTATCTTAGTATTCTATTTTATTCAATGTACAGGTAGGGAAGAAAAAAAGCAGACCGACTCTTGTAGCTGATTTCAGAGCCTTGTGATAGGTAAATAAATGTAAGAGATGTAATGGAAACGTTTGTTTCACAATCAATGCAAATTACGTGAAATTATTTGTCAATTCAAAAAATTTATCAACACTAAAACAAATTTCAATACATCGATGGGTGAAAGGCAAAACATCTTAACCGCCACTTTCTAAAATTGACTTTTTAACATGAATAGAAAGAGGCAACTGTGTTTTACGTCCTGGCAAAAGATCTTGCACGAACGCCGTCTGTGGCGGGAGAAAAATGCTGGTGTATTTTATCTTAAGAACCAAGTAATTATTTTAATGCCCGGCAAAACAGCTTAAAGAACGAGTTGTTCCCGCATTTTTATCGCAAGTGCCAGCCCAAAGTGGCGCATAAGATAAAATGTTTGGCTCTTAAGATAATTCTTTCGGGACTAATTCTGAACGTTGGCGCTTAAGATAATTTATTATTTTTATAATTAATGCTAATAGGGTGCTTAAAATCTCCTTGGTTCAGTCAAAATCAATCATATTAAGATTCAGTAATAATACTATGTAGTAAATTAGAGTTATTTCTAATTATAACATTAACAATGTGACGTAACAATGGTTTGATTCGCTTTGCGGACCTCGCGCGCCTTCTGGATTCCATTCAGCATGATTTATTTTAGTCGTGTGCGAGATTGTATTGCTTATTTGATTGAACATTACATTCGATGGGTGAAAGGCAGACCATCTTAAGCGCCATTTACATTTTTTTTCAGGAGGAGCAAAACACGTTTTGCTTAATATTTATTAAGCAAAACTGAATAAAATTTTGTCAGTATGCAGCTGGGAGGAGCAGAGTTACATATACATCAGCATTGTTTCTTGAAACTGATTATTACTTGCCGAAATGGTTCTTAAGTTGTTTTGCCGGTAACTAGATTGTTGGTATAAGTTATCTTACAGTTACTTGAGATGTTCTGGCGGGCATAGTTTTCTTCACTACGTAGGAAAATTATACCCTTAAGGGTATAATGTTTCACTACGTAGGAAAATTATACCCTTAAGTGTACTCCAGCAGAACATCTTAAGTACTAGCCTGAAGAAAACTATGCCCGCCAGAACATCTCAAGTAACTGTAAGATAACTTATACCAACAATGTAGTTACCGGCAAAACAACTTAAGAACCTTTTCGGCAAGTAATAATCAGTTTCAAGAAACAACGCTGATGTATATGTAACTCTGTTCCTCCTAGCTGCATACTGACAAAATTTTATTCAGTTTGGCTTAATAAATATTAACCAAAACGTTTTTTGCTCCTCCTGAAAAAAAATGTAAATGGCGCTTAAGATGTTCTGCCTGTCACCCATCGACATTCCCTGTTATCCTGTGAATGCCACTAGGCATGCGCAGAACATCGAATTTAGAAGTGTAATTTGCCTATTAAAGAAATGTGTAACCACTACATAAACACTTGAAATTAACAGTATTTTCGGTATTTTCACCTTTACACTTGAAAGTAGAATCATGTTTATTTGTTAGATTAATCTGCCATCAGATCTAAAACACGCTCCATTTTGAATGCTACAAATGGACATAACTTAATGGAATGTGTGTTAACCTTACCTGAACACCGCTTGTTAAGATCACAAAGCTCATCAGACTCCAGGAAAATCTTGGGAAGTCACCATCGCCGGAGTTTCCTGAATCCACTAAACTGGTGCAATGCTGCCAATGCCGGTACTCAAAGAAGTCCACCTCATTCACATGCAGTGAAATTTCCATATGAAGGAAAGCTCCAACTGAAAAAATAACAAAACACCAAATTGAACTAAGAAATTAATGTTTTTCCAATATCTTAAAAATACATTACACTTAGATCAAACATTGACTTACTCAAAACAATGCAATAGGCAAAAACTTAGTCGCCATAACCAAAGAAGAGATTTCATTTTATTTCAAGTATTTTATTTTAGTATTCTATTTTGTAAGTACTTAAACTAAACTCCGTGGCACTACATCCCTGGAGGTACTTGGCCTACCACCCGACCGCTGCATCATCTACCGTAGGCAGATGGCAGGATTGGGGAGTATGTGGTCAGCATGCCGACACCCACGGATTTGTAAGTACTTACTAATCTTTAAATGCTCTATGCAATATAAGTACCAATAAATGTGACAGTATAGAATTACAGAAATCAAAGCTGCCATCGAACTAAACCAAGGATGGGCTATGTACTCTAATTTAGTTTGCCATCAAATCTAAAACGCAAGCCATTTTGAATACTACAAATGGACATTAGATTTTTAACTTAATGGAATGTGTTTTTGCCTTACCTGAACACCTGCTTCTTAAGATCACAAAGAGCATCAGACTCCAGGAAAAACTTGGGAAGTCAGCAACTTCCAATCGACATCGCTGTTGTATTGCTGAAGATTTCAGGTCAGGACTTGCTAACTTTCCCAAAGTCAGCATTGCAAAATGTTCCTTGAATCCACTGAACTAGCACAGCGCTGCCAATGCCAGTACTCGAAGAGGTCCATCTCATTCACATGCAGTATATCAGGAGTGGCCACTAACTTTAACTTTGGGAGCCGCAAATTTATGAAGCTGTTTTTCAATTACATAACATTAAATAAGATTTTACGGCAAAGTCGCAATGTAGGGGGGCTCACCTCGCAATTTGCACAGGTTTCCACGGACGGGTGATATTTCTTGTTTTCCAGCGTTGCACGATGACCAACATGACGCTTCTTGTACATTGCTGAATTCTCCCGAAATTCTAGTTTAGTGGCAGTTAGGTTAGGAACGGTGTTACTAATTAGTGACAGGTTCTGTTAGGTTGTGAACAGTCATATTAATTTAGTAGGGCATTCTGAATTTTCTCGAAATTATTAATTAGTGACAGGTTCTGTTAGGTTGGTGAACATATTTCCCAGAATTCTACGTGGTCTGCTGGTGAGACATCACACCTGTAACGGCCAATCACGAGTTTCTATATAAAAATATGGCGGCATTCATGGCACTTTTCGCTAGTTTGTGTTATAAAAGAAAGTGTAACGTTTACGGCGGGTGGGTTGGACACAAACACTCGTCGAGGCAACATCATCTCTCCAGAGAACAATCTATAACATAATACGTGTGATATTAGGTGTTTCATGGCAAGAAAATTGGTTTTGAAAGCGGGCCCCCCCTACAATGCGAGTTTACCGATTTTACTTTTGAGAAGTGTTTTTTTCGAGTGTTCATTTTTGCTGTTAGTTGTTTAAAATATGGCTGATAATTGGTAAGCACAGTTCGCACTTAAACATTCATCAGTTAGATTTGGATGCAATGAATTTGAGAATGCAGCTCGGGAGCCTAGTTGTGGCCACCCCTGTTCTACATTAAGAACTCCAACTGAAAAAATAACAAAACAATAAATTGAAATAAAATAAAATTAACGATTTTCCAATATCTTAAAAATACATTACACTTGGATTAAACATTCACTTACTCAGAACAGTGCAATAGGCTACAACTTTGTCGCCACAACCAAAGAAGCGATTTCCGAGAGTTCATGTGAAGCACGTGGAAGAGGAGAGGTCTGGCTATGCATGATGGCAGCAAACTTGTCTGTCAAAAGAGTCAATCCAACAACATCCTGCCTGCGAAAAGTTGCCAAGTCCACGGTACTGCAACACTGCTTTCCTCAGCATCACAATATCACGCAGGTGAACTGCTAAAAAAGAAAAAATCTGATGTGAAACCCCACAACTTCTTGTAAGAAGTTAATAAACTATTTAACAACATTAACCATCAATACTGCCAGTAAAACTACCATTCGTAAGTTAGGCTTGTTAAGTGTCCGTCCATGTATCTGTATGCGTGATTAAGTCTAATACGCTTTATCGGATTTTCACGAAACGTTGTACACATAGTTATAACATTCATGGGACAAAGCCAATTGATTTTGGACCAAATCGGTTGAATGGTACCAAAGTAACGCCCAAATTCATCAAATGTAATTCAGTTCTCATGCCAATACTATTGTTTGCAGTGTTCGGCTTTGAAAGAAGGGGGTTGAAATTTTGAAAAATTTATATCTCGGCCCCTATGAAGTATAGAAGGAAACTTTGTTTGAATAAATTAGAGTACTTCCTATGGAGTTCACAGTGACACCAACAATTCGGCGGTTTTGGGGGTACGAGCGGGGGTGGGGGATGGAAATTCGACTTTTTGAAACCACGTCTTGTGGGGTATCATTGAAAAGCTCTTGATGAGTACTCTACAAACCGATAGCTAGTTTCTCGATAGCTCTCATATAAGGCGAGATTTGAATGTTTGAAAAAGTGCTCTGTCCTCTATTTTTTTTTTTTTCAGTTATTGGGTTGCGGGTTTGTCATGCCAAAGCTAAAGAAGAAGAGTGCTGCGCAGCGAAAATAAATTAAACCAAAAGCACTTTGAAATCTACCTCAGCCTGTAGGCCTGCCTAAAGGGATTGTTATACATATTCCTCCATCTTCGTAAGTTACTTGAAATATGCTCTAAAATGGCCATATTAGAAATACATTAGATCTGAGATTATTAATGAATTATTATACCTTAAAATTTATAATAAATACTTGATCCCCTAAACTTTCGCAAGCACACACGAGGTATTCTAGGCCGACACACTGAATTCTGACGACCCCTCTGGAATCCCCCCCCCCCCTGCTGGAAGCACTTTGAAAATAAAATAAGAAAATATATTACCTAATCATGATTTTAAAAAGGTATAAAATAAAATTATAATGAAAGAAAATAAATAAAATACTATTTTAGCTTCCGGAAAACGTACCTCGTAACGTTCACCATGCATTCGTAGCCGTCTAGAACGATCCCCTCTCTCCGCGATCTAACCACGCAGTGAACGAGTTTCCCCACTTCACCCCCTCTGGAAGCCACCAAGCGGCGGGCAGGAAGTTTCCACTGCTGGAGTTGTCTTGCAATCTCCATGCGTTTTCTAATTCATTTCTGTATTTATTGTGCTGAGAATATAACACAGGCTAATGTCCAATTACAATATTTTCTCTCATAATAATACCCCAGATTTACAATGCTAATATTATTATTTTTTTAAATACTAAATATTATTACTAAAAAATACGCGACCAATACTACGTAAATGGCTTAGTTGTCTTATTACCGGGGTGCCCACGAGGGGGGTTATTGACATTTATGGGGATGAAAATTGTTGCAAAATCAGCATTTTATATGATATGTTAAAAATAAAAACGACCTAGTTTTGTAACTTCTAAAGCTGGTACTTGTAACCAATTAAAACATAAAATTCTTCTTAAACTTGTCTCAGAACATAATCGCCGTCTTTGGGGGACAAGGTACTTTCTGCCCCCCCCCCCAATATTTGGGTTTTTATGTAAAATTAATAAAAATTCCAGTTCTTGCCCCTCTCCCCAAAAAATAAAAATTATTTTCAAGTCGGCGCCTCAGTCTTATAATCTATAATCATCTTATCATCTATGTATACAGTATATATTTTGCCTCAATAAAAAATACCTTTTCAATTGACACTTTTTTTTAATATAAATCGAAAGAAAGCACATGAACTTAATGTCATAGCAGTTTTCCTTGGGAAGTTTTAGAGCATATTTCTCATGAGGTTGGTTTGATACGATGTTGGGTGGGTTTAATTCACTCAGTCTTATTGTTTTGTAGACTAAATAAATAAATATTAGCTCTAATTGATTAAGGATGTATACAATTAAAAAAGTCAACACTAGATTTCATTTGTATTATTGTATTTTATTATTATTATGTAATTATTATTAATATTGTTTTGTATTTTCGTAATGTTTTATTGTATTTGTAATCATTATTTTAATTACTATTTTTTGGGGGTCTTGGCCCATTAATTACTATTAATATTATTACATTATTATTATTTTAGTTAATATATTATTAAATTATTAAGTTATTATTATTTTAGTTGATATTAATATTATTAAGTTATTATTATTTTAGTTAATATTAGTATTATTAAATTATTATTTTTATTAATATTATTACATTATTATTATTATTTTAGTTAATATTAGTATTATTAAATTATTATAATTATCATTATTACTATTTTAATTATTATTGCTATTAATGTTATTAAATTGTTATTAATGTTATTAAATTGTTATTAATGTTATTAAATTGTTATTAATGTTATTAAATTGTTATTAGTTTTACTATGATTATGCATTTTGTTGTAATGCTATTTATTGTATTTGTTGAAATTATTATTATATTTATTTTAATTACTATCATTATTAATGTTGTAATGTGTTTTATTGTATCAGTAATTATTATACTTTAGTGTGATTGCTTTTTTTTCTTATTGTATTTATTCTTGTAATAATTTTGTATTCTAATTGTAGTTTTTAGAATCCTGGTAGAGAAGACCTGATAATAAATAAATTTAAAAACAATTAAGAAATTAGCAAAACGGATTCAGAGAAAGAGTCCAAACAGGCGAAGAGTGTGTGTGCAGTGGTCCTGTTTGGACTCTTTCTCTGTATCCTGGGCTTTCTTGCCCAATTTTTTTCAACCTACCTACGCAATGCGAATGTTAATAGCTATTATGGGGAAGGAAGTGGAAGGAATGTTAAATTGTCCGTGGCACGACCTAGATTCGAACCTACAACGCTCGGATCCAACTATCTATCGCCCGCGACGCTAACCACACGGACAAGGGAGGGAGATTAAAAACCTTGCAATATTCAGCTCATGTATGATGCCAAGGTCGCGGTGTCGTCTGCTGCATCATAAATCCTTACAAAACGGTCCTCGCTTCGAACCCAAATTGGTTTCAATGTTAATAATAGGATCCGTACCCTTAAGATATTTTAAATTTACTTTCCTCTCGTATGACACTTAACAATAAGATAACGGCGCATTATGCAAAAGGATGTGAAACACTCTTATATTAGGATACATTCTATTTGCACTACTACATAAAGAAACGTAACATCTCAAATAAATTCACATGTTTTTTAAATGCGTTTAGGCCTACAAAACACGAGATATTACTGTCATTTCCTAAAGTTGAGTTATTTTTAAACTGTAGGCCTATTTTTTAAAACCTGATATATTAAAACAGAAATACAAAATTATAAGACAATAAGGAAAAAATTGTTGTGAAAAAAGCAATTTGAATTAAAAGATTACAACTCTTTGGAAATAATCATTCGTTCGATTTACTTTTAAGTACTTTAAAAAATAGCAGACAGAATAAGATTTATTATTATTTTTATTATCATCATCATCGAATAATTATGGAGAGAAAGTGTTTCTTTCTGCCTTTGTGCGATGCCCAGCAAAATGTATGGAATTTTAACAGAGACTGAAGGGGGTGTGAATACACTTCGACGCCGGCTTTTTTTTTTTTTCTCCCCGCTTTCTTAAGATCGAAAAACTGGCAGCAAACGTGATTTTTAGCGCTACCGAAACACCACTTTTCGCTAATACTTTTAAATTGTGAAATTAATTGCCGGTGGCCTTGCTCTTTTGCCATAGCAACTGGAAAAAAAAAGATCGCGGAAATATTTTTTTTCAACATAACGCATCAAATTGTCGATAGCTTCGATTTTGCCCGCTCTGCGTGATTCATTTATTTATTTATAACGTTACTGCAAGCAGAAATCTAAAATTTTTAACATAGGTGAAGGGAAGGGGATCATGTATAAAGCCCTAAATAGGAAAACATTTATCGATTTGGACGAAACACTGTATGCAAGAGTTTTAGGCTCAGGGAACTGGAATCTGAGGCTTTTGCCACATGTACCCTGAGGTCAGCTTTTTAGATCTTTAATTTATTAATCGTTTTAAAAGGTTCATGAATCTCTCTTTTTCTTAATTTGACCTCTCCTCTTGTAGGGGCATGCTTAGGGAATCTATGGTTCGTTCAAATTATTTATTTACCAAGGCTATAAAATTTAATTCAAAATAAAAATTATGCAGTTTATGTAGAAACGATGCCAATGTTAATAAAAGTACTGTGATGTTTTATTTTGCTATTAAATAAATTATTTTTTAAAATATCTAGCAACTGAATTAATAAACACGGGTGAAGCAGTGAGCACTTGCTAGTAATTATTAAAACCCGTACCACTGTCGCCAAACAATATACTTTTTTTAACTTTGCTTTTAAAATAATAAATAAATAAAAAATTGTAAACAGCATCTCTGACAAGGGAACCGTACCAGGGTGGCCAGACGTCCGGCTTTTGGCTAAGCAGTCCTCCATCCGGCACGGCTTTATGCTGGACGTTGATTTGTCCCCCTTTTCCAGACTCTGATGGAATGGTAAAGCGTATTGATAAAATTTGTTCTCAGAAGAGTGTAATTCCATGTATACGGAATTCCTGATTAACAAAAACCTCCTGCGGATGGCAAAGAAAGGACAAAAATATAAATAGAGATGAAAATCCCATTTTGCAGTGTATAATCATTTATTTTATATAAATGCAGTTATTAAGTCTGAAATTAGTCAGGATTATACCATGTAATATCTGCTGTCCAGCCGTCTGTGCCCTTAGTTTTATACTACGCTAGATTACTGAAGAAGTGTGTCCTCCTTTCTGACATTTTAGAAATGGCCACCCTAAACCGTACAGGTTGTCATGTCGAAACCTACCCTCAAATTTTGCATATCGATAAGTCCATACAGATAGACACACACAAAAAATTTATTCAAATTATAATTTCTTCACAGGTACAACAACAGAATAAGTAGGCCTAATGCTTAAACATTTTTCCGCAGAAATATAATAAACTGATTTTAAGATTCACTGATCAGAAATTGTACTGTTTTCATATACATATCCTCAATTTTTCATGTGTATTATAGGTGTGGGGTCTCTTTGAAACCCCAGATTTAAGTGTAATGATTGACACATATTTCTTTCAGTTTATGTAGGGTAATAATTTGTTTATATAAATTTGTTAACCCATTTTGCAGGTGATGGTGGCTCCAGGACTCAGTGAAATTGGCATCCAGATTATAAAATGAAAGGGATGAGACATATGAACCTGTTCCTATTGAAAGAACAGAGGAAGAAAGTTATGAATAGGGTTCGGATGTTTATGACATGTCATATTTTTATCCTGACCTCCATTCTCGTCGCAAATACAAATTAAACACGAATTGCGCATTTGTTATCCTAATAGGACCGTTTTTATTTGCATATAAAGTCATATTTTGGTCATTTTCATGGTTTGGTCATATTTCGGTCATATTTGTAATTTAACATCATATTTCAGTTATAAATTCTGTAAAAAAGCACAAGTTTAGTCTACAGGATGTGCACTAAATTGTCGACTTTAATTTTTTTTTCCCCAAAATAGAGTCACCGATATTTTGGTTCTGCTGTAATTTAAATGTGAAGGGACAATAACAAGCAATAGCACAATTACCTCTTTTGTTGTTAACAACTTCCAACAGACATATTTAAAAATATTTTCTGTTCACATTTGCAGTGGTATCTGGAAACATTAATAAATTAAAAGTTATTTACAAGTACAACTGTAAATCACCTGTAAAATTGTTAAAAAGTGATTATATGATTGAATTTATGTGATGTAATAATTTAGTGTCATTATTAAACATTTTTACAAAATGCTGTTTTTATGAGGTCATAGGCTATTTAGGATTTTTGGGTCATATTTTCCACTATTTTAGGTCAGGAACTTCCGAACCCTAGTTATGAATATGAAGATGTGGCCAAACTCCTGAACCTTCTTTCGCCACTTTCGGTTATATTCCAGTCAAAATACTTTCAGGGAAGAGGCAGTCAGTGAGTTTTCACTATGCTGCCCTAACTCATTTTCCTGAAAAATGGAATACAAAGTACTGGGGTTGAAGTCGGCTGGCAAAATGAAGAATGTGTTCAAGACAGTGGAAAAGGATGTTTTTATATATAAGCTTAGATGCTGAAGACATTTCAGCAATTTTAGCACACACAACTATAGATCCATCTGGTGACTGTGCGCTACCATTTCATGTTACGGAAAGCTAAATAAGAAATCAACCAATCAACCAATGGGTGTTGCTAACGTATTTTATTTTATTTTTAAGTAGGCCTATACATTTTCTGTTTCCAAATGTATCTGGGAATACCAAACGATTTTTTTTCACATTTTTATCACTAACACTTTGGCTTCTAGCGGCCATTTTGTTTAGAAGGATCAGTCATTTTTGGTGTTTTCAGAGGTTGACGATAAGTTACATAACTCTTTTGTTTATTAAGATATCAACTAGAAACAAAAACCATCTTAATCTACAAGAAACACTCTACAATTTTTGTTATGATAAAAAATCTGTTAGGCTTTAAGGAACCTAGTCTAAAACTTTATTAGAAAATCATGTTTTGTTTAGAATAAATTAGCAAATTTATAAAAAAATTTTGATGGAAGGGATGAAAATACACATTTAATATTTTTTTCCCCAGAAAGATATAATAGACCACTAAACACTAGTAAAATTTGAGAACATTTATGTAAATCCTTTAGGTTTTATGAGTCTCCAAATATTGAGATTTTCTAAAATTGCTTATTTTCAATTTGGAATATCTCAAAAGGGACTGAATGTAAAATTCTGAAATTCTCTCAAAATATTCTTCTAGTGACTACAGTTCGCTTAGAAGAGGATAGAGAACAAGCTAAGCGTGTGAGTGCGGAAAAGGAGGCCATATACCAACCATGCATCCCTCACCTTAGTGAGAGCTATAACTTACCTGTCAATGCATGGGAGGTGAAGGGTCTGCTTTTCGGAGCACGCGGTGCAAGTTTCACCTTTGTTAATTCATTTCTTCAGTCTCTCAATATTTCTAAAGACACTGTTGTTAAAATATGTATTAGGGTTTTAGAAGATTCGCTATTTTTATTGCACAATCATTTATATGGTACTTAGAATTCTTATGTTCCGTTTCAATTCAGTTCATGTTACTATGTAATGTATGATTCTTTTTCTTTGTTTATTCTGGATCTGTATGGTCACCTGGATTGCCAGGCAGATGACTTGAATAAAGTATTTCTCTCCAACACATCAAATTTCATCATTGTGTTCTGACTGGAAGCAATTTGTTTAAAATAAAGAAAATGACAAAAAATTACGCTGTCAAATGAGCAATTGCCACAAACTACTAAGTGTTAAAATACAATAAAAATTGTCAAAATAATAAATTATTTCTTGTTGCTGCTTGTAAAATGAAATCTGTCATAAAACTAAAAATTAAAAGTTCAGTAGTAGTAATCGTGACCGCTGGCGTTGTCTTGTGGTTAGCTCGCTGACTACAGATGCGTCAGCCCGGGTTCGATCCCTGGTACCTCCTTGGATTTTTCTAAGGTAGGGAGGTCAGGCAGGGGTGCACTCAGCCTCGTGATTCAAATTGAGGAGCTACTTGATAGAGAAGTAGCGACTCCGGTCATGAAAACCACCATTAACAGTCATGGGTGTCGGCATGCTGACCACATGCCCCCCACCGTGCCATCTGCCTGTGGTAGATGATGGAGCGGTTGGGTGGTAGGCCAAGTCCCTCCTGGGATGTAGCACCACAGAGTAGCAGTAATAGTACTTCAGCAGTACAACACCCGGGCACTGTCATGTTGGCTGAGCATTAGGACTTGAAAAGAACTTGCCGTAAGATAACTACTGTACCATAGCTCCTTTGTTCAGTAATCAGTGTTAGCAATAAAAATTTGAAAAAAATTGTTTGGTATTCCCAGATACATACAGAAACAGAAAATGTATAAGTTACTTAAAAATAAAATAAAATACGACAGCAACAAATTATGTTATTATTGGTTGATTTCATATGGATTGACACAAAAAGAAAAATAGGCCTAGGCCAATACACAAGAAAATAGTTTCCTTAATTTCTGTGCCTTCGAATTTGATAATGTGTGTTTTTCAGAATAAATATGAACAAAGCACCTTTTTCATTATCCTTTTATCAAGGGTTCAATGTCACCCCACTCGGAAGGCAAACTTCAAAATGTTACAAGTTATCTAAGGAACAGACGAAGTCAGATTTTTGTGTTGGTTGAAAATGAACCTTTGAAGACTAATATCTTTCCTCTAATATGATTTCAAGGTGAGTTTGGATATCTAAACCATAAAATAACCCCGAATTTCTTTATTTGAAAAGTTAAGAAAATATATTACATAATATTGTGCAAGGTAATCAATCTGACTAGCCAAGAATAATATGATGACCATATTCAGTGTGTCTATTTAACTGACTGAAGTCATAAAATTACACATGGCTATTACATTTTTATAATCCAACAAAAATGAAATAATATATAAATAAAAAATCCTATAGTTAGTTCATGATGTGTTTAAAAGTTGACAGCATACTCTTCTTCATATTCCCTTAAAATAATTCATGTGTTAACAAATTTTCCCCAAGAAGGAATTATTGAAAATGGAATTAAGAAAAAGAAGGCCTACTGTTACGAAAGAGCCAAGAATGCTATCAGGGTTCACATAACAACATAGCATCATAAAGGGAAAAACAATTGCAAGATTAAGAACAATAGGTATACCTAAGAGGTGACTTGTTATAATGGGATCCATGTAATACGGAGGTCGTCCAGTTCGTTGGAGATGCTACTTCTATGAGAAGGATCAGACATGGGAACTCGTTACTTTACTGTGGGTGATCTTTGCAAGTCATCTGGGGTCATCGCAGCTAGGATTTTGGCTAGTTTGCAGAAGATGGACACCAATGGAAAGCTTTTCAAGTATTTTTATGTTATTTCTGATTATTTCTCTATTCACAAAGGAATGGCTAAGAGGTGAGTGACACAATCTTTGTAATTTTCTTCTTAGCCAATCCGGAGTGAGATGTCCGAAATAATCAGTTTGGTGTAGGGAAAGATTCATATTTGTTAAAAATTGTAATTAAAATTAAGTGTCATTTCTCCTGATGTTTTTAAAATGAAATTGGCTATCCTTTGATGCTAATTTCTAAACTTATGAATTAGGCCTACTAATAAATTGTTATTACTGTCTGGCTGCGAGCTGAAGGCCGAGCTAGCGTTACCCCACTACCTTACCATGCGCTTGCATTTACTGTCTATGTCTTTCCCCCACTATGCCACCAGCTCACAGTCAGACAGTAGGTGTGTGGTTTTCTGAAGACCAATGTTTTTATTTAAATGTGTCATCTAGATCTGGAACTCAGGCCATATATTTGTTTTGACTTGTGTCTGTGTTTTCTCCTAAACTAATGACTAGGGACCGGATTTTTAGGTTTTTAAAAACACTGTTTTAGGTTTTCCATTACGTGAAATAGTTTTTTTTAGGTTTTTTGTCCAAAAAATCGTTTTCGGGTAGAATAATTGGTTTAATGAATTTGAATGTGCTACATAGGATTCAATACATAATACTTGTAAAGTTCAACTTAACAAAATTAACTTAAATTTGTGTAAACTTGCTTTAGGACAATATTGTGCAATTAAAAGGAATGCGCCGTTACTCCTACACTTCCTCTCTTCATACTGTCCATCCTAGACAACAATGGGTTGAACGAAACGCTGGTGGTATTAATTTCTACCCGACAAAAATTATTCTCTCCCCGCAAAATATCGATTTCTCAACTGACAAAACAAAAAAGACAAAAAAGGAGCTTGAATTAGATATTTTAGGTTTTATATCCAGTTTAGGTATATTTAGGTTTTTATACCCCATTTAGGTATTTTTAGGTGCCACAAAATTAATGTGGGTGAATCCTATGGACATAATTCGAAAAAGTGTATGAGCGCTTTTTGTTTTGGAAGTAAGGGAAAAAATAGGTAAAAACCTAAGAATCCGGTCCCTACTAATGACATACAGTGCATTCTTTTTTAAAGCGAATCTGCATCAAAAGCTATCTTTTTTATATTTTGCTGCAGCTTTGCTTTACCCCTCACTTCACTGCCCGTGCAGCGATCTCAAATCTCGCTTTATGACTGCTGCAAGGTTTTGCTGCATGAACTGTCATGGCGGAGAAGGTGTTCATGGAAAATTTCCTTGTTCAAATTCCCAAGTACAAATGCCTTCTTCAGCACATTTGATTTTACCTGTACATCACATTGTACAATAATTAAACTTATTTCCATCCCGGTATAACTTATTTGCACGTGTCTTAACCATGTTGGAGGACAGTACACAGTACTGTACTGGTTTCATTGAGCAAGCTCTCAGCTGATCAACTTTGCTGTTCTTTTTTGACTGCAGCAATCGTGAAGTGCTTTACAGGTTTACTTTAAAAAAGAATGCACTGATAGTAGGCCTACAGTTTTGAGTGTTTTTGTAGTCACCGTAAATAAATTGAAGACACACAGGAAAAAAGCACATCAATTCCAGTAGATATCCCGGTATGAACTTGAAATAAACTGTATGCTCTTAGCTGGAGTGTGTGAAATGCACCACTCTTATGCAAGGGAATTCGTACCTGCGCTCTTCCTTTCATTCATAATCAGGTATTAACTTGGCTAACTGGTATGATCACAGATGGACCCAAAGCTCCATCCACAATGTGCATGGTAGTCGAAGTATAACGTGTGGTGAGTAATGGATGCCATTCACAATGTGCATATGCAGTCGACAGTTGGTAGTTGGGAAATTCATCTTACACTACCGACTGCAAGTAACATATTAAAAGACTGAAAATAATTTACTAGTGCAAATAAACAGATTAGCATACTACAAGAAGATATGTTTATTACATATATTATGCAATTATAAAGCAATTCCACCACAATTTTGGGAAAAAAATGATTATAGCTGCACACTAGGCTCCTCCCACCAACTCTAATGGGAACCACCTCAGAAGGCGGAGTTTAGAGTTTCATCGCAGAAGAGATTCAATGTGAGACATAATAAACCTCGTGCTATTCAGTATATTGCTCCTAAACTAACAAAATTTACCTATCATTATTTAACTAAATGCAGAAGCTTTTTACCCTTCCACACCTTTCATAAAACATCGTTACAACTGTCAAGGAAACCATGGTACAATAGTGAGGTGCGTGCATAGGCTCGGAAGCGAGGGGAAGGTACCGGTGGGCAGATCTTGCCTAATGTGCGGCATAAATCTATCTTTTACAAATATACGGCAGTGTTTGAACTACTAGCAGCGACGGTAGCGCTATCTACTACGCAACTTGGTGAAACAGAAAAAATAATTTATTTCTCCTTTATTCTCTTCTTCTCTTCCTTTCCCATCTCCTTTCTCTCACCTCCTCTTCACCCTACCTACCTATTCGAGACCCATTCCTAATAGTAAATTTTGGATCAACCAGGATTCGAACTTGGGACCCCTAGGATTATAGCTAGGAGTCTTAACCACTATGCCACGAGTGAATGTTGAGCAGTGAAGGAACCTTTCATATATCTGAGTTATGTTAGGGGAGATTTCATGAGTTTTAACACAAGGAACGGTTTTTATAATTTTGAGATATTTAGTTAACTTAGTTATGAAAAGAGCAGTGTTGGTGCAAGGGAATTTTCCTGCATCAATTAAGCCATATTTTAAGTTATAATACAGTGTTTTTTATAATTGCAAAATATTATATATGGTGCAAGGGTCTTATTATTATGCAATATTTATTATTTGGTTTTTTATAATTGTAAAATATGTTTGGTGCCAGGATTTTTTTATTGTGAAATATTATTACCAGCACTGAGCAACGGCTGGCGGGTGGCTAGGAGACATGCTAGGAGCAGCTGGCGGGATAGGGGAAGCGTCCAGGCGAGTATCGAGTGGAAGGGGGAGGAGTGCACGGCCCATATTACCGATTTGCCTTTGTTTTATTTTGTGTTGCCGTCTTAATTTAACATGCTTCATATGTATATGACAAAGACTACAACAGTGAGATGCAGTATCGACACTGAGCAAGTACACAGCCATGATAGGAGATGTAGGGGAAGCAAGCAGTAGCGTGCGCACTGGCTCGGAAGCGAGGGTCAGCAGGGGAAACGAATGGGTGGGTGGAGCTTCGCCAGCGGCATAAATCTATCCTTTGGCACATTTTTTATACTGTAAAATGTTTCCCTAACCTCAGTCTCGACTGCATATTGTGGATAGCTCAAGTGCTCTCCCAAGCGGCCGACTGCAGCTGCCAACTACCAACTGCACACTGTGGACAGACCATTAGTGAGTTGAGCTGACCACAGAATATCATACTGTAAAATGTTTCCCTAACCTCAGGGTCGACTGCATATTGTGGACAGCTCAAGTGCTGCTCCCAAGCTGCCAACTACCAACACATGCACATTGTGGATAGACCATTAGCAACTTGAGCTGACCTCGGAATATCATCCATGATACTGATAAGTATTTTGGTAGAATGGAAACAAGTTATCCTTATAAAGAAATGAACTAGGTTAAGTATGCCAAGGGTCTACAAGTTTAGGAATATAATATACTGTACATAATTATTAACTTACCGAGATCCAAAATGACGTATATTGGTGATTGCTCTTTCGGTGACATTTTCTGTTTCACTGATGGTACTCAAAATAACTATAATAGCCTGAGAAATTCTCATATATTATCGTTGTTGGTAAACTCTGAAATCACTTATTTAACATTTTGTTCAAATAGTCCTACAAATATGTTTCTTATGCACCACTTATGTCAAATACATGGTATTTTCTTACTCATTTCGAGAATCACAATACAAACATTAGAATATACATTGAATCATAACCGACATATGAAGAGGATTCCGCCATATTACTTTATGTCGTTGAATCGTGAGGAAACTCGTGATTGGACGTTAGAGGCGTGACGTCACACCAATCAGGACAACCGAGTTACCAGGTTGACAAACACAAGAAACCACTCTTCATAACCTAACAGAACCTGTCACTAAATACCACAAAGCACTCAGAATAATATAATATGACGCATTTACAAAACGGCAGAATTCGATATGCACTACTAAACTAATATCACTGTGATGCCAAACAGAACTTGTCACCGTTCCTGCCAGCTATATACAAGAAGCATGGTTGGTCAACCTAGTTCGCTGGAAAACAAAAGACGTCAATCGTGCGTGAGCAACCAAATTTACTCGAAGCGCCAAAATTAAATGTCTTATGTAAATCTAGGATGGAACCTACACAAGAGGTCACGTCCATATTAACTAAAAGGTGGGTAATCATTAATATATCGTTTAATGTTTCATATATGTATTTATAAACCTCAAAACCATTATGGATATATATGCATTCATGAACCACGTCTCTGTTGGACATTACGAATTTATTCTCCATTAAAAATTTATTTTTAAATGTTGTTAAAACTTGGTTGAACTATTAAACCATTTACAGACAGCATCAGATTTGTACACTAGGGGTTTATTTTTAAAAATTCATTCATTAAAAGGCGTGTAGGTATAATATTTATTTTATACATGGGCTTTAGCTAACTATGAACTATCGGGGAGGGGGGGGAATGAAATATATAAAGCGTGCATCTTTTTCTAACTGCAAGGTCTAATATGTAAGCACATAACGCCTAGGTTAATTTTATTATAAAACTCTGTGTGTGTATATATATATATATATATACCGGTACATACATACACACACACACATACACAGAGTTTTATTTTAGAATTAAATTATATACTAGCTTAAAAGGCCCGGCGTCACCCGGGTTTTTTATTTTGTAATTGGAAATTAACTTATGAAGGACTTCAGATTTTTAAATTCTAGGTCCTAATATAGGTATTTATAATTTGAAATAGGAAGAACAACTTATCACACTCAAACTATACCCTCAGAAAACGCTTCATATAGCTTTTTATGGCTCTTAGAGGATGTAGAATTTTACATCCCATCGCTTGTACAGTACACAGCAAGCCTGGTATGGGTTCAAATAAGAAGATACAGAAATTCTGGTAACATAAAATTGTATTATTGTGGCAGAGAATTTTTATTTCTTACTCTCATGTTACCATAAACCCGTTTTGGGGATGAAACTAAAAAGAAATGCAATATCACTTTCATACTTCTCTTCCCGAAACATATTACCTTACCTTGTATTGTTTTCTCTATTTCCAGGCTAGAGAAAGTTATGTGACTGCATTATTTTCATGGATTTCATTCTTTAATATTTATTTATAACATTATTATATTGATAGCTTTTCTAAATTCTCAAAGTCATGTTTTATTTATTTCCAAACCCATCTGAGACCAGTGGCAACAATACACTGTTGTGATTTGGATTTGATAATTCTGTGTAAAAATGGATATACATATTTTTAAACTATACATTTAAACTAAAATTAGTTTTTTAAACAGTCCACTTGCAAGTTTTTGTTAAAAAATTCTAGCATTCTCACTTAATTGCTGAAATGCAGAATTACCAAAGTATCGAAAAAGTACCGAGAGAGTTTTCTGAAGTATCGCTCGATGCCGATACCATGCAAGTATTGAGAGTATCGAGGTATCAAAAGTATCGAGGACCCATGATACCCATCCCTAGTTGGTACTAATCAAACTACCCGGCTAATATGGTAAAGGAATTCTTGATCTTAGTGACAAATTCAAATAGCATTTTTATCCCAAGTGACTATTTTTCTCATTAAAGACATTTTAATTCCTAACTTTAAACCATGCTTTACTTTATGGTATTATTCTAAATGTTTCATTTTTTCACAACAGCAGAGAAAAGAATAAGAATAAATTTTCTCTTTGCATTTTCTTAAAAAAAAGTTGACAGTTTTCATGCAAATTTCTTTACCTTTTCTTCACTTTTCTTGACTATTTTACAAATTTTCTTGATCAAGTACTACAGCATTTTAGGGTAAAAAATAGCTGATCCCGCAGAAACTCTTGTACCTTTTCAAAGTTCTTACAAGGAACCTTTCACTACCCTCATATCGAAACATGCCTCAATATTTTTACTGGGTCATCTAGATGCTGTAAGAAGTCCACGCTCCAAAAATTAGCTGCTGGTTTCAACTGCAAGTACCCTAAATCGAACCTGAAAAATGTCGGGTTGAAGCAGTGTAGTGGGAGAAGTTGGACAACCCTGATTGCAGTTCGAAGTTCCGGATGCGCGGAGACAATTGACTGTCAAAAACAAAACAGAAGTGACTGGTGTTTATGCAGTGATTAAAACACAAGTTCCTCCTGCACCAACTACAGAAAATAATCGCGTCATTATCACATTCTTCTTAACATGTTTTTACATTTGTCTGTAGAGAGAATTTGATCGCTGAGTTGTATATTTGATTGCAACTAGACAGACAACAGAAGCTAGGTTAAAAGCTTGATGCTTTCATTTGCGAATCCAAGCTCATGTAAACAAATGCATGTGATCTGAACCGCAGTACACATCATGCTTCAAGGCAATATAGTGCGGTACTACATTTGATTTTTATATATTTAAAAACTCATAATATGGGACGAAAATTATTAAGATAACAATATTAACTTATTACAAATGTTTCAGCGTATTGCGAAACGTGGCATTCGTAATATAATCCTTCAGTTTGTTGTGAATAATTAGTTCGAAGGCTTGTTCCGATATGTTTCTGATTTGAGGACTACGCCACTGCCGGAGAACTCGCTTAGCCTAATGTACGTAGGCCTATTCACAGCCCTTCACAGTAATATTCTGTATATATTCTGTACATACCATTATTCATTTAGCACTCAATTTCAGTTTGAACAACGAAATAAGCAAACAAACATGTCTTTGTTTTTAACGCATATGACAGCTGAAAGTAGCCCTCGTGGATATTTATTATGGAAGGAAACACGGCCTACTATGTTTTAATTACTAGGGTTCACATTTTAAATCTGTCTTGCTGACTTAAACGTGTAAATCAATTGTGTATTGTCCTAACGGTATAAACTGCCGTAACTTATTCTAGATTATAAGCATGACGTTGTCAATTGCTATAAAGGCTGAAAGACAATAAAATTATATTATTATTATTATTTTACTAGAAATTTTTCGTTGTCCGCCGGATGATGATTGACGTAGGCTAACAGTTGACGAATGAAATACAGATCAGGGCGGAATGATACCAGTGCAATGTTTATATGGACTTCCATTCTCAAAATGAATGGATGACGTAATACTCCCGCCAGTCAGGGTTGTCCAGTCCTGTCTCTAAATTACCATGTTATATTCCCTATACGTTCCAAGACATTTGCAAAGCATTTTAGGGTACTTGCAGTAGAAACCAGCAGCTAATTTTTGGAGCGTGGACTTCTTACAGCATCTAGATGACACAGTAAAAATATTGAGGCATGTTTCGATATGAGGGTAGTGAAGGGTTCCTTGTTAGTTTGAGGAGGCTTTTTTCGGACAACAGTCACATACTTCCTAGGAATGGCTTTTGAGTTTTCCAGCCGGAAATCTTATGGAACCAGAAAAGTGTTTGTAATCTGCTTGTCTGGAAGGATAATCACTGAACAGATAAAAAAGAGAATGAAGAAACTCATGAACTGACCACCCAATCTTGTTATGAGCAATTTTGTAGGCTCCATGTACAATATGCAAAGAACATGTTCCCACGTCAAACATTTCTGGCTGGTCTGTGTCATCTGCTTCAATTTTGAGGCGTTCCTTGAAATCAAGCAAAAATTTTAGGTTCACATTGGAACCGTCCATTGCAACTTGCATAACACTCTCAAGTGACAACCCCAGTCTTGAAATACCCCTGGTAAAAGTATCCACCAGTCATTTGCTGTAGCACGACAAGAAAATTCTGACGTCAAGTACCTAGTTGACACTGTGTTTGATTGTTCATCCCAAAACGTAATCACAAAAATCCATCTGACATCTTTGATCCACTTTATTTAAGCTCTCATCAAAGGAGACTGCAAAAAAGTTTCTCTTCTTTACTTTACTTCTTTACAAAATCTTGACTTTTCTTGACATTCTTGGCCTAGTGTTCAATTTCTGGACTTTTTCTTGACTTCCTTGACCTGTAGACACCCTGAACACAAACATCCAGCCAGAAGTTGGTGTTAATCTGATGATTATGAATGATGATCTGGTCTTCGATACTAGTTCAGGTATTTATATAAAAAGTGAAGTATACGTGCTAGACGCAACTCACTATTATATCCTGCATAATACAGCTTCACTGTGTAAACTTCCAATATATTTTTCAATCTACCAATTGAATTATATAATGGAAGTCTGAAAAATTTCCACAAACTGGCAGTTTTCCTGCCACACATAGCTGGTTCTCATAAAGTATTAATGGTCTATACCTTTCTGGAGATGATAGTGTGTACAGTGGCACGTCCATCTCTCAGCATGAAGATGAACTTGGCTTGAGGGAAGAGTTCGGAGAGGTAGGTGGCAGACTTGAATGTGAGAGGGTCCTTGTTGCATAGGCGTGGTGCAGGATTCCCATGCCTTGCTATAACTTCCACGCAGAATGCTGCAAACATCTCTATATATATAAAAGGCTTTGTCCTGACTGACTGACTGACTGACAGGAATCAACGTAGAGCCTAAACTATAACAGGTAGAGACTTGGAATTTTGACAGTAACTTCGTTTCATAATGTAGATGCTCACTAAGAAAGGATTTTGAAAAATTCTGATTCTAAATGCCAAAAATTAAATGTTTTTGAGAATACTTAATCCCTTTTTACACAGAATTATCAAAACAAAATCACAGAACATATTGTTGCCAGTTTCATCAAATGGGTTTGGATTAAATGAAATGGAAGTTTGACAAATTAGAGAAGGTATCAATACACAGCCTCCTTTATTGTACGCCTCCTTTAGGAGGCCGTGATCAATATAATTCATGTCATCTATATTAATAAAAGGAATTGTCTGTCTGTCCGCGATGCCCAGCGAAATCTACTGAACGCAGAGATCTGAAATTTTAAACATAGGTGGGCTGAAGGGTCGGAAAATGCACCTCAAAGCCGGAATTTTAATGTTAGCTTTCGTTCGTGAGTTATGAGTGAAAAACGGGCAAAAAACCTGCATTGTTTTGCGTTTTTGAAACATCAGTTTTCAGTTATACATTTCAATGTCAAATCAATTACAGTTGACTTTGGCTATTTTTGTCATACCTTGAAAATAAAATTTTCGCGATCGCTTGAATGTTGTAAGCCCTAAATATGGTCAAACATTGTTTTAATTGGATGAAACTCACTATAGAGGTTTTCTGGGCCAAGGAACTCGAATCTGAGGTCGCTTTTACCAGTCAATGCTATCTAATCGTGGTATGTAGTCCGAGCGATTTAGGCGTTAATAAATATAATGATTTAACTATTATGCTCTTAATTTTTAAATCTTGAAATAATTATCGCGGGCGAAGCCGCGGGCACATGCTAGTACAGTATATAAGAGGTTTTGTCCTGACTGACTGACTTAATGACAGAGAATCAACGCAGAGGCTAAACTAGAATAGGTAGGGATTTGGAATTTTGACAGTACCATCGTTTCATAATGTAAGTGCTCACTAACAAAGGATTTTGAAAAATGTTGATTTTAAATGCCAAAAATCAAATGTTTTGAGTATACTTAATCCCTTTTTACACGGAATTATCAAATCCAAATCACAGTTCACATAACAACATATATTGTTTCCAGTGGTCTCAGATGGGTTTGGAAATAAATGAAATGGGGCTTTGAGAAATTAGAGAAGATATCAATGTAATTCATGTTATAAATAAATATTAAAGAATGAAATCCACGAAAATAATGCAGTCACATAACTTTCTCTACCATGGACATAGAGAAAACAATACGAGGTATGGTAATATGTTTTGGGGAGAGAAGTATGAAAGTGATATTGCATTTCTGTTTAATTTCATCCCCGAAACGGTTTTATGGTAACATAAGAGTGAGAAATAAATATTCCGCAAAGACAATACAATTTTATGTTACCGCAATTTCTGTTTCTTCTTATTTGAACCACTACCAGGCTTGTTGTGTACAAGTGATGGGATGCAAAATTCTACATCCTCTATGAGCCATAAAAAGCTAGATCAAGCGTCTTCTGAGGGATTAGTTTGAATGCGATAAGTCGTTCTTCCTATTTCAAATTATAAATACCTATCTTCATAAGTTTATTTCCAATTACAAAATAAAAAACCTGGGCGATGCCGGGCCTTTTAAGCTAGTCAAGTATATGGGGTCTACAACTTGTAGATTATATTTTAGGTAAGTAGCAGCAGCATTTCGTTGATCAATTATGATTGGTTTTTCAAGTGTTCTGTATAGTAACTTACATTTATACATTTTCCTGAATTGTCTCTTCAATTGCTATTTTTTCCCTTAATTTCACAAAAAAGAACAGTTAAAACGATAAGAACTGAAAAAGGTTAAACGATGAACACAGCCAGTAAGAAGGGAACTCCTTCAGAATAGAGTAGCCAGCAAACAGTGAGGTATGCTCCGCTATTAGTGGCCGTGCCCCTCCGAGCCGCAGAAAACAAAAGAGGAACAATTGGTGCAAGGGTAAAATTTTCAGTTGCAGAAGAGATTCAATGTGAGACATAATAAACCCAGCGCTATTCAGTATATTGCTCCTAAACTAAAATAAATGTTCCTAACCTAACATAACCTGTAACTGACCTAGAATTTGGCTGTCACTACTTGTAGAAGCCTTTTTACCCTTCCACGCCTTTTGTAAAACACCGTTACATGGCACAAACACCGCGCTATGCAGAATAATGCTGCTAAACTAATGTGACTGTTCCTAACCTAACATAACCTGTCACGGACCAAGAATTCTTAATGCAGAAGCTTTTTTAACCTTCCACACCTTTCAAACATTGTTACAACAGTCGTTTACCGGCATGTAGTCATGTTCATAATATTGGCAACATTGTAGACTTGGTCCTACTCGATACGGCCTGGCTGAGACGGATGTCATCTTATTCTCTAGTTTAGAGGTAAGAAATTACAGTACAGTAAAAGGAAAATGATAAAGATAGTACACAGAAGGGTACCTCTCCAACCGATCATATAAGAAGCAAATCCCACCAACCACCCACTTTTAATACAGTGATACCTCGAGATACGAGTTTAATTCGTTCCATAATCTTGCTCGTATCTCAAAGCAATTTTCCCCATTGAAATTAATTGAAATGCCATTAATCCGTTCCAGCCCCAAAAATGCTACCCCCAATTGTTTTTGTTACGTGTTTTTTAATAAAAAAAAAATGTATTTATAAATGACAAATATTGTATAAAAACATAATAAAAGATAATGTAAAGCAAAAAAAACTGGTTTTATAAAGTGTATGTACATACATATTTGTTACACTTTCTTCGGACCCATGGTTATAAAAAGAAATGTGATAAAGTATGTAAATGCACAAAAAGCGCAAAGCCCTAGAAAAACTTAGCGAAGATGCTTCGACAGCGAGGTAAACAAGCACACTGGGGGAATACGTGGGATAATGCACGAGGCGCAGGCACAGTAAACTGGTGGGCCATGTGCAGCGTCACAGCTGGCCGTTCCTCGTATCTCAAATGTCGCTCGTATTTCAAAACAAAACTTCTTTCGCTCGACAGCTCGTATCTCAAATAACTCGTATGTTAGGGCACTCGTATCTCGAGGTACCACTGTATTTAACTTCAAATTAATTAAAAAATATATAGGACATGCTCCAAAAATATAGGAAATACAGGACACATGCTGAAAAACAGGTAATATAACTAGGTAGAACAAGTGGGAACCCTGGATATACGACTTGTAGTCCTTCCCGTAGGACTTCTATTCTAAATGTTACGTCCAAAAATTTAGATCAACCTAGGCCAGGTCCGAGTGAACACTGGATCCACAGGCAAGCATTATTACAACAATAATTTTTCCCTTAAAATCCAATGTTATTTCACATCCAATTAGTAAAGTTTCATTTAACCAAATCTGAGATCACCATAGACATGGCTATGATTAATAAAGTGATAATGTAACAGCAATTAATTACTATTAAAATATTTTGCAAACCATTGTTAATTTAGAGATATCATATTAAAATAAGCAAAATATTAATAAGTAAAGATAACAATGTCCGCCGGCGTGGTCTTGTGGTTAGCGTGGCTGACTACAGATCCGTCGGCCCGGGTTCGATTCCCGGTACCTCCTCGGACTTTTCTGAGGTAGGGAGGTCTGGTAGGGGTGCACTCAGCCTCGTGATTCCAAATTGAGGAGCTACTTGATAGAGAAGTAGCGACTCCGGTCATGAAAACCACCAATATCGGCCGTGGGTGTCGGTATGCTGACCACATGCCCCCCAATCCTGCCATCTGCCTACGGGAGATGACGCAGCGGTCGGGTGGTAGGCCAAGTCCCTCCAGGGATGTAGCGCCACAGAGTTTTTTTTTTAAAGATAACAATATTAAAACAGTAATTTACAACAATATATTTAGCATTAGACTACTAAAACATAATATTACATATAGAATATTGGTGTAGCAAGCTGGAAAAAGTAGAAGTTAGTAGTAAGACCTTTAGTAAGGCCAGACGGAATTCGGGGAACAAGTAAAATGGAAGTCCATGCTCACTATAGATACATCGCGGGAGATCGGAGACAGTATATTGTCCGAGAGTGCAGTGCTATTCACCAAAAACTGCAGCTCTAGTCAAAGGCTGATACTTAGAATTTTCATTGGGAACTGTGTGTGAATAGCTAGACGAGGAAACTCAGTAGTATAACAAGAAAGTGAGGCTTCAGTAAAACACAGAGTTAGCATCTACTAAGCATCAGTACGCTAGAAATGGAAGACCAATAAAAACATTGCTTATACAGGGTCCGTCAATGAAACGGGATGATGGAATGAAGTAATTGTTTGTTGAAAAAAAAACTTTTTAAATATCTTTTTACTAAGTAATCGATAGTACAAGAATAGCCATTTTGGGTACAATAAAAAAAAATATTTTTTGAACACTACGTCTACCAAACGTCCTCCAATGCAGTTAAGGCATTCTTGGAGCATAATTTCACAAAATTCATTTCTTTGTTGATAGTCACCCGGATTGAGAGAATGCGCAATTTGAAGTTTGTAAGGGTGGAAATTAAGGTCCTTATGGAGATTCCTTCTCACAGATGAGTCACTTATTCCAATGTGAAGGGCATGTTGTTTGGCTGATCGGCATGGACTTCTGACAATAGCTTCTTGAACAGCTGCGATGTTTGAATTCAGGAGTTTGAACAGTTTTTACACTGCCCCCTCTTTTTTTAGACGTCAAACCCATTTGCTCGAGTTTCTTTATCCATGTTCGAATCGCATTATCTGACGGAACAGGTTGGTTATGCAGTATGTTAAAATGACGTCGAAAAGCACGTAGAGTTTGCACAAAACTTGGACCATTTTGATAATACGCTTTCACTACATAACTGCGTTGTTCACCTGCCCAACGATCCATTGCAAGTAATGGTAGATTGTGACACGCCAGTTGCCTTCCCCCCACTACCTCCCAATTTTGTCTCATGGCCACCTACAATCATCCCGTTTCATTGACGGGATAATACATATAAACTGAGAGGTGCTTTGTTTAAGTGTTTTAAGAGGGGAATACGCTCCTCAAACCATGATATTGCAGGGCACGTTGTCTAAAACACACTTCTATTTTCTCTCCTGGGGGAGTGAGTCGTGTCGAGCTGTTTGCCGGTGGGACTGGGTTATAGTCCACACCATATTATCAGTGAGTATTAAGTATATCGACAAATCAACAACAATATTAATTGAGATTCATGTAAGTACGTAGTGACATTACGTAACATTGCAAAGAACAGATTATGCAGTTGAAATAGATAACAGTAATATAGCCTTGCAACTTCAGACAGTTAACTAGCAAATTCCCAATAGATATAAATATAATTCTCAGAACATTACCTACTGTGCTACAAACTTTAAATAATAAACAGTGTAATTATTTTTATATGAACTGTGATTTTTAAATCTTTCAAACATTAAGCCCACTTTAACCCTAAAGTACCCCGAAAAAAGCAAGAGACCCTTACTGCACCCGCTGAGCGACCCGTGGCCAATTCATCTTGAGAAGCTTGTAAGTATAAACTATAACAAGTGATACTTCCATTTCTGGGCTGTATGGCCATGGTCTATCCGATGAAATTGCTGACGTTTTGCCACGAACTGTGTCTGGCATCTTCAGAGCTCGTTACAGCTAGGTGGTCAGCTGCAAACTGCTGGCAAGCTCTCAAACACTGGTATTTATACCTACTCTTCACGCCCTGGTTGGTTGGCGCTCGGCTGTTGTGAACCATCCTCTCTCCTGATAGGTCCGAGTTTTGTGGGCCTGCATTTAGTTTTAGAAATGACAGGAATCCATGCACTCTTTGCATTTCTTCTTTTTTATTAAAGTTGTTCGGGTGTTTTTGTATCTCGATGGCTTCCCTGTATAATCTGGGGAGGTAATGCGTGGCAGAACTGAGAACTTCTGCTCTGCATGCGCGCACTACAATCAGGCCATGACATCCGGCTTCAACGAGCTCTGAAGATGCCAGATGCAGTTCGTGGCGAAACGTCAGCAATTTCATCGGACAGACCACGGCCATACAGCCCGGAAATGGAATATCATTGAACGCCGGCCGTGAAAGCCTTAGTAGTTATATAACAAGTGAGTATCAGTGAATTGTTGGTGGGAATTGAACCTGAGATATAACGAGGGAAGTTCCGCATCAAATCTATAGCATTGCGACCAATATTTTCGAGACTCGTAGGCTTAGTCCTAATACAAGGAACGAATCAGGTTTGCTTCTAACATTATGTCAGTCACTTCTGCCACTAGCCTTCTCCTCAGCTCGCTAATGTAAAATGCTGGTCAGCCCACTGACCAATTCACACATGAGAAGCTTCACCCAATAAATGTGTGTGTGTACATGGTACACCTTTGTACACATATCATAATGTATTTACAGGGCGAATCAGAACTCTAGCGACAAACTTTACAAACTTCACAGCAATGTCTCATGGACTGTTACACACGCTCTAGCATCCTAGAAGATTGGTGCACATTGTCAGCAGCTGTTACAATCCTAGCAACCAGATCCATATTAGTTTTGATAGGAGTCAGGTACACTAGGCTCTTCAAGTGGCCCCAGATTAAATCCGTACAGGTTATGAAGCTCGTCATGATGCAATAATTACAGACACAAATACTATTAAGATAAAAGTTAAATGTCTACAAAAATCAGGAAATGCTTGTTTTTATGCAGTTCAGAAACTCTTATCTTCTCGGTCTTCTTTCCAGAAATCTAAAAATAAAAATTTATAAGACAATTATCCTGCTGGTTGTATTATATGGATGTGAGACGTGGTTGCTTACTCTTTGGGAAGAACATATCAGAGTGTGTTCGAAAACAGGGGGCTTAAGAAAATATTTGGGCCTAAGAAAGATGAAAATGGGGACTGGAGAAAACTGCATAACGACGAGCTTCATAATGTGTACTCGTCACCGAATATAGTAAGGGTAATCATGGAGGATGAAATGGGCTGGACATGTTGTGCACACAGGGGAAGAAAGACTATCTCAAAAATATTGACTGGGAGACCCGAAGGTAAAAGACCACTTGGGAGACCTAGATGTAGGTGGGAGGACAATATTAGGATAGATTTAAGGGATGTAGGATTTGCAAGGGATGGTTGGAGTTAGCACAAAATAGGGTTGAATGGCAGGCTCATGGAAGCGCAGCAATGAACCTCCAGGTTCCATAAAATAGATAGTATTCCTTTAACTTGCTTAGGAATTGTCTATTGCTATTGAGTCTAGTAAGTATAGGTTAACAATCGACAGTAAACTTTACACCTGATCTATAATCAATAGGCCTATTATCAATTCTTTGAATCTAGTCCATTAATGAATTTTGTACCAAAACTAATGCATTAATTACTACAATATGAGGCATCACCTTGAATCAAAACAGCTCTTTTTAGAGCCAACATAATACTGCATAATTATAAAAAACTGAAATTTTTCATGTATTAAAGCTCTCTAAACTTAAATAGATGAATTCTCGCTTCACACAGCAATGATCACTTGATGGCTTAGTGGTTAAGATGACTGGGTATGATGCTAGCGATCCCGTGTTCAAATCCTGTTACGTGCGAAAATTTGGGATAGGAATAGGTCCAATAGGTAGGTAGGATGAAGGAGAGAAAGGAGGAAAGAGGAGAAAGAAAAAGATCCACATTTTCAACACTGATAGTAGTTCCACCATTGCCACCCAGATGTCTCTAATTGTTTAATAGTTAGTTGGGTGGGCGGAGCTTAAGTGGCAACCTGTTCTTCCGTTTTCCCATGAATTAGTTTGTGAAAAAAAGCAATACAGTTGCTTCAATAAAATTCCAATAATTCACTACGAATTTTCAATGTGGAATAGTATACAAAATGGCATTAAATACATACAACAGCTATTCACGCCATTCTGTCCAAACTGCACGGTTTTGGATGGGATTTTCCCTACTAAGGGGGGAGGGAGGTGTTATAGGGTGGTGGAAACGCATCATCGTCTTTTAATAATGCACGGTTATATTATAATTACGCACTTAATTAATTGGCCGCGTCATTGTGCCATTTTTGCACTAGAGACCTTGCCGCCACAAACATGGCGGACGGCGCATTGGGAAGAGGAGTTTGGATTTAGGCAATTAATTCCGCAATGAAAATACATGCAAAGTAGATCATTTTGATTGATAAACTCAACTAGAGATTGTGGAGACTATGCAAAATTACTACCCTGGAAAGAGAGAAGACGCAAACAATCATACGCTTCAGTCAGCTGTCCGGCAACGACAGTGACATCTATCCGGTGCTTCACCAACTCACGTGAACATTAGCGGCGGAGGAGAGTTCATTTTATTCCCCTTCGGTTAATAAAAAAAATTGTATAAGATACGGAATAAGAAAGCAAGGTTTGTTATATATATAAAAAAGGTATTTTTATTATATTCCTTCTTTAGTTTGTAACATTTGGACACATTACGCATAGTTCACCGGCACTATTTTTGCAACATTCAAGAAGAACAATATTCTAAGGAACTTAAAAAATAAAGCATGGTTTATTTTTAAAGCAAAATTTATTATATTCCTTGTTAATCGGTAATTAGATAACATCGTACTTATTAATTTTTAACATCTGGTCTCAGAGTAACTCTATTTGAGAGCGCGCGCACTTTTTTCGAATCATTTCCGGAGAGAAGAACCAATGAGAGAGCTCTGTGAATGCGCTTCACTCGACACGGAAGGCGGAAAATCTTTTTTTCTTTCACGAACATCTTTTCAAAGTGTCTGCTCGCTATGCTTTCAATTCAGGTAAGAATTTAAGTAACATATAATTCCAACTTTTGTTTTAGGAAATTAATTTATTCTTAACGTATTGCTACAGTATTATATATGCGCATCAATATTTTAGTTTAATTTTTTAATAAATATGCGCGATTATTTATGATTTTTTCGGATAAAAAAATGCGATCCCATGCTCGGGACATATTGCGGATTCCTTCAATTTATTATAATTTAAAATACCGCCCATGAGAACCCTTTGAAATTAAGATATCATTGCAAGTGTTTTCCCATCCCGCTTTCATTGAATTAAAGTTAAAATTTTTAAATTGCAAAAATATATTATTCTATTCCAAATAAATCAGTGGAGGCCACATGTTAATTCCGCATGTCAATATGGTCCTAGAGACTAGCCCTATTTCCTCGACCTTACAGCTTAAATTTTTACAAAACAAAACATTAAAAATGTGCCCCTAGGTGCAATGATTATAATTAGGTGCAAAATTTGTTAATATATAATGGCTACCGCCTTCGCTTTGCACGCTTAACTATGTGGTTAGTATTATGCATTATTTAGACTATCTGTAGACAACTTATCTTAATGCAGATATCGCTACAAGGTGCGTCGCCTGCTGCGACAATATACAAGAAGGGGTTGGTCATCCTGCATCGCTCAGAAACAAAAAACAACACACAGTCCATGCAAATGTGCATATCGCGTGAACGGTGAAGATCAAGTTCCAAAAACTAAAAACTACCAATATTCCTCTAATCAATTCCTTTAACAAAAGTAAGTATATTTAATCAAGTGTTCAGTTCCAGGAAGGAAAATTGTAATGTCGAGGAGATAGTGTTCTCACCGTGGTCCTAAATTCTAACTTCATGCACTCAGTAGAGTTTACAACACATAGGATACTATTAGCACAGAAAATATGTCACACATTGGTGAAAAATAAACTGTGCACTAAGATATTTTCTTTCATTTCCGTTTTATGTAGGAAACACATGTCAAGCAGAATACTGTCATCCCTCTCCAATAGTAGCAGTTGTGTACTTTATGGATCCCGAGTTGTGTTAACACTGCTAAGGCTCCATCCACAATGTGCAGTCGGCAGTTGGTAGTTGATAGTCGAAGTATTAACGTGTGGTGAGTAATGGTCACCATTCACAATGTGCAGTTGCAGTCGACAGCAGGCAGTTGGTAGTCAGCAGTCGGGAAATTCATCTTCGACTACTGACTGCACAACTGCAAGTAATATATTACAAGATTGAAAATGATTTACTAGTGTAAATAAACAGATTAGCATCCTACGAGAAAGCAAGATGTTTTTATTACATATATTATGCAATTATAAGGTGATTTCTCCACATTTTTTATACTGTAAAATGTTTCCCTAACCTTAATGTCGACTGCATATTGTGGACAGCTCGAGTGCTGCTCCCAAGCGGCCGACAGCAACTGCCAACTGCATATTGTGGATACAGCTCTACTGCCACTGGTAATGTAATATCCTTGCTAACCCAACATTAGCATACATGGCTTGGGATCCATGAGGAATAGGCCTACCATTGCCCAACTGAAGAAAGAAAGAACTAAGTCAGCATTAAAATTTCTCCCAACTATTACTATGAGTACGATAGGGCAAAGAATAAGGGGTCCAGCCCTATCTCCTTGACATTACAGTTTTAATTTTTACGAAACGAATTGTTATAAATGTGTCCCTAGGTGCAAGGATTATGATTAGATGCGAAATTAGTTAATATATAAGAATACATCCTGTAATTCTATCTTAAAATACATAATTCATGACAATAAGATAGAACTGATGGCCATGTTATCGACTTCACTTAGAATTCTGGGTAACAGGTTAACAAATATGACAAACCTCGCAGGAGATATAATATGGCACACTTTCGAAACACGTGAAATCGGTATGCCCTACTAAACTAATACCACTGTTCGTAACCTAACTTAATCTAACCAACCAACTTAACCTAACTGCCACTAAAATTGAATCTACGTAACACTACTTACCTCAATGCAAGAAACACAGTTGGTATCCTGCTTTGCTCAGAACTATAAAATAGCTGGCATGTTTTATGCGTAATAAAAATGAATTGAAAGTAGGTAAAAATACATGAAGAGTTTAAAATACAACTAGTTTCGCCTCTTAATCAACTCTTTTAACAAAGTAAGTACCGGTACATTTAATGACGTGTTCATTTCAAAAAAAAAAAAAAGGAAAGGAAAATTGTAATGTCGAGGAGATAGGGCTCTCGCCGAAGAATACCACTGCCCAACTGAAGAAAGGAAGAAAGAAAGAAAAAATCACCACTAAAATTTCTCCCAACTTTTATTACGAGTACAATAGGGCAAAAAACAAGTTGCGCTTCTGCAATTGCAACCCAATAAATAGATGTTTGGTGGGATCATACAGTTTAAGCAATTTGGAACACTGTTAACTTAATAAAAACATTTTGGGGGATAGCTGGTACTTTACCTTTTTATTTTTTAAATGTTTCTACGAAACATGGCCAAACATGATTTGATTAGACTGAATTCAATTTATTTTCCACAAGACAAATCTCTACACTTGTATTGGAAATCGAAAGGAATAATTATGTTTTGGGCAGTACAAATTTTGTCTGAAAGACCATTCCACCCCAGAAATAGATTCCATACTGCAGTGGTGACTCTACACAAGTATGTATAATTTTTTTTGGTAAATTCATATAAAAAAATATATAAAATGAAAACTTTCATATCAAAACATGCACCTGATTTTACAGCTAGTGTGGTGAGTGTAATAGATGAAAATGATTTCTAGTCAGGACACCTCATAGCCCTATTGGATAAAAGTATTATTTTGTATATTATAAACTTTGTATGCTTTTTAAAATTTAAATTTTCATGAATAGCCATCCCTATACTTTCATTTCACCTAATTTGGAAAGTTCATTTTCTTCAAGTCCCAAGTCCCAAGCTTTTGACTATTATGAAACTGCATAAATGCAATGAAGTTATATTGTTTTTCAAAACCTGTAAAATCCATGCTATGTGGCCCATAATTTGTCTCCCAGCACAATGATTGGATGCCTATGATCATGTGTCTTATTAGGTTATGAAAGTGCCCACTTTTTCATACAATTCGCTTACAGCATTAAATCTTACATGTGGCTGTTTTTGTGTGTTAAAAAATGCATGCATAGTCTTGAAGAATATCCTAACCTTCCCACGTTAACAAAATTATCGTCTTGGTGTGATCAGAATGGCACAAGCTCCATGTGAATTGGAGCTGAACTTATTTATGTAGCCTACAATATTATCATCTTTATAATCATTATTATCATTATTATTATTATTATTATTATTATTATTATTATTATTATTATTATTATTATTATTATTACTATCATCATCATTGGCAGTGAAAACAGAAATAAGTACATATAAGTTATATGATATGTTAACGTACTTCTGTGTAATTTAATGTATTTTTCGTTCCTTTTAGGAAAACCATCTTTTAAGGAAAAAATGTTCCATTGCTGCATACCATGTTGCACATCGTAAGATCATTAGATGCCAGTTCATAGAATGTCTGGACACAATGGTGTCTGTAAGTCAGTGCTTACAGTAGGCACCATAAGAAGTACTGCACATGCCAGAAACATCACTCTATGAGATCCTGCTTCAGTCTTCTGGAACAAGGTAACTTGCAACTCTCTTTTCCAACCTAGCGTTCAAATACATTGATTTATCATGTAAGTACTGTCGGCAAAGCACGAGTAAATCTCTGTTAGCGGAGTGTGGTGAGAGGGGTTGGTTCACAAGTAGGTGGATACTAGCGTTCTGATTGGGCAGAGAAAAGACGAGCCTCTCTGTTGTAAGCGCGTTGTAAACATTAGCCTCCAGTGTGCAGTGTGTTCCAAGGTGCAATGTGACAGTGCTTTCTTAGTGAATAGTAGCATGGTATGACGTCATGTACCACTCCTCGTGCTACTCAGAGTTTTTCTCGTGCTTGGCTGATAGTACCAGGGCTCCTGGTCATTAAAGTTATCAGTAATTGCCCTAAGAGTCAGCATGCTGACCGCATACCCCCAATCCTGACTACAGTAGTCGGATGGTAGACCTCTTCCCACAAGGGATATAGCACCGTGGTTTAGTTTAGATCAATGGCTAATTTCTCTAGGCTAACATAATGTACATTTTCTAGGTTAACCTAACCTATGCTGTCATGTATCTAAGAAATGTGTGAAAGTTTTATAAAGTTTCTAAGGCATGGTTCACAAGAGGTTGTATTGCTTGCAAGGTAACACACGGGTTCCATTCCCTCAGCTGCTCATTTTAATGTTAGTGAGTAATAAAATAAATACAGTGGCACTTTGTTATAGCATCCTCGATTTGTGCAACAACTCATGTGGGTTATTCTCCAGAAAAGGGCAGATTCATGTCGCAGTTTATTTTCTGGTGTAAAATAAGTATTTATGGATTATGAATTATTATGATAAGTTAGATTGAAATAAGGTCTATTTGATCCCATATTTCACTTTTTAAACAAAAGTTACAATTTTCTGCATTTTAGGGCACAGTATGTGAGATCTCACCTCCGTGTCATGTCCCCATGCCTGACTTGTCATTTTCATTCTTTCATAATTCAACGGACTTTAATTTTTATTCCATTTTAGTGTTATAACAAGAACAAACAGCTCAAAAAATGAGTCATTAATAACTGAAAAGAAAATATATCATTTTGTAAAGACAATTTTTTGCACTAAACATGCCTGTCCCAAAGTGAGACTTCACCTCCGTGAAACAATATAAAAGTTCAATTATTTCAACAGAGATGGCACTGTAGTCTTTCTATTTTCCTTGGACTCCAACTTTTGGCAGTTTTCTTATCATTTATATAAAGCCAAGCTGTTAGTGTGATTTTAAGTGTTGTTTTGTTTGTGTAAAAGGGCTAAATGCAGAGTTGGTAATTGGACTTCCTCACCTCCGTTACCTACACCCAACGGTAAAGTTGTATGTTTTTATATTTACTTTTGCTACAAATTATAATAATAAGGAATGCTAAGTTAATCTCTAGAACGGAGATTTTCTAACCTCAAATGTTCCCAAGCTGTTTGACAAATTAGAGAAAAATCTCACCTCCGTTACCCTCACCTCCGTTACTGTTACTCTCGAGTCCTATCCAAGGAGGTGTAATTAATGTTGTAATTGATGACATATTTAACTGTCTGCAGTTATTATTTTTGTTTAAAGAAGATACTGGTATAGCCTAATAGTTTATGACAATATGTCATGTTTTGATTTAAAGTTTTGATTGTAAGGTGATAATCTATTTTAACATAGATAAAAATAAGTAAAAAGTTGTGTGTTAATGCATATGTATGGTAATAAATATTGTTCTTCTTCATGATAACATTTAATACAGTAAATTAAATCTAATTCTCACATAACTTCTATATAATTACTATTTCTTATGATTTTCTCACCTCCGTGAATGCGCCATTTACTAGCCTTGTTAATTTAATGCAAAATAAGTTACCACTCGGTAAGTAGGGCAAGTACCTCACTACTCTGCAGAACGAAGTATTACAAAAAAAATTAGATGGTCCAAAATAAAAAAAATAATTTTAAAACATTTGAACATTGAAATCTGCCCTTTTTTGGAGAATGACCCATATTATAAACTCTGTACGCTTTTGGACACCTTACATGAAATTCAGAAACTAAAGAATTTTTTGGGTGGAAAAAGAGTTCCCAACCGATGAAGACCTCAAAGTGGCAGAGCAGCCATTTCATAATTACGGGTGGGACATTCTAGCAAATTATAAAGACTAATTTTTTTATTAGATATCATAAATAATAAACTATAAATTCTGTAAAATTTACATTGCCTTTTCCTCCACACTACATGCAAAGCATTATTTAAAATTTAGGGATTTAAACTTGTTTCTCCTCCACACTACATGCAAAGCATTATTTAAAATTTATTTTAAATATTTTAAATTTGTTTTTCAAAATCTATTACGGGTGGGACATAATACGGATACTGATTTGAATGATGCAAAACAAAAGTTCATTTGCTGTTCTGCTATTACTGTTAGGGTCTTAATGTTGTTATTAATGAAGGTATGAGGGATTAAATACAAATTATAAACTGTTTCCAGGTTGTCAGAACATTTATTTAACTCATCAATAATGATTTAACAAAATTATCACCATTACGGGTGGGACAAAAAGTCACTTGTTTGTTATTTCACATAGTAATTAACCAAACATTTTTTGAAGTTAATCTTATACCAAATTGTACCTTAAGATTTATATTTTCTCAAATGAAAATGGACATAGCTGATTACTACTTGGTATTAAAGAGTGTTAAAATCATGCTAAAAATGCCAAAAAAAGTAACTCAATGCAATAAATAAGTAAATTGACAGATTTTACACATGAAACCACTCCAGATACAACTAAGTCCTTAATATTCAGAGAATTTGAGGTTTTAAACTTATATTTGACCACCCATTACAATACTTTTATAACTTCTCTCTTTGAGGGAAAGATTCCCATATTTTATGAAATGGCTGAGAGACATCCTGGTTTAAGTCTTTGGTGGTAGTAGAGTATAACATCAGCATTAAAAACTGGTACCACATAACAATAAATGCCTTGACAGCAATGGGAGAAATAAAGTAAGGTACCGTACTGTATCTTTGTGAATAAAGTTTTGTGTTGATATCTTAAGTTATTTAGCTATGCCAAATCATTCTTTACTTTCTGAACAATCCTCGAATATAATACAACTGACAGGATGACTGCATTATTTTGAAGTTTCAAGACATATACTTAGTGTTTAGTTTTTTCTGCATTCATTTCCAATCCAACCATAATACTGTATTCTTCTGTGTTTATCAAAAACAGGACACAATGAGCTATCACCAGCTGCTAATTATTGTGTATACGCAGACATAACGTGCATAACTTTACTGAATTATTCAAACGATGTAATACATATCAAACATGCACGAGACAAAAAAAAAAAAAAGCAATGAGCCCCTTCTTTCCCTGGAAAATGTCAAACAGTCCCTTCTTTCATTGTGTCATTTCTTCTTTTAAGAATTTATCCGGAGGATGCCCATTCTTTAACAACATGAATAGCTTATCTTAAAGTACCATTAACAAGATGGTTTTAATATCTCCATCTTGGCAAAAACTGAAATGGGCCAATCCCTCACCCGAGTATGCCCTCCATGTCATCTGGTAAAAAATGTATGTATAAGCGTATATAATCTCTCTCACGACAGACAGATGCCTTGTATATGGCTGCGCAATTCCAAAAACAAGGGGAGAGGTAAAACTACAAGAAAAGAAAAATAATATCAATAGCCTACCTTTCAAGAAATAGTACCTACGGTACCAGTATGCATAGCTAGGAACTATAATAGGGTATCCATTCGTCTCGTTTTTTCCAGGACAGTCCCATTTTTTGACAAACGTCCCAGTATCCCGAAAGTTTTATTGGGGGCACTCAAATGTCCTGCTTTTTTGTGATTATGATTGGCCGGTGTTTTTCACACTATTAATAAAACTTACAACAGTGAAGGTCTTGCTTATTGTCGAAGCATACTTGAATGGAGTACCGGTAATGAGTGCTGACTTCTATGATAAATTACAATAAAAAAACGCACTTCTTGATAGAATAGGCCCACATAAAAGTGAAATGTACAGTGATAATGAGGAATCTATTTCTGTGGAATAAATTATCTACACCAGTCTGCAGAAGAAATTTAAGAAGTTATTTGGGATAATTTGTGTGCATGAGACAAAAATAAATTGTAAATATTCCCAAAATTAAATTTTGTCCCCCCCTTTTTTCTTAATTGTCCCATGTTTTTTATAGGAAAAAAAATAAAATGTTCCATTCTTATATAAACATTATATGGGCACCCTACAATATATCAATATGTTTTTCACAAGATATCTTCAATATTCAATTCCAGCAAAAAATACTTTATTAACTGATCAATTTTTGTTCAGAGGAAACAGCCGTATTGATTATATGTCATAATATGTATTTTTAAAAGTATTAGGTTTGTTCGCAAAGCAAATCCTTGACTGCTTGAGAATTTGCTGTACTGTGCATGTCTAGTCTGTTACTTATCCGTGATTTGCACTTTGTGAACAATTAAAAGAATTTGGAATCGATAGTTTAACTGCGTTTATCGATATAATATGCAAATAGAACATGTTTTTTCCCTTTAACATGTTATATATACAATAAGTATTGCAATATAAACTATATTTTGGAAAACTTTTAATTATCTTCCATTACCATATTCATAAATATAAGTAGCCTATGCTTATAGCCTAAATTAGGTGCAAGGTTATTGGAGGGAAGAGCCAGGCACGTGAAAATGCGCATGTCTCTGATAACAATTCATGGTAGAGCCCGCAACCTTATATTACAGAAACTGTCCATACCATGAGAACACATTGAACAGAAGACTGACAATCAGGATCTCGAATTCTCGCTCTGCGAATGTGTGTGGAGAAAGAGGGCATGCGCGAATGATGGTTTCTGACTGCTTTGCTAACAAACCTATAGTTTCAAACTAAGTTATCCAAATAATTCAATTTCTGTATGTTTTATTAATGACTTAACTTATTATATTATTCTTAAATAGTCTTACTAAATGCAACTCTTGACTCGAAACATCCCTACATTTCCAAGTCACCTGTGGCATTGCCTATAGGCCTAATAAATTATTGTATTATATTCATTGGGATGTTATTTCATATAATTCTTTATTTTAAAAGCCAATCATATTTATATCATAGCACAACCCCGTCACCCCCCTCCCAACATTCATGATCGAAATCTGGTGTTTCCCCAGCAATATTCCGAAATCAAAATGTTTTATATTTCAAAGGAATACGCACTGAAATACTGTAATATTAATTAAACTGAGGACACCTCAACTATTCAATTTTACAATATTTAAGATTTTTCATTTTTCTCATTAGGCCTAATCGTTAAGTAATCGATAGGCCTACTATCGATTAATCTATTTTAGTCTTTTGATGCATTATTTTTGTTAATGCGCAATAAAATTGTTCAGATAAAAGTCAAATAATCCACAACTAAATGCCCGAAAAAGTCATCAAAATAACAATCATGAAAATACAGCAAAATAGTCGTAAACTTCGGTCAGCTGTGAAACAAATACGTGAAACGACAGTGACATCTCTCGGAAGCTACCCGAACTCACGTCAAAACCAGCGCGGGGACTATTTTTTAATCTCCCTTCGTTGCAGAAGTTTTAAAAAAGTTTCGTGTAAGATACGGAATATAATGGAAGGGTTCATTACAAAAAAGGTATCTAGTCAGTAACATTTGGACAAATGACGAACAGCGCACCGGCCTATATTTGGTACATTGAAGTAGACCAATATTGTAGGATACTTATAATATTATGCGTGGTTTATTTTTTAAATACACTTTTAATCGGTAATTACATAAAACATCGTAATTAATTTGAACATCATCTAGTCACACAGAACTAATTTGGAAGGGCGGGCATTTTTTCAGATCACTTCCGGAGCGAAGCACCAATCAGCGAGCTCTGTGAATGAGCTTTTCTCACAAGGAACGCGGAACTTTTGAAGCGTCCATCTTTTTTTCTCTAACAAATTTTCACTCTCTACTGGCACCGCTTTCAATTCTGGTAAGAAAAGAACATATTTCCTTCTTTTTAATTAACACAAATCTAATTTTTACTATTATATATTGGCATCAATATTTTAGTTTAATTTCGTAATAAATATGCGAGAATATATATGATTTTTCGGGATAAAATATGCGACGTTACACTCGCACACATTTCGGATTCCTACGTTTTATTATAATTTAAAATATAGCCCATGAGTACCATGAGAAATTCAGATATCATTGCAGGTGTTTTCCCATGGATAAAAGTTATTAATAATTAAAACTGAAAAAAAAAAAACTTATTCTATTCCAAATACATCAGTGGGGGCCACATGTCTGTATGTTGGTAAGTGGGCCTACATTTATATTTATAACTGACTTAAATCACACATTCGATAGAAATTACAACACAAAGAATACTATTAGCAGTGAAAGTACTACATGCGTCACACATTCATGAAAAATAAACCGCACTTAGGATATTTTCATTTCTGTTGTACGCTGAAGGAAACACTTCTTGAGCAGAATCTTTTCTTCCCTCCCCAATAATGACCATGCAATTTCAAACAATTGTATACTTGATGCATCCCGAGTTATGCTAGCAATGCTAACTGCCATTGATAATCTAATTTTGTTGTTGGTATATACGACGTGGGATGTGCGAAGGACGTACGTGCCATTTCTTCATGTTTTTCTTACATTTTGCTTAGTTTTTATTTATATTCTAATTCCAGCTCATTAGAACCTTAGAAAAAAGTATGCAGCGTCTTGAAGAATCCCCTAACCTTGTAATGTTGGTGACATAATCATTAGCATTCATAGTGTTATGTTGTTATGAATTGCCTATGGGGGATTGGATTGAGAAATCGATAGAAAACATTCTAGTTTACAATATATAATTTTATTCATTCTTGTGTCCGACTTTAGCGCTGTGTAACAAATATTTGAATAAAAACACTTTCTTCAACGCACTTTATTTACCTTAGTAAAACTTCTGGACGGCTGTTTCGCAGGTGGTGTTCCTGAATCATCAGCAGAGTGTCAACTGAGGTCTCTGGAGCAGGTGTTTGTGAGGGTGTCTGTTATGGTCACACGCTATTTGACACATTAATACACACAGGCAGTCAAACCAAACCCCCATCACCTACCCCCACCTCCACTACACCCCCACCATAACAGACACCCTCACAAACACCACCTGCGAAACGGCCGTCCAGAAAGAAAGTGTTTTTATTCAAATATATAATTTTAGCCAAAATAATAATTAAAACATAACACAATGCAAATTAGTTGAACCGGAGTGAAAAAAATATTTAAACTGATACCTCACTTGTACATATTGACCCAGTATTTGCTTTGAAAAGTGTCAAAGCTAACAGAAATAATATATATGATGTGTTAACATACTTCTGAAATTATTTCAGTGTACTTTTGGTTCCATTCAGGAAGAGCATCTTCTAAGGCAAACTCCATATAAGGAAAAAGTGTAGTCCCCTGAGTTCCACTGCTGTATACCATGTTCTCACCATAAGATCATTAGATGCCAACACAGATTGTCTGAACACCATGGCTAACAAAGTTGCTTATGAGGAGTTATGAGATCTGCTTATACCAGAAACATCGCTCCGTGTACACAAGGTAACTGGCAGTTCTCCTTTCTATCTTAGTATTCAAATACATTGATTTATGATGCACGCAAGGGCACGTTTTTTGTCATCAGTAAATCCACCGGTGGAAAAGTGCGATGAAAGTCCCGTGAATATACGATGAGCATCATCCGCAATGTTTTTCATTTGATGAGCCGTTGACTTTACGAACAGGTTGATGGATTTCAGCAGCAGTATTCAAATTGTATAATAATAATTATTGTATTATGTATTTGCAAGAAGTGGAAATAATAATATGTGATGGGAAGGGAACTAACAACTGAATGCTATCATACTCATAACTATGTTTTGAACATATTAAAATCCATTAAACATTTTGCATAGTTAAATACGGTACCTAACCTCTTTATGGATAACCTGTGCAGTCAGTTTCGTTTGGAATTAATAGATTTTTATGTGGAGTATTTTTTCTTTCTTTTCTCGTCTTGAAACAAAATCAACTCATCACTTTCATTTTCGGAGGTCTCACACTCTGATGAAGAGCAGTTCATTAGCTTTCGCACGAAAATAAACTCCATTTATTTATGCTAGTGGCAACTGACGTCTGCTTCTCTGCTCTGTCATGTTTGTCATCTAAGAAGCATCGTACTGTAAGTTTGGTGAGTCTGACTGCAATCGTCTTTCGACTTTCGACTTTCACCAGTGAGTTTACAAACAGCCTGATGCTTTCCCCATGGATTGTCCGTTGATTTTACAAACACCCTGGTGAAAGTCCGATGGCATCGATGAAATCATTTGATGACTTTAAAAACGGGCCCTAATTTACAAGGAATAATACATGCATAATCTAATGTTTAGCAGTGCTGACTAGAAATATACCAAATACTTTCTCATGAAGGTCTGAAAAGAGTGCACTAAGCCTTATGAGTGCTGCTTGATAAAGTGGCGGATCTGGTCACAACAGTCATAGTCCTAGGAGTCAGCATGCTGCCAACATGCCCCCCCAATCCTGTCTGCAGCAGTCGGATGGTAGACCTCTTCCCACAAGGGATGTAGCACCATGAAGTTTAATTTAGATGAATGGCTAACCTCTAGGCTAACATAATCCGCCACATACATTTTCTAGGTTAACTTATCGAGCGACTGTGTCAGTAGCTGACCATGCACCTATAGTTGACCAAATCAGCATATAATACGGGAGTGTTAGGCTGGGCGGCCACCGAAAGCGGAGTTGAGCTGAGCTGAGCTGAGCAGAGCAGAGTGGAGTCAGAGGGGGTCGGCAACCGATTGCATAGTGGACCCCAGCTCAGTCAGCAACTTTCCTTGCATCGGTGTGGTGGGGGAAGCGGAGCGTAGCTTCAAAACCGAACCTCGGTCGAGTCAAAGCTGAGTGGAGTTGACCCTTGCGATGCCGCTCAACTGCGCTCCACTCCGGATCTGGTGGCCGCCCTTTCATTAAAAACCTTTGATTCCGTTTTGAAAGCTGACTCAGCTTCGCTCACCTCCGCTTTCGGTGGCCGCCCAGCCTTATGTTGTAACAAACCATGAGCATAGAGTTTTTGCTGTTTGAAACAATAGGGTTTGCCTTAACATACACAAAAGTCATGTATTGACTCTACTGAATGGTTGCCATTGTTTTTTGGTATGCCACATGGCTTGCTTCAGATATTAATAAAGTATATAAGAGCTCCATCTACCTACCTCACTTCTCTCCCAGAAAATGGCTGCATAGATAATAGCAGACAAAAACTCTGACTATGCAAACTCTTTCACCCGGTAGGTATCCCGAGAAACTATCATAAGCGGGGCCCGGATTTTGATGACATATCTTTTAACTGAAACATCATGGACGTTGGCCACTAGTGCAGATATTCTGATAATGACTCCTAGATTATAAAAATGGTAATTTTTAAGCTCTTTTTTCAACATAATTATTTTATTTTTAGATCATTTTTAGAATGCAATGTCATTATTTGATCATTTTTTGGTTATTTACAGCCCTTTTTTAAATTTCATATTTTAAGGTAACTTTTTAAATATAAAGTCATTATTTTCTTATTTTGTGTTGTTTCTTGGATTATATTGTAGAGTTTTTGTGCATTTACTTATAATGAATATTATCGGAACCTAAGTAAGCATAAATAAATAGATCTTGTTATGAATACTTTTAATGTCGATAAAGAAAGATGTGATTGCTGTTTTCATTTAACCGAATGTACTAATTAGCCTTAAGTATAATTAAAAGCCTACAATTGGGTCAACAACATGAATATTTAATAGACACTAATGTGATGAATAAACTAGTATTTTCACCCAATTTTTTGGGATCATTTTTTTTATAAGTTTGCAGTCATTTTATTGCTCTTTTTTAAGTATTTTAGGTCATCAAAATCTGGGCCCTGATCATAAGTAATCAATGCCGGGAAAGCATCAAGTCTCTTATTAGTTTTTTATTATCAGGGCAAGAAAAGGTTGGACAACTACTGAAACACCAAAATGATCAGGTATCAAATGGCAACTCTTACTCTATCAGTTCACCAGCTTCTTAGGGTCCAGCTGAAGAAACATTGCAAGGAAGTATGGCACACCACATTCTACATGCCTAATTAAACTAAAGTGCACTGTTCCATTTAAAAGAAAAATGGACAAAATACCGATCTAACAGAAACCTAAGAAAATCAAGAATGTTTAATGTGGACGAGTCAGGCTTTTAAACTTGTCCAAAAAGTGGAAAAGGGGGAAAAAAAATGTAGTGTTTCCTATAGGGTCCCAGGTTTTATGCCACTAGGTCGAAGCAATAATAGCCCTCCATTCAATGCATGATACCTTTCCCCCGCGTGCTCCCATGGCCCCACTCATTCGATAACAACTTGCTACTTACCCCTAATACTTTCATGACGATTTTGTTTGTAACGCAATCTTGGGTTAGCTCTCGATTTACTCTTAAAGATATTGACTGGGTGACCCGAAAGGAAGAGAAGAGACTCCTTGGAAGATCTAGACATAGGTGGGAGCAGCCTAAAGAAGTTTTACTTAAAAAATTACAGATTTCCGCAGTGCAAGTGTGTAACTGTGTGTACCAAACATTATTTTACTGTGTATATTAACTTTCTATTGCAGAACAGGATTTTTTATTTCTGTAAAAAGCTTTAAAGCTGTACAATAAAATTAAAAACTAAGTTATAAAGTAAAGGTAAAGTAATCCCTGTATGGGGCATGGAGACCCGTAGGGTTTCCAGATTGAGACATCAACATAAGAAGGTGGTAAGGTTGTCAGCCATACGCATCAGCTGCTTTTTACCCCCAGGAATACTCCTGGTACTCATTTCTGTTAGAGGCCGAATCAACCCCAGGGCCATAGTGCCACCAAAAGGAATAGGCCAATGGAAAAATCTCACCGACCTCATCGTGAATCGAACCCAGGACTTCTGGTTTGTAGCACAATGCCTCAACTACTATGAACACGTATTTCTAAATTAAATTATAGTAGTGTGTAAATATGCAACAATATAGCCTATTATGAATTTTTTGTTTCTTTAATTTTAACCTTTCATTTTCTTGAATGCTGTCCATTTTGTAGTGATGAAGTAGGCATAACTTCTGAACTTAAACTATGTTAACTTTTGATTAGGCAATGTTAGTACTATCAAAGTACTGGTCCTAGTTACTCAATGGCAGGAGAAAATTACTAAGCACCCTTACATGAATGAGCCCACCATTCAACCCTATTCTTTTCTAACTCCTCCAACCAACCCTTGCACATCTTACTTCACTTATTCTATTCTAATATTATCCTCCCACCTATGTCTAGATCTTCCAAGGGGTCTCTTCTCTTCCTTTTGGGACACGCAGTCAATATCTTTGAGATATATATATTTCCTCCACCTGCACACAACATATTCAGCCCATTTCATCCTCCGTGACTTAATTGCCCTATTACATTTGGTGAAGAGTACAGGTAATGAAGATTGTCATTATACAGTTTTCTTCAGTTCCATTTTCATCTCTCTTAGGTCCGATTATTTTCCTAAGTACTCTGTTTTCTAACACTCTTAGATTATGTTCTTCCTGAACAATTCACATGGTACGAGGGTCATCCAGAAAGTAAAGACAATTGCGCATCATTCTTGTCCCAGTCCCCTACCACCACGATCATATGAATGCTAGTTAGTGCATGATTAAAGATTAGCTCTTCACCCCACCTCAGCGTGAGTCGAGTTTCGTAGCTGTGAGGTCACGCCTGCCTGTACTACAATGTATCCAATAGCCAATTGAAAATCCCACCAAATGTGAAGTGTGTAGTGTTATTGGTTTTTTGAAACCACAGAATGTTTGGCCAATCAAAATTAAAAGGCAAATAATGCAATGAATGAGTCTTCATTGAGGAAAAGGTGCATGATGTTTAATGAAGGAAGAACCAGTATGCACGGTGAAGACCAGAGTGGGAGGTAATCACTCATTATGGATGAGATGAAAGCAAATACTGATGCATTTCACTTTGGACACCTACAAGAATTTCCGAACTAAAAAACTTTTTGGGTGGAAAAGAGTTCCCAACCGATGAAGACCTCAAAGTGGCAAGTCTCTGGTGGTAGAAGAGTATAACATCGGCATTGAAACTGGTACTACATAACAATAAATGCCTTGACAGCAATGGTGATTATGTTGAGGAATAGGGTAAGGTACTGTATCTTTGTAAATAAAGTTTTGTGTTGATATCTTAAGTTATTTAGTTCTGTCAAAATGTTCTTTACTTTCTAGACAACCCTCGAATATAATACAACCGACAAGATGATTGCTCCCAGACATGTGAACTTCTCCACTTGTTCGAATGCTTTATTGGCTATTCTAATATTTTTTAGTGCAATATTTTGAAGTTTCAGACCATATAGGCCCTACCATATACTTAGTGTTTAGTTTTTTCTGCGTTCATTTCCAATCCAACCATAATATTGTATTCTTCTGTGTTTGAGCTATCACAAGCTGCTAATTATTGTGTATACGCAGACGTAACGTGCACGAGACCAAAAAAGAGCCCCTTCTTTCCTAGGAAAATGTCAAACAGTCCCTTCTTTCATTGTATGTCATTTCTTGTTTTAACAATTTATCCGGAGGAAGCCCATTCTTTAACAACATGAATAGCCTATTTAAAAGTACCATTAACAAGATGGTTTTAATATCTCTATTTTGGCAAAAATTGAAATGGGCCAATCCCTCACCCGAGTATGCCCTCCATGTCATCTGGCAAAATATGTATGTATAAGCGTATATAATCTCTCTCACGACTGACAGCTCCCCTGTATATGGCTGCACAGTTCCTAAAAAAGGGGAGAGGTTAAACTACGGTACAGGAAAAGAAAAAAGAATATTAATAGCCTATCTTTCAAGAAATAATACCTACCAGTATGCATAGCTAGGAACTATAACAGGGTGTGCATGCATCCCGTTTTTCCCAGGAGAGTCCTTTTTTTTTATTTTTTCTTATTTTATTATTTTTTTTTTTAACAAAAGTCCCAGTATCCTGAAAGTTTTATTGGGGACACTATATTAATAAAACTTACAGTTCAGTGAAGGACTTACTGATTGTCAAAACATACTTTAATGGAGTAATGTGTGCTGATTTTTATAATAAATTACAAGAAAAAACGCACTTCTTAATAGATAAGACCCACAAAAAAGTGAAATGTACAGTGACAATGAGGCATTTATTTCTGTGGAATAAATTAGCTACACCTGCCTGGAGAAGAAATTTAAGATGTCATTAGGGATCATTTGTGTGCATGAAACAAAAAATAAATTGTAAATATTCCCTAAATTAATTTTTGCCCCTCTTTTATCTTAATTGTCCCATGTTTTTTACAGGAAAAAAATTAAAATGTTCCATTTTTATATAAGCATTATATGGGCACCCTAAAATATAACAATATGATTTTCATAAGATGTCTTCAATATTCAATTCCAGCAAAAAAATACTTCATTAACTGATCAAGTTTTGTAAAGAGGAAACAGCCATTTTGATGTCATAAAATGCACTTTTAAAAATATTGTATCAAACTAAGTTATTCAAATAATTCAACTTCAGTTTGCTTTATTACCGACTTATTATATTATTCGTTAAATAGTCATAATAAATAAAACTCTTGGCTCGGAACACCCCTAGATTTCCAAGTCACCTGTGGCATTACTTATAGGCCTAGGCCTAATATATGAATGTATTATATTCATTGGGATATTATGTCATATAATTCTTTATTTTCCAAGTCAATCATACTTCCATTATAGCAGAAACCCGTCATCCCCTCCCCGCGGTTCATGACCGAAATCTGGTGTTTCCTCGGCAATTTTTCGAAATCAAAATGTTTTATATTTACAAAGGAATATGAACTGAATTACTCTAATTTGAATTAAACTGAGGACGCCGTGTTTCAACGATCCAATTTTTATTCTTCTCTTTAATCGTAATAAATCGATAGGCCTACTATAGATAGACGCGGGAACTACTTTTAATCTTCCTTCGTTGCAGTCGTTTTAAAAAGTTTCGTGTAAGATACGGAATGTGATGGAAGGGTTCATTACAAAAAAAGGTATCTAATCAGTAACATTTGGACAAATGACGAACAGCGCACCGGCCTATATTTGGTACATTGAAGTAGACCAATATTGTAGGATACTTATAATATTATGCGTGGTTTATTTTTTAAATACACTTTTATTATATACCTTATTAATCGGTAATTACATAAAACATCGTAATTAATTTGAACATCATCTAGTCACAGCGAACTAATTTGGAAGGGCGGGCATTTTTTCAGGTCACTTCCGGAGCGAAGCACCAATCAGCGAGCTCTGTGAATGAGCTTTTCTCACAAGGAACGCGGAACTTTTGAAGCGTCCATCTTTTTTTCTCTAACAAATTTTCACTGTCTACTGGCACCGCTTTCAATTCTGGTAAGAAGAAAAGAACATATTACCTTCTTTTTAATTAACACAATTCTAATTTTTACTATTATATATTCGCATCAATATTTTAGTTTAATTTTGTAATAAATATGCGAGAATATATATGATTATTCGGGATAAAATATGCGACGTTACCATCGGACACATTGCGTATTCCTTCGTTTTATTATAATTTAAAATACTGCCCATGAGTACCATGAGAAATTCAGATATCATTGCAGGTGTTTTTCCATGGATAAAAGTTATTAATATTTAAAACTGAAAAAAAATTATATTCCAAATACATCAGTGGGAGCCACATGTCTGTATGTTGGTAAGTGGGCCTACATTTATATTTATAACTAGCTTAAATCACACATTCGATAGAATTTACAACACTAAGAATACTATTAGCAGTGAAAGTACTACATGCGTCACACATTCATGAAAAATAAACCACTAGGATATTTTCATTTCCGTTGTAGGCTGAAGGAAACACTTGTCGAGCAGAATGTCGTCCCTCCCCAATAATGACCATGCAATTCCAACAAAACATTCAAGTTTTCAATATAACGTTTTAATTAAATGTTTTAGCCAAAATAATAATTACAACAGAACACAATGCAATTTAGTTAAACCTCAGTGAAAAATATTTCAACTCATACCTTACTTTTAGGCCTACGGACTGACCCAGTATCAGCTTTGAAAACTGTCAAATGAGAACAGAAATAATATGACGTGTTAACATACTTCTGAAATTAATTCAGTGTACTTTTGGTTCCTTTCAGGAAGAGCATCTTCCATGGCAAACTCCATATAAGGAAAAAGTGTAGTGAGTTCCATTGCTATATACCGGTACCATGTTCAAACCACAAGATTATTAGATGCCAACACAGACTGTCTGGACACCATGGCTAGCAAAGCGCTTAAATGAGAAGTTACATCTGCATATACCAGAAACATTGCTCTGTGTACACAAGGTAACTGTTAGTTCTTCTTTCCAGTGATTTATGATGCACGTAATCTACAGGGAATAATGTCTGCATAGTCTAGTGTTTAGCAGTGGTGACTAGAAATCTGCCTTGCCTCAGCCTTACGAGTATTACTTAATCTATACAGTTCTGTGAGAATTAAAATTAAATTCTCTGCAATAAATGTTTCCAAATGGAAAGGAAATATATTTATTATTATTATAGGTAATGCCAAAAATATTGACTGGGAGACCTAAAGAGAAAAGACCACTTGGAAAACCTAGACGTAGGTGGGAAGACAATACCAGAATAGATTAAGGGGATGTAGGATTTGCAAGGGATGGTTGGAGTTAGCACAGGATAGGACTGAATGGCGGGGTCGTGTAAGCATGGCAATGAACCTTAGTGAGCATTCATACCAAAGTAGCATAGCATGCGAATCGCACTACCTGGATGCAGGCTGCACATCGAGTTGCATGGTTCACAGTTTTGCATTTATACCGAAGTAGCATGTATGGCACCTGCAGTTTAACGTAAATTAACTTACATATTTTCACTTGAACAATTGAGAAACCAATTTAAAATAATGTAATTTACCTAAAGCGGATATAGTTTTAGCAATTTTAATCCAGGCTCTTTTCCTACTAGTTTCGATTGCCATATCGTAGGCTATAGTTTATGCATGTACAAATTGTATGGCACATAGTTCTCTTTCCAGCAGTTTTCATGAGATCTTTGCCATAATCGACCGCTGCACAAGAAAATATGTTTTGAATTTTCTTAACAATTAGAAAACAGCTGAAAAGGCAACTGTACGCATGCGTCATTCCGAGTAGCGTCGAATGAAATAAGTCCAGATCTATCTGAAGAAATGAATGTCACACTCTGCGAGCTGCACTATTGCCACGTTACTTTGGTGTGAAGACCTCAACTTGTTTATTTGGCATTTTAAATGAGTAACGTGCAGCGTGCATCCAGGTAGCACATCACAAGTGGCATGCTACTTCGGTGTGAATGCTCCCTAAGGGTTCCATAAAATAGATAATATTCCTTTAGCTTGCTTATTATCATCTTTCAAGAAATAGGCCTAGTACCCAACAGTAAATGTAAACTAGACAATAATACATTATTATGTTTTATGCACGATATCTTCAATATTAAATTTCACCAAACAATACTTTAATAAATGGATGCTTATATATCTAAATAGAGGATTATCAACTGATCGTGTTCAGCTGACAGGAAAGAGCCACATTGTTTACAATATGTCATAAATGGCTTTTAATAGTAGGCTACCTTATCGATCTAAAATGCTAAATTCAAATAATTCATCTGTATCAAGACTGAGTAAGGAAATATACACACTAACTTCACTATCTATAATAATAAAGGGAAGTGTTTGTCTTTCTGTCTGTCCGCGATGCCCAGCGAAATCTACTGAACGCAGAGATCTGAAATTTTCAACATAGATGGACTAAAGGGTGGGCGAATGCACCTCAAAGCCGGAATTTTAATTTTTGCTTTCGTTCGTGAGTTATGAGTGAAAACCAGGCAGAAAACGTGAATTTTTTTAGTTTTTGAAGCAACAGTTTTCAGTAAGTTAATACATTTCAATGTCAAATCAATTGCAGTTGGCTTTGGCTACTTTTGTCATACCTTAGAAATAAAAGCATCGCGATCGCTTGATGCCTATGCTGGTCGATTCATTTGCTTACAATGTCAAGGCATGCAGATATCTGAAATTTTCAACATAGTCAGAAGAGGGATAATGAATAGCCTATAGGCCTAAATGGAGAAACATTGATTGGTTTAGACGGAACTCACTATGCAGGGGTTTTCTGGGCCAGGGAACTTGAATCAGAGGTTGTCTTTCCCATGCTGCGCTTTCTAATCGTGAAATTCAATTCAAAGACAGATTTTTAGTTATTTCATTAATTATTAATAGTTTTGTTTAGGCTTATGAATGTTTCGCGTGCAAGTGTTAATAAATATAAAGGTTTAATTAATTTGCCCTTAATTTTTTATCTTCCAATTAATTATCGTGAGCGAGACCACGGGGGTCTGTTAGTTAGATATAGGCCTATTTACACAGAATGATCCTTTCAGTGTGCATATTTCCGTACTCAAGCTTTCTGCAGATGTTAACACTTCACTGTGCTATTTTTCTAGTAATATTAATATCAAATAATTAAATTTCAATGCATTTTATTAATTACTTATTATATATTAATCATTAAATACAGGCCCTTAGCCAGAATTCAAGATCAGGGTGGGCAAAAAGTTTCTGCTAAACTTCAGAATAACGTGACCGATGTCTCAGCCGGGCTGTACCCAGTGGGACCAAGTCTACAATGCCACCAATATTATTACATACATGACTATGTGCCGATTCAATTTGGCAGATAAACAACATGTCGCATCTGTGTATTATTCATAATCCCATACAAAATAACACACCCATAATATGATGGTAAATACAGGATGATGAATAAAATCAGTATTAGTAGGAGTTAGCCTACCTTAAGAAATTATTACAAATTAAAGCATTGGACTTTATAGTGTAACAATGTTTTATGAAAGGTGTGGAAGAGTAAGAAAGCTTCTGCATTAAGATAAGTAGTGACAGGTAAATTCTAGGTCAGGGACAAGTTATGTTAGGTTAGGAACAGTTATATTAGTTTAGCAGCAGTTTTCTGAATAGCTTGGTGTTCGTTATTTGCCATGTAACAATGTTTTACGAAAGGTGTGGATTGGTAAAAAAGCTTCTACTTTAATGTAAACAGGGAGCTAAATTCTAGTCAGTGACAGGTTATGTTAGGTTAGGAGCAGTTATATTAGTTTAGTAGCAATATATAGTGCAGGATTTATTGTGTCCCATACTGAACCTCTTCTGCGACGGGAAATTTTACCCATGCACCAGTCATTCCTCTTTTGATTTCTGCGGCTTGGAGGGGCACAGTCGCTAAGGCATAGCATACCTCACTGTTAGCTGGCTACGCTATTCTGAAGGAATTCAAAAGTTCCTCATGATGGGCTGGGGTTATGCTAAGGAAGAAAATTGAATTTAGTCATGATGTGGGATAAAAATAATGAACTGGATAATACTATGCACAACTGATGTTAACTGAAAGGTGTTTGTCCTGTGGCAGACATAGCCTATAGGATTTCTTCATTTCATTATAATTGAAAATACTGCCCATGTGGGGGTTTTCCCACTTATTTTAAATTAAGGTTATTCATTTTTAAAATTGCAAAAATATATTCCAAATAAATCAGTTGAGGCTGCATGTTTATTTTGCATAACGGTAAGTGGGCCTAAATTCCCTTAACTGAAACTTAATTCATCCATTTGGTAGAACACATAGGTAAATATTAGTAAAGAAAATATTAGGCTATGTATTTCATATATTGGTGAAAAATAAACTGCATTAAGATATTTTCATTTCCATTCAATGCTGTAGGAAATACACATCAAGCAGAAATCTTGTATTCCCTCTCCAATAATGACCGTGATAACATTAAATTCACCAACTGTTGTACCAGAACGTTGCCATGGTAGCTCAATTGGTAAGAGCAGCGGCACGGAGATCCAAAGATCCTGGTTCAAATCCCAGCTATGGCAATGAATTTTTCTGTCTGACTCTACCTTTCCACCTTAGCCTAGGCTTACACATGGCCAGTGTGAAATAACTTAATTATAATTTCAAAGTTTTCAATAGTTTACAATTTTTTGCGATCTTAAGAACTAGTGGTTACAATAACTGAATTCATGCCGAGCAGGATCTCGTCGTCTCTATCCAATAGTGACTGTTCAATTCCAAGAAATCGGGTACTTGATGATCCGGAGTTATGTTGGCTAAGTTCCAGTGATAACCTAACATAAACTATGCTAAACTAGTATTGGAATATATGTGACTATTCCAAGCCACTTGAAGAAAGGAAAGGAAAGCCACCAATAAAATTTCCCCAAAATATTAGGCTATTATGAGCACAATAGTGCAAAGAACAAAGCCACACTTCTGCATGCTACAAAAAGTTTATGCTGTAAGAAAATTTCACATGGTGCCACAACAAATGTTTAAACAATTTAACCTTTTGCTGTCCCTTACACTCAAGAATGCTTGAGATCTAAACCCACGGTACCTTCCTAAACATACTGAAACGTTTAATGCACACTCTTACTGAATGTGTTGATAGATATGAGGCTATCACTAGACCTCAGAATGAATCTTTAACAAACAGACTGATAGCAAAAAACATCCCAGTCCCTTTTCCTTACTGTGCAAATAATAATAAACACAGTCTTTATCCACGCAGAAGCAAGAACAAAATCCCTCCTTAGTTACAAGTTATTTTTATTTGAGTGAATGTGTGAATTGCAAACGGTTTCTTTCTCTATTCTAAATAACCGGCCAGCCCTTATAGCACATGTAAGCCGACTGCTGACCGTCAGACTCAACTCAGTGTACAACTGATCTGGAGTTGTCACATCTGACAAAGTTCAGGCAGGAAAAGAAGTTACTGCATCAGTAGGCCTAATGCATTCCCTAAACTTTTTCACTGATTGAAATAAAATGAAAGGGGAAACAAACTACTTTCAAACGTACCGTTAAGTAATGCAATCTACCATTCTGCAGGATCACCAGAAGTTTAATGTGGAAATAAATACAAAATTAGGATGAATATAGATAAAAATTTATTGATACCTCAGAATGAAAATACAAAAGGAATTATAGCCTATGTTTAGCTTTCTTTGTTTTATTAATATCTTATTTTATCCAGTTAAAAAACAAAGTTATTAGACATTAACGATTAATAATATGATTTACTAGCATTGTTGAAACTAATGCATTGATGACAAATATTGTGATAAACATTAGTTTTATAAAGATATATTATATGTACAATGAATCCCACACAAGAGATGGCCAATGACGCGGGTTCCTGCGGCGCGGCGAGCACAGCTCTAACTCCCGAGCGATCGGGTGAAATATCTACGCTATTAGAGCCGCGATCCGTGTAATGATTCAGGTTTTCACATTTACATTTTAAATTACAATGAAAATAAACACGTACCTCATCACAAGAGATGCTGGAGATGTTCTCCTCTTGCATCCACACAATAGGCTACTGGCACCTTTTTAGGAAATTTTCTTTCACGCGAATAAGTTCAGCTTCCGAGATAAAGTTAATTTCTCTTATGATATTGTCTTTAAGTTCTTCTAATGTATGGGAAATTGAACTATAGGCCCTACACTTTATTTTTCACATGTCCCCATAAATAATATTCACATACTGATAGAAGAACTTAAGACAATATCACATAGGCCTATCATCCAACTGCTGCATCATCTACCATATGTAGGCAGTGTTTTAGGCAGATCCCAAAAAATAATTCTCATCTGTAAAATAATAATAATAGTTAAAACGGTCGCCTGAGAGGACATTAGGGTTGATGAGCTTCACTCTTTGCTGTAGTCATTCAGCGATCTTTGATTCTATGAACACTTCAATAAATGATATTGTAAGCATCGAGCTCTGCACAGTTGGCACACATATTCTTCACTAGCCTCATGGAATCTTTTAGTTTGACACATTTTATAGTGGAAGCCATGCACTGCATGTTTTGTTATGACATGTCTTTGATCCTGGTTCTCTTTTCTCCAATTCCTGTCCCGCATAGCACCCGTGGCACAAAATTCCAGATCGATCTGGTTCCTCTTGTTTTTCCTTGATTCCAGTAGTTCGGTATATGGTCAGGTAGATGGTAGTAGCATTTGCAACCTTAGTCTTCGATGTAGAATGTCTACCCGGCTAGATCGTACACTAATCGTGATGGTGCAGTTCTTCCAATTCTCAGAATATACTTCAGAAATCTTGCCTTTATTTTTTGAATTCTCTGTAGGTCACTTTAGGTCAGTTTGTACCAAGATTAGATTTATACCGTAGGTGACTATTGCCTGGATAGCTCAGTCGGTAGAGCATTAGGCTTTTCATCTGTAAAATGCACGATGGTTTTTAGTCAGTGCAGTGTTAATCCACGCTTGCCATACACCACTTATTTTACGTGGCCAGAAGGGAGTGATGTCTTAAGAGAGTGCAAAGCCAAATCTCTCTGTTTGCAGTCACTTGTAGGGTTACACATAATAAGACACAGTGCATAGACCTGCCAGATTCAAACTGACCTCACTTGCATGTAAAATTCTGAAGACTAATGGGTTAATCATTAAATGTACTTGCCTCTAATTCCATCTCTTGGAAAATTTATACAACTTTCTCTGCCCTAAGAAAGATTTTGCTATTTTCTTGCCTCTGATTAGCTCATGTAACTTCAAAAATTTCTCTTTAATGCCTGAAGTATAGAAAGTCATAAGAGTGTTTTAATAGCTAGAATCAGATGTGAGAAAACGGGAAAATCTTTCTTAGGGTAGAAAAAATAGCAAAACACATATAGCCTATGCTTTTCAATTGAGAAAACCACGTTAGTGTTTTGGAATACAAAAACAAAATTAAAAACATTCAAGTTCGGCAAAATATTTCTCTTTACTATGATGGTCCACTCAAGCGATCCTACCTTTCAAAAGTGGAACTACAAAATAAAGACTGTAGTGACACCTAGTGTGACAATGCATTACCTAATATTCAAAGAATACACATTCTATTTGAGGTGGAACATAAAGATAATGCTGGAAATTCCTTGGTTTCAGATGTCTGGAGCAGAGCAGACTTTTGGGATGGACTGACTTCACTTCGGGTGCATCTACATCCTTAAGATGAGTATAAAACACTCTTGTAGCCTACTTATAGATTTATTATGCCCAAGTGCACCATTCTCCAGTTTTCTCAGCTGTTTCGTAACCAGGGTAAAAGTAATATCGGGGTATTCTAAGAAAACCTGTGCACCATTGCAACAATACCATGGTTTCCAGACACTTGAATACATTGCGGTTACTCTGCTACGAAGTCATTCCCATGGAGCAATTTGTGTTGGTTTCTTCCATGGCCGCTAGATTCTCTCTCTCTCTGCTCGTCTGCCAGTCACGGTGACTCAATGTCAATTCTTGGTAGCAATAAGATGCAATGTTAACAGCTTTTATGTTCATTATTTGTGTTAATGTAATCCTCTTTAACAATCTGTACATTTAAATAAAATAACATTTATGTTACATAGCCTCGCTTTTATTCCCGTTCGACTAGTAGAAATTTTAGGTGCAAAGTCATGTACACAGCCATGAAAGAGCTGTTATAATTATGTTCACGTATGTGCAAGTATGATAAATTGATTACGTACCCTATATATAGGCCTACCGGTACACAGGCTATATTGTGATACATGCAGCCCTTCACTGTAAATTGGGCCTAGGCCCACTGGTTTTCCATATTTCATTTATTTGTTGCCTTATTGCTCAGTAATAAATCGTATTCATAAGAATAAAATGGAATATTATGTTGCATATAGGCCTAGCCTATGTCTGACTTTTAATACTGTACCAATCGTGATAATGAGTTGGTTACCCCTACTACAGTACTAGATGGACCTAGGTTGGTTGAGGTAAGAAAGGAAGGTCACTTCAATTGATGTTACAGCACAGTATTTGCAAAGATTTGTACTATCGCTCATTCTTTAAATAGATCCCAGCTGTCTCTCGTTATTATGTTCAATTAGCTTTTGTCCTAGATATTGAAAATACGATACATTACGCTGATCTCCATCTTGGAAAGGAAATCGCAGTTTTCTCACTTTACAGCTCCTTCACGGTTGGTAAACATTATACAGCGGTACAGGTTGAAACTGAGAATGGTGCAACAAAAATATGACTTTACAGGGGTAAACTAAGAACATTACAGCCGTATTTTGAAAACCGAGGTTGGTGCTCTTGGGCATGATTACAGTAGACTCCCTCTAATCCGGCCACCCTGGGACCGGACCCTCGACCGAATTAAAAAATGGCCGGACCATCCGGCGGTCTTTTAAACGTGTCAAGTATAACCTATTAAAGCAAAAATCAACTTTTAAGATGGTTTTGTCGATTTTTTAAAGCGTACTTACCCAAAAATTAAAATACATCATTACAATTACAATTTCAAAATTAAAAGAAATCTGTTATTTTCTTCTGCTTTTTTTAGTTGAACTGTTTTTTTGAAAGCATAATCACGCCACTTCTTCACGAACATTACATCGATAGCTGATGCAGCAGCCTGTTGCTCGACATAGGTAGTCGCAGTATAAAAATTAAACTCATGGTAAAAGATACTAACAGCACAAGAGTAAAATTCACGTCTGAAATGAACGCAAACGTCAAGCGATTTGTTTACACTTAAAAATGAAAACTTAACAGGAATGTTTATTCAAGAAAAAGGCTCCACACAAGATTAAGTAACATTTGACAACAGCTTCACAAAAGGATCAATAAACAGTGGTGAGGGCTGCCCAATAATCTATTTATATTACATCACATTCCTCACCATAAGAAGAATGTCATTCAGTAATAGAATGCTTATTCTAGTCGATTACTGCCGTGAGAAACCCTTCCGCGCGCAGATGACTCATTCCAAGAAGTCGGCCGGATCATCCGGTGGCCGAACCATCCGAGGCCGGACTAGAGGGAGTCAACTGTAATAGATCCAAAAATATTCAAAATATTTTGTTTTAACTTATTTATTAAACTTACAGGTCTTAATGGTAGTCTATACAGTACTATATTACAAAAAGTGAATTCAAGACATTAGGCCTAATGTACCAGTAACTTAGTTACATTGTTTTACGCCTAAGTAGCTTACTCAGCAGAAAGGTCATGCCATGAAAATGGGGTCAAAAGTTGTAATTTTTAAAATCATTATTTTTATCTCAAACTTGAACAATCTTCTTGAAGTAGGCTAAATGAATACCACATAAGCAGCACGGTATTAAATTTTTTGCCAAACACTGGGTAGCCTATGTCTTTAAAGTCATTGATTAATTCCACTGATGCCATCTTACTTCCACCAGCCTGTTTGTAAAGTCACCATACAATTCATCAATGAAGCATCAAGTTTTTTTAAACTCACTGGTGTTTGTGTGATGAAAGTCATCGATTGCCATTAGACTCAACGAACGTTACATAGGCTATAATGCTTCTTAAGCTGGGTCTCCACTGCTTAACATTTAACACCAACATGTCAAGGTTAACAAGTTGATATTGACATGTATATTGCAATTTCGCGTTCCAATTGACTTGACATGCTAACCCATCATGTTGAACTTAACATTTTCAGATGTTGTTTTCCGGAGAAAATGGACAACATATCAAGTTATTTGACCAGTCAGTTGATATCGGCTTTGTTTCAGGAATTTCCGTCAAACAAAAAGAATCAACAGCTTAATCGGCTTTGGTTTGGGAATTTCCATCTAAACAAAAAGCAATAGAATTTCAGTGTTCTCAATAGTATTGCATCTCCCTTCCTTTCCTGGGTTCAGGACTGGGTGTGTGTGTCCTTAGGTTTAAGTAGGTAGGGGACTGGCACACCCTGGTAATAAATCCGCTGAGAATATCCCCTTACGAGATCACCCGGGGTCGCTCGCAAACCTGAGGAATACCTTTTTTTAAGATTATTTTTTATGACATACTCCATTTTTTTTAAATGTGATAGTTATTTTGAAAAGATAAGACATCTGTACAAAATTAGTAGCCTATTTAATATTACTATTTAAGAAAGTCATAGACAGTTAACAAGAGGATAATGAGTATAAAAAATTACTCTCATTTTGCAATGTTGGCTGCCCTCTTCAGAGGCGTTTTCATTTTGAATGTTATTCATTACTTATTAATTTCTGTTCGTAACCGCACCAACCCATGTTAAGTCTATAACACTATAGTGGAGACAGTTGTTAATTGGCAAACCATTTCAGTTGTATACTTCAACAAGTTGGTGTTACTGTAAATGTTAAGTAGTGGGGACCCAGCTTTAGATGACAGCCATGGAGAAGCAGACGACAGTTGCCACTAGCATAAAATAAACTGATTTTGTTTTCATGCGAAAGCTAATGAACTGCTCTTCATCAGACTATGAGCCCTCCAAAAATTATTAAAGTTGTGATTTGATTTTGTTTCAAGATAAGAAGAGAATCCCACATAAAAAACCATTAATTAATGTTTGTTTCCAAATATTTCAAAACTGAAAGCAGTTCAGGCTATCCCAAGTTGCCTGTTGAGGTTAGGTACAGTATTTAAATATATCCAAGAGGCCTATTTATTATTACCGTAAATAAGTTTGGCCTAAATAGATTTTACTATGCTTAAAATATGATTTATAAGAATGGTAGCACTCAGTTATATTAGTTCCCTGCCCAACATATATTTTAACCTTCACTTTTTGCAAACACAGTGAACACCGCTTAATGTAATCTCGGATAGTGTTATCACTAGGGTTTGGATGTTTATGACATGTCATATTTTTATCCTTACCTCAGTTTTCAGTGCAAACACAAACTAAACACGAATTTCACGCATATCCTAATTGGACGGTTTTTATTTTGTATATAATGACATATTTTGCTCGTTTGTGTGGTCTTCGTCATATTTTGATCATAGGCCTGTTTGTAATTTAACGTCATATTTAAGTTATAAATTTGATAAAGGAGTACAACTATACAGTATATTCACTAAATGGTCAAGTTAAATTTGAAATTTATTTAATTAATTTAATGCTTACCCCAAATTCATAAGTAATTTAAATTTTAAAATTTATGCAATTGTTCATATTTTATAGTGACACTCAAGGTCTACAAAATATTAGGAGTATCTGGAGCTGATGAAGCGAGCAATAACAATATAAGTTAATTAGGCCTACAAGTAAAACTGTAGGCTAAAACCAAAATTGTTAAAAAGTGATTGTATGATTGCATTCATGTGATGTCTTTAAACGTTTTAAATTGGAACATTTATTTTTTTAAATTAAATAGGCCTACTTTACTTTATTGGGTCATAGGCCTATTTTATTGTAAGTAACGGTTCTATTCCCAGCTTACAGGGTGACCTGTTCGAGGGAGTGGTATTCCCTTCTTCTTTTAAACAATAAAACATATATTGTATGACATTCAAGATTTTGTTTTTAAGAATTTCGTTTCTAACTCAACAGCATTTTATTGGAACTAACGGTACTATTCTCAGCTATTTTGTTTTAAAGAATTTCATTTCTAACTCAACAGCATTTTATTGGAACTAACGGTAGGCCTACTATTCCCAGCTTACAGGGTGACCTGTTCGAGGGAGTGGTAGGCTATTCCCTTCTTCTTTTCAACAATAAAACATGTATTGTATGACATTCAAGATTTTGTTTTTAAGAATTTCGTTTCTAACTCAACAGCATTTTATTGGAACTAACGGTACTATTCCCAGCTTAAAGGGTGACTTGTTCGAGGGAGTGGTAAGTTTATTCCCTTCTTCTTTTAAACAATAAAACATGTTTCATCCCTCGGTTTAGCTATTGCATTAGACAAGCATTAGATGTTTTGCTAAGCGGTTTTCACCACAGGTCAGTAAACTTCCAAAAAACATGAGTATGAAATATTGGTTAATAGACTCAAAAGGAAAAGCAGAAACAATTAAAAACATTTTATTGATTGCAAAAATAGCTGCTTGCAGTCTAATTCTAAATTATGAGGTTTTCATAAGCTGTGTCAACAAGATTTTCCAAAGACCAGACTTAGACTGCGTGTGCGCATTGTGCGGTGAAAGTCGTGACACGTATCACTCAAGTGCACAAAAAGGACAAAATCAATCACGGAATAAAGTAAAGAATGAACCTAATGCCCAATCGAGCGCACCTTCTTCTTCTTATTATTATTATTATAAGGGTTTCAATTATTCGCAGTTATGTACGATATTATCTTGTAGCCTATGTATGAAGAAATAGCTTATAATTCTGTTCTAGTAGTGTATTATTTTATGTATGAATAAATAACCTTCGATTAAGTCTTTCGGCTACTGTTATCAATCGGTTAATATTATCAGATTAGCTGCATCCCAAAGTGATCACAATAAGCGGCGTGCACTGTATATGGTATTGGCAGAATAATTATTATACAACTCAAATACCGGTATCGAAATCCATCAACCTGTTTGTAGAGTCACAGTAATCAGGAACTCGTCACAAAAATAAATGACGTATTCGGCATTAATTGGACTTTTCCACTGGTGGATTTATAGATGACTTTAAAAACTGCCTATTTCATCATTCCTTTAATTTTGTGAAATCTAAGTGACATCCAAGTTAGTGCTGAAACTGTCTTGGATTTCAGTAATGTAGCCTATTAGGTAATTAGTAATTATTGTAGACAGCAAGACTGAAATCTAAGGTACAGTAAGATTTGATGTTTTTCAATTTGCCTATAATATAATTATGATAATTACAACTTTGTTACATGTAACCTGGGTTACATAAATTCCCATTTTTATTTTAAAATGTTTAGCCATCTTTAGATATCATCATTAACTTCCATAATAGACATTAACAATTTAGTTGTACACACAGTATTGTACAACATTTGAAAATGTGTAAAGTGAGTTACAAAGATAGCCTATGAAACCTTAGATCGGACTAATTTACATCTTCTACGGAATATTGCTTATAGGCTACTGCATTTCAAGATGTCCAAGAACTTTTTAATTTAGATTCTGATATTTCAGGTAAAGTATGGGCAATTTACCTTTAATATAGGCCTACAATAAGTAGAGTTAATGAGAGTATTCTTTTACAAATAGCCTAAGTTAAGTATAGTAAAATTCAAGCTTATCTGTTAAAATGTTAAACCATAACTTATTAAGTTAGTACCGGGTAATCATCTTTAAAGGAAGGGTAAACTAAAAAAATACCATTTTCTAATTTTAATCTCATCGCACGGAGCTTTGAATTACGAAACGAATGGTGATCTCGTGAACTTCAGGTGCCCAATATTACGCCTTGTACGGGTGAAGTAAAACGCTCCTGTGACGTCACTCCTGACTAACTCGCTGGCAGGACAACAGCTACTGTAATGCTCGCGCCTGTGTTTCTAATACACCACAAAGTCTCATTTGTGTTTGTTGTTGATAGAGATGCCTGCAATGTTACCTTCTAAGGACAAATCTCGGTATTCACAAATTAATATCACACGAAAAGAAAATGACAAGGAATTATTTAAAGAGTTGCAAGGAAGAAAAGAAAATACGGAATGGTGTAAATGTGGGCTGTGTGTACATATGAAAACGGGCCACGAAAGTGTGTGTTGTTGGGACCGTGAAGTAATTTGTGAACAGAAGGGGGTTGTAGACTGTATAACACGACATTGCTCATTCGATAGCGTTATTATAAATAAAGATACACTAGTTGCCAGGCGTTATCAGTTAATACTTAGAGCTAATACAGTTAAAAAACAAAACATTTTTCAAGATACGAACAGAGTCACTTTCAGATTCAGAATCATCTTTTGCGGTAGTAGAAATTTCTGAAATACTAAAAGAGCTATCTAAATCACAATTTCTAGAAGAAACATTCAATGAATCTGTGCAAACATTGACATAAGTTTCATTTCCTAGTTCACACTGAACGCCTACTCTGTTAGAAACTGAATTTTCGTCATAAATACTAGATTCCACATTCATGATTTGTCCATTCCCGGATACTGAAGGATTACTATTCAAATCTTGCAACAACTCTCTCATTTCCTTCTTCCTCGAGTACGACGATTTTCTTTTCTTCATTGGCGGTGTTTCAGATTTCCCACGTAAAAGAAGTGATGGCACAGCACTTCTTTTTTAAACAGATTGCGGGGTTTCTCCAGATAACTGTGTTCGTAACTGTACCAAAAGCTCGGTATCATTTTCTTCAAAATGTTGTGAACAAACCGTACTGTATTTAGTAGGAACAAATTTTTCTCTTTTCATTTTTATCAGCCATTGCTTATTTACGTTCGGGTGACTTATCTCTGTTGGGAAATCGACGGAAAGATATTTTAAGTGTGTTATCACTCTTCGACGATGAGTTTGTACACCCCACAACACAACAATAAACCATTGTTTGAACAGATACTCACTAAAAAACTGTAACAGTAGACAGAATGCTGTAAAATGTCTTTCACCGGGCGAGACTGAGCCAAGCCTTCGTGAAGCGTGACGTCACGCGCCCATCGCGTTACAATAAATAGATTCGTTTTGTGATTAAATGTGAAGGTGTAAAACATTTCTAACAGTGAATATCATTTCTTAAAAACATTCTCTTTCAATCCGTATGAAGAAAATGATACTGAATTTTTAGTTTACTTTTCCTTTAACTTCAATTACACCTAAACAAGTAACTTGTAACTATCTATAGGCTATCTAACTTATATGTGGGTTTGTCCTGACTGAGTGAATGAATGACTGACTGACAGAGAATCAACGTAGAGCCTAAACTACTGTATAATAGGTAGACACATGGAATTTTGTATTGGAGCCTATCTTAGTTTCTTAGCACACTAAGAAAGGATTTTGAAAAATTTTTATTTTTAATGCCAAAAATAAAATGTTTTTGAGAAGAAATACCTTCCATAAAAAAAAACACGAGCAATTCGATTGTTGGTGAAAACGTTCCTATTAGCAAAACAGAAATTAATTCAAGATGGCCTTGCTCGGTTGCTATCTTGATTAATTTGTTTACGATTCGCAAAGATCTGATTGGTTTCATATAGGTGGACAGAAGGGGAGAATAAATGCACGCCTAAATATGAAAACATTGAATGATTTGAACGAAACACACTATGTGAGATTTTTTGGGCTAGGGAACTCTTAATCTGAGGTCTTTTTTACCCGGGTGGCGCACTTTGCTTGTGAAATGCATCTCAAAGTCAGGTTTTTAGTTCTTTTAATTACCAATCAATAGGGCCCTGATTTATTGGTGAAATAAAACGGCTGATTTCGGTGTTAACTTCCTTCTATTTCGGTGGGTATTTCGTGAAATAAATTACTTACACTACATTGGGAACATTGCGCAATGATAAACTTTGGTTCTTTATTTACATGAACTAACACCCCCCCCATTTCCATATTCTTCTGCCCTTGTATGAACTGAAGTAACTTTCAATTTAGGCATGATTAGAGTTAATGTTCAAACATAATGACGAGAAATATTATCGTAATATTTACTAAACACCATCAGATAGCCATTTGCAAACAGAAGTGCCAACTATACTACTGTGGATAAAAGGCGAAATCTGTTGAATACAAGTAACAAACATTCTACACTCTTCTGTTGTAATCGCTCATAGGCATCGCTAACTTGGCAAAGACATAGCAGGAAAGGAGTGTACTCAACAGTACAAACCAGGTCACAGACAATCTTTGCGTGAATTCTGCAATCTTTGTAATCCATCACACATATTGATAAATCTGTAAATCTTCAACAGCCACAGAAACAGCAGAAAAAAAAGCATGCTGCTAAGAAATAAAAAATACAGTACACCAAAACACAATATTGTGATTTTAAGGCAAATTTTCATGCTCATTTCTCACTTTACGGACAGAAGGGGCATATTTTGCGCTTATAGACACATTTTGCGGAATCGAGTAGATTTTTGCGATTCGTGGATTCAATTTGGTTCATATTGGTATTTTAAGCATATAAAAGCTAAATATAGCTTTGAAGGGAGGTTGTTTTATAAAATTTCGCGCTTATCATTGTTACCAACAAAATACGGCCCCTATCAATCTATATTAATAAAAGGAAGTGTCTGTCCTCCGTCTGTCTGTCTGTCTGTCCGCGATGCCCAGCAAAATCTACTCAACGCAGAGATCTGAAATGTTATACATAGGCGGACTAAAGGGTCGGAATGTGCACCTTGAAGCCGGAATTTTAATTTTCGCTTTGGTTCGTGAGTTATGAGTGAAAAACGGGCAGAAAACGTGTATTTTTTGCGATTACAGTTGGCTTTGGCTATTTTTGTCATCATACCTCATAGCCTACCTTGGAAATAAAAGCATTGCGATCGCTTGATTTTGTAAGTCCATCGTGGACGATTCATTTGTTTAGAGTGTCAAGGCCCGCAGATATATGAAATTTTCAACCTACACGTAAGAAGGATATCAACATAAGCTTAATTATGGACAAACATTGTTCGATTTGAACGAAACTCACTATACAGGGGTTTTCTGAGCCAAGGAACTGGAACCTGTGGTCGCTTTTTCTACCAGGGGACGGGACGCTACCTAATCGTGGAATACACTCCACGTGATTTAGGTGTTATTAAATATAATGATTTAACTATTATGCACTTATGTTATGAAATAATTATCGCGGGGGAAGCCGCGGGCACATGTTATCTTATAATAATAAAAGGACATGTTTGTCTGTCTGTCCACGATGCCCAGCGAAATCTACTGAACACAGAGATCTGAAATTTTAAACATAGATGGACTGAAAGGTGGGCGAATGCACCTCGAAGCCGGATTTTTAATTTTAGCTTTCGTTCGCGAGTTATGAGTGAAAAACTGGCAGAAAACGTGATTTTAGCGCTGACGAAGCATCAGATTTCAGTAATACATTTCAATGTCAAATCAATTGCATTTGGCTTTGGCTATTTTTGTCATACCGTGGAAATAAAAGCATCGCAATCGCTTGAATGTTGTAAGCCCACGCTGGTTCATTTGTTTAGAATGTCAAGGCCCATAGACATAAGAAATCTTCAACCTACACGGAAGAGGGATAATGAACATAGACCTAAATATGATTAAACATTGTTCGATTTGGACGAAACTCACTATACAGGGATTTTCTGGGTCAAGGAACTCGAATCTGAGATTGCTTTTGCCAGGCGACGCTTTCTAATCGTGGTAAGTCGTCAACGTGGTTTAGGTGTTAATAAATATAATGTTTTAACTATTATGCTCTTAATTTTTTATTTTTGAAATAATTATCGCGGGCGAAGCCGTGGGCACATGCTAGTCGATAATAAAATTGTTTAAGCATGATTCGGGTAAGTTCATGAATCTATGATTCATGTTAATATCATTTCATTTCGAATTTGTATGCCCATATGGCAGTGTTCAATTATTTATATTTTTAATGTTAAACAATGTAAGTTAATTAAGAATAAAAATTATGCAATTCCTGCAATTTATGTAAAAACAACGTCAGTGTTAATAAATATACCGGTACCATAATATTTTTATTATTTTTCTGTTAAATATATGATCAGACAAAACATCTAGCAGTTAAGTAAATAACCGCAGGCGTAGCCGCAGTCACCTGCTAGTTAAATATAAGTGCTTGCTATCAAATCTGAAAATGTGTAAGGCAAGGGTAATGTTAGACACATGGGTGTTCACTTAGGAGGGTCATCGTGTAAAAATGCAATTTAGGTCTAACCAAGCAGCAACTTTTCTAATAGTTTAACTCCATGCGTCTTGCCTTATAGGTCAGGAAGTTTTCTATCACCTTCTTATTAAATTCTGATATTTCCTTCAGCATAGTCTTTCAATGGACAACATAGAATGCGGCCAGTCTCTCTTTCTACTAAGATAGGATTTTACTCTTTTCAAACACGAGAAACATTGTTCTTCTGAAGTTGTCGTTGGTAAGGTGATAACCAAGCGAAGGGCTTTTGCAAGTTCTGAAAATGATGCTTGCAATTTCTCAGATAGAAGAAACTGTGCCTCCGATGATTCTAAATTCTTGTCTTTGACATAACATTTTTACTTTGTTTTTATCGAGCACTGGGAAAGACTTCACTCATACAAGGTCTTTAAATCTCTCCAAGTATGATGTGAACATGTACTTCACTTGTGAATTTAAGTTAACGGTACACCAAGTTGAGGAACATGCCTTGATTATCAGAATCTCCGCCTAATGACAACCTGTTTGTTAATATGTCCCACAAAACTTTATACAATCAATAATTCTAAACAAAATGCCTTCTTCACAGCTCAGCAATCACTCATGGCATAGTGATTAAGGCTGCTAGCGATGGGGCTAGTGGTCCCGGGTTCGTATCCCGATGCGTAGAAATATACAGTTAGGAATAGGTCCCAAATAGGAAGGAAGGGTGACGAGGAGATCAGAAAAAGGAAGGAGGAGGAAAAGGAAGACAAGAAGAGAAAAAAGGAGAAATAAATTATTTAATTAATTCACCTTCTGCACAGCGTACCTAGTAGTTCAAATCGCACCGCTAGGCATGTCCTGTTAGTGAGTAGGAGTAGGGAGCTATAGCAAGACAAGTTAATAAAAAAGATGAGCAGAAGCTCAAGCAGAAGGGAGGTTGGTGAAGCATCCTCTTTTCCTTGCTTAGCTATCCTGCAAGCCAGCGGCCATATGCCAACCAAAACGTACTTAGTCCCACAGTCGGGCATATTTGCTCATCAATCAGTCGGTCTGTTGGTACAGGTAGAGGAGGAGGAGTGTAAGTAGAGTCAAAGGCATGGTCAATGCTCAACCTGAATATTCACGCGCGTGTTATTTAACATGTCGCACAATAGGGTGTAGAAGATTCTTCCGTTTTCCCAATGCATCTTTTTTTTTTTTTTTTTTTCATGTTATGATGCTCAACAGCTGCTTATGAACTAAACTTAAAGTCTCTAGAATGTTGAGGCCTCTTGTTTCCAGCAAGGTGTTATTTAGATATTTCGGCAAGTTTATAGTTTCCGACTCACCCTGCTCCCCTTTCCACCGGCGCAGTCGCCTTCTCCGCCAGCCTGCCTGCATGCTCGCTTCCCCTCACCTACCGAGCATCTTCCCGCGTGCATCTTCCCCGCTATAGCGCATGCTGGCCGCCAGCTTGCTGTGTTAAGTCCGCAGCATGCTCTAATAATTGCAATTACCATTATAAAAAACAAAATAAAATTTCACGAATTATAGAAAATGTTGAACAATTAAAAAAATACCCTTGTACCAAACATCATATTTCACGATCTTTAAACACCGATTTGAAAGAAAAAAAATCACAATAACAAAAGACCCTTGCACCATACATGATATTTCACAATTTTTAAAAACGATTATAAAACGAAAATGTCGAACAATTAAGGCATCCCACAATTAAAAAAATACCCTTGTACCAAACATCATATTTCACGATCTTTAAACACCGATTTGATATATAAAAAATCGAAATTTACATAATATTTCCCAATTTTTAAAAACGTCTTGTTATGAAATAAAACATGGCTTAATTGATGCAGAAAAATTCCCTTGCACCAACACTACTCTTTTCGTAACAAACAAAACATTTCAAAATTTGAAAAAGCGATTCTTGCGTTAACACTCGTGAGTGCATGAAATCACCCCTATAGTAACTCAAATATATGAAATCTTTCTTCACTGCTCAACTGTCACTTGTGGCGTAGTGGGTTAAGACTCCTAGCTATAACGCTAGGGGTTCCGAGTTCGAATCCCGGTCGATCCAAAATGTACGGTTAGGAATAGGTCTCGAATAGGTAGGTAGGGTGAAGAGGAGGTGAGAGGAAAGAGACGGGAAAGAAAGAGAAGAAGAGAATAAAGAAGAAATAAATTATTTTTCTCTTTCACCAGTTCCATACTAGATGCCGCCACCGTCGCTACTCTGCTAGTAGTTCTAATCTCCCCACCCAAAACCCCTACTTTCCACGCGGGTCCCGTTAGAGTAGTAGTGGTGGGGGACTCGGGTGAGTCGCAATATATATTTTTCCCGATATTTCAATGAATTTGCATGTTTATTAATATTTTCAATTAGTTTCCTAAGATAGGTTATACCTTTCTAGCTGAAGTCCCCACCAAACAAATTACATGGACAACAACATAACACGTTTTTAGACACCATGGAAGAAAGTATCACGTTATATTCATAGACTACAGGAAAGCTTTCGACTTTCTGGACCGACAGATTCTCGTAGACAAGATCCGGCATATGCTTGGTGAAGGAAACTATCTAGTAGAAACCATAGCCAACATCATACAACACAACTATGTAACAATAAATGACAGTCTACAGTCCTCATCGCCAATCACACAGACAAATGGTGTCCTTCAAGGCGACCCTGCAAGCCCACTGCTCTTCAACCTGGCAACAGCAGACGTGGTAGGGATACTGCAAGGTGTGGAAGAAAGAGTTTCACTATACGCTTACACTGACGACATGGCAATAGGATCCACTGACATAGAGGAGCTGCAAGAATGCTGGAACCGATTGACATGGGCAAAAAATAACAAGTTGCAACTCAATAGAGAGAAAACTGTCCATATGATCTTCAGAAGAGGAGGGAGGATAGCAGCCAGAGACAGAATTCTTCATGATCAAGAACCTCTGAAGGTAGTGTCCTCGTTTAACTATCTCGGCATAATGCTACAGACCACAGGAAATACTTTCATGCAGCATGTGGAAAAAAGGGCGACAGCAGCAATAATTGCCATAAATGATATCCAGCTCCTAAGAAGACTATCTGTAATGACTGCCATGAAGATCTTCGCCACCAAAATAATTCCTACGGTGAGCTACGGGTTGGAACTCATATGGCCTTACCTGACAAAGACGAACCTCAAGACCTTGGAACAAATTAAGTCAATCTACCTAAAGAAAATTCTATGTGTGTCCAAGTTCACCCCCTCTAGACTGACGTACGAGCTTGCAGGCAAGAACTTCTTAATCGAACAATTACGAATGCAGTTTCTCCTGCCATCTACGGCTGCTTATCAAGATCTCCTAGCTGAACTTCAGGCTAAGAAGAGAGAAATATGGCCGGACTTTTACGGAACTGAAGCGATGATGTCCACAGCCTGGAAAGGTGCGGATTACGAACTGCGCCACAGTCTCACACGCTTTGCCGTGCACAGCTTTCACTTCCGCGTATGCAGTGTTAAAAGTTTCTACACACCAGGTGAACTATGTATATTTGTGCCTTGTGCGAGGAACAGTGCGACCGCTATCATGCGATCAAATGCATGAAAAGGACAATATCATTGACAGAACTGAGCAAGGACTAAAATGCACACTGTGCGCAATTCTCTTATTATTAAAATCATAGCCAGCCAACCACTTGAATTTGTTATATAGGCCTACAACAAAATTAAAGCGCCTGCAGACTGCTTTATATCAAACACGACCTTCCACATTGGATTTCACCTTATCTTTAGATCCCGTTCTTGAAAGTGTTATTATTATGTAGGCCCATAGGCGTACCGAGGGGGGGGGGGTTTGAACCCCCCCATTGATTAAAAAAAGGAAAATTGTATAATTTTTTTTAAGTCTGCCTATAAATTACTTAATACAAGTATAAAGCGTGGGAAGCTTAAAACTCGTTATTTTGAGTCTTAATTTTTAAAATTTTCCGGGGGAGGACCCCCGGACCCCCCCCCCCCATATGGTCGGCCTGGTTACGCCTATGTGTAGGCCTGTATAAATAGCTAAATAAATATCAGGGCAACAACTCACATTTTATGACAAATGTCTGAGGATATTGACATTTTAATCCTTTTCTTAATGATTGGAGCATACATCCCAGATGAGGTCCACCACATATCTGGAGGACGATAATATTTTAATTAGGAAATCGCACTCAAATGAGCATATAATGATACTATGGAGGACGATAATGCACATAGGCTTGAAGGGGTCACTTGCACCACAGAACACAAACTTATTGACTTGCACCACATTTCGTGATCTTGAAGGGTCACTGCTCAAGCACAATTCGCGATCTTAAAGGGGTCACTTAAAAAAAAACACATTTCGTGATCAGAAAAAAATGATTTCCACTTTCCAGTAAACATAATTTCGCAAAATTTGCTTAAATAATTACGCTTCACAAACAACTCAGCACACACACGGTTTTCTTTGTTTATAGCTAACTGCCATTTAGCAGTAGTGCCAATCAGCACGAAGAATGAGAATCAGGGCTACCTTGCCAAAATTACCCGCAGAAATAAAAGCGGTAACTTTAAACCTATAAATAATTATGCTCTCAAACTTCATTACTATCATAATTCTTCTTCCACAAAAGCGGTTACAATGATGATACACGCATAATATTTACGCTAATTTAATAGTGAAGGACATGGTATTTGGTTTTCTCTGTTTTTTATACATAAAAAAAGACCACAGCCAAAATCCTAAACACAAGAATGTATGAGATGCTAGATCAAAGATTGTCAGATGACTGGTGATTCAGGAGAGCAGGATCCACATTAATGGCAGTGGAAAACCTCCTAGGAGACAAACAATTCAAACTTCAAACCCATCATGATAAACTTCTGGTGACATTCACTGACAATCCTAAAACTATGTCCAAGTTTCCAACAGGAAATCTAAATCCACATGGAACAGTCAACTGAACAACAAACTACAAGGAGATCCCTTAAGTCTCTCTTCAGTTTGCTAGTCAGGATATAGTGGCAGCAATACATGAAAAAAAACTTGCGTAGAGACAACATGGTCTTAGCCACGAGTAACAAGATAGACCTCCAGAAAGCCATGGACAATCTGGCACCTTGGACGGAAGTAAATGAGATGCAAATAAACATAGACAATGGTGTTCTGCAAAGGAAGTAAACTATCTAAAGGCAACACCTTAAAGTACGAGGAGACGCTGAAAACTACGAATTCCTTCAGATATCTGAGAGAGAAATTGCAGGCGAGTGTGCAGCAATCAAGATCCATGTAAAGGACAAGGTGGAAGCAGCCATCCATAGCTTTAGAGACATCAAGGATATAAGCAGAATGTCAGCCAAGTTGGTGCTGAAGCACTTCCAAGTGAAGGTCCTCCCTGTTGCGACCTATGGCCTTGAGCTCATCTAAGACAAGCTGATGAAAAAGCAACTCAAGGCAAGATACCTGAGAGAGTATTATGCCTGTCATGGTAAGGAAACTTTCCTCAACAATGATCTATGATGCCAATATCTACTTTCTTGGACACCATCGATGGACCTAAGGGACCATACATGGAAGGAGTTGGAGATCTGGCCCGATTTCTTCACAACAGATGCTTTAATGGCAGACAACGTAAAGGAAGCAGACTATGAGGTGCGACGATCACAAGACAAGCAACACATGGGATGGATATTCGGTTTAGTGTCATTGTTTAGTAATTTATCATCAAAATGTAAAATCTTATAATGCTGGGATATTTACTGCATTACGTAACTGCAAGTTGTGCATAAACAAATCGTATCACATGCCAAGGAAAGATTGTGAGTGTGAACAGTGTTGGAGAAGTGTGACTGATATCATTAAAAAATCTGCAGAAACACAGGATCATCCTTGACTAGCTTTTCCACTGAAGATTAGTAAAACCACATATTGTGTGCATTTATCATTACTAAAACTAAAATAGAACTTAATAATATTCATGCGCATATCACCTGCCTTTTCCCCTTAATACAGAAATTAAACATTTTAATTGACAGACAGATTTTACATAGGCTCAAAGGGGTTTGCATGAAAATATGACAAACTCCAATTTCTTTGATCCTTTACAGGATTTTAATTTTCTCTTTAAATTAAAAATTAACTCGTCCTGCAGATTTCCTCCATAACAGTTTTGGTAGTTATAAAAAATAAGCAAAATGTGTGAATCCATTGTAAAAGGCTTATATAATACAATGATTACGGTTGGATATTTATTATGTAAGAGATGCTTTGGAGCAAGTGACGAATTCCGATACTCTCTCCCCATCATTCCTGCACCTGGGAGTCTCTGGCGGGCTCTTAATTCTCCACAGTGCTAATACTCTCCTTTGGATGCACTGATTGTCTTTGTTGGTCACTTTCACGTTCATACAAATCAATGTTGCCCTACAGGTTGAGGGTCATTGTGGGTGCTGGCAGTTGAATTTGTCTCCACTGCTAATCTTCTTTGGGGCTCCTATACCTCTCTTGTTCCCTGGATGTTCGACTTTACCAGCTTTTTGGGTTCTCTTTGATCCGCCTTTTCTTCAGATTGCCATTTCCAATTCTTTTGTTTCATATATCCCAACATTCTAGTAAATATTCCATTTTTATTGCTGCAAACTTACTAAATGTTGCTGTTGAAGCCATTATCACTTGAGGTTCAAGTACAGCCTCTCAAATGGTTTGTAAGGACGCCTCAATTGGCATCCTAGCTTTACACATTCGCAAGATAGACTGCCCATATGGTATGCATACCGCTATATTTCCATCTCTTGGGAACACGTCCAGAGATTGCATCAGTTGCAGCACTAAGTAGAATCTTACATGTACAAGCTATCTGTATTTAGACAGTTACTTGCTCACAAAGTTCTACATAATTTTAACCTGGCAACCAAACCAAACTGATAGACGTTTTCTCATTTAAAAATTAGGCTTCTATATTATAGGATTTTAGGAGCTGCATAGAAAATTAAGTTATGGAATGCCCATCTTCAAATAATATGCTGAATCACTTGGGAACATCATTTTGTTTTTTCCTCCTAATACAATAATTGTACAATAACAATTATTGTGTATCCTAATGTAATCATGGTGCCCCTAATGTAATCATATTGTGTAAAATTCAACTCTTATAAATTATGTTACAAGATGTAGATATTTTGCTATGTAAACATATGACAGAAGAACTCTCAAACTCTGCCTCATTTCACATTTCCGACTTTTTCCGTTTATTTTCCAAAAATTTTCTTTCATACAAATTTTCTGACAATTGCGAACACCCACAAAAAAAAAATCTGCCAAATCTGTTGAGCCATTCTCAAGTGATGCTGCGACATACATGTGCCAATTGATATTTATTTATATAGATATAACTTCACTGTGTTAACTTCCAATACAATTTAATAGTGCCTACTATTGTTCTATATCAGCGAGACTGTGCACCTCCCATCCTCCTTGTCATAGCAACAAGTTTGTTTGATTACAGCCTTGAACATTAATACTTCATAATCATGTTTTTTCCCAGATAATGTAGCCTAAGCTCTGATGCAATAAATGTAATACTAATTCACACCCATCAAGCTTCTTTCATTGAGCACAGCGCAATGGAGCTGATGTGACGAAAACAGTATCACACTTTAAAGTATCACTCCCAAAGAAAGCAGAATTCCCAGGCCAATCAGTTCCAAAGTATTGTTTTCACAGGATGAACCATTGTTACCACTGCTGGTAGTGCTTAACTTACAGTAGTTAATTCTTGTAGTGATAGTTGGTTTGGGTAGTAGTCTTTAGTTGTTTTCTGGCGCCAGTACTTGTAGTAGCAGTAGTTTGAGTAGTTTGATGTAGATACTTATTGGCAAAACTAACATGGGCAGACTGGTATAACAATGCTTCATTATCTCCACACCTAAACAATTACATTCATATTATGGTTAAAGTTTTCTGGGCTATGAAGCTGTGATCTTTTAGATAAAGCTTCGTACGTTTAGCCTGCATCTATGTCAGACATTATCAGCAGCTAGGTCTCAGGAGACCTGAGAGGCCTTGTTGCTGATTGGCTGATTAGCTGGTTCTCTATTTTGGTTGGTCTGGTATCATCTGTCTTATCCTACCCTCCTCTATTATCATTCTCCATTTTCATTTTCATTATCATACACCTCACACTATTCCCAGTTTTGCAGTTTTGCACAATTAGGTTTCTTATTATTTGTATGTTTTTATCTGACGTGTTCTATATCCTTGAGCCCTAGCTCAACACAGGATCTACAGAACGAGACATCTACTAGGCCCAAGGTATTTCAATTCTTCACAGCTACCTTGAGTCCATCTTTTTCGACTGCCCAGCACCAATCTTTATTCTTTATTTGCCCAAAGTACTATACAATACAGGTGGCACCGTCATAAAATACATGAATATAGAACATGAGGGGCGTATTTAGCTACAGCGCCCCTAGGCAGAGAAAAATATTTTCGCCCCCTTATTTCCACATGAATGTACAAAGTCACCTACAATAAGAATTATTGTAACTGAAATAGTAGGCTAATAATAATAGTAATAATAATAATAATAATAATATATAATAATAAATAAATAAATAATAAATAAATAAATAAACAGGTGTGTATTGTTGTCAATGTTATTCATTTCTATTTCATTGTGCGTTACATTAGTATTATTTTGAAGAGTTATGAATAAAATGTTTAATATATTTAAAAAAACAGTATCAGCTTAAAAGCCGCACCTTCAAATCTGCTGCCCTAGGCAGCTGCCTAGTCTGTCTAGTCTACGGCATTGTAGAACATGAGATATATCAATATAGAACATGAATTTATGTTGCTAAACAAGGAATTAATGTAATATTTGTGTCTTTAAATAGATAAATACAATAAACAATATAAATTAAATATAACACAATTTTAACAAAATAAAAAATAATACCCTGTAAGAATTACTAGCATTTCTCTGAGCAATTGGTTTTATATTCTTCAATTGAATAGCAGGCCAGCAGGCCTATGTCTGAATTTATTTGCATATCCTCCATAATGCATTCTTCATATTCCCTTTGCTGTTTTCCGCATCTTCATTATCAGCAGCGACAATGACTTGGTCATCTTCAAACAGAAACTGATTCAGTATGCTATGCTTCAGTATTCACTCATATTAAGTGACATTGCTGTAGGACGAAAGTCAGATACTGTATATCTTAAAAAAATATTCAGCGGGCATTTAGATGCAATTTAGTTTGTCCTCTTCAGTTCCAGCTGTCTTGTTATGTAACAGTACCATCTTGCTGTGAAATGTTGTAGTAGCCAAACAAAATATTCTGCAGGAATTTGGATGTTTCAGAAGTTGTAACAGTCCTCACTTCCTACTTTGATGATTGTTGTTGTTGGATCATATCAGCATACCACCATTTGCTTTTGTGATCCTCATAACTTCTATTTCTACATTGTCATAAGGTTTCTCAAAATCTGTAAATACAAAGTTTCTTCCCACACGATGCTTACAATACAGGGTAGAGGTTAAACTGAGCCCCCTCAGGTGCAGTTCGCCAACAATTTACTACCAAGAGTCCCTTGAACTCCTTCCTTTTAATGTGATATATAATCAAGCTTATCTCCCTTTTTTTTCTCCCGTCTGACTCAATACAGCATTTACAGAACCTGGAGTTGGTTCTTGTAGCATTCCCTGTTGAATCACATTTTCATTTTTTTCGTCCTTATTGCTGGAGTAGTCAAGGGAGACATACTTTGTGGAGGACCTAAGATTGAAGCTACAGCTGCCATCTACTAAGAGTTACAACAGGTTGATGATACAACTGAAGAGGAAGAGGACCAAGACACATGAAGACCTCTACCAGACTGACAATATGATCAACAGTGAATGGACTGAATCAAACTATCAACTGAAAGGCCTAATAACGGGTTTGGCAGTGCACGGATTCCACTTCATGATTTACGTAACACGCAGAGGTATCATGATCCTGGAGATGACTGCAAATGCAAATACAGTATGTGATAAATATCATGTGAGATCATGCTCAATAAGAAAAGGCATCCATACCTGCACAATCCTACTACATTATTAAAACACACAACTTGTAGTTAGTGATGATTAGAGGCATGTGTTATGCAAAAAACTAAACAAATTTGGCCAACATTGTGGAAATGATTCACCTCTTAGCAACATAATCAACTACCTTATTTTTCGGACCATACCTTGAAAACAGAGTCTTGAAAGCTGGGTGCATCTAATGGTTCGAAGTAAACTAAAATAAAATTAAAATTACGGTAAATATTGCTGACAATACCTAGGGCCCTGATTTATTGGTGAAATAAAATGGCTGATTTCGGTGTTAACTTCCTTCTATTTCGGTGGGTATTTCGTGAAATAAATTGCTTATACTACATTGGGAACATTGCACAGTGATAAACTTTGGTTCTTTATTTACATGAACTAACAACCCCCCCCCCCATTTCTATATTCTTCTGCCCTTGTATGAACTGAGGTAACTTTCAATTTAGGCATGATTAGAGTTAATGTTCAAATATAATGACGAGAAATACTATCGTATTTTCTACTAAACACCATCAAATAGCCATTTGCAAACAGAAGTGCCAACCATACCACTGTGGATGAAAGACGAAATCTGTTGAAGGCAAGTAACAAACATTCTACACTCTTCGATCATAGGCATCACTAGCTTGGCAAAGACATAGCAGGAAAGGAGTGTACTCAGCAGTACAAACCTGGTCACAGACAATCTTTGCGTAAATTCTGCAATCTTTGTAATCGATCACAAATATCGATATATCGGTAAATCTTCGACAGCCACAGAAACAGCAGAAAAAAAAGCATGCTGCTAAGAAATAAAAAATACAGTACACCAAAACACAATATTGTGATTTAAGGCACATTTTCATGCTCATTTCTCACTTTACGGATAGATGGGGCATATTTCGTGCTTATAGACACATTTCGCGGAATCTAGTAAATTTTGCGATATTTCGTCGATTCAATTTGGTTCATATTGGTATTTTAAGCATATAAAAGCTAAATATAGCTAAGGGAGGTTGTTTTATAAAATTTCGCTCTTATCGTTGTTACCAAAAAATATGGCCCTTAACAATACCATAATCATAATAAAAGGTGTTGTAAGGATATGTTAGTTGGCACAGACTGTACATCAGTGCGCTTGTCACTATCGGTGAAATGAGGGTAGCAGGAAGCCAGGTATACAATGTAAAAAGAAAGAAATGTTGGCTTCTTCCATACAAAAGGAGTTGTCTCTATGGGGGGGGGGGGTCAAAATGAAGGCAATGACCTCTAAACAGCCTGACATTGAGCACTGAAAGCAATTTGCAATGAATCCATTGTAGAAGTCATGATTTGTGTATGCAATGAAGTACAATAAGTCCCTTTAAAAATTTTCATTTAGAATTACATTCATTTTTTCTCCTTAAATTTTCATCCTACAACCAAGGCGTGTCTTACGGTCTGGAGCATTTTATAGTCTGAGAAATACGGTAAATTATGTGAACCATATCGGAGGAAATTTGAAGGTGGCAATCCTAGATGCGAGCAACTACAATTTGATTACCAAATGCGAAATGTGATAAAAAACATTGAAAATTGATGTTTCGATTGATTTCAGGACCTATCGATACTCAAAACAAGATTTCTTTTGCATTTTTCAAACAAAACCAACCTGAATTAATTGAAGAGCATTTTTTCAAAAGCCGATATCTACATAAAGTATAGTTTTGAGATATTCAATTTTTTTTGCGTACACGTGAAACTTTTAAGAATTTTTATCTGTGTACATGCTAACACCTTTATGATACCAATATCTTAATTTAGAGAAAAATAATGTAGCATTGTTTATTTGAGCTCAAAATATTCAAAGTTTTCACAAAATCTGATATCTGCAGATTTAACGTTTAATTGTATATTACTAAGGGGCACTTTTTGCATTTATTATAAGTGTTATATATCTGGGCATATTTTCAGCCAATTACAAAATGTATATGTCTCTCCATATAGATGTGCAGCCCTTATCCTGTCGTTTTTCTTAAGAAGTACAAACATTATTCCTCTATAAATATTAATATTCAATGTGAATACAAATCACAAAGCAACAAGACTACTTCAAAACAGAAATACTATTGAATAGAAACATTTAAGAAACTCAGTGGTCACCTAAAAAAATGCAGTGATGTCAAAAAACAAATGATTATTGATGAAGGACCCAGAATAAATCTGAATATTGATTTCAAAACAGTTATAAATCGATTGTTATGTGGGCCATCCATAAAGTAAGATTCCCTGGAGCTGTTTACACAAACAAAACAAAATTTCAAGGAAATATTTATTGCAACAGGTACAGGAAGTGTTCAGCTATTTTTCAACATATTCGCCACCAGAATTGAAACATTTGTCATACCTTGGTGCCAACTTTTGAATACCTGTGTCGTAGAAGTTTGCCGCCTGGGATTGGAACCACTGAGTGACAACCACCTTTGCCTCTCTGTCAATCTTTTTCATTTTGTAAGGTGTAGAGAAAGATGGAAATCACTGGGAGCGAGGTCTGGTCTTTATGGTGAATGTTTAAACTCCTCCCAGCCGAACTTTTGCAGGAGACTTGCTGGGAGGTGTTTAAACATCCACCTTACAGCCCAGACCCCGTTCCCAATGATTTTCATACTTCCTACACCTAAAGAAATGACAGGGGAAGACAGATACGAGGAAATGTTTTTCACACAGTGGATAAAATCCCTGGGGGCAGACTTGTACGACTCAGGTATCAAAAGTTGGTTCTGCGGTATGACAAATGTTTCAATTCCGGTGGCAAATATGTTGAAAAACAGCTGAACGCTTCCTGTATCTGTCAAAATATAGGCTACATGTCCATGAAAATGTGTTTTGTTTCTGTAAACAGCCTTAAGGAAACTTACTTTATGGATGCACCTTGTGTTCGATTCATTTGTTTGTTGCAGCCCTCACATATGCATAAAATGCTTTGGCATCATCAGGGACTGAAAAGTACTGCATTAGTTTTTCAAAATCCCGTTTTTTCCGACACATGGTTTACTTTGGGAAATTAATTTTTTCCGCAAACACTTTTAAGTCTTTAGCACTTCATATTCAATGTCTGATCCAAAATAAGTAGATTGAAAGAAGCACTTTATTACTTTCCCCTTTAACATTTCCCTTTGTAGTGCAAGAATAGTATTGCAGCCGAAATCTGAAATGACAATTGGGATCTCAATGCCAGACATGAAGCCTTCTTAAAATCCCGTAATTTCTAGTCTTGACCAAGCATTTTTACTTTTATATGTTTCTTCATTATGTCTCAGTTTAGGACAAATAATATCATATTTAAACCTCTAATCCTTCTCTAATCTCCCAAATACCTGATCAGGTGGCATGTAACTATGACAAGGTACCAACGATTAATGCAATGGTCAGTATTTCCACATGAAAAAATTTGGTATCCTTTATTCGCCACAGATATTGGATTTTGCTAGAACACCTTAACCGTAGATATCGGATTTTGAAAAAACTACCGTTTTTCTACCATTTCTGAGTGTAACAGATGTCGGAATATGAAAGAACCAGTATAACCATTGGAAAGGCAGCTACTTAAACTATACGAAACAATATATATCTCAATTTCATCAAAACCTGCAGTTATCGGCTTTTGAAAAAACGCACCTTAATTTAAATTAATGTCTACTGAAACTTTTTTCTTAAAAAACTTGTAACAAAAATAACGAAATAGTTGAAAAAATTAAATAAAAGTAGAAGAAATACCGAAATGATCAAAAAAATTAACAAAATCTGGTAAAAGTGCTCAGCAAAAATAGGTGTCTCTAGTGGTGGAGATGATAATCTAGCAAAACTTTTATGAGATTAAATCCCATTATGTGAGATTGTATCAGAGAAGACATAGAATTACATAATTAGAATTCATGTTTACTTCTCCAGACAAAGAACTGGAGTCGGTCAGTTGATATTATGCACATCAAGTTCGTCATATTTACTCAATGGCAATAGACAATTCCTAAGCAATCTAAAGGAATATTCTCTATTCATTATCTATAAGGTTCATTGCCATGCTTACATGAGCCCGCCATTCAACCTTATTCTGTACTAACTCCATCCAACCATCCCTCACAAATCCTACTTCTCTTAAATCTATCCTAATATTGTCCTCCCACCTGCGTCTCAGTCTTCCAAGAGGTTCTTTTCCCTTCGGTTCTCCCAGACAATACTTTTGAGATATGTCTTTCCTCCCCCATGCATACAACGTGTTCAGTCCATTTCATCCTCCATGATTTAGTTACCCTTACTATATCTGGTGACCAGTACAGGTTATGAAGCTCGTCGTTATGCAGTTTTCTCCAGTCCCCATTTTCATCTCTCTTAGGCCAAATATTTTCCTAAGCACCCTGTTTTTTAACACACTCAGATTATATTCTTCCCAAAGAGTAAGCGACCATGTCTCACATCCATATAATCAACATAGAGGTTCGGTTGTCATAGAAACCAAGTGGCTCCTCACCTCCTCTCTTGTTAGTCAAAAGATTCTTTTGACACGTTCAGTCCCAGCTCCACATCCGGTAGGCCTACTATACGAGGGAGTTGATGGCCAAAGAATGTGTTAACTTCTTTAGGGAGCAAGCACAAATAAGTAAAATATTCAATTAGTGTTGAATGCTGTCGATCCATAGATAGGCAATACAAAATTATAGGATTTTTAAAAACAACCCATGTACCACCTTTAACATATGACATAATAGTATATGGAATTTAGTGTTAGGTTGTGAAATTTAGAAACTCAAGAGGTTTTGCTCCTTTTAATAAGATAGCCTTCACATATTTATTATATTCGATATTACTAACAAGGAACCTTTCACTACCCTCATATCGAAACATGCCTCAATATTTTTCCTGGGTCATCTAAATGCTGTAAGAAGTCCACGCTCCAAAAATTAGCTGCTGGTTTCAACTGCAAGTACCCTAAAATGCTTTGCAAACATCGTGGAACTTATAGGGAATATAACATGGTAATCGAGAGATGGGACTGGACAACCCTGACTGGCGGGAATATTACATCATCCATTCATTTTGAGAATGGAAGTCAATATAAACATTGCACTGGTATCATTCCGCCCTTATCTGTATTTGATTCGTCAACTGTTAGCCTACGTCAATCATCTCCTTCCCGCGAACAACGAAAAATTTCTAGTTGGCCGTGTTTCCTTTCATAATAAATATCCAGGAGGGCTACTTTCAGCTGTCATATGCATAAAAAACAAAGACATGTTTATTTGCTTATTCCGTTGTTCAAGCTGAAATTGAGTGCTAAATGAATAATGGTATGTACAGAATATATACAGAATATTACTGTGAAATAATTAAGCCTAGGTTCTCCGGCAGTGGCGTAATTCTCAAATCAGAAACATATCGGAACAAGCCTTCGAACTTTCACCTAATTATTCACAAGAATGCCTCTTGCAAACTGAAGGATTATATTACAAATGCCACGTTTCACAATACGCTGAAACATTTTTAATAAGTTAATATTGCTATCTTAATAATTTTCGTCACATATTATTAGTTTTTAATTATATAAAAATCAAATGTAGTACCGCACTATATTGTCTGCGGTTCAAATCACATGCATTTGTTTACATGGGCTTGGATTCGCAAATGAAAGGATCAAGCTTTTAACCTAGCTTCTGTTGTCTGTCTTGTTGCAATGAAATATACAACTCAGCGATCAAATTCTGTCTACAGACAAATGTGAAAACATGTTAAGAAGAATGTGATAATGACGTGATTATTTGCTGTGCATGGTGCAGAAGGAACTTGTGTTTTAATCACTGCATCAACACCAGTCACTTCTCTTTTGTTTTCGACAGTCAATTGTCTCCGCGCATCCAGAACTTCGAACTGCAGATAAGGGATGTCCAACATCTCCCACTGCACTGCTTCAACCCGACATTTTCCAGGTTCGATTTAGGGTACTTGCAGTTGAAACCAGCAGCTAATTTTTGGAGCGTGGACTTTTTACAGCATCTAGATGACCTAGGAAAAATATTGAGGCATGTTTCGATATGAGGGTAGTGAAAGGTTCCTTGTAAGAACATCTGTAAAGTGCTCTGCATACGTTATAGTATTATGTACTATAATTTCTATATTGGTAATTTCGTCATTGCACAAGGCCGGTCCTCAGTCAAAACCAAAACAAAACTGGAGTTAGGAGTAGAACAGGCTGTCTGTTGTCAATGTTTTAAACAAAAATTAAAATAATAAAAGTATTTTAGGAGCATATAGAATCCAAGGAAAGTACCAACTTTCTATCAGTGATAAATGAACATTTTTTAAAACCTATGACCTAAATTACAAAAGCTGACATGCGAAAGGAACCCTTTGCATCAACACAAAAATCATGGTGATACCTAGATCTATGGGGCCCATCGCCAATGTAGTAAGGTGACAATTTTTCAAAAAAATTTTGTATATTCTCCAATAATGTCTTGAAGTCCGGTGCATCTGTATCGTATTATACTTGAAAATAGCCCGTGGTTTTGCCATGGTTAAAATGATGCTTAAATACGAAACTTACAGATCTAGAATCCTGAAGGCACTGACTATACATTTACAAAAGTCAGTGCTGGCTTCATCAATAATATCTCATCATATACTATCGCTTTTTCTTTTAGAATATAATTCGTTCCTATCAGTACGTAGATTTCAGAAATTAATTATATCATAAGTTTTATGCAAAGCTACCTGTGAACACTGATAATACGTATTGTTTCTCAACCATTTGTTGACAGTAGAATATGATGTGAATTTGATTTGATAAATTCAGTGTAATTTCCATAAATTATATAATTTATCGAGGGAAGGAGTGGTTTGTTTGGATTTTTACTGTCCGCAATACTTTCAGGGTTAAACTATCAATATATTATAGCTGGTGCCCGCGGCTTCACCCGCCATTATTAATTAACTCCAGGATTTTTAAGAAATTTACACTGGCAGTTTATTAAAAACGTTTGTGGTTCAGAGCTATGAAAATTGTAAGTAAAAATAAAATTAGAATATTTGTTCATTGTATTCATTTCACTTAGGCCTTATATAATAAAGTAACGGCTTTCCTAATTTTGTACGCTTCGTGAAAGTTTATACTGCGAGAGACGAACATTGCCAAGTATACTCGATGTCTCATGAAGTGAGGGAATGAGCACGCCATTTAGGGCCGTTGAATTGTATAAGAGTAGATTCTGTTACTTGCTTTCAAAATTAGGCTAAGATGTAGGACATCGCCGATTATACCCGATGTCTCATGGAGTGAGCACGCCATTTAGGGCCGTTGAATTGTATAAGAGTAGATTCCGTTACTTGCTTTCAAAATTAGGCTAAGACTTAGGAGACAAAATTATTTGCATAGAGAATAGGGTATGAAACTTACGACTGCTGAATATAAAGTATTACATTATCTATATTATGTGCACACAACACTAGTTTGTCTGTTTCAAAATGCTGCCATCAAGTGTGCACGTGTGTTCAGATAATGAAGGTGGGTTCCCTCATAAATAACCATACAAAATAATAATCTAGGGCAATTTAGAAGTAGAATGGACTGCCTGTGAGCTCTAAGCAGTTTGATCTGATTTTTCTGTTTAGGGAGGTCTGGAACGGGGTGCACTGAGCCTCATGATACCAACTAAGTAGTTACTTGATAAAGAAGTAGCAGCTCTAGTTACGAAAGCAATCAATAATGGCTGTGGGAATCGGCATACTCCATCCTGCCTATAGTACCACCATATTGCAGCGGTTGTACAGTAGGCCAAACCCCACGCCACACAGTTAGTTAGTTAGTTAGTTAGTTAGTTAGTTAGTTGAGTAAATTTGAGTTTATCCGAGATAAAATAATAGGGTATTTCAGAATAAGAAATGTGGGATTATTGCAGAAATAAATTAATTTAAAATTAAACATATTTGGGTATGTTTTTAAATAACAGCTTACAATAATTCAGAACTGGGATAAATCCCAAATACAATTACTGAATTGTTGGCCAAGAGTTTAGAATAGTTGAAGGTACAATAGAAATTAATTTTTGCATTTTTTTTACATTTTGTAATGATGTAAATTAATGTTATTTGCTTTTAAACTTCTAGAGTGACACTCGCTACTACTTTTTATAATATGAATTACTTGTCAATCACATGTGGCAGCCATCTTCAGAAACTCGGGATTCAACTGATTTCTAGTTAAATTATTCATTCATTGCAAAATTTGCCAAGCAGCGGAATTCCATTTTAAGGGAACAGTATGATACTAGGGGATTTAAGAGTAGGCCCTGACCTGGAGTTACACAGGAGACGTATACACAAAAAGTGGTAACTAAAATGCTGCTGCTGATGATGATGATGAAGATAATAATAATAATAATAAAGTCTTAATATTCCTCATCAAAAATAATTTCATGAAAGAAGCAAGATATATTGAGTATGGTAAGAATCGACAATATGAAGACATATCACTATCAAGTAAACAATATTAAATTAAAAATAACATTTAATGCCGGTAATTGCAAGTATAATTTTTTAACGCAAATGGAAAAGAATACATCCATAAAATGCACGGCGTAGGGATGTGGCGACCCCATCGCCCAGTGGGAATCCACTGCAATTAGCCTCCCGAGGACTGGCGGGAAAACCAGACTATCGAATATGGGAGGAAATGCCCATATTCTGCATCAAGATCAGAAGAGCCAGGTCTGGATGTCAGATGGCAGCCCCATCACCAGAATATGAAGATATAGGCCGATAACATGCACATCTTCAATATACTTATCAAAGAAACCAAAATGAAGATTAGCTGGAATGATGCAAAGTTGATGATCTCCTCCATGAAACAAGTAGACCTGTGGAAAATAAGCTGACCAGATAGATATCAGTAAAGGATCAAGTTTAGAAAATGGAAATGGACGGACATATGCTGAAGCAGGACAATGGAAACATTACAAGAATGGCTTTAGAATGGAATCCTCAAGGGTTAAGTAGATGCAGAGGAAGACCTAGGATGACTTGGTGTATGATGGTTCGAGCTGAGGGACAGATGGCTGGGAAGAGTTGGAATGAGATTAAGCTGTTGGCGAGGAACTGAACTCGATGGCAAGTCTACATTAAAGCCCTTTGCTTCACTGGGATTTACACCAAAAGCAAGTTACATGAAGAAAGGACTTCTCTGTGAGTTAATAATAATAATAATAATAATAATAATAATAATAATAATAATAATAATAATAATAATAATAATAATAATAATAATAATAATAATAATAATAATACCAATAATAATAATAATAATAATAATAATAATAATAATAATAATAATAATACATAATAATACATAATAAAATCATTTTATTTCTCATCGGAAATAATTTCATGAAACAAGCAAAAAGGAGTCTGTATGGAAGATATATTAAGTATTATAAGAATCGACAATATGAAGACATATCACTATCAAGTAAACAATATTAAATTAATTAAATAACATTTAATGCCAGTAATTGCAAGTATAATTTTTTAAGCCAAATGGAAAAGAATACATCCATAAAATGCACGGCGTAGGGATGTGGCGACCCCATCGCCCAGTGGGAATCCACTGCAATTAGCCTCCCGAGGACTGGCGGGAAAACCAGACAATCGAATATGGGAGGAAATGCCCATATTCTGCATCAAGATCAGAAGAGCCAGGTCTGGATGCCAGATGGCAGCCCCATCACCAGAATCGGAAGATACAGGCCAATAACTTGCACGTCTTAAGCATGCTTATCAAAGAAATCAAAATGAAGATTAGCCAGAATGATGCAAAGTTGATGACCTCGGCCATGAAACAAGTAGACCTATGGAAAAAAAAAGCTGACCAGATAGATATCAGTCATGGATCAAGTTTAGAAAACGGAAATGGACGGACATGCTGAAGCAGGACAATGGAAACATTACAAGAATGACTTTGGAATGGAATCCTCAAGGGTTAAGTAGATGCAGAGGAAGACCTAGGATGACTTGGTGTATGATGGTTCGAGCTGAGGGACAGATGGCTGGGAAGAGTTGGAATGAGATTAAGCTGTTGGCGAGGAACAAGACTCAATGGCAAGTCTACATTAAAGCCCTTTGCTTCCCCGGGATTTACAGACATCATATTATATCTCTGCCGGTCTGTCAAATGACTATTTCCTGGTAAGAGAAGAGATTCTACTAGCGTGCACAAAAACATGCCTTAAATTTACAACGGGCAGCAGATTTGAGCTCGTACAATCAATGACTAGAAAGGGAACTGGATGTCTTTTGTATTGGAATACACGGATTACCTGCTCCTTGTAACAAAATTCCAACGGTCGGCGAGAGGCACAGATATAAAACGACAGCTGTACACGACTACTACTACAACCCATCTTAATAAAAATTTTAATCTTTTTTTTCTGACAGTTAAATTTTTAAATTCACTACATTAATAATCAAAAGCAAGTTACATGAAGAAAGGACATCTAGGTGAGTTAATAATAATAATAATAATAATAATAATAATAATAATAATAATAATAATAATATACATAATAAAATCATTTTATTACTCAACAAAGAAAATAATTTCATGAAAGAAGAAAAAAAGGAGTCTGTATGGAAGATATATTGAGTATTGTAAGAATCGACAATATTAAGACATATCACTATCAAGTAAACAATATCAAATTAATTAAATAACATTTAATGCTGTGAATTGCAAGTATAATTTTTAACGCAAATGGAAAAGAATACATCCATAAAATGCACGGCGTAGGGATGTGGCGACCCCATCGCCCAGTGGGAATCCACTGCAATTAGCCTCCCGAGGACTGGCGGGAAAACCAGACTATTGAATATGGGAGGAAATGCCCATATTTTGCATCAAGATCAGAAGAGCCAGGTCTGGATGTCAGATGGCAGCCCCATCACCAGAATATGAAGATATAGGCCGATAACATGCACGTCTTCAATATACTTATCAAAGAAACCAAAATAAAGATTAGCTGGAATGATGCAAAGTTGATGATCTCGGCCATGAAACAAGTAGACCTGTGGAAAAGAATAGCTGACCAGAAATATATCAGTCAAGGATCAAGTTTAGAAAATGGAAATGGACGGACATAGGCTGAAGGAGGACAATGGAAACATTAGAAGAATGACTTTGGAATGGAATCCTCAAGGGTTAAGTAGATGCAGAGGAAGACCTAGGATGACTTGGTGTATGATGGTTCGAGCTGAGGGACAGATGGCTGGGAAGAGTTGGAATGAGATTAAGCTGTTGGCAAGGAACAGAACTCAATGGCAAGTCTACATTAAGGTCCTTTGCTTCCCTGGGATTTACAGTACTACCACAATTCATCTTAACAAAAAATTTTATCTTCTTTTCTGACAGGTAAGCAAGTTATATGAAGAAAGGGCTTCTAGGTGAGTTTTCTTTAAGAAAAACTTACTTGCTTGGGATGTCCTATTTTCAACTCAAAATATTATGGTCACCCTAGCCTAAAATAAAGATAGCTCAAACTTCCCCTTTAGTGATCCCCTCCAGTGATAAATCCCCTCTAGTGATATTTCAGTACGTAATCCTTTTGGTCTTTGTTCCAGATTAATTCACTGTGTGAGAATACTGGAATGTGGCAAAAAAAAAAACAGTGAACCCATAGGCACGAGTCATAGAAAACCACAAGGTAAGAATCTTTGCCATGAGTAATTACTAGGCCAAGGCATTTGATGATTTTTCATCTTTTTTATATGAAGATTAAAAGATACCGTAGCTCGAATATATATAAATGTGTATCATTAAATAATTGATTAAATAAGGGCAATTTGTCTTTTGCATTATTTTGCATTCTTTGTCATTTTCAAGAGATAGGTAACTTTTTGGCAATCTTTAGGTCATTTTTGGCATTTTAAGCCACGTTTCAGTGGAGGTGGAGAGGAGCTTTCTCATGTACAAATCGTTACTTTCAGACAATAGACAATCGTTTTTATTTGAGAATCTCCGCAAGTGTTCATAGTTCATTTTAATTCAGGTTTATTGTAAACACCACAGCAGTTTGTCCTGTAGCAATACAGATTTTTTTCTTTCTTTTTAAATAGCACATATTTGCTGGGGGCAATTTGGTGGGCAAACCAGTTCAGAAAGAATTTCTTTTTCCCTAAGGCTGCCCAAGTAGTATAAATTTATTTACTTCTTTAGTAACAAAATAAGTGCTTTTTATAATGTAAATTCATATATAAAGTACATTGTCATAAATTGTTTTTAGCAAAAAAAAACTAATTATTACAAGTAATAATGGTAAATTTACTGGTCATTTTTTTAAAATTGTGGGTCATTTTTTACTGTTTTAGGTCATAAAAGAATTTTTTTATTTTGCATTTTTTCCACTATTTTATGTTCATTAAATGCCTTTCCCTAGTAAATTACACTGTCTAAGTACGTTAAGGTGTAGATATGTATTAATCAAACCATAGAATATTTCAATCCAATGTTTCTGTTGGATATTACAAGAGAATATTTTAGGAGAAAAATTCCCTCTTACTCTGGGATTTTAATCCAATGCGATGGTCTACCAATTGAACAAGCCAGAGCATGGTGCCAGGAGAGATTACATCGAACTTAGCTTATTTTGCCACTTTGGGCATCTTCCTTACAGACCTGACCTGGCATCCAGTGATTTTCACTTAAGAATCGAATTAATCATGACTTCAAATTTAAAAAGTTTGAATTATCCAACTTCAACTGTATATGCCTTGAATAGAAGTATTAAAATTAGCCTTATGCTCTCATTAATAAAGCAACACAAAGAAGTGAGAAATAACTTATGTGTGGAATATCTCGATAATATATTAATCTTATTGTAACGAAAGATATTCAACTAGTGTGATAATTAGACTTCGGACTTTTAGGTCGCTAAAAATGCTGTTTTAGGTACCTAAAATAGGCTCTAAAAATTGGAAAATAGGTTCTAAAAATCGTAAAATAGTCTCTTATAAAATCATTAAGTTGCCAATTTTCTGAAATATCTGAATTGCAATTGGTCACCATTAATTAATAATCAAGATAAAACACAGATATAGGCCTATGGTACACAAAACTATATAGACCTATTACTAGGGCCTGTATTAGTACCATAACAGTCGAAACCTAATCCCTGGGCCCAGAAGCTACGCACGCTAGCATATTCAACCCCTTGTATCCCTAAGTGATTCAGAGAACTAGGCCTACTTTTTTGTTTGTTTGTTTGTTTGTTACTGGATGTGGGTTTCAGGAGAAAAACACTACATATTCATGGGAATTCCAAGGAATTTTTCTACTGAAGACGAAACATTCCATACTATTTAATCAAGTCACAAATGTATCATGTACTGCACATTCCGAGCTAAAATTTTAGTACGAACTGAAAATAAATGCTAGAATTTACAGCAAAAAATAACTTATTTTGAACTTTAGAGGAAAAACAAGCAAAAAGGCAATATTAGGCTCTAACGTAAAAATAGGCTGTTTTAGGTCCTATAAAAGTATCAGTTTTAGACATAGTCACTTATGAGACATGCATATACAAGTTTTCGTCCATATATCACTTAAGGATTAAAATAGGTAGGTTTTTACCTAAAATCCGAAGTCTAGTGATAATCTTTCGTTACAATAAGATTAATATATTATCGAGATATTCCACACATAAGTTATTTCTCACTACTTTGTGTTGCTTTAGTAATTAGGGCATAAGGCTAATTTTAATACTTCTATTCAAGTTTCCCTCATTTGCAAAATGAAGTTCATTAATAATGTATATGCCTTGTTGTTCTTATGATCAATAACCATGGTACCAGCTCTCTTGAATGAACTGGTGTCAGAGATGCAAGGGACTTCTTCAAAAGTCTTCACATTTCTTCTCTTGTTTAAAACCTTCTGCGATGGTTAATTGTAACATGTGGTGTCTGTATGGGAAGGTTTCATACTCACTGCACTCTCGGCAACAGGATACCCGACTTCAACTGGGGACACTTCTCACTGCAACAACATTACAGTTCATTGTGATGAAAATAGGTAAAAAAAATACTGTCATCCAATGTTATTATTAAGCCCCGGATTTTTAAGCTTTTATAAAAGTTATTTTAGCCTTTTATTTTCGTGGAATAGCCCTTTTTAGGTTTTAAACAATTGATTTTAGCCGTCATAACAGAACATAATAATGAACACTAATATTAACACCGGAAATTGTATTAGCCTATAATTTTGACACAGTTATTCTATGAGAATATTATAGGAGAAAAATTCCTCCGACACTGGGACTCGAAGCCAGGACGGCACTGTGAATTGAACTCCAGCTTAGCTCAGTTGGTAGAGCATTGGCGCGAAAAGCCAAAGGTCCTTTGTTCGAGTCCCAGTGTTGGAGGAATTTTTCTCCTATAATATTCTCATGTAATGTCCAACAGAGACAATAATCTGTGGTTCATGAATGCTTATATATGTCTAACAGTTATTCTAGTTGTCTTCCCCCCCCCCCCAAAATAAACAAGTAACTATTCCTTATATTGGCACTCAAAAAATAGCATAAACATTTGAGATATTTACCCTTTAATGATAACAATTAATCATTCACTTCCGATCTACAAAAATAAGTAGACTCATGTGTCATGAATTTGTTCTCTGTCCAATACAGCAACATTTTGACCTACTGCCATTTGACATAAAATAAACATGAAATATAAATTAAATCGCTCCAGATATAAAATTGAAACTTAAGCTGACCAGATGTCTCTGATTTGTGGGGAACAGTCCCCAATTTCGAGTAGCTGCCCACAGACAGCAAATGTCCCTGCTTTTGTCTCTAGACTGTTTTGACTTTAGGAGTTTCTAAGTGAAACACAATAACTTCCTCTGCCTAAATATATGTTTAGATGTACAAGTACAATATATTATTTATGACATTCTCTTCATGTAAATTGGTTGTAAAAATAAAGAAAATGTCTTTATCATATCAGAACCCCGAACAATACACAACCCAAATAAAATGTGATTAGTGCACTTCACATTCTGATATAGAATAAGAGGCTGTGAAAAAGCACGTATTCAATTGTTTCAATCTGATGCAAAGCTTTATTTTTCACTAGGCAAAAATGAATTTCTACAAACAGTGGCTGGCTTGTAACTATTAGGGTTGCCACCTTTTGGTAAGGCTAAAGAGGGACACTGAATTTCACTGACCTGATTTGTAAAAACCTATTGGGACTATTAGGCTGACCTGATTTCACGGCTCAAATTACCACATGAACGTATAGTACGATTTGTAAACACAAGAAACAGAAAAATGCTACTGACAAATTTAATCCTGAAGCTCGAGCATAGCGGGTTTAAATTTCAAAATCTGATGTGATGCACTCACTTTGTTAAAAGTTGGTAAATAATTCTATCCTCTGACACCTTAGTCCATTAATTACTGTTCGCTTGACAATGGAAATTATATATGTACGTATTAAAAATTCTCTTGCTATTTTCTGTGCAAACCTTCTTTAGGTACTTAATTTCAACAACCCAACAAAATAACAAATCATTATTTCTTGGGGGAAGGTATTGAAGTTTCACTGGTTATCATTTTCTGTCTTTTGCTTTGGATATACAGTTGGTATATAAAAATATTTCTTTAATTGCAGATATTGTGGCAGTCATCATGGAGTATCCAGCATCAATGTCGGTTTTACTTTTTCGGTGAAAATAGTAACGTGTATAAAGACTTTCCTATATCAAGAAACAAGAAGACTTGAAGATAGTGTTTGTGACATCAAGAAAAAAAAGAACTTTTCTAAATCAAGAACAAGCTGAGGAAGACATCACTAGATTCAGACCTCCATTTCGTAATTCTGTGCTTTGGCATGGAATTCTGAAGTGTGGTCTGTGTATGCTCCATTTCTAATACTGCTGGACACCTCAAGGTATTAACGAAAGTAGTACTTAGAAAGGAGCATAGATAGGGGCCTCTTTTTAGAGGTGAAGAGCGGTCTTGGTGCAAACCGAGGCCACTGAACACCAGAAGACCAGCGATTCTCTCATCAATAAAAGGTAAAGAATATAATTTATACCAAGCATGATTCACTGTAAATTATTTTAGTTCTATATCTATATAATAAAGCCTACATATTGGTGCCCCTAAGCATTTTGGTTGGCTCTCGAAGACGGCCGATCAGCAGCCAAGCTGCCACAAACCGGTAAATAAATCACACTTTCGAAAGCTAATACTGGGTCATTAACTCATTACGTGTGTGTGAGGTATCAATCGAAAGATTCTTTTGTTCTGGTGTTATTAATGTGCATACAGTTGTGTCATGATTAGACTTCGGATTTTAGGTAAAAACCTATTTTAATCCTTAAGTGATATACGGACGAAAACTTGTATATGCATGTTTCATAAGTGACTATGCCTAAAACTGATATTTTTATAGGACCTAAAACAGCCTATTTTTACGTTAGAGCCTAATATTGCCTTATTGCTGGTTTTTTCCTCTAAAGTTCAAAATAAGTCATATTTTGTTATAAATTCTAGCATTTATTTTCAGTTCGTACTAAATTTTAGCTCGGAATGTGCAGTACATGACACATTTATGACGTGGTTAAATAGTAAGGAATATTTCGTCTTCAGTAGAAAAATTCCTTGGAATTCCCAAGAAAATGTAGTGTTTTTCTCCCGATTCCCACATCCAGTAAAAAAAAAAAAGTAGTTCTCTGAATCACTGAGGGATACAAGGGGTTGAATATGCTAGTATGATAGTCTATGCGTAGCTTCTGCTCGCAGGGATTAGGTTTTCACTGTTATGGTAGTAATACGGGCCCTAGTAATAGGTCTATATAATTCTGTGCACCATAGGCCTATATCTCTGTTTTAACATGATTATTGATTAATAGTGACTTCAATAAATATAATATTCTCCATTGGAATTGAGATATTTCAGAAAATTGGCAACTTAACGATTTTATAAGCGACTATTTTACGATTTTTAGAACCTATTTTCCAATTTTTAGAGCCTATTTTAGGTACCTAAAACAGCATTTTTAGCGACCTAAAAGTCTGAAGTCTAGTCATGATAGCTGTTTTGTCAAAAATATTAAAATTGAACAGAACATTTCATTTCCATATCTCGATTCAAACTCCCATTCAATGAACAGTAAACAATGAAACAAAAGATAAATAATACTAGCGATCATGGTGAACTTTGAAGCTAAAATAATTGTTGTTAAATCTACACTAAGTTTTAATGTGAGTATCCTACATGTCATTTTAAACACTCCTTACTTATGTATATGTCATTATTAGGACCCGGATTTGAAGGTTTTAACTTATTTTATCTCCAGCTTCCTAATTAGAACATTTTAACGTATTTTTCCGTTTCATGCTCCTTGCTTCAGAATAAATGAATCTTATAGAAAGTTCTAAACAAGACACTTAAAACAGAGAATAGTTCATGAATTCTTCCAGTTCAAAATGTCTCATTTCACAACAGCACAGTCATTGGAATTCTGTGTTAATTATAGGCCTGTTGATATGGGTCTAGATATTTAAGTATTATGTTACGCGGTGGTAATTGTTACATTATGTTTGGTAATCATAGAACTGTCTTTGCTTAAACAATAAATTAGCTACAGGAAATAATTCTAAAAACTAGCGAACGAATATTATCAAAATAATGTATAAATCAACCAGTCGTTATACTATTGCCAAAGCAATGTCAAATTCTGGCGATATATAATAGCTTCCTGCTGTTACTTTTCCGAAATACGTAATACTTGCTATAAACTTCTAAATCAAAATAACACTGGAAAAATGTGTCATGTGAGTAGAGGTAAAAAAAATATATGTTATATATTTTTCGGAATGTCTTTGTATATCTGCTCACCTGGTGTCCCTCACCTGTCTAAACAACCCATTGCTGATAAATCTTGTATTGCATTCTAACTACTTTATTCGAATATATGATACACAAAACACAGAATTTAATGAGTATTGTCCATGTGTGAGTGCCGTTCAGTATTAATTATAAATAAATACCATTAACAGTCAATAATATGGTAAGAAATTAAGAAAATCTGTTTAGTTTATAAAACAATTTGAGAAAGACGGAAATATATGAATTCACATACTGTACTACAACTAGAACAAAAAACCGTGAATAATGCAATTAAATGTAACACTTACAATTAAAACTAAAAGAGAATGTGTAAATAATTCAAGAAACTGGACTGGAACTTTACATGAATGTGAGACATGGCCCCTTACATAATCTGTGTTTGAAAACAGGGGGCTTAGGAAAATATTCAGACCTAGGAGAGATAAAAACTGTATAACGACGAGCTTCATAACTGTTCTCTTCATCGGATATAGTAAGGGTAATTAAATCACATACGAAACGGGCTGGACATGTTGCGCACATGGGGGAGGAAAGACATATTTCAAAAATATTGACTAGGAGACCTGAAGGGAAAAGACCGTTTGGAAGACCTATACGTAGGTGGGAGGACAACAGTAGAATATTAAAGATTTAAGGGAAGTAGACTTGCGATGTATGGTTGGATGGAGTTTGCACAGAATAGGGTTGAATGGCAGGCAGTAACCGCAGCAAAGAAGCACCGGGTTTCATAAAATAGACTGGCAGGAGCCAGCGATTATTTACTTAACTACTAGATGTTTATTTGAATCATTTATTTATTGTACAATGCACCCCAAAGTCGGAGTTTTAGCTGTTAAGTTTGAGTGTAAAAATAATAATTATGTTAACTGCAACCTGCGTTTGTGCATATTGGTATTAGGCCAATGATAAATGTAATGAAGTCACGACTTACAGCAGTGCTTTGTTACATAAGTGATCAATAGGGCAAGGCATTTAATGACCATAAAATAATGAAAAAATGCAAAATAAAAAATGCATTTATGACCTAAAAATAGTGAAAAATTGCCCCACAATTTAAAAAAAAAACAATAAATTTAGAATTATTATTTGTAATTAGTTTTTTTTAAAGTAATGAATTGCTAAAAACAATTTTTTGACAGTGCGCTATATATGAATTTACATTATAAAACACTTGAACACAGAACACTTCTTTCACATCAGAAACTTGTGATTTTACAATGGATTCCATCCCATTGTGGAATAGCTGGCAATGAGATTGCAGATCAATTAGCTAAGAAGGGCACAAACATCCCACCTTTCTGCTGCAAATTAAATTATAACAGAGCCAAAACAGTGATCCATCATAAAGTGCAAGACGAGCATCACAAAACATTGAAAGATCTGACAAAGGCGAGTCACTGGAGAGAAGCTCTCAAATCAGTCCCCAGATTGGCCAAGAAAAGAGGCAGTTGCAAAATTCCGTCTAGCAACTGGACATGACTGCTTGGCTAAACACCTCAATCGGATTGGTATTCTTCAGACTCCTGACTGCTCACTCTGTTCCCTAGGCAAGATTATGGACGCCCGACACTTGCAAGAATGTCCAGCCCTTTTAAAGTCTACTCTGACAGAAAAATACTGGGAAGCAAGAGAGAAGATGAGCCTCCTATGAATCTATAATGTCTTGTTATATTGTTCTTTTAATCTTTTTGTGTTTTCTTTAACTTTGTATTTTGTTGTTACTTTGTCATCGTTTTTGAGTGAATGGCTAGCTGTCAAAACTCTCTGCATTTAATAAACAAAACTTGTTACTAAAGAAGTAAGTAAATTTATAGTACTTGGACAGCCTTAGGGAAAAAGAAATTCTTTCTGAACTGATATGCCCATCAAATTACCCCCCGCAAATATGTTACTTACTTACTTACTTACTCTTTGGCTCTACAGCCCGTTATGAGCCTTGGCCTCCTTCACAACCTTCTTCCATTCCTCCCTCTGCTGTGCCAATCCTCTCTATCTTTAATTTCTTCAAGTCTTGTTCAACATCCTGCAGCCATCTCTTTCTCGGTCCCCCCTTCTATCGATTCCTATTGTGTTGTCATGTAACAGGCTTTTTGGTATCCTGCCATTCTCCATTCTCTCCACATGTCCCAACCACCCCAGCTGTAAAGACTTCGCATATCTCACAATGTCTTCACCTCCTATTATTTGGTCAATCTCTGCATTATGTCTTATTCTCCATACCCCGTTTTCACAGACCGGCCCATATATCCTTCTTAGGATTTTTCTTTCAAATATTCTTAAGGAGTCTGTATCTTCCTTATTCATTCTTTGTTTGGGCCGCATACATTACCACTGGCCGTATTAAGGTTTTATACAGTTTCTTTTGTTAATAAGCTGGATTTTATTAATTTCAAGTTAACATAATATGCTCTATTTCCTATAATTAATCTATTGTTTATTTTTTCTGACAAAGATCCTTCATTGCTTATTTGAACACCTAGGTATATCAATTTTAAATACAACTTGTTCAAGGAACAGATTTTGGGAAACAATGAGATCTTCTCGCCCAATGGGACGAGGCGCAAAGCATAAGCAAGCAGGAGGAAGGAGTTATCGAAATACCCTGCTTGACTGCACTACCCTGGCAAATATCCAGGGAAGACTTTGGGGAAGGAAGCCAAGAGCTTCTCTACCAAAGGGGCAGCACAATAAGCCTTTAGGCTGACATGCGGGAGGTCTGTAAACTCTCTTCAAGCCCCCCGCTATCTAATCTAATCTATATCAATTTAATTACAGTTTCAAATTCATAATTTCCTATTTTAATTTTCTGTACTCTATCATTCCAGCAAATATGTGCCATTTAAAATGAAAGAAAAAAATCTTTATTGCTACAGGACAAATTGCTGTGGTGTTTACAGTAAACCTGAATTAAAATGATCTATGAATACTTGGCAGAGATTCTCAAATAAAAACGATTGTCTATTGTCTGAAAGTAACAATTTGTACATGGAAAAGCTCTTCTCCACCTCCACTGAAACATGGCTTAAAATGACGAAGAATGCAAAATAATGCAAAAACAAACTGCCCTTATTTAACCAATTAGTTCATGATACACATTTATATATTTTCGAGCTATCTTTTAACCTTCATATAAAAAAGATGCAAAATCATCAAATGCCTTGCCCTAGTGCCAGTGGCGGACGCAGACTTTTTTTTGGGTGGGGGGGGATTTGAAAGGTAGAAAGAATACTAAAAAAATTTAATCAACTTACATATACAATTAGTTTATAAAACTGGCCACTTAGAGTACATATATAGCCTTTTTTCGAATTTCGGGGGGGATGTATCCCCCTACCCCCCCGTCCGCCACTGCTAGTGACCAATGTTACTGCCAAACCATGTAACGGATTTGCATTCTAATCTAATGCTGACCTCAATTTTGAATGCTACTAATAGACAAAAAAGGTGCGCATCTTTTTTGTGTGATGCTTTGCAGCATTAGCAGTGGACAGTAAGAGGTTCTTTGATGAGGAAGGACTCACAGGCAATCTGGGATTAACTTGTGATTTTGTTTCCTAGTATAAAGATACCTTATAATGCAAAATTTTTATGTTGAACCAGTGCTTTTTTTGTGACGGTACGCAACGGTACTCAGTACCGGCACCTTTTTTTCGTACAAAAAATAAAATTCATATATTACTCGCAATATTCCTACCACAATTAATATGGGCTGTTACTTAAAATCAAGCTTGCTTCTTGATTTCTACATACATAATTGCTTACACACATGAACACATGATAGTTTCAGCAAATTGCCGTGGCTACTGGACTGCAAGATGGATTGGGGTTGATTTTTCCAGCCCCCAGCAAACAGCTCCCATGGTCAAGGTCATTCCAACGGTATAAGTATTGCACCAAATGCAATTAATGCTATCGTAGTAAGAAACATATAATAAGTAGCTAACCACCAAAGTTAATCAGGAGGTTAGTGCGTGTTTAAATTGAACTGCATTCTTTGCTTACATGTAATTTGGAAAGCATTCACCCTTAGTTCGTGCTGCAGAGTTAAGGGAGTTCTTAGTTGTTTAGGACGATTGTAGGATCAAAATGTGCACGTGGTTCACTGAAATGAGTAAAATAATTAATTATTTTGTATTGGTACCCAGTAAAAGAAAGCATGAGGATGTTTTTGAAATATCTCATAAACCTGCAAACATTGAATAAAATTAATCTGAAGAGAATATCGCAAGTACCGGTAATTTTACTGCAATTCAGGGGGAAAACAAATCTGTCTATGATAGGCCCGTTTGTTATACATTAACTCAGAAAAATGACCTCTGGGAGAAATATGGGTGCTCCCATGAGCTTCAGTTTAAAAGTTTCGGTGAGTACCGCCACCTATTTTGTTAGAAAAAAAGCACTGTGTTGAACAATAAGTATTCTCATGTGCCTAAGCAAGCGTTTAGAAATTGGGGGTCTTAAACTGATTAACCATAAATTATTGACATCTTCCCTTCCTGAGAGACTCAAAAAATTAATTTCTTCTAACTATTTACCAGGGCCCAGATTCTAATGACATGTCATCTTTTTATTGATGTTGCATAGACAATGCCAACTTGTAGATAAATCCTAATCATGGCCTCTAGATTCTAAAAACACATTTTTATTAGGTCATTTTTTGTCATTTTATCAATTTTATATTTTTAAGGCATTTATTTCAATTTTACGTCATTATTTTGTCATTTTTGTGTCATTTGCTTCCTTATTTAGTCATTTTCATGTATTTACATTGAGTGTATTAAGTTTTTTTGTCGCTAGCGGTGTTGGCTTTGAAGTGTTGTTTGTTTAATGGAAGAAGGAAAAATTCGGCGTTAAGTGTTGTCATATCTCAATCAGAAATGAAAATCAAAGAAACGCCAAAATTTTGTATTATTGTTATTAGACTGACTTGGCACCAGGGTCTGCCACCTGCTTGGATTTGAGAGTGCAAACTACTGTTTACCCTCAATAAACAACAACATAATCCAGCAGACCACAAAAGAAAATGTCAAATTTTGACTCGCCAATGCCTCAGTGCCAGTATAAATTTCCGTGAACATTCACAGCATTACAGTTTTTACAATTATGTACAAAGTAGTCTACAACTTTGTTTGTACAATAATCATTTTTTGTAAATAAAATATCAGTTTTTAGGTCATTTTTTATAAATATTAAGTCGTTTTTGTTAAAATTTAGTTTCATTTTATAGGTCATTTTTCAAACAATTTTAGGTCATCAGAATCCGGGCCCTGCTAATTACTATAAAAAATCTCATATTTTGGGGGGTCTGGACTCCCAGAACCCCTCTTAAATACTTCCTTGTGTATAAGTAACTAATAACTTGCAATTCTTCTTTACAGGTAGGATAATTCTTCAACTGGAACCTGGACTTTCTTCAAGATTTCTTCATCTTCAGTTCCGGTCACAGTAAGACAAATTATTTATCATCACTACTACTGGCATAGTAACTCACGCGGAAGAAGTGTGAGCAGAATGTCTCCTCCCCTCCCTCTTACACCTAGAGACAGATTAGGTATCATCGCTACTCTTGTTCATCAGGTCTTTTCAGTTAGTAATGAGATTAATGCTGAAATAGATTCAGTTCTACTAACATCATAGCCTTGAAGGATTCATTAGAGCTAGATGTTAGGTTAAGTCAAACGTAAGGTTGCTTCAGGTTAGATATTGCTTCATAATGTTTAGATCATTTAAGTAGCATATATTAAATCTGAGATACAGATACAAGAGATGTTAAAATAGGTCACGGAATTGAGATGTTTTAGATATAATCTCATGAAAGAATAAACAATTACATTAGGTGAAAAACAGAATCAAAATATTGCGACAGGTTTCCCTTTCATCCCTGGAGCATTGTTCACAACTGCCCTCTCAAACCCCTATACAAGATATAGCGAGATAGTTACGTCTGTAATTCAGTAAAAAGAATTGCGATAGGTGTTAGGGTTTTTCTTTCAGGATTCGTCGATCGAGAATCATTCACAACTGCCTTCCCAAACCCCATTACACGAAACAGCAAGATAGTTAATAAACAGAATTGCGATAGGTGTTAGGGTTTTTCTTTCACGATTCATCACTTCAGAATCATTCACAACTGCCTTCCCAAACCCCATTACACGAAACAGCAAGATAGTTAATAAACAGAATTGCTATAGGTGTTAGGGTTTTTCTTTCAGAATTCACCGTTTGAGCATCATTCGAAACTGCCCTCCCAAACCCCGATACAAGGAATAGTGAGATAGTAAACAAAACTGCGATAGGTGTTAGGGTGTTTCTTTTGGATTCATCGCTTAATGCATCGTTCACAACTGCCCTCCAAAACCCCAATATAAGACATAGTGAGGTAGTAAACAGGATTGCGATAGGTGCAGTGATGGGAAAAGTACAAAAAGAAAGTAATTGGGCTGAATTACAATTACCCGAGAGACATTTTACTTAGTTACAATTACAAATTACTTTTTCAAAAAGTAACCAGTAAAATTACAATTACATTTACAATCACTTTACAAAATGGCAGTACCTAAAAATTCCTTGTTTTTGGTCTGTTTTGGGCACAAGCCCAAATGATTAATGAACAAATAAAAAATCACATCATTGACAGTATTTTTGGAAACATTGAGTAACTTTTTGTTAATATTAACTCTAATTTGGATATTAATTGCAAAAACAGTAATGTTGACGATATAGCAAGCGAGAATGATACTAAAACTAATGACTACTAAATTGTAACAATTAGAATTTTATTTCCAGAAGTAAATTACAAGTAGAAATTACATTAAAAAAAATATTGATTACAAGTAAATGGGACCAAAAAAGGAATTGTTACTGTAATCCGATTACTTTTACTCAATTACTTCCCATCACTCGATAGGTGTTAGGGTTTTTCTTTCAGGATTCATTGCTGGAGCCCTCCCAATATGAGACATTCTGCCTTCATCACTTAGAGATTTGTAACAGTGGTCAGAAAGTAACTTGTCAACATATTAATATGGTCAGCAGAGGCCTATTAGCTTACCACTGTTAAGATCTCTCGTCCCGGTACTTATTACATTGATGATGAACAGGGCTGGATTAAGAAATTTCAGGGCCCCCTTCAAGATTTACTGTTGGGGCCCCTATCTATTATTTACTGCATGAGCCATATACTTATGTAAATCTCCATTGATAGTTAAGTTTCACATACTACATTAGAAGATGCAATGGCATTTTTATAAATAGACATTTACTGTACTGGTGTGGATTTACCCTGCAAAACAAAACACACAAATATAACAAAACATCTTAATCTAATTGTCTCCTAGGATTTATAGTACAAATTTTTACAAAACAAACCTAAAAAATCTGGTCTATTCCCATCAAAACAAAATTAAAAAACAATGTGAATGCAGAATCTGAAGACTGAATAAGAAAAAGTCTAGATCCATTTAGTATATTAATTTTAACATCTCCTGTTCTCTCTTTCACAATCTTGTGTTGTTAGTTCTGAAATAAAAAAAGTATAGCCTGATCTTCATTATTTAAAGTTAACTGCCATAAACTTAAAAAATTGTAGATTTCATTGTCTAACGTCTTCCAAAAAAAAAAGATTTCTAAATCTTATGGATAAAACACGATGCTGTGCCCTAGTGGATATATCAAATATTACCGTAGTTACCCGAATACTACCCGCCCCCCGAATAATACCCGCACCCAAATTTTTTAAAAAGAAGTTTGAAAAAAAAATCTACAGGCCCATATATAAAGTTATTTTGCCAGTTTTATTCTTAATTAAACAGTTATATTAACGTTTCATATCATAAAATAATTAAATATGGTAGACTAAAAGGCACTTATAAAAATAATGTGCATGGTAACAGCCCGCCAAAATCTCGCCGTCTTATACGTGCAGCGTAATACCTCAACAACAACAACAACACTCTTCATTCTGCGGGAATCACCCGTGATGATGTGCATCCGACTCGGTCCGACCCAAGGTCAAATTAGTCTGGAAATTGCCGAACTCTACCGAACTTTTCCCCAAATTATTGTACTGCACGTGCACCGTGACTGCACTGCTTGTTTGGCGTCTCTATGCGGACCATGTGCATAAGAAAGAATCTTCTTTGTTTAATTTTCCTTTGATTACAGCTTTGTTACTGTTATACTATAAGCCTACTGTGATGCTAGTACAAAGCATCGTGCTATAATGACCCGATATGGTACACAATTGTCAAAATTCAGATAAGAGGAGTCCAGTTTTCAAATAATACCCGCACCCCAGTTTTTCGTTTGCGATTTTTGGAAAAAATATGCGGGTAGTATTCGAGTATATATGGTAAATAAATGGTTGCTTCCACCTACCAGCTGATGCAAGAAAACACAACAGGTTTGAAGAATACCAGTAACAATCACAAACAGGGCAATAATTGAACCGGTATATTTAAATAACAGCAGATTCAACAGGCAATTCAGCCATTTTAACCTGGTTTTTACAAGTTTTTCTCACAAGAGAGCAATTAAGGTAGTTGTACATCCCTGAAATCTGAACAATGATTAAAAATGGCATTTAAAAAAATAGCTTAGATGGATAGACAGTTCTTTTCTCTTTAATTTCATGTATCAATTTTTAATTTCTGTTTCTTAGTTCCTGAGATTCAGCCTTTTTTATAAAGATATGATACTGGAGGTTTTTAGCAAATTGCAACTTTCAACTTCAATTTCCCGTAATTGGTAAATCGCAAGGTATTCAATTTTTCAAACATCATAATTCTTCTATAAATTAACATATCAAGGTGATTTTGGTGTCATTTTGAAGCTTGAAATCTTCTCTAGTCCTTGATATTGAGAAATTTCTGCTGTGTTATAGAATTTTGTTTTGTTTTTAGCAAATTGCAACTTTCAACTTCAATTTCCCGTAATTGGTAAATCGCAAGGTATTCAATTTTTCAAACATCATAATTCTTCTATAAATTAACATATCAAGGTGATTTTGGTGTCATTTTGAAGCTTGAAATCTTCTCTAGTCCTTGACATTGAGAAATTTCTGATATACGAATATTCTGCTGTGTTATAGAATTTTGTTTATAATGATGTGATCAAAAAAATAATTACATTTTACATTAATCAATATAACAACTTGAACTCTTAAGTAATCGAAAAAAAAAGTCAGGCATTAAAGAATTCTTTTGTCTACAAAACAGTGAAAAATTGGTGTTTGTATCTTAAATAGTTTTGGAGTAATCGTGTTTTGTATTTTTAGTCAAAATTTACAACAAAATATTTTTACAAACAAATTATAAACAAATACAAAACTTTTTTCTTGCAAAATGTCATAACATGTAGCTGTATAACATATACAAAAAAAAAAAAAAATTGAGACTCCTAATATTGAAAAATAAAATTTTCATACCTAAAGGTGTACAACTACCTTAAGGGGTCCCATCGAGCTTGGGGCCCCTGCAGCTGTGGGTACTGCAAGGCCTTTAAACCAGCTGTGATGATAATTGTGATGGTAGTTTTCTGCCTCTTTCACTACAAACTCCCTGTCTTTATCTTAATCCATTGGAGACTTGTAACGAGTCTGCTTCATGAGCAGGTAGGAAACACAAAACAGCTCCTCCACAAGCTGGACTCGTGCTGCATTAGATGTCATTGTCTCTCTTTCCTTAGCGGGCAGCGAGCAGCTCAGTTCGTGTCCAATAAGCCTTCCAACAGGAATAAACGCATTCCTAATGAAAAAATAGAACACGTACTAAATTATGTTCTATGCAGTGAATTATCATGGAGCGATTATTCGAGTGATGAAATGATAAACAATGATATCATTATACAGTGAAACTTCTCAATAGCGGACACCACCGGGGAAAAATTAAATGTCCATTATTAAGAAGTGTCCACTACTTAGAAAATCGTTGGTACAAAAAAAATCTTATTCAACACTATAGTTTACAGTACAATACAGTAGACAATGAGATTGTGAGATTGTTTGCGGTCAAGAAAATTTATACAGAAAGGTCTATGTATATAGTAGTATCAAAACTAAAGTTAAGTTGTAGAAAACGTTTGTACGACGATACAGTACATGCATTTTAAGGCAAATTCAATTTATTCTGGAATTCTATGACATCTGTCACTATTACTTCACTTTACCCAAAGAAATCTAGAATTGTTGATTGTTTAGTGTGAATTTTGGATATCTTCATTTTAATATGATTGCTTTAATATGATTTTTTTAACTTCCGAACACTCAACTTCACAAACTAAGAATGTGCGAACTGCTCATGTATCACAGCCAACAACTGTGCTGCTAAGAGATTGTGACTGAACTGAATGTAACAGTAAAAATGCACGATAAAGATTGTTGCAAAGAATTCCGTTAGAATTCAGTTTAATTTACAAGTCTTTTTCTTTCACGCTGTCCTTTATTTGGAAGTTTTAATTGTTGTTGGGGGATACATTTCAGTGTCCACATCCGTTTTTGAGAATGTCCGCTATTTGGAAGAATTTTATCATAAGGGCCAAAGTTATTTTGCAGGGAAATTTAAAAATGTCCGCTACTGAGAGAAGTCCGTTATTGGGAAGTGTCTGTTAAGGGAAGTTTCACTGTAGTGCACAGTAGTTAAATTTTATTTATTAGCTTACTCATTCCCGTTTTTATTATTTTTTGTTTCTTTGCAGATGTTGTCCACTATTCTTAACATCATACTCCATTAACAATACATTTTCCTCTTGTAGCTGTCACCAATACCACATTACGGGCCAATACAATGGCTGTATTTAATAACATGGTAGATTACAGGAGTTACTTATGCCAGTATGTAGTGAATAAGCTTTTGCGATTCCCAGGAATTGAGAAAGTAGTTTGGTTTTGTGTAGTGTAGTTAGGCCTGGGAGGACCAAAATGCTTGTAGAGTAATGTAGAATACTTTAAGTTTTGTAGACTCATATAGCATTAAGTATTTAACATAATATTTAACCCTCGACTGGTCACGCTGGTGTATTTATCGCCTACACTTGAAATATCCATTGTTGGAAACCGATGTTTAGAGTATCTTAAACGTTTCTGCATCAGCACATTTTTTAATTATTTTATAGTCTTTTTTTCACATTTCGTATTTTTTGGTATTTTTAAAATATAAAGTCATTATTTTTTTATTTTGAGTTGTATCTCGCATTATATAGAGTTTTTGTGCATTTACTTACATCGAATTTTATCAGAACTCTAAATAAGCATAAATAAATAAATCTTGATATTATTTTAATTTGGATACAGACGGTGTTTGCTATTTGCATTTATCCGTATGTACCAATTAACTAATTGCAAGCCTATAATTGGATCAACAAGATGAATACAGAATAAACACAAATCAGGTGAATTAAGTAGTATTTTCGTAACAATTTTTGGATCTTTTGTTTAACTTTTGACTCATTTTTTGGTACTTTTGCAGTCATTTTGTAGCTGATTTTTAAAGGTCATCAAACTCCGGACCCTGATAAGTTAATAACACTCCATACAACAGGACTCATTAATGGTATTATTAATGTTATTTAAGTCAGTGCGTTAGTGGTTGACAGAATTAACCATGCGACTGGCAGTGTAAATAAGATTCATGTGCTGTTCATTTATAAAATCACTAGCTTAAATGGCCCGGCGTCGCCCGGCTTTTGTATTTTGTAATATGAAATTAACTTATGGAGGACTTTCGATGTTGAAACTCTAGTCCTTATATAATATGTATGTAAAATTCAAAATGAGGAAGAACGACATATGACACTCAGACTATTCCCTCAGAAAATGCTAGATATAGCTTATATGGCTCATAGAGGATGTCGAATGTTGCATTCCATTGCTTCTACACACCATGCCTGGGAGGAGTGCAAATAAGAAGAAAAATAAATTCCGGTTACATAAGATTGTATTGTCTTGACAGAAAATTGTATTTCTCACTCTCATATTACCATGCAACCGTTTTGGGGCTGAAGTAAATAGAAATTCAGTATCACTTTCATGCTTTCCTTCCCAAAAACCTGGGACATAATATACTGCGCGTGTAGGACTGAAAATGTTCTGTCCCATTTTGTCTTCTTTTAGATGCTTAGGGCCTCTGATAAACATCCCTAGGCCTATTTCTCAACTAATACAAAGCCTACAGCTATGAGTGACGTATCAGTGGATAGGATTTGTTACCGACTTCCGATATAGCATACTCACTGGCCCACACTTAAATTGTCCCTGCAGTACGACTGCTTATTCTACATCAAAATGTGAAGTGAGAAAATGATATTTTCATGTCGAGGGTAGAGAAAGTTATGTGACTGCTTTATTTTCGTGGATTTTATTCTTCAAGAATTATTTTCACAAATGTATTAAATACATCGATAGTATCAGAATTGTTAAAGCCCAGTATTATAATATAGTTTCCAAAGCCCTATGTGTTCACCATAAACAATAATTTTGTTATGTAAACAATTGACAGCAGACTCTCTAACTATACCTCATTTCACATTTCCGACTTTTCCCGTGGATTTTCCAAACATTTTCTTTCATACAAACCTTGTCCTGACAATTACGAACACAACAAAAAAGAAATCAGCTAAATCGGTCAAGCCGTTCTCAAGTGATGCGGCAACAACCCTTTTGTAAATTCATTTTTATTAATATAGATTGTTTTTTTCCCTTTAAAATTACTACGTAAATACAAGTATTCATTTATTATTTTTTCTCTAGCTTGTTCGGTAGGGCAAAATTCATAAAAATCATACGGAGGAGGAAATATTGAAAGTTTTGAAGAAGACGAAAGTGAAAAGCTTGTAATTGAGGGACTTGAATGCTAGCCTACAAAAATAAAATTGAATAACGTAATGTAGGCTTACAACATATCGTAAGTGCTGTTTTAATGATAAATCGTGATAATGTTTTTTCGGTATACATTACATACAATAATTACCGTATATATTTATACTACATTTTTTAAAGTTTAAAATATATATATGCATCTGAAATGTAAAACTTATATCAAATGCATATTTCTTTAGAAGCTATGTTCTCATATCAACAGAACCAGAAATAAGAGAAACGTGCAATGATTGACAGAATCAACCATGCAACTTGTTCCAATAACAGATGTGACCACTCAAGGGTTAAATGTATTTGAAGGGACTAGTTCCATAAGGGTGTAAGGCACAAAACCTTAATTTTGAGTTTTTAACATTTATGCCTTCTCCTCATATCTCTTACTCAGTAAACTATTTGTACTTGTGCCTTAAACCTCTGCTCAGTTATAAGAAAAAAACCTGTGAGACTGCACATTCATTCTATTTCATGACAGTTCCATACAGGCACATTTCCTACCTGTTACTGAGATGTGTTTATCAACTGTTTTATTTTCCGCAGTGCTCCCATCCAAGCAAATGTTTATAAAAACTGAACTTGCATTTCTGAAGTGTAATTTCATTCCAAATAGATTGTTTTGCTTATCATCTATTGTATTAATGACTATAGAGATATTCATTGGCAAACATGCAATTGTCACTGTATAATACAGGTTTTTACTAAAATAAAGTAAAAATAAATAATATGATACAAAGTAAAAAGATTTTGCTACTGTAAACGTTCTTCAGCTTTTGTTTAACATGTTTAGGTACCTCTAGTTGTAAAAAATCCCAAAACCTTGTAAACTTGCACAACACTAATCTAGTCTGTCCTTCAGAAATATATGTTATAAAATTAAACTTTAAACTACCTACTTGTGAGTGGTAACACTGTATAAAAACATCAAGATTTCTCAAAACTATGTCCCTGTGCCTTACGCTCTTATGGAACTAAGCCCTTCAAGGGTTAAATGTATATTTTCATTATGACTAGGGCCTGGATTCTAAGGTTTTAAATTATTTTGTTCCTTGATAGCCATCTCTGATATTTTAACATAATTATTAAATTTCATAGTAATGGCAGTCACATAGTCCAATTTTATAAAACCTAAACACGGCTAAATAAGACGTTGAAAACTAAAAATGGCCAAAACTGCTTTTGAAGTAAAATATTATAAAATAGCAATAATAATTATAATAATTAACCTAATTATTATTGTTCTACTAAAATTGCTTTTTACATTACAATGCAAATTACATTTTGTATCTTGCTGATTGTTGCCAGTATATTATTTTGTAAGATAAAATATAGCATTGCGTTTTGTAATTTTGTCATTTTATACCCCATTGTTTCGGTAAAGGAAATCTTAACCCAAGTGAACCGAAATCTCTGGTTTCTTTATAGCTTCCACTTGCAGTTGTCTACTCACAGTGTTTACTCCAGCAAGATGCTGAAAGTGAAGTACAGTAAAAGCTCCTTATTCGCGGGGTATATGTTCCATAAATATGCCGCGAATACAGAAACCGTGAATACGGAATGGTAATTTATATAGGATTATAGGGGATACGTTCCTAGGTGACAAAATAAAAAAAAAACAAATATATACAGTACAGTAAAAAAATCAATTTAATTGAAGTTTTTGAACCAACCTTCCGATGCTTGAAATCCTCCACCTGTACATTCACCACTACAACTACCATCAGGTTCTTTAAAATGAGCGTAAAGACTCTTTGCCTTCTCCCGGACCATTGGACCACTCAGGGGCACCCTTTATTGGTTGTTGTCTTCGATCCATAATGACAACGCCATTTCCATTTTTGTAACGAATGTTAAAGACGAAACAATAAAACACGCAAAGCGGCTTTTACCATAGAACGGAACAGCAACATTTAAAAATATACTTTATTCATTGAGTAATAAGGTTGCTTTCATTCTGTTTGTTTACATTCTCAAAAACACCGATCGCGGCGAAGGCGGCTTATGTCAAAGTCCTCGGCGATATCATTTAACAACAAAGGCAAAGTTGTAATAAGATCTACAGTACTGTATTTTACTTTTTTTATTAGTCCATTTGACGGCATTTACAAAGGATATTGGGTTGGATACCTATTGGAATCTTTTTATTATTATTAGATCCGCGAATAAAGAAATTTTTAGCCACGAATATAGGAATTGGGTCGCATTTTTTTCATCTGCGAATAGTGAAAACGCGAATGAAGGAAGCGCGAATAAGGAGCTTTTACTGTATTCTGAAAGGTGATTAATTGAAAAACGTTCTTGTTGAGTTTGTGGTAGAGTTGGAAATGACACAGGTGGTTCTAAAACTAAGCAAAAAATATTCCTAAAGTTTTGTGGTTTAGAACCATGGAAATTTAAGTAAAAATAAAATTAATCAATATACTTTTTCAATGAGTTTATTGTACTTATTAAAGTGAATCTTTTAAAAAATTGTCTGAAAATGGTAAAAAATAAAATAAAACTATTTTAATATGTTTAAAAACGAAAACAGTGTTTATAAAAACCTAACAATCCAGGCCCTATTTATAACTGATGTGATGAATATTTTTCAAACTTGCAAAATATGTTCAAGGTAAGCATCACCACAGTGGCTTATGTGTGTAATAATTTCTTAAGGTTACTCCTAATAATACCAATTTATCATCCTGTATTTACATTGTATTATCGCATATGAAATAACACATTGACGCGGTGATCACCTAATTCTGAAGTGTAGCAAATATTTTTGACAGGTTTTCAGTTTGTGCAGACGTCCCTTAAATTCAAGCGCATACATGTCTCATTAATGAAACATTAATATTTTGCCCTGACATAGGAGTAACTAGAACTATTCAGTAGGGTATACCAATATTGAACTTAATGAAAAGAGTTGGGGAAAAATTAAAAACCGGTGCCGATATCTTCCTTATTCTTTATTACAACAGTAAGATTCACTACAAAATGACCCGTTTTCTTGCAACACGAATTAATTTAACTTTACATCACAACACAGAAAATAAAATATAAGAAATTACTTCTTACTTTTACAAGTCTTGATAATCGTAAACGAGTGGCGAATCATAAACTAGTCAAACATATTGAACGAACCATTCTACTGAATGAATTAATCATGATTCAGTTAAAGAAATGAATAAATTTCTTCGTGAATTAATTATGAAATGAAATGAAACCTCTGTGAATCAAAAGTCTTCTCAATCGTTGAACATGCTGGTTCAGTGATCTCTATTGTCGTCTCATTCTGATTCGTGGTTCATTCTCTTCTACTATTATGACATGGGAGGGATGTAAAGCAAACCAAACACTTAGTCTGGTGTTTGCCAGAATGCTTTTCTTCAGTGATAATTATGATAAGCAGAAAATAAGCTTTTCTTGTTATCAATTTCCGAGTTAAGCTCCAGATCGATTAAGCAGGGCTTATGGAAGAACAAAGGTCTAGTGTGATAAGCATATGTGGGTAGTGTTATTTGTCAAAGCTAACCGTATTGCAACTTCCAAAGTCGTATATGAACACTGTAGAACAATATGTTGTCATGAGAACTTATTTGCATTTCATAGATTCTTTTTAACATATTACCATAAAATAGGCACCAAATTGGGCATTATTCCCGTACAAGTCAACCAATTTCGTTCAATATCAATAGGCATCTTCCCATGGAAATTATAAATGCATTTTTATAATACTTAAACACCTGACAATGCAAACTAGGATTACCTTTGGTAATTCAGATGGCCATTTCGCACTATTTTAGCGCATCATCAGTGGTATGCATACACCAAGTTTCATGAAAACCCGATAAGGTGTACTTGAGCTATCACGTGTACAGAAACATGGACAGACAGACACAGACAGACAGACAGACAATTTCACAATCTCATAAAGTACCATTCTGGGACTTAATAAATGATTAATTACAGTAACTGAATGTTACATTTTGAAAGTTAAACTTAGGCCACATGCCTAGGGATTACCACATGCATTGCCAGCTGTTTTTCACTTCATCTGATTTAAGGATTAATTTTAAATTACTTCAATAATTTTTGTTCAGGAAGGAGAATCATAAGGGTGTTCCTAGGCACACTCTGCATACCCCATAGCTTCGCCTATGATTTCTGAACTGTCTTATATGGTTTTAATTTAAACAAGTAATGGCAATCCAAGCCAAGGTTTGTGAAATTTTAAATTCCTGTGCAATCTTTCTCAGAAATCTCTTTGGACTTCGTTCTAACTTTTGTCCTACTCTCGGTTACTTATCAAGAACAGATCACATTTCTACTCACAGGATTACAATTCGTTTCTCTGAGAGGCATACAAACAGCAGGGAATCTGCACATAAACAACTGTCTTACATTTGTACAAGACTTCATTATCACATAGGAATCATACCAGAAGATTCTGCTTTCTAAAGTATAAGGACTTTTTGTAGGCTTACCATATGTATAGAATTAGCCTGGACAGTCCTGGATTTGTTACGCTGTCCAGTGTGATGTCTGGGACTGGAAATTACAATATTATTCATTAGCGTTTCAGTAGTTCACTATATAGAATGAGGTATTGTTTTTACTTTCTGGAAGATCAATATCTTCTTATTCAACTTCCATGGTTGTAACATGGGCGTCAACATGGGGTGGGGCAAGGGGGGCAATTGCCCTCCTCTGGAATATCTTATGGATTTATTTATTTTTTGGTACTCTTTCTCTGTCAGACTGCAGTCGTTGCATAATAAAGAATATAAATAGGCTATTGTATAATGAAAACCAATTTGCAAAGCTCAACTGGGATGACAAGTACGGTATGAACATCAATGGTGTCAGGTTGACAAACCTCAGGTTCGCAGATGATATTATCCTGCTAGCAGAATCGGCAAAAGATCTAGAAGAAATGCTAAAAGACCTGGAGGCTACCAGCAAAGAGGCAGGATTGCACATGAACCCCACAAAAACTCAAGTGATGACCAACAAAGAAGAAACCCCCATCCACATCGGCACTACACATCTAAAATACACTCAAGAGTACATATATCTAGGACAAATGATCTCGTTTGGTAACTGCATGGAAAAAGAAATCAAAAGACGGATCGGCTTGGCGTGGAAGAAATTTTGGTCATTGAAGTTCTTGCTGGCTGACAAAAGACTGAAGACAGCAACGAAGTCTGCGGTCCTAGAGAAATGTGTGGTTCCAGTACTGCTCTATGGGTGCCAAACATGGGCGCTTACTGCAAAACAGCGGCAAGCATTATAGGTATGCCAGCGCAAAATGGAGCGATTTATCCTCCACATCTCATTAAAGGACAAAATCTGTAACACAGAAATCAGGAAAAGAACAGGTATGAAGGATGTGGCAAATACAGCGGAACAGTTGAAATGGAGGTGGGGAGGCCATGTGATGCGAATGAACCAACGAAAATGGGCACAAAAAGCTACAATTTGGGACCCCAGAACAGGCTGGAGAAGTGTGGGGAGACAAAAGACCAGATGGGAGGACGACTTCATCAAAACATCAGGAAGACTATGGTCTCGAGTAGCGAGGAATAGAAAAGAGTGGAAGAAAATGGGAGAAACCTCCACCCCAAGTGACTAGTGGAAATACAGAAGCAATCCAACCATGCACAAGAACTCTCACTAGAATTAACTCTCGCTAGGATTAGCTCACCTAACGAGAAGTATATGAGCTTGTCCTGCAATCCGCAGGAGGCCATTGCCCTTTGGGATATCTAGGCTAATTTTATTTATTTATTTATTTATTTATTGTATAATGAGTTTAGCAAGTATTAACTTATTACAATTATATCAGCTGCAGTGTATTTATAGTAATCTGTCACCAAGGACGTTGCTCAAAAAGCATAATCTGTTAATTTAAAATCTTTGTAGCATCGTTAAGTTCGGCTGGGGTTCAAAACTATGGGCGGGAAACTATGAGAATATTACTGTATTTGAATTTGACGTCCGACATTGATTTTCAGTCCCTCATAATAATTCGTATCAGTTGTATGTGGGTTAACTTCAATTAGGAATTAGGTCACAATACATTTATTTCGGTTATTGTTGTAATACCATTAATTGTTCATGATAGTGATAATTAGACTTCGGATTTTAGGTAAAAACCTATTTTAATCCTTAAGTGATATATGAACGAAAACTTGTATATGCATGTTTCATAAGTGACTACGCCTAAAACTGATACTTTTATAGGACCTAAAAAGCCTATTTTTATGTTAGAGCCTAATATTGCCTTTTTGCTTGTTTTTCCTCTAAAGTTCAAAATAAGTAATTTTTTGTTATAAATTCTAGCATTTATTTTCAGTTCGTACTAAATTTTTAGCTCGGAATGTGCAGTACATGACACATCTATGACGTGGTTAAATAGTAAGGAATGTTTCGTCTTCAGTAGAAAAATTCCTTGGAATTCCAAAGAAAATGTAGTGTTTTTCTCCCGACTCCCACATAAAAAAAAAGTAGTCTCTGAATCACTGCGGGGTACAACGGGTTGAACATGCTAGCGTGCATAGGTTCTGGGCGCATAAATATAATATTCTGCTTTGCAATTGAGATATTTCAGAAAATTGGTCACTTGACGATTTTATAAGAGACTATTTTACAATTTTTAGAACCTATTTTACAATTTTTAGAGCCTATTTTAGGTACCTAAAACAGCATATTTACCGACCTAAAAGTCCATAATCTAGTGATAATCAATACGGCAATCAGCATTTCATCTACATTTGATTCCGTAGTAGTTGTCGGGGAAGATGTAGATCATCTTATTCTTTTGACGGCTCTATCTGCGCATTGAAACATATATATTCTCAAACCAGGAAAACGAAAAATTTTGCAGCGAATATATTGAACTCCACAGCACTGCTGAACCTGGTGATAGGTTCGGAACGAATGTTGTGCTGCTGCTTCTGTCAGTGATATAGTTCATATTACTGTATAATTTGGCCTAATACATAAGAATCGTTGTGTTTGGAATTATGTTGAGTTTGCACCCCCTTAATACAATTCCTGGGGATGCTCCTTGTGAACCGTTGTCTCAGCTTTAAGTAGTAAATATCCCATTTCATTGGCAACCTTCTGTAAATATAGGATCTTTGTGATCCATTGTCTATCAGTGCTCTATTTTCATACTGCCCTTATGAACCAACCTGACACACAAAGTTTGTATAGAACTACCGCTGTTAGGAGCGTCACTGCTTCCCCCACTACTGTCCATTGTGCTGGGCTCACCACCCCTCCTTGCATCGCTGTTCTCTGTTGCTGTCGTCACTGTCATTGTCATATTCTTCATCGGACATGTCAACATTACCACCTGTACTGCCTGTTATGATTATTCTGTCCGTTTCATTGTTTATAATAACATTATGATGGATGTATTCTTGCTCTTTCTTTATCACGTGTTCACAACACTTTTTCCATTTTTCAGCAGAGTATTCATGGAAAAGTTTCCGACATAATTCCTCTTTCTCCTTCAAATTCCCACCAATTGACTGCTGGCCAACTTGACCTTTAATGTCCCCCATACCAATTCAATCGGATTTAGATCCGGATGATAAGGCGGAAGACGTAATGGAATATGACTGTTGTTGTGGATAATGTCGTCAACTAAATATTGTTTTTGATTATGTACACCAGTAGTTCGAACTATTTCAATGAGTTCAGCCTTGGTCATGGATAGATCAAACTGAGCATTGTGATTCTGCAACCATCGAATGATGTCATTCTTTATACAAGCTTGAGTCAGTAATTTGTCTCTCTCGTTGCAATGGAATCTTGCATTGTTCATTATTATAACACTCTGTTGTGACAATGCAGGAAGCAGTTGAGATTCAAGCCATTTCCGGAAGTTGTCGAAGTTCATGGAAGTGTGATAATCGCCAGTTTTTTGTCCCGATTTAAAAATCAGTAAGGCGCCTTCCACAGAACCTTCTTCTCCACCCCCATGAACAATTATTAATCTTTGTCCAGCACCTATGTTCGAAGTGGCACCGATTTCTTCCTCCGCCATATGAGTCTGCTGAATGTATGTCTCATCAATATACACTATATTCCACCCTTCATGCCTAAACTGTGTGATCTGATGCAAATATCTTAACTTCCACACAGATATGTCTGAACTTTCTATAAGCAACTTCCTTTTGGACTGGCACGTTTTCCACGAAAACCCTAATTTCTTTATTTGTTGCCTTAAGAACTCTCTTTCCCAGTCAATCACACCATCTTCCTTCAGATCAGAAAGAAGCTTCCCGATGGTGGGAGTTTCTTTCTTTACTACATAAAAAGAATGGATTTTCTGTCTTATGGAGCAGTCTGTGAGGGAATCAACTTTGATTCTCTTTCTTCTTGGTGCTTTCTTTCCCATCGGTGTTGAAAACGTTAAAATACTCCTTGCAGCAGCTTCCTTTCCTTCTTTCAGGATTTTTGTTATGGTACTCACCGACACGCCAGTAGCATGACTTGTCATAGATGAAATATTTGCATTTTGTAAATTGTGTTGTTCTTTCAATTTTATAAAATACTGTGCTACATTATACACAATTTCTTGCGCTTGACCCCTGAGAGGTTTGCCGGAAACACTCAACGATTTTGAGGTTGTCGGAGTCATTATAATGTAATAGAGTATGTTTAGAACTTATTATATTGAAGAACACTTGTGAAAAAATAGAAAATTTTGTATAAACAAACACTCAACTTGTGACTGAAGAAAAAAAAACACGATTCTTAACATTCCAGCACCTACTACATTGTCGTCACCGCACATGATCAGAGGCTATTTTTGCCAATACACCTGCGCCTGAGCGAAAATAGTTGTTTTAGCGTAGGGGAACAGTCTATCTCTTTTTCCACTGCCGTGCATGCATAAATGAACATTTTTTTACAATGTGGTAGCCCTATAGTAACTCTTCCTTTGTAGCCCTGATTATTCAAGGCCATGCTATTAGGTTTTCTTTCTTTACATTTTTCTTCAGATTGTCATGCACTCAGTCTGGTACACAACATAATGTCAACACATCGAAGGGCATGTGTGTGGCATTGTAGGCATGTCTTACGATATTTACCCCTAAGAGCTAAACGTAAACATGAAAAACAGCATTTATTATTTGCTAGAATATTGTGTTTTTCTTCCAGGCTCATCTGCTGAGCAGCCTGACATTCCTGACTTTCATGTAGTTTGAAACAAAATGTACACTTTTGTTTAATCCCTTCAGACTTGGCAGAAAACAAAGAATTTGCCCTGGGTAACAGATAATTTTTTTGAAACTTTCCTCTTAAATCGTTCCTCATTTTTTCTTTCAGCCAACCCAAAGCCTGCCTGAGCAAATGCTATTTCTTCTTCTCCTTCTACTTCATTCTTTATGTAACTAAGAAGAGGTTCAATTTTATCCATCTGCCCACCACCGGAATCAGCTCTCGTGGATGACCGATTAAAATCGCCTCCAGTTTTAGGATTCTACAAGTGGAAACAGCATAGATCCAATACTTATCTCTTGACACCCCTATGGATAAATCTTCACATCCAAACTTATTCTTTATGATTTGTATTATCTTTGGATAAATCTCAGTAGTGGCTTGGAAACTATTCATTAATTCTCTAGCTCTACTACCAGGTTTAATGCATTGAATCAAATACTGAATTTTATCCTCTGTCTAGTCCTATCCTGGGTAGTTTTTATTATTATTATTATTATTATTATTATTATTATTATTATTATTATTATTATTTTATTTTTGTTTTTAATTCAGCTGTAGGCTATTTATACTCCTTTCAGCTTTGAGGCCATATCAGGAGTTCAGGATCTGTACTTACACTATTGATTGTCAATTACTTTCTACTGTTGGTGTATTTTATGGAGTAAATTCCAACTGATATTAATTTAAAGTGGCAGGTGCCTGCGGCTTCGCCCATGATAATTAATTCAAAAATTAAAAATTAAGAGCATAATAATTAAAACATTTTATTGATTAACATTTACATGTGAATCATTCATAAACTAAATGTTTAATAACTACAATGAAACAACTAAAAATCCGGCTTTGAAGTGAATTCCACAATTAGAAAGCGCCACCTGGGAAAAACGACCTCAGATTCGAGAAAACCCATGCATAGTGAGTTCCGTCCAAATCAATCATTGTTTGAGCATTTAGGCCTACATTCATTATCCCTCTTCCGTCCATGTTGAAAATTTCAGATGTCTGCGTGCCTTGACATTATAAACAAACAAATCGATCAGGGTTAATTCACAGAATCGAAGCGATCAATAATTACATGCGATATATTGAAAAAATTGCTATTTTTTTATTTTCAAGTTATGAGAGAAAAAAAAGACAAAGCCACCTGCAATTGATTTGACAATTTTAAGTGTGTAGCTGAAAACTGATGTTTTATAGCACAAAAAAATAGCTATTTCTGCCAAATTTCACTCATAACTTGTGAACGAAAGCAAAAATTAAAAATCTGGCTTCGAGGTGCATACAGCCATCCTTCAGTCCTTCTATGATTAAATTTCAGATACTGCGTGCAGTATTTCCCTGGGTATCGCGCAAAAATAGAAAGACAGACAAACAAACGAAAACTTCCTCTTAGTGTAATATAGGTGTATATGATGTAGGACACTGGGGAAACCATGAAAAACCCCATGTCATATTGGCCGGCCAGAAGATTCTTCTACTCACAGTGTTTACTCCAGCAAGATGCTGAAAGTGAAGTACAGTAAAAGCTCCTTATTCGCGGGGTATATGTTCCATAAATATGCCGCGAATACAGAAACCGTGAATACGGAATGGTAATTTATATGGGATTATAGGGGATACGTTCCTAGGTGACAAAAAAAAAAAAAAAAAAAATATATATACAGTACAGTAAAAAAATCAATTTAATTGAAGTTTTTGAACCAACCTTCCGATGCTTGAAATCCTCCACCTGTACATTCACCACTACAACTACCATCAGGTTCTTTAAAATGAGCGTAAAGACTCTTTGCCTTCTCCCGGACCATTGGACCACTCAGGGGCACCCTTTTTTGGTTGTTGTCTTCGATCCATAATGACAACGCCACTTCCATTTTTGTAACGAATGTTAAAGACGAAACAATAAAACATGCAAAGCGGCTTTTACCATAGAACGGAACAGCAACATTTAAAAATATACTTTATTCATTGAGTAATAAGGTTGCTTTCATTCTGTTTGTTTACATTCTCAAAAACACCGATCGCGGCGAAGGCGGCTTATGTCAAAGTCCTCGGCGATATCATTTAACAACAAAGACAAAGTTGTAATAAGATCTACAGTACTGTATTTTACTTTTTTTATTAGTCCATTTGACGGCATTTACAAAGGATATTGGGTTGGATACCTATTGGAATCTTTTTATTATTATTAGATCCGCGAATAAAGAAATTTTTAGCCGCGAATATAGGAATTGGGTCGCATTTTTTTCATCTGCGAATAGTGAAAACGCGAATGAAGGAAGCGCGAATAAGGAGCTTTTACTGTATTCTAAAAGGTGATTAATTGAAGAAGAAGATTCTTCTTAACTATTGTTAATGAAACATCCAAGCTTCTGCTTGGTTGACATTTTCACTAAAGGTAACATTGGTCATCTTTAATCCTATTAAATCCAGATTTCTCTTTATAAATCTCAGTGGCATTGTATTCACGAGTATAAGCTTCTTCCTCCCCTTCTATCATCAAACACAATATTTTCTCATCAAGAAGGAATATCTCCATACTTCTCATTTCCATCTTCACCTGCATGTTATGTGTAGTTTCGAACTCGAGTTCTTGACTTAAAATCTCTGCCAATTAATTATTGTTGTTGTTGCCAATGCTTATGGAACTTGGATTTCCTCCATTCTCCTACGGGCATCCCAGTAATAGTTTGTAAGCTGGGAAGGTATTATAAGCTTCGATCTTTTTAATCGCTGGACACTTCAGCAAGTGGTCTTTATTCATGATGGAATTCACATCCAGGCAGAGAGTACAATGTGGTGAGGGTAAGATACCGATCCTACATAGGTGTGAGGCCGGCAATCATGTCCTGTAGTGAGTCGAAAAAGTGCCACAAATTTCTTCCGAGGCAGATCAGGGATGGTTGATTTGTCCCTCAGTAGTAGGACTTTAATTGCTAAATATGTCGTACACTCCAGGATTTGTTCATACTGTCTTCAGAATGTTTCGTCCTGCAGGCTTGGTAAATTTTGTATCTGATCCAGATTTTAGCATTTTGGAAGGATAATTTATGATTAGCCTGTTGCTTGATGGTTGTTCCCTGCAATTCTTTATGTAGTCATTGAATTAATTTTGCAAGGGTATGTATTTCTCTTATTTTGGAGTTTTCAAGATTTATAGACCTACATATTCGTAAATATTGCCTGAATCGGCCTACATTACCTCACCAATCTTTCTATATTTGCATTGTTTCTCTTGAATATTTTCATATGAACAAGGAACAAGAATAATTTAGTTAATTTTGACATACCAAATGAAAACTACTTGATCGCAAGATGGATCCTTCCTATAGAGCCATCTAACAGCCATCTAACAGCAATCCAAGCTACAGCTTGTGAAACGCGTTATGGGTAATAATCTACTTAATAAGTGAAGTTGAGTGATTAAATAAGTGTGTTGTTTTAATTTAACCACTTCACTGTGTATTCCCGCAAGAATTATCGATATGATAGTTTGTTCAAAATCATGTTAGAGGGTCACCAAATGTTTTATTAAAGGACTAAATTAACAGAATTTAGTATTAACCTGTACTAAAATTATTTTATGACAGTTAAAAGAAAAATTGGTTTATCGGTTACGCTTCTACAAACTGAGAACACAATCAACAAGAAAAATAAACTGCTGTGTGAAGCCTGGACGGTTGAAGCCTGAATCACTATGTCATGTCTAGGTATTATTGTTTATGTCGTTGTGAGTGAAGGTCTTTTCGTAGTAAGTCATTTTGTAATTTCTTTTTTTGTAATTTGTCTTTTTGTTTTTACTAACTATTCATTTGCTTTCTAAGAACTCATCCAACAGAATCCACGAATAGCGAGTTCATATTACATTCCCGATTTGTCTACTTTGAAGTAATTTCTGACACCACATTCTCAGGATTATACAATCCGAGAAACCTTATTTTTTTAGGCATTATGACCCATCAGATCGTGGATCAAACCTTGGCTCTGCTTGTAGATGTTGTACCAATACTTTATTCTTTCGTCCACAAATATTAAGTCAAATCTCCTGTGTTTCTTTCTTCCCATGTGGTAGGACCAAGAAGATGGGGACATCAAACATCTTAACCAAAGAAACCTGCAATATTTTTAAATATCTTATTAAAATAGGACAGATCGATAAAATTGTTTGGTGATGACAGTTGTCCGGAGGATTAGCCATTGGCAGAGAAACCCCGGGGGTGAAGGGCGGGCACCAAACAAAATAAAAAGGACAGGTGACCGGAGGTGTAGCCAATGGCAGAGGAACACTTTGGATGAAGGGCAGGCACCAAACAAAACAAAAAAAGAAGTGGATAATTCGCTATATTGCAGAAACGTAACCCATACGTGTAAAAATGTGGACGGTTAAGTTTACATATTTACAAACAACGCCAGCATATACCATTAAGAAACTAATGTACCACCAACAAACACTTCTCACATCATATGTATGAAGTGCCCTGATAGCTAATAATAATTAATTTTTGAATGCAACCGTTTCCGTGACGTCTTTTTGACTGATATAACTACGTTGACTATTTCCTAAAAGAAAAATTAACTCTGACACCAGGGCAATTTTTTCGCAATGGCAAGAAACAGTACCACAGTCCGTAAGTGGGTGGATTCATCATAAGAAGACTCCCATGCGTAAAAACCATATTCAAACCATTAGTTATTACTTGATATTTTAAAACTTAGGTAGAATAATAACATAGGTTTGATTCTTTTTCTTAATGAGGAACGGCCATGATTGCAAGAGAGAGGGAGTAACAAAATATCAGCGATTACAGCCACCACAAGCCTACAGATGAAGTCTAAACACCACTGCCGGCAATGTATAAACTTTAGAAACGACCATGACTGCAAGAGAGAGGGAACAAAAGGAAATGTCCGCAACTACAACTACCTCAAGCCTACAGTGTAACATGATTAACTGCCATGACAGAAGAGAGAGATAGGAGGAAAAAATCAGCAACTACAGCCAACCCAAACCAACAGCTCAAGATTCATCAGCACTGTCTGCAATGTAAGATCACGAGGAGCAGCCATGTCTGCAAGAGAAATGGAAAAGAAAAAACATCAGCAACTACAGCATCTCAAGCCAACAGATCAAGACTCATCACCACGGTCTACAACTTAAAAACATGAGTAAGGGCCATTACTGCAAGACAGAGGGAACAAAAGAAAATGTCAGCGACTACAGCCACCACAAACCTTTAAAACTCTACTCCCTACAATGCAAGGTCATGAACTGTCACGAGGACAAGAGAGAGGTAGGAGAAGAAAAATCAGCACCTACAGCCAACCTAAGCTTACAACTCAGGGAAACAGGTTTCTACAAGTGCAAATATCATAGATGCGTACTTATCAATTGTCACCCCATGGACTATTTTTAGCTCTCAGCTGACATTCTAATTTGTCAAATAAAATAGCCAGGACTTTTTATAGCATACGTTTCGTATGACTAATCCAAAGAGTTCTCTAACATAATATTCCATTAACAACTCCACACGCCCAAACCAATTCCTTATGCTTTCTATTACTTTTGGATAAATATTAGCAGTGTCTTGGGGACTGTTAACTAAACTACCATGTTTAGTGCATTCAAACATATTCTGTAATGTATCCTCTAATCTGTAATTGTCTTCGAGGATTCCTCAATATATGCTCCAAAACCCTTGCCAGATATTAACATCTCCCCCTTAATTTGCCTAGTTCTATCCTAGGTAGTTATAAATTCTTCATAACCCGTTTATGGAACTTCTGCTAGGTTCACATCTGCATCGAGGGAAACATTGGTCATCTTTAAATTTATATCATCTTCATTATCGTTATTCATCTCAAAATTGTACTGATGAGTGTAGGCGTCTACAACTCAAGTCACTCCAAGCTCTCAGCTGACAATCTAATTTATCAAAATAAAAAAGCAAGTCTTGGACTATTTATAGTATACGTTTCGTATGACTAGTCCAAAGACTTCTCTAACATAATATTCTGTTAACAACTCCACACGCCCAAGCAGATTCCATATGCTTTCTTTTACCTTTGGACAAACCTTAGCAGTTTCTTGGGGACTGTTAACTAAACTACCAGCTATACTGCATTGAATCATATTCTGTAATTTATCTTCTGATCTGTAATTGTCTTCGCCGATTCCTCAATACATGCTCCAAAACCCTTGCCAGATATTAACATCTCCCCTTAATTTGCCTAGTTCTATCCTAGGTAGTTTTTAAATTCTTCATAACTATAGCAAGTGGAGCATCCTTATAGAATTTCTGCTTGGTTGACATCTGCGTCGAGGGAAACATTGGTCATCTTTGATCTTATATCATCCATATTATTTTTATTAAGCTCACAATTGTACTCATGAATGTAGGGGTCTTCCTCCCCATCTGTCTTCAAAACTCTTAGAGTATTTTCACATCAAGAAGGGAAATCTCCGTGATTCACCTTTTGAACTGTACCTGCATCTTCTGGTCAGTTACCAAGTCAACCAGTTCTTGACTTGAAATGTCTGTCAATTCATTTTTTTGTCTTAGTAAAAATTGCTTGAATGGGCTTAAGTTGCCTCACTCATTATGCCTATTTTGCCTTCGACCGAACAGTGCAATGACCCATTTGTGCAGTACACGGACAGTGGAAGTTCTAGACGGTGCAGATCCCGAACAGTATGAGTACCAACCGGAGCAAAGCCCGACGGCGCAAGGCCCGAACGGTGTAAGGCCAGACGGTGTGAGTCCCGAAGGTGCGAGGCCCGAAAGGTGTAATAACTGGACGGTGCGAGGCCCAACAGGGAGAGGCCCGGATGGAGCAAGGCCCGAACGGTGCAGGGCCCGAACGGAGCAAGGCCTGAATGGTACGAGGACTGGACGGTGAGATGCCTGAACAGAGCAAGGCCATGACAGTGTAAGGCTCGAACGGTGTGAAGTCTTGACGGTTGAAGCCAGAATCACTATGTCATGTCTGGGTTTATTGTTTATAGCGTTCTGAGTTAAGGTCTTTTTGCTATTTACAAAGTCTTCATTTGCTCTCTAAGAAACTCATCCAACAGAATCCATGAATAGCGGACTCATATTATATTCCTAATTTGTCTACTTTGAAGTAATTTCTGACACCACATTCTCAGGATTATAGAGTCCGCAAAACCTTACTTTTTTAGGCATTATGACCCATCAGATAGTGGATCAAACCTTGAGACTGCTTGCAGATGTTGTACCAAAACTTTATTTTCTCGTCCACAAATATTAAGCCAATTTCCTGTGTTTCTTTCTTCCCATGTGGTAGGACCAAGAAGATGGGGACATCAAACATCTTAACCAAAGAAACCTGCAATATTTTTAAATATCTTATTAAAATAGGACAGATCGATAAAATTGTTTGGTGATGACAGTTGTCCGGAGGATTAGCCATTGGCAGAGAAACCCCGGGGGTGAAGGGCGGGCACCAAACAAAATAAAAAGGACAGGTGACCGGAGGTGTAGCCAATGGCAGAGGAACACTTTGGATGAAGGGCAGGCACCAAACAAAACAAAAAAGGAAGTGGATAATTCGCTATATTGCAGAAACGTAACCCATACGTGTAAAAATGTGGACGGTTAAGTTTACATATTTACAAACAACGCGAGCATATACCATTAAGAAACTAATGTACCACCAACAAACACTTCTCACATCATATGTATGAAGTGCCCTGATAGCTAATAATAATTAATTTTTGAATGCAACCGTTTCTATGTTTCCGTGACGTTTTTTTGACTGATATAACTACGTTGACTATTTCCTAAAAGAAAAATTAACTCTGACACCAGGGCAATTTTTTCGCAATGGCAAGAAACAGTACCACAGTCCGTAAGTGGGTGGATTCATCATAAGAAGACTCCCATGCGTAAAAACCATATTCAAACCATTAGTTATTACTTGATATTTTAAAACTTAGGTAGAATAATAACATAGGTTTGATTCTTTTTCTTAATGAGGAACGGCCATGATTGCAAGAGAGAGGGAGTAACAAAATATCAGCGATTACAGCCACCACAAGCCTACAGATGAAGTCTAAACACCACTGCCGGCAATGTAAAAACTTTAGAAACGACCATGACTGCAAGAGAGAGGGAACAAAAGGAAATGTCCGCAACTACAACTACCTCAAGCCTACAGTGTAACATGATTAACTGCCATGACAGAAGAGAGAGATAGGAGGAAAAAATCAGCAACTACAGCCAACCCAAACCAACAGCTCAAGTTTCATCAGCACCGTCTGCAATGTAAGATCACGAGGAGCGGCCATGTCTGCAAGAGAGATGGAACAGAAAAAAAATCAGCAACTACAGCATCTCAAGCCAACAGATCAAGACTCATCACCACGTTCTACAAATTAAAAAAATGAGTAAGGGCCATTACTGCAAGACAGAGGGAACAAAAGAAAATGTCAGCGACTACAGCCACCACAAACCTTTAAAACTCTACTCCCTACAATGCAAGGTCATGAGAGAGGTAGGAGAAGAAAAATCAGCACCTACAGCCAACCTAAGCTTACAACTCAGGGAAACAGGTTTCTACAAGTGCAAATATCATAGATGCGTACTTATCAATTGTCACCCCCTGGACTATTTTTAGCTCTCAGCTGACATTCTAATTTGTCAAATAAAATAGCCAGGACTTTTTATAGCATACGTTTCGTATGACTAGTCCAAAGAGTTCTCTAACATAATATTCCATTAACAACTCCACACGCCCAAACCAATTCCTTATGCTTTCTATTACTTTTGGATAAATACTAGCAGTGTCTTGGGGACTGTTAACTAAACTACCATGTTCAGTGCATTCAAACATATTCTGTAATGTATCGTCTAATCTGTAATTGTCTTCGAGGATTCCTCAATATATGCTCCAAAACCCTTGCCAGATATTAACATCTCCCCCTTAATTTGCCTAGTTCTATCCTAGGTAGTTATAAATTCTTCATAACCCGTTTATGGAACTTCTGCTAGGTTCACATCTGCATCGAGGGAAACATTAGTCATCTTTAAATTTATATCATCTTCATTATCGTTATTCATCTCAAAATTGTACTGATGAGTGTAGGCGTCTACAACTCAAGTCAATCCCAGCTCTCAGCTGACAATCTAATTTATCAAAATAAAAAAGCAAGTCTTGGACTATTTATAGTATACGTTTCGTATGACTAGTCCAAAGACTTCTCTAACATAATATTCTGTTAACAACTCCACACGCCCAAGCAGATTCCATATGCTTTCTTTTACCTTTGGACAAACCTTAGCAGTTTCTTGGGGACTGTTAACTAAACTACCAGCTATACTGCATTGAATCATATTCTGTAATTTATCCTCTGATCTGTAATTGTCTTCGCCGATTCCTCAATACATGCTCCAAAACCCTTGCCAGATATTAACATCTCCCCTTAATTTGCCTAGTTCTATCCTAGGTAGTTTTTAAATTCTTCATAGCTATAGCAAGTGGAGCATCCTTATAGAATTTCTGCTTGGTTGACATCTGCGTCGAGGGAAGCATTGGTCATCTTTGATCTTATATCATCCGTATTATTTTTATTAATCTCACAATTGTACTCATGAATGTAGGGGTCTTCCTCCCCATCTGTCTTCAAAACTAGTAGAGTATTTTCACATCAAGAAGGGAAATCTCCGTGATTCACCTTTTGAACTGTACCTGCATCTTCTGGTCAGTTACCAAGTCAACCAGTTCTTGACTTGAAATGTCTGTCAATTCATTTTTTTGTCTTAGTAAAAATTGCTTGAATGGGCTTAAGTTGCCTCACTCATTATGCCTATTTTGCCTTCGACCGAACAGTGCAATGACCCATTTGTGCAGTACACGGACAGTGGAAGTTCTGGACGGTGCAGATCCCGAACAGTACGAGTACCAACCGGAGAAAAGCCCGACGGCGCAAGGCCCGAACGGTGTAAGGCCCGACGGTGTGAGTCCCGAAGGTGCGAGGCCCGAAAGGTGTAATAACTGGACGGTGCGAGGCCCAACAGGGAGAGGCCCGGATGGAGCAAGGCCCGAACGGTGCAGGGCCCGAACGGTGCAGGGCCCGAACGGAGCAAGGCCTGAATGGTACGAGGACTGGACGGTGAGATGCCTGAACAGAGCAAGGCCATGACAGTGTAAGGCTCGAACGGTGTGAAGTCTTGACGGTTGAAGCCAGAATCACTATGTCATGTCTGGGTTTATTGTTTATAGCGTTCTGAGTTAAGGTCTTTTTGCTATTTACAAAGTCTTCATTTGCTCTCTAAGAAACTCATCCAACAGAATCCATGAATAGCGGACTCATATTATATTCCTAATTTGTCTACTTTGAAGTAATTTCTGACACCACATTCTCAGGATTATAGAGTCCGCAAAACCTTACTTTTTTAGGCATTATGACCCATCAGATAGTGGATCAAACCTTGAGACTGCTTGCAGATGTTGTACCAAAACTTTATTTTCTCGTCCACAAATATTAAGCCAATTTCCTGTGTTTCTTTCTTCCCATGTGGTAGGACCAAGAAGATGGGGACATCAAACATCTTAACCAAAGAAACCTGCAATATTTTTAAATATCTTATTAAAATAGGACAGATCGATAAAATTGTTTGGTGATGACAGTTGTCCGGAGGATTAGCCATTGGCAGAGAAACCCCGGGGGTGAAGGGCGGGCACCAAACAAAATAAAAAGGACAGGTGACCGGAGGTGTAGCCAATGGCAGAGGAACACTTTGGATGAAGGGCAGGCACCAAACAAAACAAAAAAAGAAGTGGATAATTCGCTATATTGCAGAAACGTAACCCATACGTGTAAAAATGTGGACGGTTAAGTTTACATATTTACAAACAACGCGAGCATATACCATTAAGAAACTAATGTACCACCAACAAACACTTCTCACATCATATGTATGAAGTGCCCTGATAGCTAATAATAATTAATTTTTGAATGCAACCGTTTCTATGTTTCCGTGACGTCTTTTTGACTGATATAACTACGTTGACTATTTCCTAAAAGAAAAATTAACTCTGACACCAGGGCAATTTTTTCGCAATGGCAAGAAACAGTACCACAGTCCGTAAGTGGGTGGATTCATCATAAGAAGACTCCCATGCGTAAAAACCATATTCAAACCATTAGTTATTACTTGATATTTTAAAACTTAGGTAGAATAATAACATAGGTTTGATTCTTTTTCTTAATGAGGAACGGCCATGATTGCAAGAGAGAGGGAGTAACAAAATATCAACGATTACAGCCACCACAAGCCTACAGATGAAGTCTAAACACCACTGCCGGCAATGTAAAAACTTTAGAAACGACCATGACTGCAAGAGAGAGGGAACAAAAGGAAATGTCCGCAACTACAACTACCTCAAGCCTACAGTGTAACATGATTAACTGCCATGACAGAAGAGAGAGATAGGAGGAAAAAATCAGCAACTACAGCCAACCCAAACCAACAGCTCAAGTTTCATCAGCACCGTCTGCAATGTAAGATCACGAGGAGCGGCCATGTCTGCAAGAGAGATGGAAGAGAAAAAAACATCAGCAACTACAGCATCTCAAGCCAACAGATCAAGACTCATCAGCACGTTCTACAAATTAAAAAAATGAGTAAGGGCCATTACTGCAAGACAGAGGGAACAAAAGAAAATGTCAGCGACTACAGCCACCACAAACCTTTAAAACTCTACTCCCTACAATGCAAGGTCATGAGAGAGGTAGGAGAAGAAAAATCAGCACCTACAGCCAACCTAAGCTTACAACTCAGGGAAACAGGTTTCTACAAGTGCAAATATCATAGATGCGTACTTATCAATTGTCACCCCCTGGACTATTTTTAGCTCTCAGCTGACATTCTAATTTGTCAAATAAAATAGCCAGGACTTTTTATAGCATACGTTTCGTATGACTAGTCCAAAGAGTTCTCTAACATAATATTCCATTAACAACTCCACACGCCCAAACCAATTCCTTATGCTTTCTATTACTTTTGGATAAATACTAGCAGTGTCTTGGGGACTGTTAACTAAACTACCATGTTTAGTGCATTCAAACATATTCTGTAATGTATCGTCTAATCTGTAATTGTCTTCGAGGATTCCTCAATATATGCTCCAAAACCCTTGCCAGATATTAACATCTCCCCCTTAATTTGCCTAGTTCTATCCTAGGTAGTTATAAATTCTTCATAACCCGTTTATGGAACTTCTGCTAGGTTCACATCTGCATCGAGGGAAACATTAGTCATCTTTAAATTTATATCATCTTCATTATCGTTATTCATCTCAAAATTGTACTGATGAGTGTAGGCGTCTACAACTCAAGTCAATCCCAGCTCTCAGCTGACAATCTAATTTATCAAAATAAAAAAGCAAGTCTTGGACTATTTATAGTATACGTTTCGTATGACTAGTCCAAAGACTTCTCTAACATAATATTCTGTTAACAACTCCACACGCCCAAGCAGATTCCATATGCTTTCTTTTACCTTTGGACAAACCTTAGCAGTTTCTTGGGGACTGTTAACTAAACTACCAGCTATACTGCATTGAATCATATTCTGTAATTTATCCTCTGATCTGTAATTGTCTTCGCCGATTCCTCAATACATGCTCCAAAACCCTTGCCAGATATTAACATCTCCCCTTAATTTGCCTAGTTCTATCCTAGGTAGTTTTTAAATTCTTCATAACTATAGCAAGTGGAGCATCCTTATAGAATTTCTGCTTGGTTGACATCTGCGTCGAGGGAAGCATTGGTCATCTTTGATCTTATATCATCCGTATTATTTTTATTAATCTCACAATTGTACTCATGAATGTAGGGGTCTTCCTCCCCATCTGTCTTCAAAACTAGTAGAGTATTTTCACATCAAGAAGGGAAATCTCCGTGATTCACCTTTTGAACTGTACCTGCATCTTCTGGTCAGTTACCAAGTCAACCAGTTCTTGACTTGAAATGTCTGTCAATTCATTTTTTTGTCTTAGTAAAAATTGCTTGAATGGGCTTAAGTTGCCTCACTCATTATGCCTATTTTGCCTTCGACCGAACAGTGCAATGACCCATTTGTGCAGTACACGGACAGTGGAAGTTCTGGACGGTGCAGATCCCGAACAGTATGAGTACCAACCGGAGCAAAGCCCGACGGCGCAAGGCCCGAACGGTGTAAGGCCCGACGGTGTGAGTCCCGAAGGTGCGAGGCCCGAAAGGTGTAATAACTGGACGGTGCGAGGCCCAACAGGGAGAGGCCCGGATGGAGCAAGGCCCGAACGGTGCAGGGCCCGAACGGAGCAAGGCCTGAATGGTACGAGGACTGGACGGTGAGATGCCTGAACAGAGCATGGCCATGACAGTGTAAGGCTCGAACGGTGTGAAGTCTTGACGGTTGAAGCCAGAATCACTATGTCATGTCTGGGTTTATTGTTTATAGCGTTCTGAGTTAAGGTCTTTTTGCTATTTACAAAGTCTTCATTTGCTCTCTAAGAAACTCATCCAACAGAATCCATGAATAGCGGACTCATATTATATTCCTAATTTGTCTACTTTGAAGTAATTTCTGACACCACATTCTCAGGATTATAGAGTCCGCAAAACCTTACTTTTTTAGGCATTATGACCCATCAGATAGTGGATCAAACCTTGAGACTGCTTGCAGATGTTGTACCAAAACTTTATTTTCTCGTCCACAAATATTAAGCCAATTTCCTGTGTTTCTTTCTTCCCATGTGGTAGGACCAAGAAGATGGGGACATCAAACATCTTAACCAAAGAAACCTGCAATATTTTTAAATATCTTATTAAAATAGGACAGATCGATAAAATTGTTTGGTGATGACAGTTGTCCGGAGGATTAGCCATTGGCAGAGAAACCCCGGGGGTGAAGGGCGGGCACCAAACAAAATAAAAAGGACAGGTGACCGGAGGTGTAGCCAATGGCAGAGGAACACTTTGGATGAAGGGCAGGCACCAAACAAAACAAAAAGAGAAGTGGATAATTCGCTATATTGCAGAAACGTAATCCATACGTGTAAAAATGTGGACGGTTAAGTTTACATATTTACAAACAACGCGAGCATATACCATTAAGAAACTAATGTACCACCAACAAACACTTCTCACATCATATGTATGAAGTGCCCTGATAGCTAATAATAATTAATTTTTGAATGCAACCGTTTCTATGTTTCCGTGACGTCTTTTTGACTGATATAACTACGTTGACTATTTCCTAAAAGAAAAATTAACTCTGATACCAGGGCAATTTTTTCGCAATGGCAAGAAACAGTACCACAGTCCGTAAGTGGGTGGATTCATCATAAGAAGACTCCCATGCGTAAAAACCATATTCAAACCATTAGTTATTACTTGATATTTTAAAACTTAGGTAGAATAATAACATAGGTTTGATTCTTTTTCTTAATGAGGAACGGCCATGATTGCAAGAGAGAGGGAGTAACAAAATATCAGCGATTACAGCCACCACAAGCCTACAGATGAAGTCTAAACACCACTGCCGGCAATGTAAAAACTTTAGAAACGACCATGACTGCAAGAGAGAGGGAACAAAAGGAAATGTCCGCAACTACAACTACCTCAAGCCTACAGTGTAACATGATTAACTGCCATGACAGAAGAGAGAGATAGGAGGAAAAAATCAGCAACTACAGCCAACCCAAACCAACAGCTCAAGTTTCATCAGCACCGTCTGCAATGTAAGATCACGAGGAGCGGCCATGTCTGCAAGAGAGATGGAACAGAAAAAACATCAGCAACTACAGCATCTCAAGCCAACAGATCAAGACTCATCACCACGTTCTACAAATTAAAAAAATGAGTAAGGGCCATTACTGCAAGACAGAGGGAACAAAAGAAAATGTCAGCGACTACAGCCACCACAAACCTTTAAAACTCTACTCCCTACAATGCAAGGTCATGAGAGAGGTAGGAGAAGAAAAATCAGCACCTACAGCCAACCTAAGCTTACAACTCAGGGAAACAGGTTTCTACAAGTGCAAATATCATAGATGCGTACTTATCAATTGTCACCCCCTGGACTATTTTTAGCTCTCAGCTGACATTCTAATTTGTCAAATAAAATAGCCAGGACTTTTTATAGCATACGTTTCGTATGACTAGTCCAAAGAGTTCTCTAACATAATATTCCATTAACAACTCCACACGCCCAAACCAATTCCTTATGCTTTCTATTACTTTTGGATAAATACTAGCAGTGTCTTGGGGACTGTTAACTAAACTACCATGTTTAGTGCATTCAAACATATTCTGTAATGTATCGTCTAATCTGTAATTGTCTTCGAGGATTCCTCAATATATGCTCCAAAACCCTTGCCAGATATTAACATCTCCCCCTTAATTTGCCTAGTTCTATCCTAGGTAGTTATACATTCTTCATAACCCGTTTATGGAACTTCTGCTAGGTTCACATCTGCATCGAGGGAAACATTAGTCATCTTTAAATTTATATCATCTTCATTATCGTTATTCATCTCAAAATTGTACTGATGAGTGTAGGCGTCTACAACTGAAGTCACTCCCAGCTCTCAGCTGACAATCTAATTTATCAAAATAAAAAAGCAAGTCTTGGACTATTTATAGTATACGTTTCGTATGACTAGTCCAAAGACTTCTCTAACATAATATTCTGTTAACAACTCCACACGCCCAAGCAGATTCCATATGCTTTCTTTTACCTTTGGACAAACCTTAGCAGTTTCTTGGGGACTGTTAACTAAACTACCAGCTATACTGCATTGAATCATATTCTGTAATTTATCCTCTGATCTGTAATTGTCTTCGCCGATTCCTCAATACATGCTCCAAAACCCTTGCCAGATATTAACATCTCCCCTTAATTTGCCTAGTTCTATCCTAGGTAGTTTTTAAATTCTTCATAACTATAGCAAGTGGAGCATCCTTATAGAATTTCTGCTTGGTTGACATCTGCGTCGAGGGAAGCATTGGTCATCTTTGATCTTATATCATCCGTATTATTTTTATTAATCTCACAATTGTACTCATAAATGTAGGGGTCTTCCTCCCCATCTGTCTTCAAAACTAGTAGAGTATTTTCACATCAAGAAGGGAAATCTCCGTGATTCACCTTTTGAACTGTACCTGCATCTTCTGGTCAGTTACCAAGTCAACCAGTTCTTGACTTGAAATGTCTGTCAATTCATTTTTTTGTCTTAGTAAAAATTGCTTGAATGGGCTTAAGTTGCCTCACTCATTATGCCTATTTTGCCTTCGACCGAACAGTGCAATGACCCATTTGTGCAGTACACGGACAGTGGAAGTTCTGGACGGTGCAGATCCCGAACAGTACGAGTACCAACCGGAGCAAAGCCCGACGGCGCAAGGCCCGAACGGTGTAAGGCCCGACGGTGTGAGTCCCGAAGGTGCGAGGCCCGAAAGGTGTAATAACTGGACGGTGCGAGGCCCAACAGGGAGAGGCCCGGATGGAGCAAGGCCCGAACGGTGCAGGGCCCGAACGGAGCAAGGCCTGAATGGTACGAGGACTGGACGGTGAGATGCCTGAACAGAGCAAGGCCATGACAGTGTAAGGCTCGAACGGTGTGAAGTCTTGACGGTTGAAGCCAGAATCACTATGTCATGTCTGGGTTTATTGTTTATAGCGTTCTGAGTTAAGGTCTTTTTGCTATTTACAAAGTCTTCATTTGCTCTCTAAGAAACTCATCCAACAGAATCCATGAATAGCGGACTCATATTATATTCCTAATTTGTCTACTTTGAAGTAATTTCTGACACCACATTCTCAGGATTATAGAGTCCGCAAAACCTTACTTTTTTAGGCATTATGACCCATCAGATAGTGGATCAAACCTTGAGACTGCTTGCAGATGTTGTACCAAAACTTTATTTTCTCGTCCACAAATATTAAGCCAATTTCCTGTGTTTCTTTCTTCCCATGTGGTAGGACCAAGAAGATGGGGACATCAAACATCTTAACCAAAGAAACCTGCAATATTTTTAAATATCTTATTAAAATAGGACAGATCGATAAAATTGTTTGGTGATGACAGTTGTCCGGAGGATTAGCCATTGGCAGAGAAACCCCGGGGGTGAAGGGCGGGCACCAAACAAAATAAAAAGGACAGGTGACCGGAGGTGTAGCCAATGGCAGAGGAACACTTTGGATGAAGGGCAGGCACCAAACAAAACAAAAAAAGAAGTGGATAATTCGCTATATTGCAGAAACGTAACCCATACGTGTAAAAATGTGGACGGTTAAGTTTACATATTTACAAACAACGCCAGCATATACCATTAAGAAACTAATGTACCACCAACAAACACTTCTCACATCATATGTATGAAGTGCCCTGATAGCTAATAATAATTAATTTTTGAATGCAACCGTTTCCGTGACGTCTTTTTGACTGATATAACTACGTTGACTATTTCCTAAAAGAAAAATTAACTCTGACACCAGGGCAATTTTTTCGCAATGGCAAGAAACAGTACCACAGTCCGTAAGTGGGTGGATTCATCATAAGAAGACTCCCATGCGTAAAAACCATATTCAAACCATTAGTTATTACTTGATATTTTAAAACTTAGGTAGAATAATAACATAGGTTTGATTCTTTTTCTTAATGAGGAACGGCCATGATTGCAAGAGAGAGGGAGTAACAAAATATCAACGATTACAGCCACCACAAGCCTACAGATGAAGTCTAAACACCACTGCCGGCAATGTAAAAACTTTAGAAACGACCATGACTGCAAGAGAGAGGGAACAAAAGGAAATGTCCGCAACTACAACTACCTCAAGCCTACAGTGTAACATGATTAACTGCCATGACAGAAGAGAGAGATAGGAGGAAAAAATCAGCAACTACAGCCAACCCAAACCAACAGCTCAAGTTTCATCAGCACCGTCTGCAATGTAAGATCACGAGGAGCGGCCATGTCTGCAAGAGAGATGGAAGAGAAAAAAACATCAGCAACTACAGCATCTCAAGCCAACAGATCAAGACTCATCAGCACGTTCTACAAATTAAAAAAATGAGTAAGGGCCATTACTGCAAGACAGAGGGAACAAAAGAAAATGTCAGCGACTACAGCCACCACAAACCTTTAAAACTCTACTCCCTACAATGCAAGGTCATGAGAGAGGTAGGAGAAGAAAAATCAGCACCTACAGCCAACCTAAGCTTACAACTCAGGGAAACAGGTTTCTATAAGTGCAAATATCATAGATGCGTACTTATCAATTGTCACCCCCTGGACTATTTTTAGCTCTCAGCTGACATTCTAATTTGTCAAATAAAATAGCCAGGACTTTTTATAGCATACGTTTCGTATGACTAGTCCAAAGAGTTCTCTAACATAATATTCCATTAACAACTCCACACGCCCAAACCAATTCCTTATGCTTTCTATTAGTTTTGGATAAATACTAGCAGTGTCTTGGGGACTGTTAACTAAACTACCATGTTTAGTGCATTGAAACATATTCTGTAATGTATCCACTAATCTGTAATTGTCTTCGAGGATTCCTCAATATATGCTCCAAAACCCTTGCCAGATATTAACATCTCCCCCTTAATTTGCCTAGTTCTATCCTAGGTAGTTATAAATTCTTCATAACCCGTTTATGGAACTTCTGCTAGGTTCACATCTGCATCGAGGGAAACATTAGTCATCTTTAAATTTATATCATCTTCATTATCGTTATTCATCTCAAAATTGTACTGATGAGTGTAGGCGTCTACAACTCAAGTCAATCCCAGCTCTCAGCTGACAATCTAATTTATCAAAATAAAAAAGCAAGTCTTGGACTATTTATAGTATACGTTTCGTATGACTAGTCCAAAGACTTCTCTAACATAATATTCTGTTAACAACTCCACACGCCCAAGCAGATTCCATATGCTTTCTTTTACCTTTGGACAAACCTTAGCAGTTTCTTGGGGACTGTTAACTAAACTACCAGCTATACTGCATTGAATCATATTCTGTAATTTATCCTCTGATCTGTAATTGTCTTCGCCGATTCCTCAATACATGCTCCAAAACCCTTGCCAGATATTAACATCTCCCCTTAATTTGCCTAGTTCTATCCTAGGTAGTTTTTAAATTCTTCATAACTATAGCAAGTGGAGCATCCTTATAGAATTTCTGCTTGGTTGACATCTGCGTCGAGGGAAGCATTGGTCATCTTTGATCTTATATCATCCGTATTATTTTTATTAATCTCACAATTGTACTCATAAATGTAGGGGTCTTCCTCCCCATCTGTCTTCAAAACTAGTAGAGTATTTTCACATCAAGAAGGGAAATCTCCGTGATTCACCTTTTGAACTGTACCTGCATCTTCTGGTCAGTTACCAAGTCAACCAGTTCTTGACTTGAAATGTCTGTCAATTCATTTTTTTGTCTTAGTAAAAATTGCTTGAATGGGCTTAAGTTGCCTCACTCATTATGCCTATTTTGCCTTCGACCGAACAGTGCAATGACCCATTTGTGCAGTACACGGACAGTGGAAGTTCTGGACGGTGCAGATCCCGAACAGTACGAGTACCAACCGGAGCAAAGCCCGACGGCGCAAGGCCCGAACGGTGTAAGGCCCGACGGTGTGAGTCCCGAAGGTGCGAGGCCCGAAAGGTGTAATAACTGGACGGTGCGAGGCCCAACAGGGAGAGGCCCGGATGGAGCAAGGCCCGAACGGTGCAGGGCCCGAACGGAGCAAGGCCTGAATGGTACGAGGACTGGACGGTGAGATGCCTGAACAGAGCAAGGCCATGACAGTGTAAGGCTCGAACGGTGTGAAGTCTTGACGGTTGAAGCCAGAATCACTATGTCATGTCTGGGTTTATTGTTTATAGCGTTCTGAGTTAAGGTCTTTTTGCTATTTACAAAGTCTTCATTTGCTCTCTAAGAAACTCATCCAACAGAATCCATGAATAGCGGACTCATATTATATTCCTAATTTGTCTACTTTGAAGTAATTTCTGACACCACATTCTCAGGATTATAGAGTCCGCAAAACCTTACTTTTTTAGGCATTATGACCCATCAGATAGTGGATCAAACCTTGAGACTGCTTGCAGATGTTGTACCAAAACTTTATTTTCTCGTCCACAAATATTAAGCCAATTTCCTGTGTTTCTTTCTTCCCATGTGGTAGGACCAAGAAGATGGGGACATCAAACATCTTAACCAAAGAAACCTGCAATATTTTTAAATATCTTATTAAAATAGGACAGATCGATAAAATTGTTTGGTGATGACAGTTGTCCGGAGGATTAGCCATTGGCAGAGAAACCCCGGGGGTGAAGGGCGGGCACCAAACAAAATAAAAAGGACAGGTGACCGGAGGTGTAGCCAATGGCAGAGGAACACTTTGGATGAAGGGCAGGCACCAAACAAAACAAAAAAAGAAGTGGATAATTCGCTATATTGCAGAAACGTAACCCATACGTGTAAAAATGTGGACGGTTAAGTTTACATATTTACAAACAACGCCAGCATATACCATTAAGAAACTAATGTACCACCAACAAACACTTCTCACATCATATGTATGAAGTGCCCTGATAGCTAATAATAATTAATTTTTGAATGCAACCGTTTCCGTGACGTCTTTTTGACTGATATAACTACGTTGACTATTTCCTAAAAGAAAAATTAACTCTGACACCAGGGCAATTTTTTCGCAATGGCAAGAAACAGTACCACAGTCCGTAAGTGGGTGGATTCATCATAAGAAGACTCCCATGCGTAAAAACCATATTCAAACCATTAGTTATTACTTGATATTTTAAAACTTAGGTAGAATAATAACATAGGTTTGATTCTTTTTCTTAATGAGGAACGGCCATGATTGCAAGAGAGAGGGAGTAACAAAATATCAGCGATTACAGCCACCACAAGCCTACAGATGAAGTCTAAACACCACTGCCGGCAATGTAAAAACTTTAGAAACGACCATGACTGCAAGAGAGAGGGAACAAAAGGAAATGTCCGCAACTACAACTACCTCAAGCCTACAGTGTAACATGATTAACTGCCATGACAGAAGAGAGAGATAGGAGGAAAAAATCAGCAACTACAGCCAACCCAAACCAACAGCTCAAGTTTCATCAGCACCGTCTGCAATGTAAGATCACGAGGAGCGGCCATGTCTGCAAGAGAGATGGAAGAGAAAAAAACATCAGCAACTACAGCATCTCAAGCCAACAGATCAAGAATCATCACCACGTTCTACAAATTAAAAAAATGAGTAAGGGCCATTACTGCAAGACAGAGGGAACAAAAGAAAATGTCAGCGACTACAGCCACCACAAACCTTTAAAACTCTACTCCCTACAATGCAAGGTCATGAGAGAGGTAGGAGAAGAAAAATCAGCACCTACAGCCAACCTAAGCTTACAACCCAGGGAAACAGGTTTCTACAAGTGCAAATATCATAGATGCGTACTTATCAATTGTCACCCCCTGGACTATTTTTTGCTCTCAGCTGACATTCTAATTTGTCAAATAAAATAGCCAGGACTTTTTATAGCATACGTTTCGTATGACTAGTCCAAAGAGTTCTCTAACATAATATTCCATTAACAACTCCACACGCCCAAACCAATTCCTTATGCTTTCTATTACTTTTGGATAAATACTAGCAGTGTCTTGGGGACTGTTAACTAAACTACCATGTTTAGTGCATTCAAACATATTCTGTAATGTATCGTCTAATCTGTAATTGTCTTCGAGGATTCCTCAATATATGCTCCAAAACCCTTGCCAGATATTAACATCTCCCCCTTAATTTGCCTAGTTCTATCCTAGGTAGTTATAAATTCTTCATAACCCGTTTATGGAACTTCTGCTAGGTTCACATCTGCATCGAGGGAAACATTGGTCATCTTTAAATTTATATCATCTTCATTATCGTTATTCATCTCAAAATTGTACTGATGAGTGTAGGCGTCTACAACTGAAGTCACTCCCAGCTCTCAGCTGACAATCTAATTTATCGAAATAAAAAAGCAAGTCTTGGACTATTTATAGTATACGTTTCGTATGACTAGTCCAAAGACTTCTCTAACATAATATTCTGTTAACAACTCCACACGCCCAAGCAGATTCCATATGCTTTCTTTTACCTTTGGACAAACCTTAGCAGTTTCTTGGGGACTGTTAACTAAACTACCAGCTATACTGCATTGAATCATATTCTGTAATTTATCCTCTGATCTGTAATTGTCTTCGCTGATTCCTCAATACATGCTCCAAAACCCTTGCCAGATATTAACATCTCCCCTTAATTTGCCTAGTTCTATCCTAGGTAGTTTTTAAATTCTTCATAACTATAGCAAGTGGAGCATCCTTATAGAATTTCTGCTTGGTTGACATCTGCGTCGAGGGAAGCATTGGTCATCTTTGATCTTATATCATCCGTATTATTTTTATTAATCTCACAATTGTACTCATGAATGTAGGGGTCTTCCTCCCCATCTGTCTTCAAAACTAGTAGAGTATTTTCACATCAAGAAGGGAAATCTCCGTGATTCACCTTTTGAACTGTACCTGCATCTTCTGGTCAGTTACCAAGTCAACCAGTTCTTGACTTGAAATGTCTGTCAATTCATTTTTTTGTCTTAGTAAAAATTGCTTGAATGGGCTTAAGTTGCCTCACTCATTATGCCTATTTTGCCTTCGACCGAACAGTGCAATGACCCATTTGTGCAGTACACGGACAGTGGAAGTTCTGGACGGTGCAGATCCCGAACAGTATGAGTACCAACCGGAGCAAAGCCCGACGGCGCAAGGCCCGAACGGTGTAAGGCCCGACGGTGTGAGTCCCGAAGGTGCGAGGCCCGAAAGGTGTAATAACTGGACGGTGCGAGGCCCAACAGGGAGAGGCCCGGATGGAGCAAGGCCCGAACGGTGCAGGGCCCGAACGGAGCAAGGCCTGAATGGTACGAGGACTGGACGGTGAGATGCCTGAACAGAGCAAGGCCATGACAGTGTAAGACTTCACGGTGTGAAGTCTTGACGGTTGAAGCCAGAATCACTATGTCATGTCTGGGTTTATTGTTTATAGCGTTCTGAGTTAAGGTCTTTTTGCTATTTACAAAGTCTTCATTTGCTCTCTAAGAAACTCATCCAACAGAATCCATGAATAGCGGACTCATATTATATTCCTAATTTGTCTACTTTGAAGTAATTTCTGACACCACATTCTCAGGATTAAAGAGTCCGCAAAACCTTATTTTTTTAGGCATTATGACCCATCAGATAGTGGATGAAACCTTGAGACTGCTTGCAGATGTTGTACCAAAACTTTATTTTCTCGTCCACAAATATTAAGCCAATTTCCTGTGTTTCTTTCTTCCCATGTGGTAGGACCAAGAAGATGGGGACATCAAACATCTTAACCAAAGAAACCTGCAATATTTTTAAATATCTTATTAAAATAGGACAGATCGATAAAATTGTTTGGTGATGACAGTTGTCCGGAGGATTAGCCATTGGCAGAGAAACCCCGGGGGTGAAGGGCGGGCACCAAACAAAATAAAAAGGACAGGTGACCGGAGGTGTAGCCAATGGCAGAGGAACACTTTGGATGAAGGGCAGGCACCAAACAAAACAAAAAAAGAAGTGGATAATTCGCTATATTGCAGAAACGTAACCCATACGTGTAAAAATGTGGACGGTTAAGTTTACATATTTACAAACAACGCGAGCATATACCATTAAGAAACTAATGTACCACCAACAAACACTTCTCACATCATATGTATGAAGTGCCCTGATAGCTAATAATAATTAATTTTTGAATGCAACCGTTTCTATGTTTCCGTGACGTCTTTTTGACTGATATAACTACGTTGACTATTTCCTAAAAGAAAAATTAACTCTGACACCAGGGCAATTTTTTCGCAATGGCAAGAAACAGTACCACAGTCCGTAAGTGGGTGGATTCATCATAAGAAGACTCCCATGCGTAAAAACCATATTCAAACCATTAGTTATTACTTGATATTTTAAAACTTAGGTAGAATAATAACATAGGTTTGATTCTTTTTCTTAATGAGGAACGGTCATGATTGCAAGAGAGAGGGAGTAACAAAATATCAGCGATTACAGCCACCACAAGCCTACAGATGAAGTCTAAACACCACTGCCGGCAATGTAAAAACTTTAGAAACGACCATGACTGCAAGAGAGAGGGAACAAAAGGAAATGTCCGCAACTACAACTACCTCAAGCCTACAGTGTAACATGATTAACTGCCATGACAGAAGAGAGAGATAGGAGGAAAAAATCAGCAACTACAGCCAACCCAAACCAACAGCTCAAGTTTCATCAGCACCGTCTGCAATGTAAGATCACGAGGAGCGGCCATGTCTGCAAGAGAGATGGAACAGAAAAAACATCAGCAACTACAGCATCTCAAGCCAACAGATCAAGACTCATCACCACGTTCTACAAATTAAAAAAATGAGTAAGGGCCATTACTGCAAGACAGAGGGAACAAAAGAAAATGTCAGCGACTACAGCCACCACAAACCTTTAAAACTCTACTCCCTACAATGCAAGGTCATGAGAGAGGTAGGAGAAGAAAAATCAGCACCTACAGCCAACCTAAGCTTACAACTCAGGGAAACAGGTTTCTACAAGTGCAAATATCATAGATGCGTACTTATCAATTGTCACCCCCTGGACTATTTTTAGCTCTCAGCTGACATTCTAATTTGTCAAATAAAATAGCCAGGACTTTTTATAGCATACGTTTCGTATGACTAGTCCAAAGAGTTCTCTAACATAATATTCCATTAACAACTCCACACGCCCAAACCAATTCCTTATGCTTTCTATTAGTTTTGGATAAATACTAGCAGTGTCTTGGGGACTGTTAACTAAACTACCATGTTTAGTGCATTCAAACATATTCTGTAATGTATCCACTAATCTGTAATTGTCTTCGAGGATTCCTCAATATATGCTCCAAAACCCTTGCCAGATATTAACATCTCCCCCTTAATTTGCCTAGTTCTATCCTAGGTAGTTATAAATTCTTCATAACCCGCTTATGGAACTTCCGCTAGGTTCACATCTGCATCGAGGGAAACATTGGTCATCTTTAAATTTATATCATCTACATTATCGTTATTCATCTCAAAATTGTACTGATGAGTGTAGGCGTCTACAACTCAAGTCAATCCCAGCTCTCAGCTGACAATCTAATTTATCAAAATAAAAAAGCAAGTCTTGGACTATTTATAGTATACGTTTCGTATGACTAGTCCAAAGACTTCTCTAACATAATATTCTGTTAACAACTCCACACGCCCAAGCAGATTCCATATGCTTTCTTTTACCTTTGGACAAACCTTAGCAGTTTCTTGGGGACTGTTAACTAAACTACCAGCTATACTGCATTGAATCATATTCTGTAATTTATCCTCTGATCTGTAATTGTCTTCGCCGATTCCTCAATACATGCTCCAAAACCCTTGCCAGATATTAACATCTCCCCTTAATTTGCCTAGTTCTATCCTAGGTAGTTTTTAAATTCTTCATAACTATAGCAAGTGGAGCATCCTTATAGAATTTCTGCTTGGTTGACATCTGCGTCGAGGGAAGCATTGGTCATCTTTGATCTTATATCATCCGTATTATTTTTATTAATCTCACAATTGTACTCATGAATGTAGGGGTCTTCCTCCCCATCTGTCTTCAAAACTAGTAGAGTATTTTCACATCAAGAAGGGAAATCTCCGTGATTCACCTTTTGAACTGTACCTGCATCTTCTGGTCAGTTACCAAGTCAACCAGTTCTTGACTTGAAATGTCTGTCAATTCATTTTTTTGTCTTAGTAAAAATTGCTTGAATGGGCTTAAGTTGCCTCACTCATTATGCCTATTTTGCCTTCGACCGAACAGTGCAATGACCCATTTGTGCAGTACACGGACAGTGGAAGTTCTGGACGGTGCAGATCCCGAACAGTACGAGTACCAACCGGAGCAAAGCCCGACGGCGCAAGGCCCGAACGGCGTAAGGCCCGACGGTGTGAGTCCCGAAGGTGCGAGGCCCGAAAGGTGTAATAACTGGTCGGTGCGAGGCCCAACAGGGAGAGGCCCGGATGGAGCAAGGCCCGAACGGTGCAGGGCCCGAACGGAGCAAGGCCTGAATGGTACGAGGACTGGACGGTGAGATGCCTGAACAGAGCAAGGCCATGACAGTGTAAGGCTCGAAAGGTGTGAAGTCTTGACGGTTGAAGCCAGAATCACTATGTCATGTCGTGGTTTATTGTTTATAGCGTTCTGAGTTAAGGTCTTTTTGCTATTTACAAAGTCTTCATTTGCTCTCTAAGAAACTCATCCAACAGAATCCATGAATAGCGGACTCATATTATATTCCTAATTTGTCTACTTTGAAGTAATTTCTGACACCACATTCTCAGGATTATAGAGTCCGCAAAACCTTACTTTTTTAGGCATTATGACCCATCAGATAGTGGATGAAACCTTGAGACTGCTTGCAGATGTTGTACCAAAACTTTATTTTCTCGTCCACAAATATTAAGCCAATTTCCTGTGTTTCTTTCTTCCCATGTGGTAGGACCAAGAAGATGGGGACATCAAACATCTTAACAAAAGAAACCTGCAATATTTTTAAATATCTTATTAAAATAGGACAGATCGATAAAATTGTTTGGTGATGACAGTTGTCCGGAGGATTAGCCATTGGCAGAGAAACCCCGGGGGTGAAGGGCGGGCACCAAACAAAATAAAAAGGACAGGTGACCGGAGGTGTAGCCAATGGCAGAGGAACACTTTGGATGAAGGGCAGGCACCAAACAAAACAAAAAAAGAAGTGGATAATTCGCTATATTGCAGAAACGTAACCCATACGTGTAAAAATGTGGACGGTTAAGTTTACATATTTACAAACAACGCGAGCATATACCATTAAGAAACTAATGTACCACCAACAAACACTTCTCACATCATATGTATGAAGTGCCCTGATAGCTAATAATAATTAATTTTTGAATGCAACCGTTTCTATGTTTCCGTGACGTCTTTTTGACTGATATAACTACGTTGACTATTTCCTAAAAGAAAAATTAACTCTGACACCAGGGCAATTTTTTCGCAATGGCAAGAAACAGTACCACAGTCCGTAAGTGGGTGGATTCATCATAAGAAGACTCCCATGCGTAAAAACCATATTCAAACCATTAGTTATTACGTGATATTTTAAAACTTAGGTAGAATAATAACATAGGTTTGATTCTTTTTCTTAATGAGGAACGGCCATGATTGCAAGAGAGAGGGAGTAACAAAATATCAACGATTACAGCCACCACAAGCCTACAGATGAAGTCTAAACACCACTGCCGGCAATGTAAAAACTTTAGAAACGACCATGACTGCAAGAGAGAGGGAACAAAAGGAAATGTCCGCAACTACAACTACCTCAAGCCTACAGTGTAACATGATTAACTGCCATGACAGAAGAGAGAGATAGGAGGAAAAAATCAGCAACTACAGCCAACCCAAACCAACAGCTCAAGTTTCATCAGCACCGTCTGCAATGTAAGATCACGAGGAGCGGCCATGTCTGCAAGAGAGATGGAAGAGAAAAAAACATCAGCAACTACAGCATCTCAAGCCAACAGATCAAGACTCATCAGCACGTTAAACAAATTAAAAAAATGAGTAAGGGCCATTACTGCAAGACAGAGGGAACAAAAGAAAATGTCAGCGACTACAGCCACCACAAACCTTTAAAACTCTACTCCCTACAATGCAAGGTCATGAGAGAGGTAGGAGAAGAAAAATCAGCACCTACAGCCAACCTAAGCTTACAACTCAGGGAAACAGGTTTCTACAAGTGCAAATATCATAGATGCGTACTTATCAATTGTCACCCCCTGGACTATTTTTAGCTCTCAGCTGACATTCTAATTTGTCAAATAAAATAGCCAGGACTTTTTATAGCATACGTTTCGTATGACTAGTCCAAAGAGTTCTCTAACATAATATTCCATTAACAACTCCACACGCCCAAACCAATTCCTTATGCTTTCTATTACTTTTGGATAAATACTAGCAGTGTCTTGGGGACTGTTAACTAAACTACCATGTTTAGTGCATTCAAACATATTCTGTAATGTATCGTCTAATCTGTAATTGTCTTCGAGGATTCCTCAATATATGCTCCAAAACCCTTGCCAGATATTAACATCTCCCCCTTAATTTGCCTAGTTCTATCCTAGGTAGTTATACATTCTTCATAACCCGTTTATGGAACTTCTGCTAGGTTCACATCTGCATCGAGGGAAACATTAGTCATCTTTAAATTTATATCATCTTCATTATCGTTATTCATCTCAAAATTGTACTGATGAGTGTAGGCGTCTACAACTGAAGTCACTCCCAGCTCTCAGCTGACAATCTAATTTATCAAAATAAAAAAGCAAGTCTTGGACTATTTATAGTATACGTTTCGTATGACTAGTCCAAAGACTTCTCTAACATAATATTCTGTTAACAACTCCACACGCCCAAGCAGATTCCATATGCTTTCTTTTACCTTTGGACAAACCTTAGCAGTTTCTTGGGGACTGTTAACTAAACTACCAGCTATACTGCATTGAATCATATTCTGTAATTTATCCTCTGATCTGTAATTGTCTTCGCCGATTCCTCAATACATGCTCCAAAACCCTTGCCAGATATTAACATCTCCCCTTAATTTGCCTAGTTCTATCCTAGGTAGTTTTTAAATTCTTCATAACTATAGCAAGTGGAGCATCCTTATAGAATTTCTGCTTGGTTGACATCTGCGTCGAGGGAAGCATTGGTCATCTTTGATCTTATATCATCCGTATTATTTTTATTAATCTCACAATTGTACTCATGAATGTAGGGGTCTTCCTCCCCATCTGTCTTCAAAACTAGTAGAGTATTTTCACATCAAAAAGGGAAATCTCCGTGATTCACCTTTTGAACTGTACCTGCATCTTCTGGTCAGTTACCAAGTCAACCAGTTCTTGACTTGAAATGTCTGTCAATTCACTTTTTTGTCTTAGTAAAAATTGCTTGAATGGGCTTAAGTTGCCTCACTCATTATGCCTATTTTGCCTTCGACCGAACAGTGCAATGACCCATTTGTGCAGTACACGGACAGTGGAAGTTCTGGACGGTGCAGATCCCGAACAGTATGAGTACCAACCGGAGCAAAGCCCGACGGCGCAAGGCCCGAACGGTGTAAGGCCCGACGGTGTGAGTCCCGAAGGTGCGAGGCCCGAAAGGTGTAATAACTGGACGGTGCGAGGCCCAACAGGGAGAGGCCCGGATGGAGCAAGGCCCGAACGGTGCAGGGCCCGAACGGAGCAAGGCCTGAATGGTACGAGGACTGGACGGTGAGATGCCTGAACAGAGCAAGGCCATGACAGTGTAAGGCTCGAACGGTGTGAAGTCTTGACGGTTGAAGCCAGAATCACTATGTCATGTCTGGGTTTATTGTTTATAGCGTTCTGAGTTAAGGTCTTTTTGCTATTTACAAAGTCTTCATTTGCTCTCTAAGAAACTCATCCAACAGAATCCATGAATAGCGGACTCATATTATATTCCTAATTTGTCTACTTTGAAGTAATTTCTGACACCACATTCTCAGGATTATAGAGTCCGCAAAACCTTACTTTTTTAGGCATTATGACCCATCAGATAGTGGATCAAACCTTGAGACTGCTTGCAGATGTTGTACCAAAACTTTATTCTCTCGTCCACAAATATTAAGCCAATTTCCTGTGTTTCTTTCTTCCCATGTGGTAGGACCAAGAAGATGGGGACATCAAACATCTTAACCAAAGAAACCTGCAATATTTTTAAATATCTTATTAAAATAGGACAGATCGATAAAATTGTTTGGTGATGACAGTTGTCCGGAGGATTAGCCATTGGCAGCGAAACCCCGGGGGTGAAGGGCGGGCACCAAACAAAATAAAAAGGACAGGTGACCGGAGGTGTAGCCAATGGCAGAGGAACACTTTGGATGAAGGGCAGGCACCAAACAAAACAAAAAAAGAAGTGGATAATTCGCTATATTGCAGAAACGTAACCCATACGTGTAAAAATGTGGACGGTTAAGTTTACATATTTACAAACAACGCCAGCATATACCATTAAGAAACTAATGTACCACCAACAAACACTTCTCACATCATATGTATGAAGTGCCCTGATAGCTAATAATAATTAATTTTTGAATGCAACCGTTTCCGTGACGTCTTTTTGACTGATATAACTACGTTGACTATTTCCTAAAAGAAAAATTAACTCTGACACCAGGGCAATTTTTTCGCAATGGCAAGAAACAGTACCACAGTCCGTAAGTGGGTGGATTCATCATAAGAAGACTCCCATGCGGAAAAACCATATTCAAACCATTAGTTATTACTTGATATTTTAAAACTTAGGTAGAATAATAACATAGGTTTGATTCTTTTTCTTAATGAGGAACGGCCATGATTGCAAGAGAGAGGGAGTAACAAAATATCAGCGATTACAGCCACCACAAGCCTACAGATGAAGTCTAAACACCACTGCCGGCAATGTAAAAACTTTAGAAACGACCATGACTGCAAGAGAGAGGGAACAAAAGGAAATGTCCGCAACTACAACTACCTCAAGCCTACAGTGTAACATGATTAACTGCCATGACAGAAGAGAGAGATAGGAGGAAAAAATCAGCAACTACAGCCAACCCAAACCAACAGCTCAAGTTTCATCAGCACCGTCTGCAATGTAAGATCACGAGGAGCGGCCATGTCTGCAAGAGAGATGGAAGAGAAAAAAACATCAGCAACTACAGCATCTCAAGCCAACAGATCAAGAATCATCACCACGTTCTACAAATTAAAAAAATGAGTAAGGGCCATTACTGCAAGACAGAGGGAACAAAAGAAAATGTCAGCGACTACAGCCACCACAAACCTTTAAAACTCTACTCCCTACAATGCAAGGTCATGAGAGAGGTAGGAGAAGAAAAATCAGCACCTACAGCCAACCTAAGCTTACAACTCAGGGAAACAGGTTTCTACAAGTGCAAATATCATAGATGCGTACTTATCAATTGTCACCCCCTGGACTATTTTTAGCTCTCAGCTGACATTCTAATTTGTCAAATAAAATAGCCAGGACTTTTTATAGCATACGTTTCGTATGACTAGTCCAAAGAGTTCTCTAACATAATATTCCATTAACAACTCCACACGCCCAAACCAATTCCTTATGCTTTCTATTACTTTTGGATAAATACTAGCAGTGTCTTGGGGACTGTTAACTAAACTACCATGTTTAGTGCATTCAAACATATTCTGTAATGTATCGTCTAATCTGTAATTGTCTTCGAGGATTCCTCAATATATGCTCCAAAACCCTTGCCAGATATTAACATCTCCCCCTTAATTTGCCTAGTTCTATCCTAGGTAGTTATAAATTCTTCATAACCCGTTTATGGAACTTCTGCTAGGTTCACATCTGCATCGAGGGAAACATTGGTCATCTTTAAATTTATATCATCTTCATTATCGTTATTCATCTCAAAATTGTACTGATGAGTGTAGGCGTCTACAACTGAAGTCACTCCCAGCTCTCAGCTGACAATCTAATTTATCGAAATAAAAAAGCAAGTCTTGGACTATTTATAGTATACGTTTCGTATGACTAGTCCAAAGACTTCTCTAACATAATATTCTGTTAACAACTCCACACGCCCAAGCAGATTCCATATGCTTTCTTTTACCTTTGGACAAACCTTAGCAGTTTCTTGGGGACTGTTAACTAAACTACCAGCTATACTGCATTGATTCATATTCTGTAATTTATCCTCTGATCTGTAATTGTCTTCGCCGATTCCTCAATACATGCTCCAAAACCCTTGCCAGATATTAACATCTCCCCTTAATTTGCCTAGTTCTATCCTAGGTAGTTTTTAAATTCTTCATAACTATAGCAAGTGGAGCATCCTTATAGAATTTCTGCTTGGTTGACATCTGCGTCGAGGGAAGCATTGGTCATCTTTGATCTTATATCATCCGTATTATTTTTATTAATCTCACAATTGTACTCATGAATGTAGGGGTCTTCCTCCCCATCTGTCTTCAAAACTAGTAGAGTATTTTCACATCAAAAAGGGAAATCTCCGTGATTCACCTTTTGAACTGTACCTGCATCTTCTGGTCAGTTACCAAGTCAACCAGTTCTTGACTTGAAATGTCTGTCAATTCATTTTTTTGTCTTAGTAAAAATTGCTTGAATGGGCTTAAGTTGCCTCACTCATTATGCCTATTTTGCCTTCGACCGAACAGTGCAATGACCCATTTGTGCAGTACACGGACAGTGGAAGTTCTGGACGGTGCAGATCCCGAACAGTACGAGTACCAACCGGAGCAAAGCCCGACGGCGCAAGGCCCGAACGGTGTAAGGCCCGACGGTGTGAGTCCCGAAGGTGCGAGGCCCGAAAGGTGTAATAACTGGACGGTGCGAGGCCCAACAGGGAGAGGCCCGGATGGAGCAAGGCCCGAACGGTGCAGGGCCCGAACGGAGCAAGGCCTGAATGGTACGAGGACTGGACGGTGAGATGCCTGAACAGAGCAAGGCCATGACAGTGTAAGGCTCGAACGGTGTGAAGTCTTGACGGTTGAAGCCAGAATCACTATGTCATGTCTGGGTTTATTGTTTATAGCGTTCTGAGTTAAGGTCTTTTTGCTATTTACAAAGTCTTCATTTGCTCTCTAAGAAACTCATCCAACAGAATCCATGAATAGCGGACTCATATTATATTCCTAATTTGTCTACTTTGAAGTAATTTCTGACACCACATTCTCAGGATTATAGAGTCCGCAAAACCTTACTTTTTTAGGCATTATGACCCATCAGATAGTGGATCAAACCTTGAGACTGCTTGCAGATGTTGTACCAAAACTTTATTCTCTCGTCCACAAATATTAAGCCAATTTCCTGTGTTTCTTTCTTCCCATGTGGTAGGACCAAGAAGATGGGGACATCAAACATCTTAACCAAAGAAACCTGCAATATTTTTAAATATCTTATTAAAATAGGACAGATCGATAAAATTGTTTGGTGATGACAGTTGTCCGGAGGATTAGCCATTGGCAGAGAAACCCCGGGGGTGAAGGGCGGGCACCAAACAAAATAAAAAGGACAGGTGACCGGAGGTGTAGCCAATGGCAGAGGAACACTTTGGATGAAGGGCAGGCACCAAACAAAACAAAAAGAGAAGTGGATAATTCGCTATATTGCAGAAACGTAATCCATACGTGTAAAAATGTGGACGGTTAAGTTTACATATTTACAAACAACGCGAGCATATACCATTAAGAAACTAATGTACCACCAACAAACACTTCTCACATCATATGTATGAAGTGCCCTGATAGCTAATAATAATTAATTTTTGAATGCAACCGTTTCTATGTTTCCGTGACGTCTTTTTGACTGATATAACTACGTTGACTATTTCCTAAAAGAAAAATTAACTCTGACACCAGGGCAATTTTTTCGCAATGGCAAGAAACAGTACCACAGTCCGTAAGTGGGTGGATTCATCATAAGAAGACTCCCATGCGTAAAAACCATATTCAAACCATTAGTTATTACTTGATATTTTAAAACTTAGGTAGAATAATAACATAGGTTTGATTCTTTTTCTTAATGAGGAACGGCCATGATTGCAAGAGAGAGGGAGTAACAAAATATCAGCGATTACAGCCACCACAAGCCTACAGATGAAGTCTAAACACCACTGCCGGCAATGTAAAAACTTTAGAAACGACCATGACTGCAAGAGAGAGGGAACAAAAGGAAATGTCCGCAACTACAACTACCTCAAGCCTACAGTGTAACATGATTAACTGCCATGACAGAAGAGAGAGATAGGAGGAAAAAATCAGCAACTACAGCCAACCCAAACCAACAGCTCAAGTTTCATCAGCACCGTCTGCAATGTAAGATCACGAGGAGCGGCCATGTCTGCAAGAGAGATGGAACAGAAAAAACATCAGCAACTACAGCATCTCAAGCCAACAGATCAAGACTCATCACCACGTTCTACAAATTAAAAAAATGAGTAAGGGCCATTACTGCAAGACAGAGGGAACAAAAGAAAATGTCAGCGACTACAGCCACCACAAACCTTTAAAACTCTACTCCCTACAATGCAAGGTCATGAGAGAGGTAGGAGAAGAAAAATCAGCACCTACAGCCAACCTAAGCTTACAACTCAGGGAAACAGGTTTCTACAAGTGCAAATATCATAGATGCGTACTTATCAATTGTCACCCCCTGGACTATTTTTAGCTCTCAGCTGACATTCTAATTTGTCAAATAAAATAGCCAGGACTTTTTATAGCATACGTTTCGTATGACTAGTCCAAAGAGTTCTCTAACATAATATTCCATTAACAACTCCACACGCCCAAACCAATTCCTTATGCTTTCTATTACTTTTGGATAAATACTAGCAGTGTCTTGGGGACTGTTAACTAAACTACCATGTTTAGTGCATTCAAACATATTCTGTAATGTATCGTCTAATCTGTAATTGTCTTCGAGGATTCCTCAATATATGCTCCAAAACCCTTGCCAGATATTAACATCTCCCCCTTAATTTGCCTAGTTCTATCCTAGGTAGTTATACATTCTTCATAACCCGTTTATGGAACTTCTGCTAGGTTCACATCTGCATCGAGGGAAACATTAGTCATCTTTAAATTTATATCATCTTCATTATCGTTATTCATCTCAAAATTGTACTGATGAGTGTAGGCGTCTACAACTGAAGTCACTCCCAGCTCTCAGCTGACAATCTAATTTATCAAAATAAAAAAGCAAGTCTTGGACTATTTATAGTATACGTTTCGTATGACTAGTCCAAAGACTTCTCTAACATAATATTCTGTTAACAACTCCACACGCCCAAGCAGATTCCATATGCTTTCTTTTACCTTTGGACAAACCTTAGCAGTTTCTTGGGGACTGTTAACTAAACTACCAGCTATACTGCATTGAATCATATTCTGTAATTTATCCTCTGATCTGTAATTGTCTTCGCCGATTCCTCAATACATGCTCCAAAACCCTTGCCAGATATTAACATCTCCCCTTAATTTGCCTAGTTCTATCCTAGGTAGTTTTTAAATTCTTCATAACTATAGCAAGTGGAGCATCCTTATAGAATTTCTGCTTGGTTGACATCTGCGTCGAGGGAAGCATTGGTCATCTTTGATCTTATATCATCCGTATTATTTTTATTAATCTCACAATTGTACTCATGAATGTAGGGGTCTTCCTCCCCATCTGTCTTCAAAACTAGTAGAGTATTTTCACATCAAGAAGGGAAATCTCCGTGATTCACCTTTTGAACTGTACCTGCATCTTCTGGTCAGTTACCAAGTCAACCAGTTCTTGACTTGAAATGTCTGTCAATTCACTTTTTTGTCTTAGTAAAAATTGCTTGAATGGGCTTAAGTTGCCTCACTCATTATGCCTATTTTGCCTTCGACCGAACAGTGCAATGACCCATTTGTGCAGTACACGGACAGTGGAAGTTCTGGACGGTGCAGATCCCGAACAGTATGAGTACCAACCGGAGCAAAGCCCGACGGCGCAAGGCCCGAACGGTGTAAGGCCCGACGGTGTGAGTCCCGAAGGTGCGAGGCCCGAAAGGTGTAATAACTGGACGGTGCGAGGCCCAACAGGGAGAGGCCCGGATGGAGCAAGGCCCGAACGGTGCAGGGCCCGAACGGAGCAAGGCCTGAATGGTACGAGGACTGGACGGTGAGATGCCTGAACAGAGCAAGGCCATGACAGTGTAAGGCTCGAACGGTGTGAAGTCTTGACGGTTGAAGCCAGAATCACTATGTCATGTCTGGGTTTATTGTTTATAGCGTTCTGAGTTAAGGTCTTTTTGCTATTTACAAAGTCTTCATTTGCTCTCTAAGAAACTCATCCAACAGAATCCATGAATAGCGGACTCATATTATATTCCTAATTTGTCTACTTTGAAGTAATTTCTGACACCACATTCTCAGGATTATAGAGTCCGCAAAACCTTACTTTTTTAGGCATTATGACCCATCAGATAGTGGATCAAACCTTGAGACTGCTTGCAGATGTTGTACCAAAACTTTATTTTCTCGTCCACAAATATTAAGCCAATTTCCTGTGTTTCTTTCTTCCCATGTGGTAGGACCAAGAAGATGGGGACATCAAACATCTTAACCAAAGAAACCTGCAATATTTTTAAATATCTTATTAAAATAGGACAGATCGATAAAATTGTTTGGTGATGACAGTTGTCCGGAGGATTAGCCATTGGCAGAGAAACCCCGGGGGTGAAGGGCGGGCACCAAACAAAATAAAAAGGACAGGTGACCGGAGGTGTAGCCAATGGCAGAGGAACACTTTGGATGAAGGGCAGGCACCAAACAAAACAAAAAGAGAAGTGGATAATTCGCTATATTGCAGAAACGTAATCCATACGTGTAAAAATGTGGACGGTTAAGTTTACATATTTACAAACAACGCGAGCATATACCATTAAGAAACTAATGTACCACCAACAAACACTTCTCACATCATATGTATGAAGTGCCCTGATAGCTAATAATAATTAATTTTTGAATGCAACCGTTTCTATGTTTCCGTGACGTCTTTTTGACTGATATAACTACGTTGACTATTTCCTAAAAGAAAAATTAACTCTGATACCAGGGCAATTTTTTCGCAATGGCAAGAAACAGTACCACAGTCCGTAAGTGGGTGGATTCATCATAAGAAGACTCCCATGCGTAAAAACCATATTCAAACCATTAGTTATTACTTGATATTTTAAAACTTAGGTAGAATAATAACATAGGTTTGATTCTTTTTCTTAATGAGGAACGGCCATGATTGCAAGAGAGAGGGAGTAACAAAATATCAGCGATTACAGCCACCACAAGCCTACAGATGAAGTCTAAACACCACTGCCGGCAATGTAAAAACTTTAGAAACGACCATGACTGCAAGAGAGAGGGAACAAAAGGAAATGTCCGCAACTACAACTACCTCAAGCCTACAGTGTAACATGATTAACTGCCATGACAGAAGAGAGAGATAGGAGGAAAAAATCAGCAACTACAGCCAACCCAAACCAACAGCTCAAGTTTCATCAGCACCGTCTGCAATGTAAGATCACGAGGAGCGGCCATGTCTGCAAGAGAGATGGAACAGAAAAAACATCAGCAACTACAGCATCTCAAGCCAACAGATCAAGACTCATCACCACGTTCTACAAATTAAAAAAATGAGTAAGGGCTGTTGTATTCAAGACAAGTTTTCAATTTGTAGTGGACTGTAAATGGTAGTTATAACGTCTGCCCAAGGATGCAAGGTTGGCTTCCGTTACACAATTGAACACAACACAACTGACAAACAAAGCAAGTCCTCTAGTAGGTTTATTTATAAAAACCTTGTATATTATATTGCACTATTAATGAACATAAAGAGATGATTGTAAAGTACTGCGAAACTGGTCAATCAAACAATCCAAGCAAGAACACCATCCCGTCCTTGTAGCTAGACATGCGACATCTTGTCTTCTCCCCCGTCTTCCTGCTCAAGAGAGAGTTCCTAGTACCAACATGCAACACGAAACACACTACCGCGCAGGGTAGCCAACTTAGAGAAAAACTCTCAACATATTCCCCCCTTTGAGGGCTTCAACACTCAACAAATACAAACAAATACAAACAAATAAAATGAACTTAAATTATTAAAGATTGAATTTACAATTAGTTAGTCAACATCTTTAGGCAATGGGCAAAGTTTCACTATGGCACGACGGAACAAACCAGTCTTTGTTTTCACCGTAACCACACGTGTGACATTATCACCACCGGGATGCAGTTCTTTCACAACTCCAGTCTTCCAAACAAGTGGAGGCAGGTTGTCTTCACGTAGGAGGACTAGATCTCCTACTGCTGGCTTCCAAGATCCAGTAGACGACCATTTACGTCGCTGTTGGAGCGATTGCATGTAGTCCTTTGACCACTTCTTCCAAAAGTCCTGATACAATTTTTGAACTAGATTCCATTTTGTCAGATAGGACAAGGGACTGTTGGACATGTCAGGTGAAGGAACATCAGTCAATTGTCTTCCTACTAAGAAATGTCCAGGAGTCAAATAACACTGGTCATCTGGATCATCACTCATGGGACAAAGAGGCCTCGAGTTTAACACAGACTCAATCTGATACAAGAGCGTGGATAATTCCTCAAAGTTAAGAATGGAATTTCCAATTGTTCGCTTCAACAATGATTTAGTTGACCTTATTCCAGCCTCCCAGAGCCCACCGAAATGAGGACTAGAGGGTGGAATAAATTTCCACTTTACATTCTCATTAGCTGTACGTTCTTCTATTTCAGAATTGTTATCCCTAAAAAATCTCAACAACTCATTGTTGGCTCCAACAAAATTTGTGCCGTTGTCACTCAGAATTAAATTAGGAAAACCTCTACGTGCAGCAAATCTTCTGAATGCAGCAAGAAAATCTTGAGTCGTTAGACTCTTTACTAATTCGAGATGTATTGCCTTCACAGTGAGACAAACAAAGAGAGCAATATATGATTTTAATTTTACCTTACTCCTGGGGTTGTCACCCTTTATGATGATTGGACCACCATAATCAACACCAACTTTAACAAAAGGTAATGAACTTTGAACTCTATATGAGGGTAAGTCTCCCATTATGTGAGTAGTAACTGGAGGTTTGTTACGAAAGCAATTGTAACATGAATGAATCACACTACGCACAATAGTTTTTCCGCGTGGAATCCAAACCTTATTTCGCAAGGAAAACAATACAGCTTGAGGGCCAGAATGCAAAAGCCTTTCATGTTCATGTTTGATAATCAGCTTAGTAACACAATGTTTTGGTGGAATAATAATAGGATGTTTGTTGTCATATTCCAATTGTGAATTCCCAAGTCTACCACCAACTCTCAATAAACTGTTATCATCAAGGAAGGGGTTTAAAGACCTTAGTTTGCTTGTCGAAGCAACTACATTGTTAGTCTTCAAGTCATGAATTTCCTTCATGTATTCACTAGCTTGCATCAAGCCTAGTATTTTCAATTCAGCACCGTTCAACTCTTCAGGAGTGAGTGGGCCAATATGACGAGAGTCCTTTGCAGAACGAGCATTAGCAATGAATCTCATAACATAGCTGTAGACTCGCTTCAATTTACAATAGGATGAGAAACGTTCCAAGTCAGGTGAATGTACATTAACTAATAGCACATTCAAAGACGTTTTAGTTTCTGCCTCAACTGATGATGGTATGTTAGTAGCAACAAAGGTTTCATATGTTGGAGACAATTCTCGCAACCAAGTAGGTCCATGCCACCAAATATCAAGCGAAAACAGTTGTGAAGGAACAATTCCTCGTGACAAGTAGTCAGCTGGATTACTATGGGTAGATACATGTTTCCATTCTGAGACTGAGGTGAGAGATTGAATTTCCGACACTCGGTTCCCCACAAAAGTTTTCCAACAATTAGGAGGTTTCTGTAGCCAACACAGAACTATAGTGCTATCCGTCCAACAATATGTGGAGAATGGAACAGCCAAGTTTAACGATTTTATGACTTTAGCCATAAGACGAGACAACAAGAGAGCAGCACACAACTCTAGTCGTGCAATAGACTGTTGTTTCAACGGAGCAACTCTTGACTTGGAAGTCAACAATACAACTGAAACTTCATCACTGTCAGACACTGTTCTGACATATACACAAGCACCATATGCGGCTTCTGAAGCATCTGAGAAACCATGGATTTCAATAACCTTGTTCTTAACAAAAGGCATTACCTTTCTTTGAACTCGAAGTGTATTAAGAAGTGGAAGTTCACTGTAGATAGCATTCCAAGTTTCAAGAATGTTAGTGTGAGAGTCTAACGGTTCATCCCAATCGATTTTTAGTTGCCATAGAACCTGCAGAACAAGTTTGCATTTGACTACTGCACAACCTAACAATCCAAGAGGATCAAATATGGATGCGATGATGGCAAGAATGCTTCTCTTAGTGACAAGATTAGGAGCTTCCTTCAAATTTATTTGAAACTGAAATTCATCAGACTTAGGGTGCCAAACAATACCTAGAGTCTTAACAGCTTCATCATTTGTAAGATTACAAGGCGAAGAGAGTTCTCTGTCTTCCAAGGGTACATTAGCAAGAGCTTCTGGACAATTTGACGTCCATTTTCTAAGATGGAACTGAGCACTGTCCAATACAGAAGTGATATCACATTGAAGTTGTTTAGCTTCTTCAACTAAATCTGCACCAGTCAATAGATCGTCAACATAGAAACAAGATCGAATGGTTTCTGAAGCAATGGGGTGAGAGTCTTTGCACTCATCAGCAAGTTGAACTAAGCACCTTGTAGCAAGAAAAGGAGCAGAACTGGTACCGTATGTAACAGTTGTTAGACGATAATCCTTTATTTCCTCATCAGCAGATTCACGCCAAACAATTTTCTGAAGATTTCGATGTTCAGGATGGACCAATACACATCGATACATTTTTGCAATGTCAGCTGATAGGGCAACAATGTAAGTTCTGAATTTGAGGATAATGGACAACAAGTCAGGCTGGACGGTAGGTCCGACCATTAACATGGAATTCAAAGATATTCCGTTTGAAGATTCACAACTTCCATCAAATACAACTCTCAGTTTTGTTGTAGTACTGGAATCCTTCAATACGCAATGATGGGGCAAGTAAAAATCCAACGAATCAGAACTTTCAATGGGTGCACTTTCCATATGACCTAAGTCAATGTATTCATGCATGAAATCAACATACTTCTCCTTTAACTCTGGAGATTTCAAGAATCTTTTTTCAATTTGCTTAAGTCTTTTAATGGCATTACATTTAGACTCAGCCACAGGAGATACTTCTGAACGAATTGGAAGTTTGACAACAAATCTTCCGAGTTCATCTCTTTGAACATTATTTACAAAATGTTCTTCGCAAGCTTTTTCTTCAGGAGTAAGAACTGGCTGCTGAAGTTCTTCAAGTTCCCAGAACTTTTGCAACTTTGAGTCAAGAGGGTCAAGTTTCACAAAATTAGTACAACGAGCCTTGACATTAGGTTTAACGCATGACTCAGGAAAAATACCTGACAGTACCCAACCAAATCTAGTGTTTAGTAATGTAGGATAATTGTCCCTACGCAAGGTATCACCAGACACAATTTCATAATAAACATCAGCTCCCAACAAAATGTCTATCGGTGAAGGTCGATTGAAACTAGTATCACTTAGAACAATATCAGTGGGAATGTTCCAAGTCGAACAATCAATTTTCTGAGCAGGTAGCGGACTTGTGATGGTGTCTACTACTGCACAATTCAAATTCAAGTTATAGTCTGATATCTGCGAGCATAAAACAAGATTGCAAGTGGAGCTTACAGGAGAAACGTTTGAATTACTTATGCCAACAATTGGTAAACGACAAGATTTTGTACCAATACCAAGACATTTGACAAGATTGGAGGTTACAAATGATAATTGACTCGCTGAGTCCAACAAGGCTTTAACCACTAAAACTTCTCCAGTTTTAGCCTTCACTCCAACACTAACCGTACTCAGCAAAACATTTGAGCCTAATCCTGAGATCACTTTCATTGCTGCAGGCGAGATGATTGCAGAACGATCAACATTTGAATTATTATTATTATTAGGATTTATTTGTTCTTTATGAACCAACAAGTTATGATTTCCGTTACATTTCGTGCACCTGGGTTGCTTACATTGTTTGGACATATGAGAAGTTGAAAAGCACAAGTAACAAAGTTTATTTTCTTTGACAAATTCACGACGATGATCAATATTTGCTTGTTTAAACTTCCTACAATCGAGAATATTATGGTTGTCAAGTTTGCAAAATTTACAATTCAAGGAGGTACTGTTTTTAGCAATATGAAGTGCCTTTAGTTTAGGTTTGAAATCACGTTTGTGCTCAACCACAGTTTTGTTAGCTTCTGTTAATTCCAATGTCTGACATTTCCTTTCCAAGAATTCAATTAAATTGTCTAATGTCGGAATATCAGAGGAGGCAAATTTATTTTCCCATTCACTTCTGTGATTAACTTTGACTTTATTCAGAATTAATTCCTGCAACAAGATTTCATGAAGTGGAGTCTCCGCTTCCAAATTCTCAATGGCACTAAGATTAGATTTTACCTCATTTATCAATTTGCGGTAGTCACTTGAAGTACCACTACTACAACTATGAAGATTAAGCAACTGTTTCACATGCTGCGAAACAATCAACCGTTTATTATTGTATCTTTCATCAATCAAATTCCAAGCAACCGAAAAATTACCATCACAAATGGTCAAATTACTTAATAACTCTTTGGGTTCACCTTGAAGTGAAGACAACAAATAATGCAACCTTTGCACATTATCAATGCAAGTATTGTTGATAACTAAGCTTTCAAATGTGTTCTTGTATGTCAAGTATTTTGTCAAATCTCCCCTGAAACAAGGCAATTCTATGGGTGGGAGTTTCAAGTTACTACTGCTTCGAGTGGAGTTATTCGAAATGACAGATGCATTGCTGGGACTTGTGGGTCTTTCCCCAGCATCAATCAGATCTTGAATCCTACCGAATATTGTATAATACCTGTTTTTAAACACTTCATGTTCTTCAAAATGATCTTCACTAGACTTTGAATCTAACTGACATTCTAAATATTCCCTAACATCATTAAACTCCTTCCAAATTTCCGGTAATTCATTTTGCCTGGCTATCAATTCATTTCTAGACAGCTCCTCACGGTTCAAGAACTTTTCAAGATGAGTTAATGATCTTTTTAGTAAGCCACGTTTTTGAATAGCCTTTGCTTCTGATTCAAACGACATGATGAATAATGTAACAATTGATTATTATTAATGAAAAACAAATTTCTATTAAAATGTACAACAGCGCAATAGCGAACAATTGAATATTTAATTAATTCAAGTCCGTCAAACAAGATTAACAAGCAAGTCAGTACTTCTTTGTTTCAGTATTAGAAGTAGGTTTTAGGATTTTAGACAGGATGTCTTCCCTAGTCAAGTTAGGACAAGCAAGACAAAAATGGAACAAACTTACAGTTGGTTGAATTATTGTATCACTAATGGCAACATCAGACAGCTCCATGAAGTCGTAGATTTTGTCCAAGATGTCTGGCAAGATTCCCAGAACGTGACGTCATCTGCGATGTAATGCTGCTGAATGTCTTTTCAAATTAACTTTCAAAGTACCAATAATTCAATTACAATCACTGATGTTTCAGCTCACAAAGTTTAAAGTTATTATTCAACGGGTACAGTTCCACAGTTTGCTAACCCTTCTGTGCTGTGATACGTTTTTAACAATGCAAGATGATGCAACATTTCACACGTGGTTCCATGTATTAGTAATACTGTTCGTAATTGTCTATTTTGCACAAATAATTCAAGAATATTCAAATGCAATATCTTCTTATTATTTATATTACACAAGATGTCAATGTTCAATACACACGATGTCAATGTTCAATTACAATTACTGCTTGCAACTTTCCCGCTTTTCAAACAAAGGTAGACGCTAGCTATGGCGGCAATGCAAGACAATGTCGTAATGTTCCAGTACAATTTAATTTCGCAGTATGCAAATTTCACAATCACAATGTTCCAAGTTCCACAAATTTCCAAACACGGCTGTCAATACCAAGAATTATCACGGCCGGTGGACCAAGAATTATGTTGTATTCAAGACAAGTTTTCAATTTGTAGTGGACTGTAAATGGTAGTTATAACGTCTGCCCAAGGATGCAAGGTTGGCTTCCGTTACACAATTGAACACAACACAACTGACAAACAAAGCAAGTCCTCTAGTAGGTTTATTTATAAAAACCTTGTATATTATATTGCACTATTAATGAACATAAAGAGATGATTGTAAAGTACTGCGAAACTGGTCAATCAAACAATCCAAGCAAGAACACCATCCCGTCCTTGTAGCTAGACATGCGACATCTTGTCTTCTCCCCCGTCTTCCTGCTCAAGAGAGAGTTCCTAGTACCAACATGCAACACGAAACACACTACCGCGCAGGGTAGCCAACTTAGAGAAAAACTCTCAACAAGGGCCATTACTGCAAGACAGAGGGAACAAAAGAAAATGTCAGCGACTACAGCCACCACAAACCTTTAAAACTCTACTCCCTACAATGCAAGGTCATGAGAGAGGTAGGAGAAGAAAAATCAGCACCTACAGCCAACCTAAGCTTACAACTCAGGGAAACAGGTTTCTACAAGTGCAAATATCATAGATGCGTACTTATCAATTGTCACCCCCTGGACTATTTTTAGCTCTCAGCTGACATTCTAATTTGTCAAATAAAATAGCCAGGACTTTTTATAGCATACGTTTCGTATGACTAGTCCAAAGAGTTCTCTAACATAATATTCCATTAACAACTCCACACGCCCAAACCAATTCCTTATGCTTTCTATTACTTTTGGATAAATACTAGCAGTGTCTTGGGGACTGTTAACTAAACTACCATGTTTAGTGCATTCAAACATATTCTGTAATGTATCGTCTAATCTGTAATTGTCTTCGAGGATTCCTCAATATATGCTCCAAAACCCTTGCCAGATATTAACATCTCCCCCTTAATTTGCCTAGTTCTATCCTAGGTAGTTATACATTCTTCATAACCCGTTTATGGAACTTCTGCTAGGTTCACATCTGCATCGAGGGAAACATTAGTCATCTTTAAATTTATATCATCTTCATTATCGTTATTCATCTCAAAATTGTACTGATGAGTGTAGGCGTCTACAACTGAAGTCACTCCCAGCTCTCAGCTGACAATCTAATTTATCAAAATAAAAAAGCAAGTCTTGGACTATTTATAGTATACGTTTCGTATGACTAGTCCAAAGACTTCTCTAACATAATATTCTGTTAACAACTCCACACGCCCAAGCAGATTCCATATGCTTTCTTTTACCTTTGGACAAACCTTAGCAGTTTCTTGGGGACTGTTAACTAAACTACCAGCTATACTGCATTGAATCATATTCTGTAATTTATCCTCTGATCTGTAATTGTCTTCGCCGATTCCTCAATACATGCTCCAAAACCCTTGCCAGATATTAACATCTCCCCTTAATTTGCCTAGTTCTATCCTAGGTAGTTTTTAAATTCTTCATAACTATAGCAAGTGGAGCATCCTTATAGAATTTCTGCTTGGTTGACATCTGCGTCGAGGGAAGCATTGGTCATCTTTGATCTTATATCATCCGTATTATTTTTATTAATCTCACAATTGTACTCATGAATGTAGGGGTCTTCCTCCCCATCTGTCTTCAAAACTAGTAGAGTATTTTCACATCAAAAAGGGAAATCTCCGTGATTCACCTTTTGAACTGTACCTGCATCTTCTGGTCAGTTACCAAGTCAACCAGTTCTTGACTTGAAATGTCTGTCAATTCACTTTTTTGTCTTAGTAAAAATTGCTTGAATGGGCTTAAGTTGCCTCACTCATTATGCCTATTTTGCCTTCGACCGAACAGTGCAATGACCCATTTGTGCAGTACACGGACAGTGGAAGTTCTGGACGGTGCAGATCCCGAACAGTATGAGTACCAACCGGAGCAAAGCCCGACGGCGCAAGGCCCGAACGGTGTAAGGCCCGACGGTGTGAGTCCCGAAGGTGCGAGGCCCGAAAGGTGTAATAACTGGACGGTGCGAGGCCCAACAGGGAGAGGCCCGGATGGAGCAAGGCCCGAACGGTGCAGGGCCCGAACGGAGCAAGGCCTGAATGGTACGAGGACTGGACGGTGAGATGCCTGAACAGAGCAAGGCCATGACAGTGTAAGACTTCACAGTGTGAAGTCTTGACGGTTGAAGCCAGAATCACTATGTCATGTCTGGGTTTATTGTTTATAGCGTTCTGAGTTAAGGTCTTTTTGCTATTTACAAAGTCTTCATTTGCTCTCTAAGAAACTCATCCAACAGAATCCATGAATAGCGGACTCATATTATATTCCTAATTTGTCTACTTTGAAGTAATTTCTGACACCACATTCTCAGGATTATAGAGTCCGCAAAACCTTACTTTTTTAGGCATTATGACCCATCAGATAGTGGATCAAACCTTGAGACTGCTTGCAGATGTTGTACCAAAACTTTATTCTCTCGTCCACAAATATTAAGCCAATTTCCTGTGTTTCTTTCTTCCCATGTGGTAGGACCAAGAAGATGGGGATATCAAACATCTTAACCAAAGAAACCTGCAATATTTTTAAATATCTTATTAAAATAGGACAGATCGATAAAATTGTTTGGTGATGACAGTTGTCCGGAGGATTAGCCATTGGCAGAGAAACCCCGGGGGTGAAGGGCGGGCACCAAACAAAATAAAAAGGACAGGTGACCGGAGGTGTAGCCAATGGCAGAGGAACACTTTGGATGAAGGGCAGGCACCAAACAAAACAAAAAAAGAAGTGGATAATTCGCTATATTGCAGAAACGTAACCCATACGTGTAAAAATGTGGACGGTTAAGTTTACATATTTACAAACAACGCCAGCATATACCATTAAGAAACTAATGTACCACCAACAAACACTTCTCACATCATATGTATGAAGTGCCCTGATAGCTAATAATAATTAATTTTTGAATGCAACCGTTTCCGTGACGTCTTTTTGACTGATATAACTACGTTGACTATTTCCTAAAAGAAAAATTAACTCTGACACCAGGGCAATTTTTTCGCAATGGCAAGAAACAGTACCACAGTCCGTAAGTGGGTGGATTCATCATAAGAAGACTCCCATGCGGAAAAACCATATTCAAACCATTAGTTATTACTTGATATTTTAAAACTTAGGTAGAATAATAACATAGGTTTGATTCTTTTTCTTAATGAGGAACGGCCATGATTGCAAGAGAGAGGGAGTAACAAAATATCAGCGATTACAGCCACCACAAGCCTACAGATGAAGTCTAAACACCACTGCCGGCAATGTAAAAACTTTAGAAACGACCATGACTGCAAGAGAGAGGGAACAAAAGGAAATGTCCGCAACTACAACTACCTCAAGCCTACAGTGTAACATGATTAACTGCCATGACAGAAGAGAGAGATAGGAGGAAAAAATCAGCAACTACAGCCAACCCAAACCAACAGCTCAAGTTTCATCAGCACCGTCTGCAATGTAAGATCACGAGGAGCGGCCATGTCTGCAAGAGAGATGGAAGAGAAAAAAACATCAGCAACTACAGCATCTCAAGCCAACAGATCAAGAATCATCACCACGTTCTACAAATTAAAAAAATGAGTAAGGGCCATTACTGCAAGACAGAGGGAACAAAAGAAAATGTCAGCGACTACAGCCACCACAAACCTTTAAAACTCTACTCCCTACAATGCAAGGTCATGAGAGAGGTAGGAGAAGAAAAATCAGCACCTACAGCCAACCTAAGCTTACAACTCAGGGAAACAGGTTTCTACAAGTGCAAATATCATAGATGCGTACTTATCAATTGTCACCCCCTGGACTATTTTTAGCTCTCAGCTGACATTCTAATTTGTCAAATAAAATAGCCAGGACTTTTTATAGCATACGTTTCGTATGACTAGTCCAAAGAGTTCTCTAACATAATATTCCATTAACAACTCCACACGCCCAAACCAATTCCTTATGCTTTCTATTACTTTTGGATAAATACTAGCAGTGTCTTGGGGACTGTTAACTAAACTACCATGTTTAGTGCATTCAAACATATTCTGTAATGTATCGTCTAATCTGTAATTGTCTTCGAGGATTCCTCAATATATGCTCCAAAACCCTTGCCAGATATTAACATCTCCCCCTTAATTTGCCTAGTTCTATCCTAGGTAGTTATAAATTCTTCATAACCCGTTTATGGAACTTCTGCTAGGTTCACATCTGCATCGAGGGAAACATTGGTCATCTTTAAATTTATATCATCTTCATTATCGTTATTCATCTCAAAATTGTACTGATGAGTGTAGGCGTCTACAGCTGAAGTCACTCCCAGCTCTCAGCTGACAATCTAATTTATCGAAATAAAAAAGCAAGTCTTGGACTATTTATAGTATACGTTTCGTATGACTAGTCCAAAGACTTCTCTAACATAATATTCTGTTAACAACTCCACACGCCCAAGCAGATTCCATATGCTTTCTTTTACCTTTGGACAAACCTTAGCAGTTTCTTGGGGACTGTTAACTAAACTACCAGCTATACTGCATTGATTCATATTCTGTAATTTATCCTCTGATCTGTAATTGTCTTCGCCGATTCCTCAATACATGCTCCAAAACCCTTGCCAGATATTAACATCTCCCCTTAATTTGCCTAGTTCTATCCTAGGTAGTTTTTAAATTCTTCATAACTATAGCAAGTGGAGCATCCTTATAGAATTTCTGCTTGGTTGACATCTGCGTCGAGGGAAGCATTGGTCATCTTTGATCTTATATCATCCGTATTATTTTTATTAATCTCACAATTGTACTCATGAATGTAGGGGTCTTCCTCCCCATCTGTCTTCAAAACTAGTAGAGTATTTTCACATCAAAAAGGGAAATCTCCGTGATTCACCTTTTGAACTGTACCTGCATCTTCTGGTCAGTTACCAAGTCAACCAGTTCTTGACTTGAAATGTCTGTCAATTCATTTTTTTGTCTTAGTAAAAATTGCTTGAATGGGCTTAAGTTGCCTCACTCATTATGCCTATTTTGCCTTCGACCGAACAGTGCAATGACCCATTTGTGCAGTACACGGACAGTGGAAGTTCTGGACGGTGCAGATCCCGAACAGTACGAGTACCAACCGGAGCAAAGCCCGACGGCGCAAGGCCCGAACGGTGTAAGGCCCGACGGTGTGAGTCCCGAAGGTGCGAGGCCCGAAAGGTGTAATAACTGGACGGTGCGAGGCCCAACAGGGAGAGGCCCGGATGGAGCAAGGCCCGAACGGTGCAGGGCCCGAACGGAGCAAGGCCTGAATGGTACGAGGACTGGACGGTGAGATGCCTGAACAGAGGAAGGCCATGACAGTGTAAGGCTCGAACGGTGTGAAGTCTTGACGGTTGAAGCCAGAATCACTATGTCATGTCTGGGTTTATTGTTTATAGCGTTCTGAGTTAAGGTCTTTTTGCTATTTACAAAGTCTTCATTTGCTCTCTAAGAAACTCATCCAACAGAATCCATGAATAGCGGACTCATATTATATTCCTAATTTGTCTACTTTGAAGTAATTTCTGACACCACATTCTCAGGATTATAGAGTCCGCAAAACCTTACTTTTTTAGGCATTATGACCCATCAGACAGTGGATCAAACCTTGAGACTGCTTGCAGATGTTGTACCAAAACTTTATTCTCTCGTCCACAAATATTAAGCCAATTTCCTGTGTTTCTTTCTTCCCATGTGGTAGGACCAAGAAGATGGGGACATCAAACATCTTAACCAAAGAAACCTGCAATATTTTTAAATATCTTATTAAAATAGGACAGATCGATAAAATTGTTTGGTGATGACAGTTGTCCGGAGGATTAGCCATTGGCAGAGAAACCCCGGGGGTGAAGGGCGGGCACCAAACAAAATAAAAAGGACAGGTGACCGGAGGTGTAGCCAATGGCAGAGGAACACTTTGGATGAAGGGCAGGCACCAAACAAAACAAAAAGAGAAGTGGATAATTCGCTATATTGCAGAAACGTAATCCATACGTGTAAAAATGTGGACGGTTAAGTTTACATATTTACAAACAACGCGAGCATATACCATTAAGAAACTAATGTACCACCAACAAACACTTCTCACATCATATGTATGAAGTGCCCTGATAGCTAATAATAATTAATTTTTGAATGCAACCGTTTCTATGTTTCCGTGACGTCTTTTTGACTGATATAACTACGTTGACTATTTCCTAAAAGAAAAATTAACTCTGACACCAGGGCAATTTTTTCGCAATGGCAAGAAACAGTACCACAGTCCGTAAGTGGGTGGATTCATCATAAGAAGACTCCCATGCGTAAAAACCATATTCAAACCATTAGTTATTACTTGATATTTTAAAACTTAGGTAGAATAATAACATAGGTTTGATTCTTTTTCTTAATGAGGAACGGCCATGATTGCAAGAGAGAGGGAGTAACAAAATATCAGCGATTACAGCCACCACAAGCCTACAGATGAAGTCTAAACACCACTGCCGGCAATGTAAAAACTTTAGAAACGACCATGACTGCAAGAGAGAGGGAACAAAAGGAAATGTCCGCAACTACAACTACCTCAAGCCTACAGTGTAACATGATTAACTGCCATGACAGAAGAGAGAGATAGGAGGAAAAAATCAGCAACTACAGCCAACCCAAACCAACAGCTCAAGTTTCATCAGCACCGTCTGCAATGTAAGATCACGAGGAGCGGCCATGTCTGCAAGAGAGATGGAACAGAAAAAACATCAGCAACTACAGCATCTCAAGCCAACAGATCAAGACTCATCACCACGTTCTACAAATTAAAAAAATGAGTAAGGGCCATTACTGCAAGACAGAGGGAACAAAAGAAAATGTCAGCGACTACAGCCACCACAAACCTTTAAAACTCTACTCCCTACAATGCAAGGTCATGAGAGAGGTAGGAGAAGAAAAATCAGCACCTACAGCCAACCTAAGCTTACAACTCAGGGAAACAGGTTTCTACAAGTGCAAATATCATAGATGCGTACTTATCAATTGTCACCCCCTGGACTATTTTTAGCTCTCAGCTGACATTCTAATTTGTCAAATAAAATAGCCAGGACTTTTTATAGCATACGTTTCGTATGACTAGTCCAAAGAGTTCTCTAACATAATATTCCATTAACAACTCCACACGCCCAAACCAATTCCTTATGCTTTCTATTACTTTTGGATAAATACTAGCAGTGTCTTGGGGACTGTTAACTAAACTACCATGTTTAGTGCATTCAAACATATTCTGTAATGTATCGTCTAATCTGTAATTGTCTTCGAGGATTCCTCAATATATGCTCCAAAACCCTTGCCAGATATTAACATCTCCCCCTTAATTTGCCTAGTTCTATCCTAGGTAGTTATACATTCTTCTTAACCCGTTTATGGAACTTCTGCTAGGTTCACATCTGCATCGAGGGAAACATTAGTCATCTTTAAATTTATATCATCTTCATTATCGTTATTCATCTCAAAATTGTACTGATGAGTGTAGGCGTCTACAACTGAAGTCACTCCCAGCTCTCAGCTGACAATCTAATTTATCAAAATAAAAAAGCAAGTCTTGGACTATTTATAGTATACGTTTCGTATGACTAGTCCAAAGACTTCTCTAACATAATATTCTGTTAACAACTCCACACGCCCAAGCAGATTCCATATGCTTTCTTTTACCTTTGGACAAACCTTAGCAGTTTCTTGGGGACTGTTAACTAAACTACCAGCTATACTGCATTGAATCATATTCTGTAATTTATCCTCTGATCTGTAATTGTCTTCGCCGATTCCTCAATACATGCTCCAAAACCCTTGCCAGATATTAACATCTCCCCTTAATTTGCCTAGTTCTATCCTAGGTAGTTTTTAAATTCTTCATAACTATAGCAAGTGGAGCATCCTTATAGAATTTCTGCTTGGTTGACATCTGCGTCGAGGGAAGCATTGGTCATCTTTGATCTTATATCATCCGTATTATTTTTATTAATCTCACAATTGTACTCATGAATGTAGGGGTCTTCCTCCCCATCTGTCTTCAAAACTAGTAGAGTATTTTCACATCAAAAAGGGAAATCTCCGTGATTCACCTTTTGAACTGTACCTGCATCTTCTGGTCAGTTACCAAGTCAACCAGTTCTTGACTTGAAATGTCTGTCAATTCACTTTTTTGTCTTAGTAAAAATTGCTTGAATGGGCTTAAGTTGCCTCACTCATTATGCCTATTTTGCCTTCGACCGAACAGTGCAATGACCCATTTGTGCAGTACACGGACAGTGGAAGTTCTGGACGGTGCAGATCCCGAACAGTATGAGTACCAACCGGAGCAAAGCCCGACGGCGCAAGGCCCGAACGGTGTAAGACCCGACGGTGTGAGTCCCGAAGGTGCGAGGCCCGAAAGGTGTAATAACTGGACGGTGCGAGGCCCAACAGGGAGAGGCCTGGATGGAGCAAGGCCCGAACGGTGCAGGGCCCGAACGGAGCAAGGCCTGAATGGTACGAGGACTGGACGGTGAGATGCCTGAACAGAGCAAGGCCATGACAGTGTAAGGCTCGAACGGTGTGAAGTCTTGACGGTTGAAGCCAGAATCACTATGTCATGTCTGGGTTTATTGTTTATAGCGTTCTGAGTTAAGGTCTTTTTGCTATTTACAAAGTCTTCATTTGCTCTCTAAGAAACTCATCCAACAGAATCCATGAATAGCGGACTCATATTATATTCCTAATTTGTCTACTTTGAAGTAATTTCTGACACCACATTCTCAGGATTATAGAGTCCGCAAAACCTTACTTTTTTAGGCATTATGACCCATCAGATAGTGGATCAAACCTTGAGACTGCTTGCAGATGTTGTACCAAAACTTTATTCTCTCGTCCACAAATATTAAGCCAATTTCCTGTGTTTCTTTCTTCCCATGTGGTAGGACCAAGAAGATGGGGACATCAAACATCTTAACCAAAGAAACCTGCAATATTTTTAAATATCTTATTAAAATAGGACAGATCGATAAAATTGTTTGGTGATGACAGTTGTCCGGAGGATTAGCCATTGGCAGAGAAACCCCGGGGGTGAAGGGCGGGCACCAAACAAAATAAAAAGGACAGGTGACCGGAGGTGTAGCCAATGGCAGAGGAACACTTTGGATGAAGGGCAGGCACCAAACAAAACAAAAAAAGAAGTGGATAATTCGCTATATTGCAGAAACGTAACCCATACGTGTAAAAATGTGGACGGTTAAGTTTACATATTTACAAACAACGCCAGCATATACCATTAAGAAACTAATGTACCACCAACAAACACTTCTCACATCATATGTATGAAGTGCCCTGATAGCTAATAATAATTAATTTTTGAATGCAACCGTTTCCGTGACGTCTTTTTGACTGATATAACTACGTTGACTATTTCCTAAAAGAAAAATTAACTCTGACACCAGGGCAATTTTTTCGCAATGGCAAGAAACAGTACCACAGTCCGTAAGTGGGTGGATTCATCATAAGAAGACTCCCATGCGTAAAAACCATATTCAAACCATTAGTTATTACTTGATATTTTAAAACTTAGGTAGAATAATAACATAGGTTTGATTCTTTTTCTTAATGAGGAACGGCCATGATTGCAAGAGAGAGGGAGTAACAAAATATCAGCGATTACAGCCACCACAAGCCTACAGATGAAGTCTAAACACCACTGCCGGCAATGTAAAAACTTTAGAAACGACCATGACTGCAAGAGAGAGGGAACAAAAGGAAATGTCCGCAACTACAACTACCTCAAGCCTACAGTGTAACATGATTAACTGCCATGACAGAAGAGAGAGATAGGAGGAAAAAATCAGCAACTACAGCCAACCCAAACCAACAGCTCAAGTTTCATCAGCACCGTCTGCAATGTAAGATCACGAGGAGCGGCCATGTCTGCAAGAGAGATGGAAGAGAAAAAAACATCAGCAACTACAGCATCTCAAGCCAACAGATCAAGAATCATCACCACGTTCTACAAATTAAAAAAATGAGTAAGGGCCATTACTGCAAGACAGAGGGAACAAAAGAAAATGTCAGCGACTACAGCCACCACAAACCTTTAAAACTCTACTCCCTACAATGCAAGGTCATGAGAGAGGTAGGAGAAGAAAAATCAGCACCTACAGCCAACCTAAGCTTACAACTCAGGGAAACAGGTTTCTACAAGTGCAAATATCATAGATGCGTACTTATCAATTGTCACCCCCTGGACTATTTTTAGCTCTCAGCTGACATTCTAATTTGTCAAATAAAATAGCCAGGACTTTTTATAGCATACGTTTCGTATGACTAGTCCAAAGAGTTCTCTAACATAATATTCCATTAACAACTCCACACGCCCAAACCAATTCCTTATGCTTTCTATTACTTTTGGATAAATACTAGCAGTGTCTTGGGGACTGTTAACTAAACTACCATGTTTAGTGCATTCAAACATATTCTGTAATGTATCGTCTAATCTGTAATTGTCTTCGAGGATTCCTCAATATATGCTCCAAAACCCTTGCCAGATATTAACATCTCCCCCTTAATTTGCCTAGTTCTATCCTAGGTAGTTATAAATTCTTCATAACCCGTTTATGGAACTTCTGCTAGGTTCACATCTGCATCGAGGGAAACATTAGTCATCTTTAAATTTACATCATCTTCATTATCGTTATTCATCTCAAAATTGTACTGATGAGTGTAGGCGTCTACAACTGAAGTCACTCCCAGCTCTCAGCTGACAATCTAATTTATCGAAATAAAAAAGCAAGTCTTGGACTATTTATAGTATACGTTTCGTATGACTAGTCCAAAGACTTCTCTAACATAATATTCTGTTAACAACTCCACACGCCCAAGCAGATTCCATATGCTTTCTTTTACCTTTGGACAAACCTTAGCAGTTTCTTGGGGACTGTTAACTAAACTACCAGCTATACTGCATTGATTCATATTCTGTAATTTATCCTCTGATCTGTAATTGTCTTCGCCGATTCCTCAATACATGCTCCAAAACCCTTGCCAGATATTAACATCTCCCCTTAATTTGCCTAGTTCTATCCTAGGTAGTTTTTAAATTCTTCATAACTATAGCAAGTGGAGCATCCTTATAGAATTTCTGCTTGGTTGACATCTGCGTCGAGGGAAGCATTGGTCATCTTTGATCTTATATCATCCGTATTATTTTTATTAATCTCACAATTGTACTCATGAATGTAGGGGTCTTCCTCCCCATCTGTCTTCAAAACTAGTAGAGTATTTTCACATCAAAAAGGGAAATCTCCGTGATTCACCTTTTGAACTGTACCTGCATCTTCTGGTCAGTTACCAAGTCAACCAGTTCTTGACTTGAAATGTCTGTCAATTCATTTCTTTGTCTTAGTAAAAATTGCTTGAATGGGCTTAAGTTGCCTCACTCATTATGCCTATTTTGCCTTCGACCGAACAGTGCAATGACCCATTTGTGCAGTACACGGACAGTGGAAGTTCTGGACGGTGCAGATCCCGAACAGTACGAGTACCAACCGGAGCAAAGCCCGACGGCGCAAGGCCCGAACGGTGTAAGGCCCGACGGTGTGAGTCCCGAAGGTGCGAGGCCCGAAAGGTGTAATAACTGGACGGTGCGAGGCCCAACAGGGAGAGGCCCGGATGGAGCAAGGCCCGAACGGTGCAGGGCCCGAACGGAGCAAGGCCTGAATGGTACGAGGACTGGACGGTGAGATGCCTGAACAGAGCAAGGCCATGACAGTGTAAGGCTCGAACGGTGTGAAGTCTTGACGGTTGAAGCCAGAATCACTATGTCATGTCTGGGTTTATTGTTTATAGCGTTCTGAGTTAAGGTCTTTTTGCTATTTACAAAGTCTTCATTTGCTCTCTAAGAAACTCATCCAACAGAATCCATGAATAGCGGACTCATATTATATTCCTAATTTGTCTACTTTGAAGTAATTTCTGACACCACATTCTCAGGATTATAGAGTCCGCAAAACCTTACTTTTTTAGGCATTATGACCCATCAGATAGTGGATCAAACCTTGAGACTGCTTGCAGATGTTGTACCAAAACTTTATTTTCTCGTCCACAAATATTAAGCCAATTTCCTGTGTTTCTTTCTTCCCATGTGGTAGGACCAAGAAGATGGGGACATCAAACATCTTAACCAAAGAAACCTGCAATATTTTTAAATATCTTATTAAAATAGGACAGATCGATAAAATTGTTTGGTGATGACAGTTGTCCGGAGGATTAGCCATTGGCAGAGAAACCCCGGGGGTGAAGGGCGGGCACCAAACAAAATAAAAAGGACAGGTGACCGGAGGTGTAGCCAATGGCAGAGGAACACTTTGGATGAAGGGCAGGCACCAAACAAAACAAAAAAAGAAGTGGATAATTCGCTATATTGCAGAAACGTAACCCATACGTGTAAAAATGTGGACGGTTAAGTTTACATATTTACAAACAACGCCAGCATATACCATTAAGAAACTAATGTACCACCAACAAACACTTCTCACATCATATGTATGAAGTGCCCTGATAGCTAATAATAATTAATTTTTGAATGCAACCGTTTCTATGTTTCCGTGACGTCTTTTTGACTGATATAACTACGTTGACTATTTCCTAAAAGAAAAATTAACTCTGACACCAGGGCAATTTTTTCGCAATGGCAAGAAACAGTACCACAGTCCGTAAGTGGGTGGATTCATCATAAGAAGACTCCCATGCGTAAAAACCATATTCAAACCATTAGTTATTACTTGATATTTTAAAACTTAGGTAGAATAATAACATAGGTTTGATTCTTTTTCTTAATGAGGAACGGTCATGATTGCAAGAGAGAGGGAGTAACAAAATATCAGCGATTACAGCCACCACAAGCCTACAGATGAAGTCTAAACACCACTGCCGGCAATGTAAAAACTTTAGAAACGACCATGACTGCAAGAGAGAGGGAACAAAAGGAAATGTCCGCAACTACAACTACCTCAAGCCTACAGTGTAACATGATTAACTGCCATGACAGAAGAGAGAGATAGGAGGAAAAAATCAGCAACTACAGCCAACCCAAACCAACAGCTCAAGTTTCATCAGCACCGTCTGCAATGTAAGATCACGAGGAGCGGCCATGTCTGCAAGAGAGATGGAACAGAAAAAACATCAGCAACTACAGCATCTCAAGCCAACAGATCAAGACTCATCACCACGTTCTACAAATTAAAAAAATGAGTAAGGGCCATTACTGCAAGACAGAGGGAACAAAAGAAAATGTCAGCGACTACAGCCACCACAAACCTTTAAAACTCTACTCCCTACAATGCAAGGTCATGAGAGAGGTAGGAGAAGAAAAATCAGCACCTACAGCCAACCTAAGCTTACAACTCAGGGAAACAGGTTTCTACAAGTGCAAATATCATAGATGCGTACTTATCAATTGTCACCCCCTGGACTATTTTTAGCTCTCAGCTGACATTCTAATTTGTCAAATAAAATAGCCAGGACTTTTTATAGCATACGTTTCGTATGACTAGTCCAAAGAGTTCTCTAACATAATATTCCATTAACAACTCCACACGCCCAAACCAATTCCTTATGCTTTCTATTACTTTTGGATAAATACTAGCAGTGTCTTGGGGACTGTTAACTAAACTACCATGTTTAGTGCATTGAAACATATTCTGTAATGTATCCACTAATCTGTAATTGTCTTCGAGGATTCCTCAATATATGCTCCAAAACCCTTGCCAGATATTAACATCTCCCCCTTAATTTGCCTAGTTCTATCCTAGGTAGTTATAAATTCTTCATAACCCGCTTATGGAACTTCCGCTAGGTTCACATCTGCATCGAGGGAAACATTGGTCATCTTTAAATTTATATCATCTACATTATCGTTATTCATCTCAAAATTGTACTGATGAGTGTAGGCGTCTACAACTCAAGTCAATCCCAGCTCTCAGCTGACAATCTAATTTATCAAAATAAAAAAGCAAGTCTTGGACTATTTATAGTATACGTTTCGTATGACTAGTCCAAAGACTTCTCTAACATAATATTCTGTTAACAACTCCACACGCCCAAGCAGATTCCATATGCTTTCTTTTACCTTTGGACAAACCTTAGCAGTTTCTTGGGGACTGTTAACTAAACTACCAGCTATACTGCATTGAATCATATTCTGTAATTTATCCTCTGATCTGTAATTGTCTTCGCCGATTCCTCAATACATGCTCCAAAACCCTTGCCAGATATTAACATCTCCCCTTAATTTGCCTAGTTCTATCCTAGGTAGTTTTTAAATTCTTCATAACTATAGCAAGTGGAGCATCCTTATAGAATTTCTGCTTGGTTGACATCTGCGTCGAGGGAAGCATTGGTCATCTTTGATCTTATATCATCCGTATTATTTTTATTAATCTCACAATTGTACTCATGAATGTAGGGGTCTTCCTCCCCATCTGTCTTCAAAACTAGTAGAGTATTTTCACATCAAGAAGGGAAATCTCCGTGATTCACCTTTTGAACTGTACCTGCATCTTCTGGTCAGTTACCAAGTCAACCAGTTCTTGACTTGAAATGTCTGTCAATTCATTTTTTTGTCTTAGTAAAAATTGCTTGAATGGGCTTAAGTTGCCTCACTCATTATGCCTATTTTGCCTTCGACCGAACAGTGCAATGACCCATTTGTGCAGTACACGGACAGTGGAAGTTCTGGACGGTGCAGATCCCGAACAGTACGAGTACCAACCGGAGCAAAGCCCGACGGCGCAAGGCCCGAACGGTGTAAGGCCCGACGGTGTGAGTCCCGAAGGTGCGAGGCCCGAAAGGTGTAATAACTGGACGGTGCGAGGCCCAACAGGGAGAGGCCCGGATGGAGCAAGGCCCGAACGGTGCAGGGCCCGAACGGAGCAAGGCCTGAATGGTACGAGGACTGGACGGTGAGATGCCTGAACAGAGCAAGGCCATGACAGTGTAAGGCTCGAACGGTGTGAAGTCTTGACGGTTGAAGCCAGAATCACTATGTCATGTCTGGGTTTATTGTTTATAGCGTTCTGAGTTAAGGTCTTTTTGCTATTTACAAAGTCTTCATTTGCTCTCTAAGAAACTCATCCAACATAATCCATGAATAGCGGACTCATATTATATTCCTAATTTGTCTACTTTGAAGTAATTTCTGACACCACATTCTCAGGATTATAGAGTCCGCAAAACCTTACTTTTTTAGGCATTATGACCCATCAGATAGTGGATCAAACCTTGAGACTGCTTGCAGATGTTGTACCAAAACTTTATTTTCTCGTCCACAAATATTAAGCCAATTTCCTGTGTTTCTTTCTTCCCATGTGGTAGGACCAAGAAGATGGGGACATCAAACATCTTAACCAAAGAAACCTGCAATATTTTTAAATATCTTATTAAAATAGGACAGATCGATAAAATTGTTTGGTGATGACAGTTGTCCGGAGGATTAGCCATTGGCAGAGAAACCCCGGGGGTGAAGGGCGGGCACCAAACAAAATAAAAAGGACAGGTGACCGGAGGTGTAGCCAATGGCAGAGGAACACTTTGGATGAAGGGCAGGCACCAAACAAAACAAAAAAAGAAGTGGATAATTCGCTATATTGCAGAAACGTAACCCATACGTGTAAAAATGTGGACGGTTAAGTTTACATATTTACAAACAACGCCAGCATATACCATTAAGAAACTAATGTACCACCAACAAACACTTCTCACATCATATGTATGAAGTGCCCTGATAGCTAATAATAATTAATTTTTGAATGCAACCGTTTCTATGTTTCCGTGACGTCTTTTTGACTGATATAACTACGTTGACTATTTCCTAAAAGAAAAATTAACTCTGACACCAGGGCAATTTTTTCGCAATGGCAAGAAACAGTACCACAGTCCGTAAGTGGGTGGATTCATCATAAGAAGACTCCCATGCGTAAAAACCATATTCAAACCATTAGTTATTACTTGATATTTTAAAACTTAGGTAGAATAATAACATAGGTTTGATTCTTTTTCTTAATGAGGAACGGCCATGATTGCAAGAGAGAGGGAGTAACAAAATATCAGCGATTACAGCCACCACAAGCCTACAGATGAAGTCTAAACACCACTGCCGGCAATGTAAAAACTTTAGAAACGACCATGACTGCAAGAGAGAGGGAACAAAAGGAAATGTCCGCAACTACAACTACCTCAAGCCTACAGTGTAACATGATTAACTGCCATGACAGAAGAGAGAGATAGGAGGAAAAAATCAGCAACTACAGCCAACCCAAACCAACAGCTCAAGTTTCATCAGCACCGTCTGCAATGTAAGATCACGAGGAGCGGCCATGTCTGCAAGAGAGATGGAAGAGAAAAAAACATCAGCAACTACAGCATCTCAAGCCAACAGATCAAGACTCATCAGCACGTTCTACAAATTAAAAAAATGAGTAAGGGCCATTACTGCAAGACAGAGGGAACAAAAGAAAATGTCAGCGACTACAGCCACCACAAACCTTTAAAACTCTACTCCCTACAATGCAAGGTCATGAGAGAGGTAGGAGAAGAAAAATCAGCACCTACAGCCAACCTAAGCTTACAACTCAGGGAAACAGGTTTCTACAAGTGCAAATATCATAGATGCGTACTTATCAATTGTCACCCCCTGGACTATTTTTAGCTCTCAGCTGACATTCTAATTTGTCAAATAAAATAGCCAGGACTTTTTATAGCATACGTTTCGTATGACTAGTCCAAAGAGTTCTCTAACATAATATTCCATTAACAACTCCACACGCCCAAACCAATTCCTTATGCTTTCTATTACTTTTGGATAAATACTAGCAGTGTCTTGGGGACTGTTAACTAAACTACCATGTTTAGTGCATTCAAACATATTCTGTAATGTATCGTCTAATCTGTAATTGTCTTCGAGGATTCCTCAATATATGCTCCAAAACCCTTGCCAGATATTAACATCTCCCCCTTAATTTGCCTAGTTCTATCCTAGGTAGTTATAAATTCTTCATAACCCGCTTATGGAACTTCCGCTAGGTTCACATCTGCATCGAGGGAAACATTGGTCATCTTTAAATTTATATCATCTACATTATCGTTATTCATCTCAAAATTGTACTGATGAGTGTAGGCGTCTACAACTCAAGTCAATCCCAGCTCTCAGCTGACAATCTAATTTATCAAAATAAAAAAGCAAGTCTTGGACTATTTATAGTATACGTTTCGTATGACTAGTCCAAAGACTTCTCTAACATAATATTCTGTTAACAACTCCACACGCCCAAGCAGATTCCATATGCTTTCTTTTACCTTTGGACAAACCTTAGCAGTTTCTTGGGGACTGTTAACTAAACTACCAGCTATACTGCATTGAATCATATTCTGTAATTTATCCTCTGATCTGTAATTGTCTTCGCCGATTCCTCAATACATGCTCCAAAACCCTTGCCAGATATTAACATCTCCCCTTAATTTGCCTAGTTCTATCCTAGGTAGTTTTTAAATTCTTCATAACTATAGCAAGTGGAGCATCCTTATAGAATTTCTGCTTGGTTGACATCTGCGTCGAGGGAAGCATTGGTCATCTTTGATCTTATATCATCCGTATTATTTTTATTAATCTCACAATTGTACTCATGAATGTAGGGGTCTTCCTCCCCATCTGTCTACAAAACTAGTAGAGTATTTTCACATCAAGAAGGGAAATCTCCGTGATTCACCTTTTGAACTGTACCTGCATCTTCTGGTCAGTTACCAAGTCAACCAGTTCTTGACTTGAAATGTCTGTCAATTCATTTTTTTGTCTTAGTAAAAATTGCTTGAATGGGCTTAAGTTGCCTCACTCATTATGCCTATTTTGCCTTCGACCGAACAGTGCAATGACCCATTTGTGCAGTACACGGACAGTGGAAGTTCTGGACGGTGCAGATCCCGAACAGTATGAGTACCAACCGGAGCAAAGCCCGACGGCGCAAGGCCCGAACGGTGTAAGGCCCGACGGTGTGAGTCCCGAAGGTGCGAGGCCCGAAGGTGCGAGGCCCGAAAGGTGTAATAACTGGACGGTGCGAGGCCCAACAGGGAGAGGCCCGGATGGAGCAAGGCCCGAACGGAGCAAGGCCTGAATGGTACGAGGACTGGACGGTGAGATGCCTGAACAGAGCAAGGCCATGACAGTGTAAGGCTCGAACGGTGTGAAGTCTTGACGGTTGAAGCCAGAATCACTATGTCATGTCTGGGTTTATTGTTTATAGCGTTCTGAGTTAAGGTCTTTTTGCTATTTACAAAGTCTTCATTTGCTCTCTAAGAAACTCATCCAACAGAATCCATGAATAGCGGACTCATATTATATTCCTAATTTGTCTACTTTGAAGTAATTTCTGACACCACATTCTCAGGATTATAGAGTCCGCAAAACCTTACTTTTTTAGGCATTATGACCCATCAGATAGTGGATCAAACCTTGAGACTGCTTGCAGATGTTGTACCAAAACTTTATTTTCTCGTCCACAAATATTAAGCCAATTTCCTGTGTTTCTTTCTTCCCATGTGGTAGGACCAAGAAGATGGGGACATCAAACATCTTAACCAAAGAAACCTGCAATATTTTTAAATATCTTATTAAAATAGGAGAGATCGATAAAATTGTTTGGTGATGACAGTTGTCCGGAGGATTAGCCATTGGCAGAGAAACCCCGGGGGTGAAGGGCGGGCACCAAACAAAATAAAAAGGACAGGTGACCGGAGGTGTAGCCAATGGCAGAGGAACACTTTGGATGAAGGGCAGGCACCAAACAAAACAAAAAAAGAAGTGGATAATTCGCTATATTGCAGAAACGTAACCCATACGTGTAAAAATGTGGACGGTTAAGTTTACATATTTACAAACAACGCCAGCATATACCATTAAGAAACTAATGTACCACCAACAAACACTTCTCACATCATATGTATGAAGTGCCCTGATAGCTAATAATAATTAATTTTTGAATGCAACCGTTTCTATGTTTCCGTGACGTCTTTTTGACTGATATAACTACGTTGATTATTTCCTAAAAGAAAAATTAACTCTGACACCAGGGCAATTTTTTCGCAATGGCAAGAAACAGTACCACAGTCCGTAAGTGGGTGGATTCATCATAAGAAGACTCCCATGCGTAAAAACCATATTCAAACCATTAGTTATTACTTGATATTTTAAAACTTAGGTAGAATAATAACATAGGTTTGATTCTTTTTTCTTAATGAGGAACGGCCATGATTGCAAGAGAGAGGGAGTAACAAAATATCAGCGATTACAGCCACCACAAGCCTACAGATGAAGTCTAAACACCACTGCCGGCAATGTAAAAACTTTAGAAACGACCATGACTGCAAGAGAGAGGGAACAAAAGGAAATGTCCGCAACTACAACTACCTCAAGCCTACAGTGTAACATGATTAACTGCCATGACAGAAGAGAGAGATAGGAGGAAAAAATCAGCAACTACAGCCAACCCAAACCAACAGCTCAAGTTTCATCAGCACCGTCTGCAATGTAAGATCACGAGGAGCGGCCATGTCTGCAAGAGAGATGGAAGAGAAAAAAACATCAGCAACTACAGCATCTCAAGCCAACAGATCAAGACTCATCACCACGTTCTACAAATTAAAAAAATGAGTAAGGGCCATTACTGCAAGACAGAGGGAACAAAAGAAAATGTCAGCGACTACAGCCACCACAAACCTTTAAAACTCTACTCCCTACAATGCAAGGTCATGAGAGAGGTAGGAGAAGAAAAATCAGCACCTACAGCCAACCTAAGCTTACAACTCAGGGAAACAGGTTTCTACAAGTGCAAATATCATAGATGCGTACTTATCAATTGTCACCCCCTGGACTATTTTTAGCTCTCAGCTGACATTCTAATTTGTCAAATAAAATAGCCAGGACTTTTTATAGCATACGTTTCGTATGACTAGTCCAAAGAGTTCTCTAACATAATATTCCATTAACAACTCCACATGCCCAAACCAATTCCTTATGCTTTCTATTACTTTTGGATAAATACTAGCAGTGTCTTGGGGACTGTTAACTAAACTACCATGTTTAGTGCATTCAAACATATTCTGTAATGTATCGTCTAATCTGTAATTGTCTTCGAGGATTCCTCAATATATGCTCCAAAACCCTTGCCAGATATTAACATCTCCCCCTTAATTTGCCTAGTTCTATCCTAGGTAGTTATAAATTCTTCATAACCCGCTTATGGAACTTCCGCTAGGTTCACATCTGCATCGAGGGAAACATTGGTCATCTTTAAATTTATATCATCTACATTATCGTTATTCATCTCAAAATTGTACTGATGAGTGTAGGCGTCTACAACTCAAGTCAATCCCAGCTCTCAGCTGACAATCTAATTTATCAAAATAAAAAAGCAAGTCTTGGACTATTTATAGTATACGTTTCGTATGACTAGCCCAAAGACTTCTCTAACATAATATTCTGTTAACAACTCCACACGCCCAAGCAGATTCCATATGCTTTCTTTTACCTTTGGACAAACCTTAGCAGTTTCTTGGGGACTGTTAACTAAACTACCAGCTATACTGCATTGAATCATATTCTGTAATTTATCCTCTGATCTGTAATTGTCTTCGCCGATTCCTCAATACATGCTCCAAAACCCTTGCCAGATATTAACATCTCCCCTTAATTTGCCTAGTTCTATCCTAGGTAGTTTTTAAATTCTTCGTAACTATAGCAAGTGGAGCATCCTTATAGAATTTCTGCTTGGGTGACATCTGCGTCGAGGGAAGCATTGGTCATCTTTGATCTTATATCATCCGTATTATTTTTATTAATCTCACAATTGTACTCATGAATGTAGGGGTCTTCCTCCCCATCTGTCTTCAAAACTAGTAGAGTATTTTCACATCAAGAAGGGAAATCTCCGTGATACACCTTTTGAACTGTACCTGCATCTTCTGGTCAGTTACCAAGTCAACCAGTTCTTGACTTGAAATGTCTGTCAATTCATTTTTTTGTCTTAGTAAAAATTGCTTGAATGGGCTTAAGTTGCCTCACTCATTATGCCTATTTTGCCTTCGACCGAACAGTGCAATGACCCATTTGTGCAGTACACGGACAGTGGAAGTTCTGGACGGTGCAGATCCCGAACAGTATGAGTACCAACCGGAGCAAAGCCCGACGGCGCAAGGCCCGAACTGTGTAAGGCCCGAACGGTGTAAGGCCCGACGGTGTGAGTCCCGAAGGTGCGAGGCCCGAAAGGTGTAATAACTGGACGGTGCGAGGCCCAACAGGGAGAGGCCCGGATGGAGCAAGGCCCGAACGGTGCAGGGCCCGAACGGAGCAAGGCCTGAATGGTACGAGGACTGGACGGTGAGATGCCTGAACAGAGCAAGGCCATGACAGTGTAAGGCTCGAACGGTGTGAAGTCTTGACGGTTGAAGCCAGAATCACTATGTCATGTCTGGGTTTATTGTTTATAGCGTTCTGAGTTAAGGTCTTTTTGCTATTTACAAAGTCTTCATTTGCTCTCTAAGAAACTCATCCAACAGAATCCATGAATAGCGGACTCATATTATATTCCTAATTTGTCTACTTTGAAGTAATTTCTGACACCACATTCTCAGGATTATAGAGTCCGCAAAACCTTACTTTTTTAGGCATTATGACCCATCAGATAGTGGATCAAACCTTGAGACTGCTTGCAGATGTTGTACCAAAACTTTATTTTCTCGTCCACAAATATTAAGCCAATTTCCTGTGTTTCTTTCTTCCCATGTGGTAGGACCAAGAAGATGGGGACATCAAACATCTTAACCAAAGAAACCTGCAATATTTTTAAATATCTTATTAAAATAGGACAGATCGATAAAATTGTTTGGTGATGACAGTTGTCCGGAGGATTAGCCATTGGCAGAGAAACCCCGGGGGTGAAGGGCGGGCACCAAACAAAATAAAAAGGACAGGTGACCGGAGGTGTAGCCAATGGCAGAGGAACACTTTGGATGAAGGGCAGGCACCAAACAAAACAAAAAAAGAAGTGGATAATTCGCTATATTGCAGAAACGTAACCCATACGTGTAAAAATGTGGACGGTTAAGTTTACATATTTACAAACAACGCCAGCATATACCATTAAGAAACTAATGTACCACCAACAAACACTTCTCACATCATATGTATGAAGTGCCCTGATAGCTAATAATAATTAATTTTTGAATGCAACCGTTTCTATGTTTCCGTGACGTCTTTTTGACTGATATAACTACGTTGACTATTTCCTAAAAGAAAAATTAACTCTGACACCAGGGCAATTTTTTCGCAATGGCAAGAAACAGTACCACAGTCCGTAAGTGGGTGGATTCATCATAAGAAGACTCCCATGCGTAAAAACCATATTCAAACCATTAGTTATTACTTGATATTTTAAAACTTAGGTAGAATAATAACATAGGTTTGATTCTTTTTCTTAATGAGGAACGGCCATGATTGCAAGAGAGAGGGAGTAACAAAATATCAGCGATTACAGCCACCACAAGCCTACAGATGAAGTCTAAACACCACTGCCGGCAATGTAAAAACTTTAGAAACGACCATGACTGCAAGAGAGAGGGAACAAAAGGAAATGTCCGCAACTACAACTACCTCAAGCCTACAGTGTAACATGATTAACTGCCATGACAGAAGAGAGAGATAGGAGGAAAAAATCAGCAACTACAGCCAACCCAAACCAACAGCTCAAGTTTCATCAGCACCGTCTGCAATGTAAGATCACGAGGAGCGGCCATGTCTGCAAGAGAGATGGAAGAGAAAAAAACATCAGCAACTACAGCATCTCAAGCCAACAGATCAAGAATCATCACCACGTTCTACAAATTAAAAAAATGAGTAAGGGCCATTACTGCAAGACAGAGGGAACAAAAGAAAATGTCAGCGACTACAGCCACCACAAACCTTTAAAACTCTACTCCCTACAATGCAAGGTCATGAGAGAGGTAGGAGAAGAAAAATCAGCACCTACAGCCAACCTAAGCTTACAACTCAGGGAAACAGGTTTCTACAAGTGCAAATATCATAGATGCGTACTTATCAATTGTCACCCCCTGGACTATTTTTAGCTCTCAGCTGACATTCTAATTTGTCAAATAAAATAGCCAGGACTTTTTATAGCATACGTTTCGTATGACTAGTCCAAAGAGTTCTCTAACATAATATTCCATTAACAACTCCACACGCCCAAACCAATTACTTATGCTTTCTATTACTTTTGGATAAATACTAGCAGTGTCTTGGGGACTGTTAACTAAACTACCATGTTTAGTGCATTCAAACATATTCTGTAATGTATCGTCTAATCTGTAATTGTCTTCGAGGATTCCTCAATATATGCTCCAAAACCCTTGCCAGATATTAACATCTCCCCCTTAATTTGCCTAGTTCTATCCTAGGTAGTTATAAATTCTTCATAACCCGCTTATGGAACTTCCGCTAGGTTCACATCTGCATCGAGGGAAACATTGGTCATCTTTAAATTTATATCATCTACATTATCGTTATTCATCTCAAAATTGTACTGATGAGTGTAGGCGTCTACAACTCAAGTCAATCCCAGCTCTCAGCTGACAATCTAATTTATCAAAATAAAAAAGCAAGTCTTGGACTATTTATAGTATACGTTTCGTATGACTAGTCCAAAGACTTCTCTAACATAATATTCTGTTAACAACTCCACACGCCCAAGCAGATTCCATATGCTTTCTTTTACCTTTGGACAAACCTTAGCAGTTTCTTGGGGACTGTTAACTAAACTACCAGCTATACTGCATTGAATCATATTCTGTAATTTATCCTCTGATCTGTAATTGTCTTCGCCGATTCCTCAATACATGCTCCAAAACCCTTGCCAGATATTAACATCTCCCCTTAATTTGCCTAGTTCTATCCTAGGTAGTTTTTAAATTCTTCATAACTATAGCAAGTGGAGCATCCTTATAGAATTTCTGCTTGGTTGACATCTGCGTCGAGGGAAGCATTGGTCATCTTTGATCTTATATCATCCGTATTATTTTTATTAATCTCACAATTGTACTCATGAATGTAGGGGTCTTCCTCCCCATCTGTCTTCAAAACTAGTAGAGTATTTTCACATCAAAAAGGGAAATCTCCGTGATTCACCTTTTGAACTGTACCTGCATCTTCTGGTCAGTTACCAAGTCAACCAGTTCTTGACTTGAAATGTCTGTCAATTCATTTTTTTGTCTTAGTAAAAATTGCTTGAATGGGCTTAAGTTGCCTCACTCATTATGCCTATTTTGCCTTCGACCGAACAGTGCAATGACCCATTTGTGCAGTACACGGACAGTGGAAGTTCTGGACGGTGCAGATCCCGAACAGTACGAGTACCAACCGGAGCAAAGCCCGACGGCGCAGGGCCCGAACGGTGTAAGGCCCGACGGTGTGAGTCCCGAAGGTGCGAGGCCCGAAAGGTGTAATAACTGGACGGTGCGAGGCCCAACAGGGAGAGGCCCGGATGGAGCAAGGCCCGAACGGTGCAGGGCCCGAACGGAGCAAGGCCTGAATGGTACGAGGACTGGACGGTGAGATGCCTGAACAGAGCAAGGCCATGACAGTGTAAGGCTCGAACGGTGTGAAGTCTTGACGGTTGAAGCCAGAATCACTATGTCATGTCTGGGTTTATTGTTTATAGCGTTCTGAGTTAAGGTCTTTTTGCTATTTACAAAGTCTTCATTTGCTCTCTAAGAAACTCATCCAACAGAATCCATGAATAGCGGACTCATATTATATTCCTAATTTGTCTACTTTGAAGTAATTTCTGACACCACATTCTCAGGATTATAGAGTCCGCAAAACCTTACTTTTTTAGGCATTATGACCCATCAGATAGTGGATCAAACCTTGAGACTGCTTGCAGATGTTGTACCAAAAGTTTATTTTCTCGTCCACAAATATTAAGCCAATTTCCTGTGTTTCTTTCTTCCCATGTGGTAGGACCAAGAAGATGGGGACATCAAACATCTTAACCAAAGAAACCTGCAATATTTTTAAATATCTTACTAAAATAGGACAGATCGATAAAATTGTTTGGTGATGACAGTTGTCCGGAGGATTAGCCATTGGCAGAGAAACCCCGGGGGTGAAGGGCGGGCACCAAACAAAATAAAAAGGACAGGTGACCGGAGGTGTAGCCAATGGCAGAGGAACACTTTGGATGAAGGGCAGGCACCAAACAAAACAAAAAAAGAAGTGGATAATTCGCTATATTGCAGAAACGTAACCCATACGTGTAAAAATGTGGACGGTTAAGTTTACATATTTACAAACAACGCCAGCATATACCATTAAGAAACTAATGTACCACCAACAAACACTTCTCACATCATATGTATGAAGTGCCCTGATAGCTAATAATAATTAATTTTTGAATGCAACCGTTTCTATGTTTCCGTGACGTCTTTTTGACTGATATAACTACGTTGACTATTTCCTAAAAGAAAAATTAACTCTGACACCAGGGCAATTTTTTCGCAATGGCAAGAAACAGTACCACAGTCCGTAAGTGGGTGGATTCATCAAAGAAGACTCCCATGCGTAAAAACCATATTCAAACCATTAGTTATTACTTGATATTTTAAAACTAAGGTAGAATAATAACATAGGTTTGATTCTTTTTCTTAATGAGGAACGGCCATGATTGCAAGAGAGAGGGAGTAACAAAATATCAGCGATTACAGCCACCACAAGCCTACAGATGAAGTCTAAACACCACTGCCGGCAATGTAAAAACTTTAGAAACGACCATGACTGCAAGAGAGAGGGAACAAAAGGAAATGTCCGCAACTACAACTACCTCAAGCCTACAGTGTAACATGATTAACTGCCATGACAGAAGAGAGAGATAGGAGGAAAAAATCAGCAACTACAGCCAACCCAAACCAACAGTTCAAGTTTCATCAGCACCGTCTGCAATGTAAGATCACGAGGAGCGGCCATGTCTGCAAGAGAGATGGAAGAGAAAAAAACATCAGCAACTACAGCATCTCAAGCCAACAGATCAAGACTCATCACCACGTTCTACAAATTAAAAAAATGAGTAAGGGCCATTACTGCAAGACAGAGGGAACAAAAGAAAATGTCAGCGACTACAGCCACCACAAACCTTTAAAACTCTACTCCCTACAATGCAAGGTCATGAGAGAGGTAGGAGAAGAAAAATCAGCACCTACAGCCAACCTAAGCTTACAACTCAGGGAAACAGGTTTCTACAAGTGCAAATATCATAGATGCGTACTTATCAATTGTCACCCCCTGGACTATTTTTAGCTCTCAGCTGACATTCTAATTTGTCAAATAAAATAGCCAGGACTTTTTATAGCATACGTTTCGTATGACTAGTCCAAAGAGTTCTCTAACATAATATTCCATTAACAACTCCACACGCCCAAACCAATTCCTTATGCTTTCTATTACTTTTGGATAAATACTAGCAGTGTCTTGGGGACTGTTAACTAAACTACCATGTTTAGTGCATTCAAACATATTCTGTAATGTATCCACTAATCTGTAATTGTCTTCGAGGATTCCTCAATATATGCTCCAAAACCCTTGCCAGATATTAACATCTCCCCCTTAATTTGCCTAGTTCTATCCTAGGTAGTTATAAATTCTTCATAACCCGCTTATGGAACTTCCGCTAGGTTCACATCTGCATCGAGGGAAACATTGGTCATCTTTAAATTTATATCATCTACATTATCGTTATTCATCTCAAAATTGTACTGATGAGTGTAGGCGTCTACAACTCAAGTCAATCCCAGCTCTCAGCTGACAATCTAATTTATCAAAATAAAAAAGCAAGTCTTGGACTATTTATAGTATACGTTTCGTATGACTAGTCCAAAGACTTCTCTAACATAATATTCTGTTAACAACTCCACACGCCCAAGCAGATTCCATATGCTTTCTTTTACCTTTGGACAAACCTTAGCAGTTTCTTGGGGACTGTTAACTAAACTACCAGCTATACTGCATTGAATCATATTCTGTAATTTATCCTCTGATCTGTAATTGTCTTCGCCGATTCCTCAATACATGCTCCAAAACCCTTGCCAGATATTAACATCTCCCCTTAATTTGCCTAGTTCTATCCTAGGTAGTTTTTAAATTCTTCATAACTATAGCAAGTGGAGCATCCTTATAGAATTTCTGCTTGGTTGACATCTGCGTCGAGGGAAGCATTGGTCATCTTTGATCTTATATCATCCGTATTATTTTTATTAATCTCACAATTGTACTCATGAATGTAGGGGTCTTCCTCCCCATCTGTCTTCAAAACTAGTAGAGTATTTTCACATCAAGAAGGGAAATCTCCGTGATTCACCTTTTGAACTGTACCTGCATCTTCTGGTCAGTTACCAAGTCAACCAGTTCTTGACTTGAAATGTCTGTCAATTCATTTTTTTGTCTTAGTAAAAATTGCTTGAATGGGCTTAAGTTGCCTCACTCATTATGCCTATTTTGCCTTCGACCGAACAGTGCAATGACCCATTTGTGCAGTACACGGACAGTGGAAGTTCTGGACGGTGCAGATCCCGAACAGTACGAGTACCAACCGGAGCAAAGCCCGACGGCGCAAGGCCCGAACGGTGTAAGGCCCGACGGTGTGAGTCCCGAAGGTGCGAGGCCCGAAAGGTGTAATAACTGGACGGTGCGAGGCCCAACAGGGAGAGGCCCGGATGGAGCAAGGCCCGAACGGTGCAGGGCCCGAACGGAGCAAGGCCTGAATGGTACGAGGACTGGACGGTGAGATGCCTGAACAGAGCAAGGCCATGACAGTGTAAGGCTCGAACGGTGTGAAGTCTTGACGGTTGAAGCCAGAATCACTATGTCATGTCTGGGTTTATTGTTTATAGCGTTCTGAGTTAAGGTCTTTTTGCTATTTACAAAGTCTTCATTTGCTCTCTAAGAAACTCATCCAACAGAATCCATGAATAGCGGACTCATATTATATTCCTAATTTGTCTACTTTGAAGTAATTTCTGACACCACATTCTCAGGATTATAGAGTCCGCAAAACCTTACTTTTTTAGGCATTATGACCCATCAGATAGTGGATCAAACCTTGAGACTGCTTGCAGATGTTGTACCAAAACTTTATTTTCTCGTCCACAAATATTAAGCCAATTTCCTGTGTTTCTTTCTTCCCATGTGGTAGGACCAAGAAGATGGGGACATCAAACATCTTAACCAAAGAAACCTGCAATATTTTTAAATATCTTATTAAAATAGGACAGATCGATAAAATTGTTTGGTGATGACAGTTGTCCGGAGGATTAGCCATTGGCAGAGAAACCCCGGGGGTGAAGGGCGGGCACCAAACAAAATAAAAAGGACAGGTGACCGGAGGTGTAGCCAATGGCAGAGGAACACTTTGGATGAAGGGCAGGCACCAAACAAAACAAAAAAAGAAGTGGATAATTCGCTATATTGCAGAAACGTAACCCATACGTGTAAAAATGTGGACGGTTAAGTTTACATATTTACAAACAACGCCAGCATATACCATTAAGAAACTAATGTACCACCAACAAACACTTCTCACATCATATGTATGAAGTGCCCTGATAGCTAATAATAATTAATTTTTGAATGCAACCGTTTCTATGTTTCCGTGACGTCTTTTTGACTGATATAACTACGTTGACTATTTCCTAAAAGAAAAATTAACTCTGACACCAGGGCAATTTTTTCGCAATGGCAAGAAACAGTACCACAGTCCGTAAGTGGGTGGATTCATCATAAGAAGACTCCCATGCGTAAAAACCATATTCAAACCATTAGTTATTACTTGATATTTTAAAACTTAGGTAGAATAATAACATAGGTTTGATTCTTTTTCTTAATGAGGAACGGCCATGATTGCAAGAGAGAGGGAGTAACAAAATATCAGCGATTACAGCCACCACAAGCCTACAGATGAAGTCTAAACACCACTGCCGGCAATGTAAAAACTTTAGAAACGACCATGACTGCAAGAGAGAGGGAACAAAAGGAAATGTCCGCAACTACAACTACCTCAAGCCTACAGTGTAACATGATTAACTGCCATGACAGAAGAGAGAGATAGGAGGAAAAAATCAGCAACTACAGCCAACCCAAACCAACAGTTCAAGTTTCATCAGCACCGTCTGCAATGTAAGATCACGAGGAGCGGCCATGTCTGCAAGAGAGATGGAAGAGAAAAAAACATCAGCAACTACAGCATCTCAAGCCAACAGATCAAGACTCATCACCACGTTCTACAAATTAAAAAAATGAGTAAGGGCCATTACTGCAAGACAGAGGGAACAAAAGAAAATGTCAGCGACTACAGCCACCACAAACCTTTAAAACTCTACTCCCTACAATGCAAGGTCATGAGAGAGGTAGGAGAAGAAAAATCAGCACCTACAGCCAACCTAAGCTTACAACTCAGGGAAACAGGTTTCTACAAGTGCAAATATCATAGATGCGTACTTATCAATTGTCACCCCCTGGACTATTTTTAGCTCTCAGCTGACATTCTAATTTGTCAAATAAAATAGCCAGGACTTTTTATAGCATACGTTTCGTATGACTAGTCCAAAGAGTTCTCTAACATAATATTCCATTAACAACTCCACACGCCCAAACCAATTCCTTATGCTTTCTATTACTTTTGGATAAATACTAGCAGTGTCTTGGGGACTGTTAACTAAACTACCATGTTTAGTGCATTCAAACATATTCTGTAATGTATCCACTAATCTGTAATTGTCTTCGAGGATTCCTCAATATATGCTCCAAAACCCTTGCCAGATATTAACATCTCCCCCTTAATTTGCCTAGTTCTATCCTAGGTAGTTATAAATTCTTCATAACCCGCTTATGGAACTTCCGCTAGGTTCACATCTGCATCGAGGGAAACATTGGTCATCTTTAAATTTATATCATCTACATTATCGTTATTCATCTCAAAATTGTACTGATGAGTGTAGGCGTCTACAACTCAAGTCAATCCCAGCTCTCAGCTGACAATCTAATTTATCAAAATAAAAAAGCAAGTCTTGGACTATTTATAGTATACGTTTCGTATGACTAGTCCAAAGACTTCTCTAACATAATATTCTGTTAACAACTCCACACGCCCAAGCAGATTCCATATGCTTTCTTTTACCTTTGGACAAACCTTAGCAGTTTCTTGGGGACTGTTAACTAAACTACCAGCTATACTGCATTGAATCATATTCTGTAATTTATCCTCTGATCTGTAATTGTCTTCGCCGATTCCTCAATACATGCTCCAAAACCCTTGCCAGATATTAACATCTCCCCTTAATTTGCCTAGTTCTATCCTAGGTAGTTTTTAAATTCTTCATAACTATAGCAAGTGGAGCATCCTTATAGAATTTCTGCTTGGTTGACATCTGCGTCGAGGGAAGCATTGGTCATCTTTGATCTTATATCATCCGTATTATTTTTATTAATCTCACAATTGTACTCATGAATGTAGGGGTCTTCCTCCCCATCTGTCTTCAAAACTAGTAGAGTATTTTCACATCAAAAAGGGAAATCTCCGTGATTCACCTTTTGAACTGTACCTGCATCTTCTGGTCAGTTACCAAGTCAACCAGTTCTTGACTTGAAATGTCTGTCAATTCATTTTTTTGTCTTAGTAAAAATTGCTTGAATGGGCTTAAGTTGCCTCACTCATTATGCCTATTTTGCCTTCGACCGAACAGTGCAATGACCCATTTGTGCAGTACACGGACAGTGGAAGTTCTGGACGGTGCAGATCCCGAACAGTACGAGTACCAACCGGAGCAAAGCCCGACGGCGCAGGGCCCGAACGGTGTAAGGCCCGACGGTGTGAGTCCCGAAGGTGCGAGGCCCGAAAGGTGTAATAACTGGACGGTGCGAGGCCCAACAGGGAGAGGCCCGGATGGAGCAAGGCCCGAACGGTGCAGGGCCCGAACGGAGCAAGGCCTGAATGGTACGAGGACTGGACGGTGAGATGCCTGAACAGAGCAAGGCCATGACAGTGTAAGGCTCGAACGGTGTGAAGTCTTGACGGTTGAAGCCAGAATCACTATGTCATGTCTGGGTTTATTGTTTATAGCGTTCTGAGTTAAGGTCTTTTTGCTATTTACAAAGTCTTCATTTGCTCTCTAAGAAACTCATCCAACAGAATCCATGAATAGCGGACTCATATTATATTCCTAATTTGTCTACTTTGAAGTAATTTCTGACACCACATTCTCAGGATTATAGAGTCCGCAAAACCTTACTTTTTTAGGCATTATGACCCATCAGATAGTGGATCAAACCTTGAGACTGCTTGCAGATGTTGTACCAAAAGTTTATTTTCTCGTCCACAAATATTAAGCCAATTTCCTGTGTTTCTTTCTTCCCATGTGGTAGGACCAAGAAGATGGGGACATCAAACATCTTAACCAAAGAAACCTGCAATATTTTTAAATATCTTACTAAAATAGGACAGATCGATAAAATTGTTTGGTGATGACAGTTGTCCGGAGGATTAGCCATTGGCAGAGAAACCCCGGGGGTGAAGGGCGGGCACCAAACAAAATAAAAAGGACAGGTGACCGGAGGTGTAGCCAATGGCAGAGGAACACTTTGGATGAAGGGCAGGCACCAAACAAAACAAAAAAAGAAGTGGATAATTCGCTATATTGCAGAAACGTAACCCATACGTGTAAAAATGTGGACGGTTAAGTTTACATATTTACAAACAACGCCAGCATATACCATTAAGAAACTAATGTACCACCAACAAACACTTCTCACATCATATGTATGAAGTGCCCTGATAGCTAATAATAATTAATTTTTGAATGCAACCGTTTCTATGTTTCCGTGACGTCTTTTTGACTGATATAACTACGTTGACTATTTCCTAAAAGAAAAATTAACTCTGACACCAGGGCAATTTTTTCGCAATGGCAAGAAACAGTACCACAGTCCGTAAGTGGGTGGATTCATCATAAGAAGACTCCCATGCGTAAAAACCATATTCAAACCATTAGTTATTACTTGATATTTTAAAACTTAGGTAGAATAATAACATAGGTTTGATTCTTTTTCTTAATGAGGAACGGCCATGATTGCAAGAGAGAGGGAGTAACAAAATATCAGCGATTACAGCCACCACAAGCCTACAGATGAAGTCTAAACACCACTGCCGGCAATGTAAAAACTTTAGAAACGACCATGACTGCAAGAGAGAGGGAACAAAAGGAAATGTCCGCAACTACAACTACCTCAAGCCTACAGTGTAACATGATTAACTGCCATGACAGAAGAGAGAGATAGGAGGAAAAAATCAGCAACTACAGCCAACCCAAACCAACAGTTCAAGTTTCATCAGCACCGTCTGCAATGTAAGATCACGAGGAGCGGCCATGTCTGCAAGAGAGATGGAAGAGAAAAAAACATCAGCAACTACAGCATCTCAAGCCAACAGATCAAGACTCATCACCACGTTCTACAAATTAAAAAAATGAGTAAGGGCCATTACTGCAAGACAGAGGGAACAAAAGAAAATGTCAGCGACTACAGCCACCACAAACCTTTAAAACTCTACTCCCTACAATGCAAGGTCATGAGAGAGGTAGGAGAAGAAAAATCAGCACCTACAGCCAACCTAAGCTTACAACTCAGGGAAACAGGTTTCTACAAGTGCAAATATCATAGATGCGTACTTATCAATTGTCACCCCCTGGACTATTTTTAGCTCTCAGCTGACATTCTAATTTGTCAAATAAAATAGCCAGGACTTTTTATAGCATACGTTTCGTATGACTAGTCCAAAAAGTTCTCTAACATAATATTCCATTAACAACTCCACACGCCCAAACCAATTCCTTATGCTTTCTATTACTTTTGGATAAATACTAGCAGTGTCTTGGGGACTGTTAACTAAACTACCATGTTTAGTGCATTCAAACATATTCTGTAATGTATCCACTAATCTGTAATTGTCTTCGAGGATTCCTCAATATATGCTCCAAAACCCTTGCCAGATATTAACATCTCCCCCTTAATTTGCCTAGTTCTATCCTAGGTAGTTATAAATTCTTCATAACCCGCTTATGGAACTTCCGCTAGGTTCACATCTGCATCGAGGGAAACATTGGTCATCTTTAAATTTATATCATCTACATTATCGTTATTCATCTCAAAATTGTACTGATGAGTGTAGGCGTCTACAACTCAAGTCAATCCCAGCTCTCAGCTGACAATCTAATTTATCAAAATAAAAAAGCAAGTCTTGGACTATTTATAGTATACGTTTCGTATGACTAGTCCAAAGACTTCTCTAACATAATATTCTGTTAACAACTCCACACGCCCAAGCAGATTCCATATGCTTTCTTTTACCTTTGGACAAACCTTAGCAGTTTCTTGGGGACTGTTAACTAAACTACCAGCTATACTGCATTGAATCATATTCTGTAATTTATCCTCTGATCTGTAATTGTCTTCGCCGATTCCTCAATACATGCTCCAAAACCCTTGCCAGATATTAACATCTCCCCTTAATTTGCCTAGTTCTATCCTAGGTAGTTTTTAAATTCTTCATAACTATAGCAAGTGGAGCATCCTTATAGAATTTCTGCTTGGTTGACATCTGCGTCGAGGGAAGCATTGGTCATCTTTGATCTTATATCATCCGTATTATTTTTATTAATCTCACAATTGTACTCATGAATGTAGGGGTCTTCCTCCCCATCTGTCTTCAAAACTAGTAGAGTATTTTCACATCAAGAAGGGAAATCTCCGTGATTCACCTTTTGAACTGTACCTGCATCTTCTGGTCAGTTACCAAGTCAACCAGTTCTTGACTTGAAATGTCTGTCAATTCATTTTTTTGTCTTAGTAAAAATTGCTTGAATGGGCTTAAGTTGCCTCACTCATTATGCCTATTTTGCCTTCGACCGAACAGTGCAATGACCCATTTGTGCAGTACACGGACAGTGGAAGTTCTGGACGGTGCAGATCCCGAACAGTACGAGTACCAACCGGAGCAAAGCCCGACGGCGCAAGGCCCGAACGGTGTAAGGCCCGACGGTGTGAGTCCCGAAGGTGCGAGGCCCGAAAGGTGTAATAACTGGACGGTGCGAGGCCCAACAGGGAGAGGCCCGGATGGAGCAAGGCCCGAACGGTGCAGGGCCCGAACGGAGCAAGGCCTGAATGGTACGAGGACTGGACGGTGAGATGCCTGAACAGAGCAAGGCCATGACAGTGTAAGGCTCGAACGGTGTGAAGTCTTGACGGTTGAAGCCAGAATCACTATGTCATGTCTGGGTTTATTGTTTATAGCGTTCTGAGTTAAGGTCTTTTTGCTATTTACAAAGTCTTCATTTGCTCTCTAAGAAACTCATCCAACAGAATCCATGAATAGCGGACTCATATTATATTCCTAATTTGTCTACTTTGAAGTAATTTCTGACACCACATTCTCAGGATTATAGAGTCCGCAAAACCTTACTTTTTTAGGCATTATGACCCATCAGATAGTGGATCAAACCTTGAGACTGCTTGCAGATGTTGTACCAAAACTTTATTTTCTCGTCCACAAATATTAAGCCAATTTCCTGTGTTTCTTTCTTCCCATGTGGTAGGACCAAGAAGATGGGGACATCAAACATCTTAACCAAAGAAACCTGCAATATTTTTAAATATCTTATTAAAATAGGACAGATCGATAAAATTGTTTGGTGATGACAGTTGTCCGGAGGATTAGCCATTGGCAGAGAAACCCCGGGGGTGAAGGGCGGGCACCAAACAAAATAAAAAGGACAGGTGACCGGAGGTGTAGCCAATGGCAGAGGAACACTTTGGATGAAGGGCAGGCACCAAACAAAACAAAAAAAGAAGTGGATAATTCGCTATATTGCAGAAACGTAACCCATACGTGTAAAAATGTGGACGGTTAAGTTTACATATTTACAAACAACGCCAGCATATACCATTAAGAAACTAATGTACCACCAACAAACACTTCTCACATCATATGTATGAAGTGCCCTGATAGCTAATAATAATTAATTTTTGAATGCAACCGTTTCTATGTTTCCGTGACGTCTTTTTGACTGATATAACTACGTTGACTATTTCCTAAAAGAAAAATTAACTCTGACACCAGGGCAATTTTTTCGCAATGGCAAGAAACAGTACCACAGTCCGTAAGTGGGTGGATTCATCATAAGAAGACTCCCATGCGTAAAAACCATATTCAAACCATTAGTTATTACTTGATATTTTAAAACTTAGGTAGAATAATAACATAGGTTTGATTCTTTTTCTTAATGAGGAACGGCCATGATTGCAAGAGAGAGGGAGTAACAAAATATCAGCGATTACAGCCACCACAAGCCTACAGATGAAGTCTAAACACCACTGCCGGCAATGTAAAAACTTTAGAAACGACCATGACTGCAAGAGAGAGGGAACAAAAGGAAATGTCCGCAACTACAACTACCTCAAGCCTACAGTGTAACATGATTAACTGCCATGACAGAAGAGAGAGATAGGAGGAAAAAATCAGCAACTACAGCCAACCCAAACCAACAGCTCAAGTTTCATCAGCACCGTCTGCAATGTAAGATCACGAGGAGCGGCCATGTCTGCAAGAGAGATGGAAGAGAAAAAAACATCAGCAACTACAGCATCTCAAGCCAACAGATCAAGACTCATCAGCACGTTCTACAAATTAAAAAAATGAGTAAGGGCCATTACTGCAAGACAGAGGGAACAAAAGAAAATGTCAGCGACTACAGCCACCACAAACCTTTAAAACTCTACTCCCTACAATGCAAGGTCATGAGAGAGGTAGGAGAAGAAAAATCAGCACCTACAGCCAACCTAAGCTTACAACTCAGGGAAACAGGTTTCTACAAGTGCAAATATCATAGATGCGTACTTATCAATTGTCACCCCCTGGACTATTTTTAGCTCTCAGCTGACATTCTAATTTGTCAAATAAAATAGCCAGGACTTTTTATAGCATACGTTTCGTATGACTAGTCCAAAGAGTTCTCTAACATAATATTCCATTAACAACTCCACACGCCCAAACCAATTCCTTATGCTTTCTATTACTTTTGGATAAATACTAGCAGTGTCTTGGGGACTGTTAACTAAACTACCATGTTTAGTGCATTCAAACATATTCTGTAATGTATCGTCTAATCTGTAATTGTCTTCGAGGATTCCTCAATATATGCTCCAAAACCCTTGCCAGATATTAACATCTCCCCCTTAATTTGCCTAGTTCTATCCTAGGTAGTTATAAATTCTTCATAACCCGCTTATGGAACTTCCGCTAGGTTCACATCTGCATCGAGGGAAACATTGGTCATCTTTAAATTTATATCATCTACATTATCGTTATTCATCTCAAAATTGTACTGATGAGTGTAGGCGTCTACAACTCAAGTCAATCCCAGCTCTCAGCTGACAATCTAATTTATCAAAATAAAAAAGCAAGTCTTGGACTATTTATAGTATACGTTTCGTATGACTAGTCCAAAGACTTCTCTAACATAATATTCTGTTAACAACTCCACACGCCCAAGCAGATTCCATATGCTTTCTTTTACCTTTGGACAAACCTTAGCAGTTTCTTGGGGACTGTTAACTAAACTACCAGCTATACTGCATTGAATCATATTCTGTAATTTATCCTCTGATCTGTAATTGTCTTCGCCGATTCCTCAATACATGCTCCAAAACCCTTGCCAGATATTAACATCTCCCCTTAATTTGCCTAGTTCTATCCTAGGTAGTTTTTAAATTCTTCATAACTATAGCAAGTGGAGCATCCTTATAGAATTTCTGCTTGGTTGACATCTGCGTCGAGGGAAGCATTGGTCATCTTTGATCTTATATCATCCGTATTATTTTTATTAATCTCACAATTGTACTCATGAATGTAGGGGTCTTCCTCCCCATCTGTCTACAAAACTAGTAGAGTATTTTCACATCAAGAAGGGAAATCTCCGTGATTCACCTTTTGAACTGTACCTGCATCTTCTGGTCAGTTACCAAGTCAACCAGTTCTTGACTTGAAATGTCTGTCAATTCATTTTTTTGTCTTAGTAAAAATTGCTTGAATGGGCTTAAGTTGCCTCACTCATTATGCCTATTTTGCCTTCGACCGAACAGTGCAATGACCCATTTGTGCAGTACACGGACAGTGGAAGTTCTGGACGGTGCAGATCCCGAACAGTATGAGTACCAACCGGAGCAAAGCCCGACGGCGCAAGGCCCGAACGGTGTAAGGCCCGACGGTGTGAGTCCCGAAGGTGCGAGGCCCGAAGGTGCGAGGCCCGAAAGGTGTAATAACTGGACGGTGCGAGGCCCAACAGGGAGAGGCCCGGATGGAGCAAGGCCCGAACGGAGCAAGGCCTGAATGGTACGAGGACTGGACGGTGAGATGCCTGAACAGAGCAAGGCCATGACAGTGTAAGGCTCGAACGGTGTGAAGTCTTGACGGTTGAAGCCAGAATCACTATGTCATGTCTGGGTTTATTGTTTATAGCGTTCTGAGTTAAGGTCTTTTTGCTATTTACAAAGTCTTCATTTGCTCTCTAAGAAACTCATCCAACAGAATCCATGAATAGCGGACTCATATTATATTCCTAATTTGTCTACTTTGAAGTAATTTCTGACACCACATTCTCAGGATTATAGAGTCCGCAAAACCTTACTTTTTTAGGCATTATGACCCATCAGATAGTGGATCAAACCTTGAGACTGCTTGCAGATGTTGTACCAAAACTTTATTTTCTCGTCCACAAATATTAAGCCAATTTCCTGTGTTTCTTTCTTCCCATGTGGTAGGACCAAGAAGATGGGGACATCAAACATCTTAACCAAAGAAACCTGCAATATTTTTAAATATCTTATTAAAATAGGACAGATCGATAAAATTGTTTGGTGATGACAGTTGTCCGGAGGATTAGCCATTGGCAGAGAAACCCCGGGGGTGAAGGGCGGGCACCAAACAAAATAAAAAGGACAGGTGACCGGAGGTGTAGCCAATGGCAGAGGAACACTTTGGATGAAGGGCAGGCACCAAACAAAACAAAAAAAGAAGTGGATAATTCGCTATATTGCAGAAACGTAACCCATACGTGTAAAAATGTGGACGGTTAAGTTTACATATTTACAAACAACGCGAGCATATACCATTAAGAAACTAATGTACCACCAACAAACACTTCTCACATCATATGTATGAAGTGCCCTGATAGCTAATAATAATTAATTTTTGAATGCAACCGTTTCTATGTTTCCGTGACGTCTTTTTGACTGATATAACTACGTTGACTATTTCCTAAAAGAAAAATTAACTCTGACACCAGGGCAATTTTTTCGCAATGGCAAGAAACAGTACCACAGTCCGTAAGTGGGTGGATTCATCATAAGAAGACTCCCATGCGTAAAAACCATATTCAAACCATTAGTTATTACTTGATATTTTAAAACTTAGGTAGAATAATAACATAGGTTTGATTCTTTTTCTTAATGAGGAACGGCCATGATTGCAAGAGAGAGGGAGTAACAAAATATCAGCGATTACAGCCACCACAAGCCTACAGATGAAGTCTAAACACCACTGCCGGCAATGTAAAAACTTTAGAAACGACCATGACTGCAAGAGAGAGGGAACAAAAGGAAATGTCCGCAACTACAACTACCTCAAGCCTACAGTGTAACATGATTAACTGCCATGACAGAAGAGAGAGATAGGAGGAAAAAATCAGCAACTACAGCCAACCCAAACCAACAGCTCAAGTTTCATCAGCACCGTCTGCAATGTAAGATCACGAGGAGCGGCCATGTCTGCAAGAGAGATGGAAGAGAAAAAAACATCAGCAACTACAGCATCTCAAGCCAACAGATCAAGAATCATCACCACGTTCTACAAATTAAAAAAATGAGTAAGGGCCATTACTGCAAGACAGAGGGAACAAAAGAAAATGTCAGCGACTACAGCCACCACAAACCTTTAAAACTCTACTCCCTACAATGCAAGGTCATGAGAGAGGTAGGAGAAGAAAAATCAGCACCTACAGCCAACCTAAGCTTACAACTCAGGGAAACAGGTTTCTACAAGTGCAAATATCATAGATGCGTACTTATCAATTGTCACCCCCTGGACTATTTTTAGCTCTCAGCTGACATTCTAATTTGTCAAATAAAATAGCCAGGACTTTTTATAGCATACGTTTCGTATGACTAGTCCAAAGAGTTCTCTAACATAATATTCCATTAACAACTCCACACGCCCAAACCAATTCCTTATGCTTTCTATTACTTTTGGATAAATACTAGCAGTGTCTTGGGGACTGTTAACTAAACTACCATGTTTAGTGCATTCAAACATATTCTGTAATGTATCGTCTAATCTGTAATTGTCTTCGAGGATTCCTCAATATATGCTCCAAAACCCTTGCCAGATATTAACATCTCCCCCTTAATTTGCCTAGTTCTATCCTAGGTAGTTATAAATTCTTCATAACCCGTTTATGGAACTTCTGCTAGGTTCACATCTGCATCGAGGGAAACATTAGTCATCTTTAAATTTATATCATCTTCATTATCGTTATTCATCTCAAAATTGTACTGATGAGTGTAGGCGTCTACAACTCAAGTCAATCCCAGCTCTCAGCTGACAATCTAATTTATCAAAATAAAAAAGCAAGTCTTGGACTATTTATAGTATACGTTTCGTATGACTAGTCCAAAGACTTCTCTAACATAATATTCTGTTAACAACTCCACACGCCCAAGCAGATTCCATATGCTTTCTTTTACCTTTGGACAAACCTTAGCAGTTTCTTGGGGACTGTTAACTAAACTACCAGCTATACTGCATTGAATCATATTCTGTAATTTATCCTCTGATCTGTAATTGTCTTCGCCGATTCCTCAATACATGCTCCAAAACCCTTGCCAGATATTAACATCTCCCCTTAATTTGCCTAGTTCTATCCTAGGTAGTTTTTAAATTCTTCATAACTATAGCAAGTGGAGCATCCTTATAGAATTTCTGCTTGGTTGACATCTGCGTCGAGGGAAGCATTGGTCATCTTTGATCTTATATCATCCGTATTATTTTTATTAATCTCACAATTGTACTCATGAATGTAGGGGTCTTCCTCCCCATCTGTCTTCAAAACTAGTAGAGTATTTTCACATCAAAAAGGGAAATCTCCGTGATTCACCTTTTGAACTGTACCTGCATCTTCTGGTCAGTTACCAAGTCAACCAGTTCTTGACTTGAAATGTCTGTCAATTCATTTTTTTGTCTTAGTAAAAATTGCTTGAATGGGCTTAAGTTGCCTCACTCATTATGCCTATTTTGCCTTCGACCGAACAGTGCAATGACCCATTTGTGCAGTACACGGACAGTGGAAGTTCTGGACGGTGCAGATCCCGAACAGTACGAGTACCAACCGGAGCAAAGCCCGACGGCGCAAGGCCCGAACGGTGTAAGGCCCGACGGTGTGAGTCCCGAAGGTGCGAGGCCCGAAAGGTGTAATAACTGGACGGTGCGAGGCCCAACAGGGAGAGGCCCGGATGGAGCAAGGCCCGAACGGTGCAGGGCCCGAACGGAGCAAGGCCTGAATGGTACGAGGACTGGACGGTGAGATGCCTGAACAGAGCAAGGCCATGACAGTGTAAGGCTCGAACGGTGTGAAGTCTTGACGGTTGAAGCCAGAATCACTATGTCATGTCTGGGTTTATTGTTTATAGCGTTCTGAGTTAAGGTCTTTTTGCTATTTACAAAGTCTTCATTTGCTCTCTAAGAAACTCATCCAACAGAATCCATGAATAGCGGACTCATATTATATTCCTAATTTGTCTACTTTGAAGTAATTTCTGACACCACATTCTCAGGATTATAGAGTCCGCAAAACCTTACTTTTTTAGGCATTATGACCCATCAGATAGTGGATCAAACCTTGAGACTGCTTGCAGATGTTGTACCAAAACTTTATTTTCTCGTCCACAAATATTAAGCCAATTTCCTGTGTTTCTTTCTTCCCATGTGGTAGGACCAAGAAGATGGGGACATCAAACATCTTAACCAAAGAAACCTGCAATATTTTTAAATATCTTACTAAAATAGGACAGATCGATAAAATTGTTTGGTGATGACAGTTGTCCGGAGGATTAGCCATTGGCAGAGAAACCCCGGGGGTGAAGGGCGGGCACCAAACAAAATAAAAAGGACAGGTGACCGGAGGTGTAGCCAATGGCAGAGGAACACTTTGGATGAAGGGCAGGCACCAAACAAAACAAAAAAAGAAGTGGATAATTCGCTATATTGCAGAAACGTAACCCATACGTGTAAAAATGTGGACGGTTAAGTTTACATATTTACAAACAACGCCAGCATATACCATTAAGAAACTAATGTACCACCAACAAACACTTCTCACATCATATGTATGAAGTGCCCTGATAGCTAATAATAATTAATTTTTGAATGCAACCGTTTCTATGTTTCCGTGACGTCTTTTTGACTGATATAACTACGTTGACTATTTCCTAAAAGAAAAATTAACTCTGACACCAGGGCAATTTTTTCGCAATGGCAAGAAACAGTACCACAGTCCGTAAGTGGGTGGATTCATCATAAGAAGACTCCCATGCGTAAAAACCATATTCAAACCATTAGTTATTACTTGATATTTTAAAACTTAGGTAGAATAATAACATAGGTTTGATTCTTTTTCTTAATGAGGAACGGCCATGATTGCAAGAGAGAGGGAGTAACAAAATATCAGCGATTACAGCCACCACAAGCCTACAGATGAAGTCTAAACACCACTGCCGGCAATGTAAAAACTTTAGAAACGACCATGACTGCAAGAGAGAGGGAACAAAAGGAAATGTCCGCAACTACAACTACCTCAAGCCTACAGTGTAACATGATTAACTGCCACGACAGAAGAGAGAGATAGGAGGAAAAAATCAGCAACTACAGCCAACCCAAACCAACAGTTCAAGTTTCATCAGCACCGTCTGCAATGTAAGATCACGAGGAGCGGCCATGTCTGCAAGAGAGATGGAAGAGAAAAAAACATCAGCAACTACAGCATCTCAAGCCAACAGATCAAGACTCATCACCACGTTCTACAAATTAAAAAAAATGAGTAAGGGCCATTACTGCAAGACAGAGGGAACAAAAGAAAATGTCAGCGACTACAGCCACCACAAACCTTTAAAACTCTACTCCCTACAATGCAAGGTCATGAGAGAGGTAGGAGAAGAAAAATCAGCACCTACAGCCAACCTAAGCTTACAACTCAGGGAAACAGGTTTCTACAAGTGCAAATATCATAGATGCGTACTTATCAATTGTCACCCCCTGGACTATTTTTAGCTCTCAGCTGACATTCTAATTTGTCAAATAAAATAGCCAGGACTTTTTATAGCATACGTTTCGTATGACTAGTCCAAAGAGTTCTCTAACATAATATTCCATTAACAACTCCACACGCCCAAACCAATTCCTTATGCTTTCTATTACTTTTGGATAAATACTAGCAGTGTCTTGGGGACTGTTAACTAAACTACCATGTTTAGTGCATTGAAACATATTCTGTAATGTATCCACTAATCTGTAATTGTCTTCGAGGATTCCTCAATATATGCTCCAAAACCCTTGCCAGATATTAACATCTCCCCCTTAATTTGCCTAGTTCTATCCTAGGTAGTTATAAATTCTTCATAACCCGCTTATGGAACTTCCGCTAGGTTCACATCTGCATCGAGGGAAACATTGGTCATCTTTAAATTTATATCATCTACATTATCGTTATTCATCTCAAAATTGTACTGATGAGTGTAGGCGTCTACAACTCAAGTCAATCCCAGCTCTCAGCTGACAATCTAATTTATCAAAATAAAAAAGCAAGTCTTGGACTATTTATAGTATACGTTTCGTATGACTAGTCCAAAGACTTCTCTAACATAATATTCTGTTAACAACTCCACACGCCCAAGCAGATTCCATATGCTTTCTTTTACCTTTGGACAAACCTTAGCAGTTTCTTGGGGACTGTTAACTAAACTACCAGCTATACTGCATTGAATCATATTCTGTAATTTATCCTCTGATCTGTAATTGTCTTCGCCGATTCCTCAATACATGCTCCAAAACCCTTGCCAGATATTAACATCTCCCCTTAATTTGCCTAGTTCTATCCTAGGTAGTTTTTAAATTCTTCATAACTATAGCAAGTGGAGCATCCTTATAGAATTTCTGCTTGGTTGACATCTGCGTCGAGGGAAGCATTGGTCATCTTTGATCTTATATCATCCGTATTATTTTTATTAATCTCACAATTGTACTCATGAATGTAGGGGTCTTCCTCCCCATCTGTCTTCAAAACTAGTAGAGTATTTTCACATCAAGAAGGGAAATCTCCGTGATTCACCTTTTGAACTGTACCTGCATCTTCTGGTCAGTTACCAAGTCAACCAGTTCTTGACTTGAAATGTCTGTCAATTCATTTTTTTGTCTTAGTAAAAATTGCTTGAATGGGCTTAAGTTGCCTCACTCATTATGCCTATTTTGCCTTCGACCGAACAGTGCAATGACCCATTTGTGCAGTACACGGACAGTGGAAGTTCTGGACGGTGCAGATCCCGAACAGTACGAGTACCAACCGGAGCAAAGCCCGACGGCGCAAGGCCCGAACGGTGTAAGGCCCGACGGTGTGAGTCCCGAAGGTGCGAGGCCCGAAAGGTGTAATAACTGGACGGTGCGAGGCCCAACAGGGAGAGGCCCGGATGGAGCAAGGCCCGAACGGTGCAGGGCCCGAACGGAGCAAGGCCTGAATGGTACGAGGACTGGACGGTGAGATGCCTGAACAGAGCAAGGCCATGACAGTGTAAGGCTCGAACGGTGTGAAGTCTTGACGGTTGAAGCCAGAATCACTATGTCATGTCTGGGTTTATTGTTTATAGCGTTCTGAGTTAAGGTCTTTTTGCTATTTACAAAGTCTTCATTTGCTCTCTAAGAAACTCATCCAACAGAATCCATGAATAGCGGACTCATATTATATTCCTAATTTGTCTACTTTGAAGTAATTTCTGACACCACATTCTCAGGATTATAGAGTCCGCAAAACCTTACTTTTTTAGGCATTATGACCCATCAGATAGTGGATCAAACCTTGAGACTGCTTGCAGATGTTGTACCAAAAGTTTATTTTCTCGTCCACAAATATTAAGCCAATTTCCTGTGTTTCTTTCTTCCCATGTGGTAGGACCAAGAAGATGGGGACATCAAACATCTTAACCAAAGAAACCTGCAATATTTTTAAATATCTTATTAAAATAGGACAGATCGATAAAATTGTTTGGTGATGACAGTTGTCCGGAGGATTAGCCATTGGCAGAGAAACCCCGGGGGTGAAGGGCGGGCACCAAACAAAATAAAAAGGACAGGTGACCGGAGGTGTAGCCAATGGCAGAGGAACACTTTGGATGAAGGGCAGGCACCAAACAAAACAAAAAAAGAAGTGGATAATTCGCTATATTGCAGAAACGTAACCCATACGTGTAAAAATGTGGACGGTTAAGTTTACATATTTACAAACAACGCGAGCATATACCATTAAGAAACTAATGTACCACCAACAAACACTTCTCACATCATATGTATGAAGTGCCCTGATAGCTAATAATAATTAATTTTTGAATGCAACCGTTTCTATGTTTCCGTGACGTCTTTTTGACTGATATAACTACGTTGACTATTTCCTAAAAGAAAAATTAACTCTGACACCAGGGCAATTTTTTCGCAATGGCAAGAAACAGTACCACAGTCCGTAAGTGGGTGGATTCATCATAAGAAGACTCCCATGCGTAAAAACCATATTCAAACCATTAGTTATTACTTGATATTTTAAAACTTAGGTAGAATAATAACATAGGTTTGATTCTTTTTCTTAATGAGGAACGGCCATGATTGCAAGAGAGAGGGAGTAACAAAATATCAGCGATTACAGCCACCACAAGCCTACAGATGAAGTCTAAACACCACTGCCGGCAATGTAAAAACTTTAGAAACGACCATGACTGCAAGAGAGAGGGAACAAAAGGAAATGTCCGCAACTACAACTACCTCAAGCCTACAGTGTAACATGATTAACTGCCATGACAGAAGAGAGAGATAGGAGGAAAAAATCAGCAACTACAGCCAACCCAAACCAACAGCTCAAGTTTCATCAGCACCGTCTGCAATGTAAGATCACGAGGAGCGGCCATGTCTGCAAGAGAGATGGAAGAGAAAAAAACATCAGCAACTACAGCATCTCAAGCCAACAGATCAAGACTCATCAGCACGTTCTACAAATTAAAAAAATGAGTAAGGGCCATTACTGCAAGACAGAGGGAACAAAAGAAAATGTCAGCGACTACAGCCACCACAAACCTTTAAAACTCTACTCCCTACAATGCAAGGTCATGAGAGAGGTAGGAGAAGAAAAATCAGCACCTACAGCCAACCTAAGCTTACAACTCAGGGAAACAGGTTTCTACAAGTGCAAATATCATAGATGCGTACTTATCAATTGTCACCCCCTGGACTATTTTTAGCTCTCAGCTGACATTCTAATTTGTCAAATAAAATAGCCAGGACTTTTTATAGCATACGTTTCGTATGACTAGTCCAAAGAGTTCTCTAACATAATATTCCATTAACAACTCCACACGCCCAAACCAATTCCTTATGCTTTCTATTACTTTTGGATAAATACTAGCAGTGTCTTGGGGACTGTTAACTAAACTACCATGTTTAGTGCATTCAAACATATTCTGTAATGTATCGTCTAATCTGTAATTGTCTTCGAGGATTCCTCAATATATGCTCCAAAACCCTTGCCAGATATTAACATCTCCCCCTTAATTTGCCTAGTTCTATCCTAGGTAGTTATAAATTCTTCATAACCCGCTTATGGAACTTCCGCTAGGTTCACATCTGCATCGAGGGAAACATTGGTCATCTTTAAATTTATATCATCTACATTATCGTTATTCATCTCAAAATTGTACTGATGAGTGTAGGCGTCTACAACTCAAGTCAATCCCAGCTCTCAGCTGACAATCTAATTTATCAAAATAAAAAAGCAAGTCTTGGACTATTTATAGTATACGTTTCGTATGACTAGTCCAAAGACTTCTCTAACATAATATTCTGTTAACAACTCCACACGCCCAAGCAGATTCCATATGCTTTCTTTTACCTTTGGACAAACCTTAGCAGTTTCTTGGGGACTGTTAACTAAACTACCAGCTATACTGCATTGAATCATATTCTGTAATTTATCCTCTGATCTGTAATTGTCTTCGCCGATTCCTCAATACATGCTCCAAAACCCTTGCCAGATATTAACATCTCCCCTTAATTTGCCTAGTTCTATCCTAGGTAGTTTTTAAATTCTTCATAACTATAGCAAGTGGAGCATCCTTATAGAATTTCTGCTTGGTTGACATCTGCGTCGAGGGAAGCATTGGTCATCTTTGATCTTATATCATCCGTATTATTTTTATTAATCTCACAATTGTACTCATGAATGTAGGGGTCTTCCTCCCCATCTGTCTACAAAACTAGTAGAGTATTTTCACATCAAGAAGGGAAATCTCCGTGATTCACCTTTTGAACTGTACCTGCATCTTCTGGTCAGTTACCAAGTCAACCAGTTCTTGACTTGAAATGTCTGTCAATTCATTTTTTTGTCTTAGTAAAAATTGCTTGAATGGGCTTAAGTTGCCTCACTCATTATGCCTATTTTGCCTTCGACCGAACAGTGCAATGACCCATTTGTGCAGTACACGGACAGTGGAAGTTCTGGACGGTGCAGATCCCGAACAGTATGAGTACCAACCGGAGCAAAGCCCGACGGCGCAAGGCCCGAACGGTGTAAGGCCCGACGGTGTGAGTCCCGAAGGTGCGAGGCCCGAAAGGTGTAATAACTGGACGGTGCGAGGCCCAACAGGGAGAGGCCCGGATGGAGCAAGGCCCGAACGGTGCAGGGCCCGAACGGAGCAAGGCCTGAATGGTACGAGGACTGGACGGTGAGATGCCTGAACAGAGCAAGGCCATGACAGTGTAAGGCTCGAACGGTGTGAAGTCTTGACGGTTGAAGCCAGAATCACTATGTCATGTCTGGGTTTATTGTTTATAGCGTTCTGAGTTAAGGTCTTTTTGCTATTTACAAAGTCTTCATTTGCTCTCTAAGAAACTCATCCAACAGAATCCATGAATAGCGGACTCATATTATATTCCTAATTTGTCTACTTTGAAGTAATTTCTGACACCACATTCTCAGGATTATAGAGTCCGCAAAACCTTACTTTTTTAGGCCTTATGACCCATCAGATAGTGGATCAAACCTTGAGACTGCTTGCAGATGTTGTACCAAAACTTTATTTTCTCGTCCACAAATATTAAGCCAATTTCCTGTGTTTCTTTCTTCCCATGTGGTAGGACCAAGAAGATGGGGACATCAAACATCTTAACCAAAGAAACCTGCAATATTTTTAAATATCTTATTAAAATAGGACAGATCGATAAAATTGTTTGGTGATGACAGTTGTCCGGAGGATTAGCCATTGGCAGAGAAACCCCGGGGGTGAAGGGCGGGCACCAAACAAAATAAAAAGGACAGGTGACCGGAGGTGTAGCCAATGGCAGAGGAACACTTTGGATGAAGGGCAGGCACCAAACAAAACAAAAAAAGAAGTGGATAATTCGCTATATTGCAGAAACGTAACCCATACGTGTAAAAATGTGGACGGTTAAGTTTACATATTTACAAACAACGCGAGCATATACCATTAAGAAACTAATGTACCACCAACAAACACTTCTCACATCATATGTATGAAGTGCCCTGATAGCTAATAATAATTAATTTTTGAATGCAACCGTTTCTATGTTTCCGTGACGTCTTTTTGACTGATATAACTACGTTGACTATTTCCTAAAAGAAAAATTAACTCTGACACCAGGGCAATTTTTTCGCAATGGCAAGAAACAGTACCACAGTCCGTAAGTGGGTGGATTCATCATAAGAAGACTCCCATGCGTAAAAACCATATTCAAACCATTAGTTATTACTTGATATTTTAAAACTTAGGTAGAATAATAACATAGGTTTGATTCTTTTTCTTAATGAGGAACGGCCATGATTGCAAGAGAGAGGGAGTAACAAAATATCAGCGATTACAGCCACCACAAGCCTACAGATGAAGTCTAAACACCACTGCCGGCAATGTAAAAACTTTAGAAACGACCATGACTGCAAGAGAGGGAACAAAAGGAAATGTCCGCAACTACAACTACCTCAAGCCTACAGTGTAACATGATTAACTGCCATGACAGAAGAGAGAGATAGGAGGAAAAAATCAGCAACTACAGCCAACCCAAACCAACAGCTCAAGTTTCATCAGCACCGTCTGCAATGTAAGATCACGAGGAGCGGCCATGTCTGCAAGAGAGATGGAAGAGAAAAAAACATCAGCAACTACAGCATCTCAAGCCAACAGATCAAGACTCATCACCACGTTCTACAAATTAAAAAAATGAGTAAGGGCCATTACTGCAAGACAGAGGGAACAAAAGAAAATGTCAGCGACTACAGCCACCACAAACCTTTAAAACTCTACTCCCTACAATGCAAGGTCATGAGAGAGGTAGGAGAAGAAAAATCAGCACCTACAGCCAACCTAAGCTTACAACTCAGGGAAACAGGTTTCTACAAGTGCAAATATCATAGATGCGTACTTATCAATTGTCACCCCCTGGACTATTTTTAGCTCTCAGCTGACATTCTAATTTGTCAAATAAAATAGCCAGGACTTTTTATAGCATACGTTTCGTATGACTAGTCCAAAGAGTTCTCTAACATAATATTCCATTAACAACTCCACACGCCCAAACCAATTCCTTATGCTTTCTATTACTTTTGGATAAATACTAGCAGTGTCTTGGGGACTGTTAACTAAACTACCATGTTTAGTGCATTCAAACATATTCTGTAATGTATCGTCTAATCTGTAATTGTCTTCGAGGATTCCTCAATATATGCTCCAAAACCCTTGCCAGATATTAACATCTCCCCCTTAATTTGCCTAGTTCTATCCTAGGTAGTTATAAATTCTTCATAACCCGCTTATGGAACTTCCGCTAGGTTCACATCTGCATCGAGGGAAACATTGGTCATCTTTAAATTTATATCATCTACATTATCGTTATTCATCTCAAAATTGTACTGATGAGTGTAGGCGTCTACAACTCAAGTCAATCCCAGCTCTCAGCTGACAATCTAATTTATCAAAATAAAAAAGCAAGTCTTGGACTATTTATAGTATACGTTTCGTATGACTAGTCCAAAGACTTCTCTAACATAATATTCTGTTAACAACTCCACACGCCCAAGCAGATTCCATATGCTTTCTTTTACCTTTGGACAAACCTTAGCAGTTTCTTGGGGACTGTTAACTAAACTACCAGCTATACTGCATTGAATCATATTCTGTAATTTATCCTCTGATCTGTAATTGTCTTCGCCGATTCCTCAATACATGCTCCAAAACCCTTGCCAGATATTAACATCTCCCCTTAATTTGCCTAGTTCTATCCTAGGTAGTTTTTAAATTCTTCATAACTATAGCAAGTGGAGCATCCTTATAGAATTTCTGCTTGGTTGACATCTGCGTCGAGGGAAGCATTGGTCATCTTTGATCTTATATCATCCGTATTATTTTTATTAATCTCACAATTGTACTCATGAATGTAGGGGTCTTCCTCCCCATCTGTCTACAAAACTAGTAGAGTATTTTCACATCAAAAAGGGAAATCTCCGTGATTCACCTTTTGAACTGTACCTGCATCTTCTGGTCAGTTACCAAGTCAACCAGTTCTTGACTTGAAATGTCTGTCAATTCATTTTTTGTCTTAGTAAAAATTGCTTGAATTGGCTTAAGTTGCCTCACTCATTATGCCTATTTTGCCTTCGACCGAACAGTGCAATGACCCATTTGTGCAGTACACGGACAGTGGAAGTTCTGGACGGTGCAGATCCCGAACAGTATGAGTACCAACCGGAGCAAAGCCCGACGGCGCAAGGCCCGAACGGTGTAAGGCCCGACGGTGTGAGTCCCGAAGGTGCGAGGCCCGAAAGGTGTAATAACTGGACGGTGCGAGGCCCAACAGGGAGAGGCCCGGATGGAGCAAGGCCCGAACGGAGCAAGGCCTGAATGGTACGAGGACTGGACGGTGAGATGCCTGAACAGAGCAAGGCCATGACAGTGTAAGGCTCGAACGGTGTGAAGTCTTGACGGTTGAAGCCAGAATCACTATGTCATGTCTGGGTTTATTGTTTATAGCGTTCTGAGTTAAGGTCTTTTTGCTATTTACAAAGTCTTCATTTGCTCTCTAAGAAACTCATCCAACAGAATCCATGAATAGCGGACTCATATTATATTCCTAATTTGTCTACTTTGAAGTAATTTCTGACACCACATTCTCAGGATTATAGAGTCCGCAAAACCTTACTTTTTTAGGCATTATGACCCATCAGATAGTGGATCAAACCTTGAGACTGCTTGCAGATGTTGTACCAAAACTTTATTTTCTCGTCCACAAATATTAAGCCAATTTCCTGTGTTTCTTTCTTCCCATGTGGTAGGACCAAGAAGATGGGGACATCAAACATCTTAACCAAAGAAACCTGCAATATTTTTAAATATCTTATTAAAATAGGACAGATCGATAAAATTGTTTGGTGATGACAGTTGTCCGGAGGATTAGCCATTGGCAGAGAAACCCCGGGGGTGAAGGGCGGGCACCAAACAAAATAAAAAGGACAGGTGACCGGAGGTGTAGCCAATGGCAGAGGAACACTTTGGATGAAGGGCAGGCACCAAACAAAACAAAAAAAGAAGTGGATAATTCGCTATATTGCAGAAACGTAACCCATACGTGTAAAAATGTGAACGGTTAAGTTTACATATTTACAAACAACGCCAGCATATACCATTAAGAAACTAATGTACCACCAACAAACACTTCTCACATCATATGTATGAAGTGCCCTGATAGCTAATAATAATTAATTTTTGAATGCAACCGTTTCTATGTTTCCGTGACGTCTTTTTGACTGATATAACTACGTTGACTATTTCCTAAAAGAAAAATTAACTCTGACACCAGGGCAATTTTTTCGCAATGGCAAGAAACAGTACCACAGTCCGTAAGTGGGTGGATTCATCATAAGAAGACTCCCATGCGTAAAAACCATATTCAAACCATTAGTTATTACTTGATATTTTAAAACTTAGGTAGAATAATAACATAGGTTTGATTCTTTTTCTTAATGAGGAACGGCCATGATTGCAAGAGAGAGGGAGTAACAAAATATCAGCGATTACAGCCACCACAAGCCTACAGATGAAGTCTAAACACCACTGCCGGCAATGTAAAAACTTTAGAAACGACCATGACTGCAAGAGAGAGGGAACAAAAGGAAATGTCCGCAACTACAACTACCTCAAGCCTACAGTGTAACATGATTAACTGCCATGACAGAAGAGAGAGATAGGAGGAAAAAATCAGCAACTACAGCCAACCCAAACCAACAGCTCAAGTTTCATCAGCACCGTCTGCAATGTAAGATCACGAGGAGCGGCCATGTCTGCAAGAGAGATGGAAGAGAAAAAAACATCAGCAACTACAGCATCTCAAGCCAACAGATCAAGAATCATCACCACGTTCTACAAATTAAAAAAATGAGTAAGGGCCATTACTGCAAGACAGAGGGAACAAAAGAAAATGTCAGCGACTACAGCCACCACAAACCTTTAAAACTCTACTCCCTACAATGCAAGGTCATGAGAGAGGTAGGAGAAGAAAAATCAGCACCTACAGCCAACCTAAGCTTACAACTCAGGGAAACAGGTTTCTACAAGTGCAAATATCATAGATGCGTACTTATCAATTGTCACCCCCTGGACTATTTTTAGCTCTCAGCTGACATTCTAATTTGTCAAATAAAATAGCCAGGACTTTTTATAGCATACGTTTCGTATGACTAGTCCAAAGAGTTCTCTAACATAATATTCCATTAACAACTCCACACGCCCAAACCAATTCCTTATGCTTTCTATTACTTTTGGATAAATACTAGCAGTGTCTTGGGGACTGTTAACTAAACTACCATGTTTAGTGCATTCAAACATATTCTGTAATGTATCGTCTAATCTGTAATTGTCTTCGAGGATTCCTCAATATATGCTCCAAAACCCTTGCCAGATATTAACATCTCCCCCTTAATTTGCCTAGTTCTATCCTAGGTAGTTATAAATTCTTCATAACCCGTTTATGGAACTTCTGCTAGGTTCACATCTGCATCGAGGGAAACATTAGTCATCTTTAAATTTATATCATCTTCATTATCGTTATTCATCTCAAAATTGTACTGATGAGTGTAGGCGTCTACAACTCAAGTCAATCCCAGCTCTCAGCTGACAATCTAATTTATCAAAATAAAAAAGCAAGTCTTGGACTATTTATAGTATACGTTTCGTATGACTAGTCCAAAGACTTCTCTAACATAATATTCTGTTAACAACTCCACACGCCCAAGCAGATTCCATATGCTTTCTTTTACCTTTGGACAAACCTTAGCAGTTTCTTGGGGACTGTTAACTAAACTACCAGCTATACTGCATTGAATCATATTCTGTAATTTATCCTCTGATCTGTAATTGTCTTCGCCGATTCCTCAATACATGCTCCAAAACCCTTGCCAGATATTAACATCTCCCCTTAATTTGCCTAGTTCTATCCTAGGTAGTTTTTAAATTCTTCATAACTATAGCAAGTGGAGCATCCTTATAGAATTTCTGCTTGGTTGACATCTGCGTCGAGGGAAGCATTGGTCATCTTTGATCTTATATCATCCGTATTATTTTTATTAATCTCACAATTGTACTCATGAATGTAGGGGTCTTCCTCCCCATCTGTCTTCAAAACTAGTAGAGTATTTTCACATCAAGAAGGGAAATCTCCGTGATTCACCTTTTGAACTGTACCTGCATCTTCTGGTCAGTTACCAAGTCAACCAGTTCTTGACTTGAAATGTCTGTCAATTCATTTTTTGTCTTAGTAAAAATTGCTTGAATGGGCTTAAGTTGCCTCACTCATTATGCCTATTTTGCCTTCGACCGAACAGTGCAATGACCCATTTGTGCAGTACACGGACAGTGGAAGTTCTGGACGGTGCAGATCCCGAACAGTACGAGTACCAACCGGAGCAAAGCCCGACGGCGCAAGGCCCGAACGGTGGAAGGCCCGACGGTGTGAGTCCCGAAGGTGCGAGGCCCGAAAGGTGTAATAACTGGACGGTGCGAGGCCCAACAGGGAGAGGCCCGGATGGAGCAAGGCCCGAACGGTGCAGGGCCCGAACGGAGCAAGGCCTGAATGGTACGAGGACTGGACGGTGAGATGCCTGAACAGAGCAAGGCCATGACAGTGTAAGGCTCGAACGGTGTGAAGTCTTGACGGTTGAAGCCAGAATCACTATGTCATGTCTGGGTTTATTGTTTATAGCGTTCTGAGTTAAGGTCTTTTTGCTATTTACAAAGTCTTCATTTGCTCTCTAAGAAACTCATCCAACAGAATCCATGAATAGCGGACTCATATTATATTCCTAATTTGTCTACTTTGAAGTAATTTCTGACACCACATTCTCAGGATTATAGAGTCCGCAAAACCTTACTTTTTTAGGCATTATGACCCATCAGATAGTGGATCAAACCTTGAGACTGCTTGCAGATGTTGTACCAAAACTTTATTTTCTCGTCCACAAATATTAAGCCAATTTCCTGTGTTTCTTTCTTCCCATGTGGTAGGACCAAGAAGATGGGGACATCAAACATCTTAACCAAAGAAACCTGCAATATTTTTAAATATCTTATTAAAATAGGACAGATCGATAAAATTGTTTGGTGATGACAGTTGTCCGGAGGATTAGCCATTGGCAGAGAAACCCCGGGGGTGAAGGGCGGGCACCAAACAAAATAAAAAGGACAGGTGACCGGAGGTGTAGCCAATGGCAGAGGAACACTTTGGATGAAGGGCAGGCACCAAACAAAACAAAAAAAGAAGTGGATAATTCGCTATATTGCAGAAACGTAACCCATACGTGTAAAAATGTGGACGGTTAAGTTTACATATTTACAAACAACGCGAGCATATACCATTAAGAAACTAATGTACCACCAACAAACACTTCTCACATCATATGTATGAAGTGCCCTGATAGCTAATAATAATTAATTTTTGAATGCAACCGTTTCTATGTTTCCGTGACGTCTTTTTGACTGATATAACTACGTTGACTATTTCCTAAAAGAAAAATTAACTCTGACACCAGGGCAATTTTTTCGCAATGGCAAGAAACAGTACCACAGTCCGTAAGTGGGTGGATTCATCATAAGAAGACTCCCATGCGTAAAAACCATATTCAAACCATTAGTTATTACTTGATATTTTAAAACTTAGGTAGAATAATAACATAGGTTTGATTCTTTTTCTTAATGAGGAACGGCCATGATTGCAAGAGAGAGGGAGTAATAAAATATCAGCGATTACAGCCACCACAAGCCTACAGATGAAGTCTAAACACCACTGCCGGCAATGTAAAAACTTTAGAAACGACCATGACTGCAAGAGAGAGGGAACAAAAGGAAATGTCCGCAACTACAACTACCTCAAGCCTACAGTGTAACATGATTAACTGCCATGACAGAAGAGAGAGATAGGAGGAAAAAATCAGCAACTACAGCCAACCCAAACCAACAGCTCAAGTTTCATCAGCACCGTCTGCAATGTAAGATCACGAGGAGCGGCCATGTCTGCAAGAGAGATGGAAGAGAAAAAAACATCAGCAACTACAGCATCTCAAGCCAACAGATCAAGACTCATCACCACGTTCTACAAATTAAAAAAATGAGTAAGGGCCATTACTGCAAGACAGAGGGAACAAAAGAAAATGTCAGCGACTACAGCCACCACAAACCTTTAAAACTCTACTCCCTACAATGCAAGGTCATGAGAGAGGTAGGAGAAGAAAAATCAGCACCTACAGCCAACCTAAGCTTACAACTCAGGGAAACATGTTTCTACAAGTGCAAATATCATAGATGCGTACTTATCAATTGTCACCCCCTGGACTATTTTTAGCTCTCAGCTGACATTCTAATTTGTCAAATAAAATAGCCAGGACTTTTTATAGCATACGTTTCGTATGACTAGTCCAAAGAGTTCTCTAACATAATATTCCATTAACAACTCCACACGCCCAAACCAATTCCTTATGCTTTCTATTACTTTTGGATAAATACTAGCAGTGTCTTGGGGACTGTTAACTAAACTACCATGTTTAGTGCATTCAAACATATTCTGTAATGTATCGTCTAATCTGTAATTGTCTTCGAGGATTCCTCAATATATGCTCCAAAACCCTTGCCAGATATTAACATCTCCCCCTTAATTTGCCTAGTTCTATCCTAGGTAGTTATAAATTCTTCATAACCCGTTTATGGAACTTCTGCTAGGTTCACATCTGCATCGAGGGAAACATTGGTCATCTTTAAATTTATATCATCTTCATTATCGTTATTCATCTCAAAATTGTACTGATGAGTGTAGGCGTCTACAACTGAAGTCACTCCCAGCTCTCAGCTGACAATCTAATTTATCGAAATAAAAAAGCAAGTCTTGGACTATTTATAGTATACGTTTCGTATGACTAGTCCAAAGACTTCTCTAACATAATATTCTGTTAACAACTCCACACGCCCAAGCAGATTCCATATGCTTTCTTTTACCTTTGGACAAACCTTAGCAGTTTCTTGGGGACTGTTAACTAAACTACCAGCTATACTGCATTGAATCATATTCTGTAATTTATCCTCTGATCTGTAATTGTCTTCGCCGATTCCTCAATACATGCTCCAAAACCCTTGCCAGATATTAACATCTCCCCTTAATTTGCCTAGTTCTATCCTAGGTAGTTTTTAAATTCTTCATAACTATAGCAAGTGGAGCATCCTTATAGAATTTCTGCTTGGTTGACATCTGCGTCGAGGGAAGCATTGGTCATCTTTGATCTTATATCATCCGTATTATTTTTATTAATCTCACAATTGTACTCATGAATGTAGGGGTCTTCCTCCCCATCTGTCTTCAAAACTAGTAGAGTATTTTCACATCAAGAAGGGAAATCTCCGTGATTCACCTTTTGAACTGTACCTGCATCTTCTGGTCAGTTACCAAGTCAACCAGTTCTTGACTTGAAATGTCTGTCAATTCATTTTTTTGTCTTAGTAAAAATTGCTTGAATGGGCTTAAGTTGCCTCACTCATTATGCCTATTTTGCCTTCGACCGAACAGTGCAATGACCCATTTGTGCAGTACACGGACAGTGGAAGTTCTGGACGGTGCAGATCCCGAACAGTATGAGTACCAACCGGAGCAAAGCCCGACGGCGCAAGGCCCGAACGGTGTAAGGCCCGACGGTGTGAGTCCCGAAGGTGCGAGGCCCGAAAGGTGTAATAACTGGACGGTGCGAGGCCCAACAGGGAGAGGCCCGGATGGAGCAAGGCCCGAACGGTGCAGGGCCCGAACGGTGCAGGGCCCGAACGGAGCAAGGCCTGAATGGTACGAGGACTGGACGGTGAGATGCCTGAACAGAGCAAGGCCATGACAGTGTAAGGCTCGAACGGTGTGAAGTCTTGACGGTTGAAGCCAGAATCACTATGTCATGTCTGGGTTTATTGTTTATAGCGTTCTGAGTTAAGGTCTTTTTGCTATTTACAAAGTCTTCATTTGCTCTCTAAGAAACTCATCCAACAGAATCCATGAATAGCGGACTCATATTATATTCCTAATTTGTCTACTTTGAAGTAATTTCTGACACCACATTCTCAGGATTATAGAGTCCGCAAAACCTTACTTTTTTAGGCATTATGACCCATCAGATAGTGGATCAAACCTTGAGACTGCTTGCAGATGTTGTACCAAAACTTTATTTTCTCGTCCACAAATATTAAGCCAATTTCCTGTGTTTCTTTCTTCCCATGTGGTAGGACCAAGAAGATGGGGACATCAAACATCTTAACCAAAGAAACCTGCAATATTTTTAAATATCTTATTAAAATAGGACAGATCGATAAAATTGTTTGGTGATGACAGTTGTCCGGAGGATTAGCCATTGGCAGAGAAACCCCGGGGGTGAAGGGCGGGCACCAAACAAAATAAAAAGGACAGGTGACCGGAGGTGTAGCCAATGGCAGAGGAACACTTTGGATGAAGGGCAGGCACCAAACAAAACAAAAAAAGAAGTGGATAATTCGCTATATTGCAGAAACGTAATCCATACGTGTAAAAATGTGGACGGTTAAGTTTACATATTTACAAACAACGCGAGCATATACCATTAAGAAACTAATGTACCACCAATAAACACTTCTCACATCATATGTATGAAGTGCCCTGATAGCTAATAATAATTAATTTTTGAATGCAACCGTTTCTATGTTTCCGTGACGTCTTTTTGACTGATATAACTACGTTGACTATTTCCTAAAAGAAAAATTAACTCTGACACCAGGGCAATTTTTTCGCAATGGCAAGAAACAGTACCACAGTCCGTAAGTGGGTGGATTCATCATAAGAAGACTCCCATGCGTAAAAACCATATTCAAACCATTAGTTATTACTTGATATTTTAAAACTTAGGTAGAATAATAACATAGGTTTGATTCTTTTTCTTAATGAGGAACGGCCATGATTACAAGAGAGAGGGAGTAACAAAATATCAGCGATTACAGCCACCACAAGCCTACAGATGAAGTCTAAACACCACTGCCGGCAATGTAAAAACTTTAGAAACGACCATGACTGCAAGAGAGAGGGAACAAAAGGAAATGTCCGCAACTACAACTACTTCAAGCCTACAGTGTAACATGATTAACTGCCATGACAGAAGAGAGAGATAGGAGGAAAAAATCAGCAACTACAGCCAACCCAAACCAACAGCTCAAGTTTCATCAGCACCGTCTGCAATGTAAGATCACGAGGAGCGGCCATGTCTGCAAGAGAGATGGAACAGAAAAAACATCAGCAACTACAGCATCTCAAGCCAACAGATCAAGACTCATCACCACGTTCTACAAATTAAAAAAATGAGTAAGGGCCATTACTGCAAGACAGAGGGAACAAAAGAAAATGTCAGCGACTACAGCCACCACAAACCTTTAAAACTCTACTCCCTACAATGCAAGGTCATGAGAGAGGTAGGAGAAGAAAAATCAGCACCTACAGCCAACCTAAGCTTACAACTCAGGGAAACAGGTTTCTACAAGTGCAAATATCATAGATGCGTACTTATCAATTGTCACCCCCTGGACTATTTTTAGCTCTCAGCTGACATTCTAATTTGTCAAATAAAATAGCCAGGACTTTTTATAGCATACGTTTCGTATGACTAGTCCAAAGAGTTCTCTAACATAATATTCCATTAACAACTCCACACGCCCAAACCAATTCCTTATGCTTTCTATTACTTTTGGATAAATACTAGCAGTGTCTTGGGGACTGTTAACTAAACTACCATGTTTAGTGCATTCAAACATATTCTGTAATGTATCGTCTAATCTGTAATTGTCTTCGAGGATTCCTCAATATATGCTCCAAAACCCTTGCCAGATATTAACATCTCCCCCTTAATTTGCCTAGTTCTATCCTAGGTAGTTATACATTCTTCATAACCCGTTTATGGAACTTCTGCTAGGTTCACATCTGCATCGAGGGAAACATTAGTCATCTTTAAATTTATATCATCTTCATTATCGTTATTCATCTCAAAATTGTACTGATGAGTGTAGGCGTCTACAACTGAAGTCACTCCCAGCTCTCAGCTGACAATCTAATTTATCAAAATAAAAAAGCAAGTCTTGGACTATTTATAGTATACGTTTCGTATGACTAGTCCAAAGACTTCTCTAACATAATATTCTGTTAACAACTCCACACGCCCAAGCAGATTCCATATGCTTTCTTTTACCTTTGGACAAACCTTAGCAGTTTCTTGGGGACTGTTAACTAAACTACCAGCTATACTGCATTGAATCATATTCTGTAATTTATCCTCTGATCTGCAATTGTCTTCGCCGATTCCTCAATACATGCTCCAAAACCCTTGCCAGATATTAACATCTCCCCTTAATTTGCCTAGTTCTATCCTAGGTAGTTTTTAAATTCTTCATAACTATAGCAAGTGGAGCATCCTTATAGAATTTCTGCTTGGTTGACATCTGCGTCGAGGGAAGCATTGGTCATCTTTGATCTTATATCATCCGTATTATTTTTATTAATCTCACAATTGTACTCATGAATGTAGGGGTCTTCCTCCCCATCTGTCTTCAAAACTAGTAGAGTATTTTCACATCAAAAAGGGAAATCTCCGTGATTCACCTTTTGAACTGTAGCTGCATCTTCTGGTCAGTTACCAAGTCAACCAGTTCTTGACTTGAAATGTCTGTCAATTCATTTTTTTGTCTTAGTAAAAATTGCTTGAATGGGCTTAAGTTGCCTCACTCATTATGCCTATTTTGCCTTCGACCGAACAGTGCAATGACCCATTTGTGCAGTACACGGACAGTGGAAGTTCTGGACGGTGCAGATCCCGAACAGTATGAGTACCAACCGGAGCAAAGCCCGACGGCGCAAGGCCCGAACGGTGTAAGGCCCGACGGTGTGAGTCCCGAAGGTGCGAGGCCCGAAAGGTGTAATAACTGGACGGTGTGAGGCCCAACAGGGAGAGGCCCGGATGGAGCAAGGCCCGAACGGTGCAGGGCCCGAACGGAGCAAGGCCTGAATGGTACGAGGACTGGACGGTGAGATGCCTGAACAGAGCAAGGCCATGACAGTGTAAGGCTCGAACGGTGTGAAGTCTTGACGGTTGAAGCCAGAATCACTATGTCATGTCTGGGTTTATTGTTTATAGCGTTCTGAGTTAAGGTCTTTTTGCTATTTACAAAGTCTTCATTTGCTCTCTAAGAAACTCATCCAACAGAATCCATGAATAGCGGACTCATATTATATTCCTAATTTGTCTACTTTGAAGTAATTTCTGACACCACATTCTCAGGATTATAGAGTCCGCAAAACCTTACTTTTTTAGGCATTATGACCCATCAGATAGTGGATCAAACCTTGAGACTGCTTGCAGATGTTGTACCAAAACTTTATTTTCTCGTCCACAAATATTAAGCCAATTTCCTGTGTTTCTTTCTTCCCATGTGGTAGGACCAAGAAGATGGGGACATCAAACATCTTAACCAAAGAAACCTGCAATATTTTTAAATATCTTATTAAAATAGGACAGATCGATAAAATTGTTTGGTGATGACAGTTGTCCGGAGGATTAGCCATTGGCAGAGAAACCCCGGGGGTGAAGGGCGGGCACCAAACAAAATAAAAAGGACAGGTGACCGGAGGTGTAGCCAATGGCAGAGGAACACTTTGGATGAAGGGCAGGCACCAAACAAAACAAAAAAAAGAAGTGGATAATTCGCTATATTGCAGAAACGTAACCCATACGTGTAAAAATGTGGACGGTTAAGTTTACATATTTACAAACAACGCGAGCATATACCATTAAGAAACTAATGTACCACCAACAAACACTTCTCACATCATATGTATGAAGTGCCCTGATAGCTAATAATAATTAATTTTTGAATGCAACCGTTTCTATGTTTCCGTGACGTCTTTTTGACTGATATAACTACGTTGACTATTTCCTAAAAGAAAAATTAACTCTGACACCAGGGCAATTTTTTCGCAATGGCAAGAAACAGTACCACAGTCCGTAAGTGGGTGGATTCATCATAAGAAGACTCCCATGCGTAAAAACCATATTCAAACCATTAGTTATTACTTGATATTTTAAAACTTAGGTAGAATAATAACATAGGTTTGATTCTTTTTCTTAATGAGGAACGGCCATGATTGCAAGAGAGAGGGAGTAACAAAATATCAGCGATTACAGCCACCACAAGCCTACAGATGAAGTCTAAACACCACTGCCGGCAATGTAAAAACTTTAGAAACGACCATGACTGCAAGAGAGAGGGAACAAAAGGAAATGTCCGCAACTACAACTACCTCAAGCCTACAGTGTAACATGATTAACTGCCATGACAGAAGAGAGAGATAGGAGGAAAAAATCAGCAACTACAGCCAACCCAAACCAACAGCTCAAGTTTCATCAGCACCGTCTGCAATGTAAGATCACGAGGAGCGGCCATGTCTGCAAGAGAGATGGAAGAGAAAAAAACATCAGCAACTACAGCATCTCAAGCCAACAGATCAAGACTCATCACCACGTTCTACAAATTAAAAAAATGAGTAAGGGCCATTACTGCAAGACAGAGGGAACAAAAGAAAATGTCAGCGACTACAGCCACCACAAACCTTTAAAACTCTACTCCCTACAATGCAAGGTCATGAGAGAGGTAGGAGAAGAAAAATCAGCACCTACAGCCAACCTAAGCTTACAACTCAGGGAAACAGGTTTCTACAAGTGCAAATATCATAGATGCGTACTTATCAATTGTCACCCCCTGGACTATTTTTAGCTCTCAGCTGACATTCTAATTTGTCAAATAAAATAGTCAGGACTTTTTATAGCATACGTTTCGTATGACTAGTCCAAAGAGTTCTCTAACATAATATTCCATTAACAACTCCACACGCCCAAACCAATTCCTTATGCTTTCTATTACTTTTGGATAAATACTAGCAGTGTCTTGGGGACTGTTAACTAAACTACCATGTTTAGTGCATTCAAACATATTCTGTAATGTATCGTCTAATCTGTAATTGTCTTCGAGGATTCCTCAATATATGCTCCAAAACCCTTGCCAGATATTAACATCTCCCCCTTAATTTGCCTAGTTCTATCCTAGGTAGTTATAAATTCTTCATAACCCGCTTATGGAACTTCCGCTAGGTTCACATCTGCATCGAGGGAAACATTGGTCATCTTTAAATTTATATCATCTACATTATCGTTATTCATCTCAAAATTGTACTGATGAGTGTAGGCGTCTACAACTCAAGTCAATCCCAGCTCTCAGCTGACAATCTAATTTATCAAAATAAAAAAGCAAGTCTTGGACTATTTATAGTATACGTTTCGTATGACTAGTCCAAAGACTTCTCTAACATAATATTCTGTTAACAACTCCACACGCCCAAGCAGATTCCATATGCTTTCTTTTACCTTTGGACAAACCTTAGCAGTTTCTTGGGGACTGTTAACTAAACTACCAGCTATACTGCATTGAATCATATTCTGTAATTTATCCTCTGATCTGTAATTGTCTTCGCCGATTCCTCAATACATGCTCCAAAACCCTTGCCAGATATTAACATCTCCCCTTAATTTGCCTAGTTCTATCCTAGGTAGTTTTTAAATTCTTCATAACTATAGCAAGTGGAGCATCCTTATAGAATTTCTGCTTGGTTGACACCTGCGTCGAGGGAAGCATTGGTCATCTTTGATCTTATATCATCCGTATTATTTTTATTAATCTCACAATTGTACTCATGAATGTAGGGGTCTTCCTCCCCATCTGTCAACAAAACTAGTAGAGTATTTTCACATCAAAAAGGGAAATCTCCGTGATTCACCTTTTGAACTGTACCTGCATCTTCTGGTCAGTTACCAAGTCAACCAGTTCTTGACTTGAAATGTCTGTCAATTCATTTTTTTGTCTTAGTAAAAATTGCTTGAATTGGCTTAAGTTGCCTCACTCATTATGCCTATTTTGCCTTCGACCGAACAGTGCAATGACCCATTTGTGCAGTACACGGACAGTGGAAGTTCTGGACGGTGCAGATCCCGAACAGTATGAGTACCAACCGGAGCAAAGCCCGACGGCGCAAGGCCCGAACGGTGTAAGGCCCGACGGTGTGAGTCCCGAAGGTGCGAGGCCCGAAAGGTGTAATAACTGGACGGTGCGAGGCCCAACAGGGAGAGGCCCGGATGGAGCAAGGCCCGAACGGAGCAAGGCCTGAATGGTACGAGGACTGGACGGTGAGATGCCTGAACAGAGCAAGGCCATGACAGTGTAAGGCTCGAACGGTGTGAAGTCTTGACGGTTGAAGCCAGAATCACTATGTCATGTCTGGGTTTATTGTTTATAGCGTTCTGAGTTAAGGTCTTTTTGCTATTTACAAAGTCTTCATTTGCTCTCTAAGAAACTCATCCAACAGAATCCATGAATAGCGGACTCATATTATATTCCTAATTTGTCTACTTTGAAGTAATTTCTGACACCACATTCTCAGGATTATAGAGTCCGCAAAACCTTACTTTTTTAGGCATTATGACCCATCAGATAGTGGATCAAACCTTGAGACTGCTTGCAGATGTTGTACCAAAACTTTATTTTCTCGTCCACAAATATTAAGCCAATTTCCTGTGTTTCTTTCTTCCCATGTGGTAGGACCAAGAAGATGGGGACATCAAACATCTTAACCAAAGAAACCTGCAATATTTTTAAATATCTTATTAAAATAGGACAGATCGATAAAATTGTTTGGTGATGACAGTTGTCCGGAGGATTAGCCATTGGCAGAGAAACCCCGGGGGTGAAGGGCGGGCACCAAACAAAATAAAAAGGACAGGTGACCGGAGGTGTAGCCAATGGCAGAGGAACACTTTGGATGAAGGGCAGGCACCAAACAAAACAAAAAAAGAAGTGGATAATTCGCTATATTGCAGAAACGTAACCCATACGTGTAAAAATGTGAACGGTTAAGTTTACATATTTACAAACAACGCCAGCATATACCATTAAGAAACTAATGTACCACCAACAAACACTTCTCACATCATATGTATGAAGTGCCCTGATAGCTAATAATAATTAATTTTTGAATGCAACCGTTTCTATGTTTCCGTGACGTCTTTTTGACTGATATAACTACGTTGACTATTTCCTAAAAGAAAAATTAACTCTGACACCAGGGCAATTTTTTCGCAATGGCAAGAAACAGTACCACAGTCCGTAAGTGGGTGGATTCATCATAAGAAGACTCCCATGCGTAAAAACCATATTCAAACCATTAGTTATTACTTGATATTTTAAAACTTAGGTAGAATAATAACATAGGTTTGATTCTTTTTCTTAATGAGGAACGGCCATGATTGCAAGAGAGAGGGAGTAACAAAATATCAGCGATTACAGCCACCACAAGCCTACAGATGAAGTCTAAACACCACTGCCGGCAATGTAAAAACTTTAGAAACGACCATGACTGCAAGAGAGAGGGAACAAAAGGAAATGTCCGCAACTACAACTACCTCAAGCCTACAGTGTAACATGATTAACTGCCATGACAGAAGAGAGAGATAGGAGGAAAAAATCAGCAACTACAGCCAACCCAAACCAACAGCTCAAGTTTCATCAGCACCGTCTGCAATGTAAGATCACGAGGAGCGGCCATGTCTGCAAGAGAGATGGAAGAGAAAAAAACATCAGCAACTACAGCATCTCAAGCCAACAGATCAAGAATCATCACCACGTTCTACAAATTAAAAAAATGAGTAAGGGCCATTACTGCAAGACAGAGGGAACAAAAGAAAATGTCAGCGACTACAGCCACCACAAACCTTTAAAACTCTACTCCCTACAATGCAAGGTCATGAGAGAGGTAGGAGAAGAAAAATCAGCACCTACAGCCAACCTAAGCTTACAACTCAGGGAAACAGGTTTCTACAAGTGCAAATATCATAGATGCGTACTTATCAATTGTCACCCCCTGGACTATTTTTAGCTCTCAGCTGACATTCTAATTTGTCAAATAAAATAGCCAGGACTTTTTATAGCATACGTTTCGTATGACTAGTCCAAAGAGTTCTCTAACATAATATTCCATTAACAACTCCACACGCCCAAACCAATTCCTTATGCTTTCTATTACTTTTGGATAAATACTAGCAGTGTCTTGGGGACTGTTAACTAAACTACCATGTTTAGTGCATTCAAACATATTCTGTAATGTATCGTCTAATCTGTAATTGTCTTCGAGGATTCCTCAATATATGCTCCAAAACCCTTGCCAGATATTAACATCTCCCCCTTAATTTGCCTAGTTCTATCCTAGGTAGTTATAAATTCTTCATAACCCGTTTATGGAACTTCTGCTAGGTTCACATCTGCATCGAGGGAAACATTAGTCATCTTTAAATTTATATCATCTTCATTATCGTTATTCATCTCAAAATTGTACTGATGAGTGTAGGCGTCTACAACTCAAGTCAATCCCAGCTCTCAGCTGACAATCTAATTTATCAAAATAAAAAAGCAAGTCTTGGACTATTTATAGTATACGTTTCGTATGACTAGTCCAAAGACTTCTCTAACATAATATTCTGTTAACAACTCCACACGCCCAAGCAGATTCCATATGCTTTCTTTTACCTTTGGACAAACCTTAGCAGTTTCTTGGGGACTGTTAACTAAACTACCAGCTATACTGCATTGAATCATATTCTGTAATTTATCCTCTGATCTGTAATTGTCTTCGCCGATTCCTCAATACATGCTCCAAAACCCTTGCCAGATATTAACATCTCCCCTTAATTTGCCTAGTTCTATCCTAGGTAGTTTTTAAATTCTTCATAACTATAGCAAGTGGAGCATCCTTATAGAATTTCTGCTTGGTTGACATCTGCGTCGAGGGAAGCATTGGTCATCTTTGATCTTATATCATCCGTATTATTTTTATTAATCTCACAATTGTACTCATGAATGTAGGGGTCTTCCTCCCCATCTGTCTTCAAAACTAGTAGAGTATTTTCACATCAAGAAGGGAAATCTCCGTGATTCACCTTTTGAACTGTACCTGCATCTTCTGGTCAGTTACCAAGTCAACCAGTTCTTGACTTGAAATGTCTGTCAATTCATTTTTTGTCTTAGTAAAAATTGCTTGAATGGGCTTAAGTTGCCTCACTCATTATGCCTATTTTGCCTTCGACCGAACAGTGCAATGACCCATTTGTGCAGTACACGGACAGTGGAAGTTCTGGACGGTGCAGATCCCGAACAGTACGAGTACCAACCGGAGCAAAGCCCGACGGCGCAAGGCCCGAACGGTGGAAGGCCCGACGGTGTGAGTCCCGAAGGTGCGAGGCCCGAAAGGTGTAATAACTGGACGGTGCGAGGCCCAACAGGGAGAGGCCCGGATGGAGCAAGGCCCGAACGGTGCAGGGCCCGAACGGAGCAAGGCCTGAATGGTACGAGGACTGGACGGTGAGATGCCTGAACAGAGCAAGGCCATGACAGTGTAAGGCTCGAACGGTGTGAAGTCTTGACGGTTGAAGCCAGAATCACTATGTCATGTCTGGGTTTATTGTTTATAGCGTTCTGAGTTAAGGTCTTTTTGCTATTTACAAAGTCTTCATTTGCTCTCTAAGAAACTCATCCAACAGAATCCATGAATAGCGGACTCATATTATATTCCTAATTTGTCTACTTTGAAGTAATTTCTGACACCACATTCTCAGGATTATAGAGTCCGCAAAACCTTACTTTTTTAGGCATTATGACCCATCAGATAGTGGATCAAACCTTGAGACTGCTTGCAGATGTTGTACCAAAACTTTATTTTCTCGTCCACAAATATTAAGCCAATTTCCTGTGTTTCTTTCTTCCCATGTGGTAGGACCAAGAAGATGGGGACATCAAACATCTTAACCAAAGAAACCTGCAATATTTTTAAATATCTTATTAAAATAGGACAGATCGATAAAATTGTTTGGTGATGACAGTTGTCCGGAGGATTAGCCATTGGCAGAGAAACCCCGGGGGTGAAGGGCGGGCACCAAACAAAATAAAAAGGACAGGTGACCGGAGGTGTAGCCAATGGCAGAGGAACACTTTGGATGAAGGGCAGGCACCAAACAAAACAAAAAAAGAAGTGGATAATTCGCTATATTGCAGAAACGTAACCCATACGTGTAAAAATGTGGACGGTTAAGTTTACATATTTACAAACAACGCGAGCATATACCATTAAGAAACTAATGTACCACCAACAAACACTTCTCACATCATATGTATGAAGTGCCCTGATAGCTAATAATAATTAATTTTTGAATGCAACCGTTTCTATGTTTCCGTGACGTCTTTTTGACTGATATAACTACGTTGACTATTTCCTAAAAGAAAAATTAACTCTGACACCAGGGCAATTTTTTCGCAATGGCAAGAAACAGTACCACAGTCCGTAAGTGGGTGGATTCATCATAAGAAGACTCCCATGCGTAAAAACCATATTCAAACCATTAGTTATTACTTGATATTTTAAAACTTAGGTAGAATAATAACATAGGTTTGATTCTTTTTCTTAATGAGGAACGGCCATGATTGCAAGAGAGAGGGAGTAATAAAATATCAGCGATTACAGCCACCACAAGCCTACAGATGAAGTCTAAACACCACTGCCGGCAATGTAAAAACTTTAGAAACGACCATGACTGCAAGAGAGAGGGAACAAAAGGAAATGTCCGCAACTACAACTACCTCAAGCCTACAGTGTAACATGATTAACTGCCATGACAGAAGAGAGAGATAGGAGGAAAAAATCAGCAACTACAGCCAACCCAAACCAACAGCTCAAGTTTCATCAGCACCGTCTGCAATGTAAGATCACGAGGAGCGGCCATGTCTGCAAGAGAGATGGAAGAGAAAAAAACATCAGCAACTACAGCATCTCAAGCCAACAGATCAAGACTCATCACCACGTTCTACAAATTAAAAAAATGAGTAAGGGCCATTACTGCAAGACAGAGGGAACAAAAGAAAATGTCAGCGACTACAGCCACCACAAACCTTTAAAACTCTACTCCCTACAATGCAAGGTCATGAGAGAGGTAGGAGAAGAAAAATCAGCACCTACAGCCAACCTAAGCTTACAACTCAGGGAAACATGTTTCTACAAGTGCAAATATCATAGATGCGTACTTATCAATTGTCACCCCCTGGACTATTTTTAGCTCTCAGCTGACATTCTAATTTGTCAAATAAAATAGCCAGGACTTTTTATAGCATACGTTTCGTATGACTAGTCCAAAGAGTTCTCTAACATAATATTCCATTAACAACTCCACACGCCCAAACCAATTCCTTATGCTTTCTATTACTTTTGGATAAATACTAGCAGTGTCTTGGGGACTGTTAACTAAACTACCATGTTTAGTGCATTCAAACATATTCTGTAATGTATCGTCTAATCTGTAATTGTCTTCGAGGATTCCTCAATATATGCTCCAAAACCCTTGCCAGATATTAACATCTCCCCCTTAATTTGCCTAGTTCTATCCTAGGTAGTTATAAATTCTTCATAACCCGTTTATGGAACTTCTGCTAGGTTCACATCTGCATCGAGGGAAACATTGGTCATCTTTAAATTTATATCATCTTCATTATCGTTATTCATCTCAAAATTGTACTGATGAGTGTAGGCGTCTACAACTGAAGTCACTCCCAGCTCTCAGCTGACAATCTAATTTATCGAAATAAAAAAGCAAGTCTTGGACTATTTATAGTATACGTTTCGTATGACTAGTCCAAAGACTTCTCTAACATAATATTCTGTTAACAACTCCACACGCCCAAGCAGATTCCATATGCTTTCTTTTACCTTTGGACAAACCTTAGCAGTTTCTTGGGGACTGTTAACTAAACTACCAGCTATACTGCATTGAATCATATTCTGTAATTTATCCTCTGATCTGTAATTGTCTTCGCCGATTCCTCAATACATGCTCCAAAACCCTTGCCAGATATTAACATCTCCCCTTAATTTGCCTAGTTCTATCCTAGGTAGTTTTTAAATTCTTCATAACTATAGCAAGTGGAGCATCCTTATAGAATTTCTGCTTGGTTGACATCTGCGTCGAGGGAAGCATTGGTCATCTTTGATCTTATATCATCCGTATTATTTTTATTAATCTCACAATTGTACTCATGAATGTAGGGGTCTTCCTCCCCATCTGTCTTCAAAACTAGTAGAGTATTTTCACATCAAGAAGGGAAATCTCCGTGATTCACCTTTTGAACTGTACCTGCATCTTCTGGTCAGTTACCAAGTCAACCAGTTCTTGACTTGAAATGTCTGTCAATTCATTTTTTTGTCTTAGTAAAAATTGCTTGAATGGGCTTAAGTTGCCTCACTCATTATGCCTATTTTGCCTTCGACCGAACAGTGCAATGACCCATTTGTGCAGTACACGGACAGTGGAAGTTCTGGACGGTGCAGATCCCGAACAGTATGAGTACCAACCGGAGCAAAGCCCGACGGCGCAAGGCCCGAACGGTGTAAGGCCCGACGGTGTGAGTCCCGAAGGTGCGAGGCCCGAAAGGTGTAATAACTGGACGGTGCGAGGCCCAACAGGGAGAGGCCCGGATGGAGCAAGGCCCGAACGGTGCAGGGCCCGAACGGTGCAGGGCCCGAACGGAGCAAGGCCTGAATGGTACGAGGACTGGACGGTGAGATGCCTGAACAGAGCAAGGCCATGACAGTGTAAGGCTCGAACGGTGTGAAGTCTTGACGGTTGAAGCCAGAATCACTATGTCATGTCTGGGTTTATTGTTTATAGCGTTCTGAGTTAAGGTCTTTTTGCTATTTACAAAGTCTTCATTTGCTCTCTAAGAAACTCATCCAACAGAATCCATGAATAGCGGACTCATATTATATTCCTAATTTGTCTACTTTGAAGTAATTTCTGACACCACATTCTCAGGATTATAGAGTCCGCAAAACCTTACTTTTTTAGGCATTATGACCCATCAGATAGTGGATCAAACCTTGAGACTGCTTGCAGATGTTGTACCAAAACTTTATTTTCTCGTCCACAAATATTAAGCCAATTTCCTGTGTTTCTTTCTTCCCATGTGGTAGGACCAAGAAGATGGGGACATCAAACATCTTAACCAAAGAAACCTGCAATATTTTTAAATATCTTATTAAAATAGGACAGATCGATAAAATTGTTTGGTGATGACAGTTGTCCGGAGGATTAGCCATTGGCAGAGAAACCCCGGGGGTGAAGGGCGGGCACCAAACAAAATAAAAAGGACAGGTGACCGGAGGTGTAGCCAATGGCAGAGGAACACTTTGGATGAAGGGCAGGCACCAAACAAAACAAAAAAAGAAGTGGATAATTCGCTATATTGCAGAAACGTAATCCATACGTGTAAAAATGTGGACGGTTAAGTTTACATATTTACAAACAACGCGAGCATATACCATTAAGAAACTAATGTACCACCAATAAACACTTCTCACATCATATGTATGAAGTGCCCTGATAGCTAATAATAATTAATTTTTGAATGCAACCGTTTCTATGTTTCCGTGACGTCTTTTTGACTGATATAACTACGTTGACTATTTCCTAAAAGAAAAATTAACTCTGACACCAGGGCAATTTTTTCGCAATGGCAAGAAACAGTACCACAGTCCGTAAGTGGGTGGATTCATCATAAGAAGACTCCCATGCGTAAAAACCATATTCAAACCATTAGTTATTACTTGATATTTTAAAACTTAGGTAGAATAATAACATAGGTTTGATTCTTTTTCTTAATGAGGAACGGCCATGATTACAAGAGAGAGGGAGTAACAAAATATCAGCGATTACAGCCACCACAAGCCTACAGATGAAGTCTAAACACCACTGCCGGCAATGTAAAAACTTTAGAAACGACCATGACTGCAAGAGAGAGGGAACAAAAGGAAATGTCCGCAACTACAACTACTTCAAGCCTACAGTGTAACATGATTAACTGCCATGACAGAAGAGAGAGATAGGAGGAAAAAATCAGCAACTACAGCCAACCCAAACCAACAGCTCAAGTTTCATCAGCACCGTCTGCAATGTAAGATCACGAGGAGCGGCCATGTCTGCAAGAGAGATGGAACAGAAAAAACATCAGCAACTACAGCATCTCAAGCCAACAGATCAAGACTCATCACCACGTTCTACAAATTAAAAAAATGAGTAAGGGCCATTACTGCAAGACAGAGGGAACAAAAGAAAATGTCAGCGACTACAGCCACCACAAACCTTTAAAACTCTACTCCCTACAATGCAAGGTCATGAGAGAGGTAGGAGAAGAAAAATCAGCACCTACAGCCAACCTAAGCTTACAACTCAGGGAAACAGGTTTCTACAAGTGCAAATATCATAGATGCGTACTTATCAATTGTCACCCCCTGGACTATTTTTAGCTCTCAGCTGACATTCTAATTTGTCAAATAAAATAGCCAGGACTTTTTATAGCATACGTTTCGTATGACTAGTCCAAAGAGTTCTCTAACATAATATTCCATTAACAACTCCACACGCCCAAACCAATTCCTTATGCTTTCTATTACTTTTGGATAAATACTAGCAGTGTCTTGGGGACTGTTAACTAAACTACCATGTTTAGTGCATTCAAACATATTCTGTAATGTATCGTCTAATCTGTAATTGTCTTCGAGGATTCCTCAATATATGCTCCAAAACCCTTGCCAGATATTAACATCTCCCCCTTAATTTGCCTAGTTCTATCCTAGGTAGTTATACATTCTTCATAACCCGTTTATGGAACTTCTGCTAGGTTCACATCTGCATCGAGGGAAACATTAGTCATCTTTAAATTTATATCATCTTCATTATCGTTATTCATCTCAAAATTGTACTGATGAGTGTAGGCGTCTACAACTGAAGTCACTCCCAGCTCTCAGCTGACAATCTAATTTATCAAAATAAAAAAGCAAGTCTTGGACTATTTATAGTATACGTTTCGTATGACTAGTCCAAAGACTTCTCTAACATAATATTCTGTTAACAACTCCACACGCCCAAGCAGATTCCATATGCTTTCTTTTACCTTTGGACAAACCTTAGCAGTTTCTTGGGGACTGTTAACTAAACTACCAGCTATACTGCATTGAATCATATTCTGTAATTTATCCTCTGATCTGCAATTGTCTTCGCCGATTCCTCAATACATGCTCCAAAACCCTTGCCAGATATTAACATCTCCCCTTAATTTGCCTAGTTCTATCCTAGGTAGTTTTTAAATTCTTCATAACTATAGCAAGTGGAGCATCCTTATAGAATTTCTGCTTGGTTGACATCTGCGTCGAGGGAAGCATTGGTCATCTTTGATCTTATATCATCCGTATTATTTTTATTAATCTCACAATTGTACTCATGAATGTAGGGGTCTTCCTCCCCATCTGTCTTCAAAACTAGTAGAGTATTTTCACATCAAAAAGGGAAATCTCCGTGATTCACCTTTTGAACTGTAGCTGCATCTTCTGGTCAGTTACCAAGTCAACCAGTTCTTGACTTGAAATGTCTGTCAATTCATTTTTTTGTCTTAGTAAAAATTGCTTGAATGGGCTTAAGTTGCCTCACTCATTATGCCTATTTTGCCTTCGACCGAACAGTGCAATGACCCATTTGTGCAGTACACGGACAGTGGAAGTTCTGGACGGTGCAGATCCCGAACAGTATGAGTACCAACCGGAGCAAAGCCCGACGGCGCAAGGCCCGAACGGTGTAAGGCCCGACGGTGTGAGTCCCGAAGGTGCGAGGCCCGAAAGGTGTAATAACTGGACGGTGTGAGGCCCAACAGGGAGAGGCCCGGATGGAGCAAGGCCCGAACGGTGCAGGGCCCGAACGGAGCAAGGCCTGAATGGTACGAGGACTGGACGGTGAGATGCCTGAACAGAGCAAGGCCATGACAGTGTAAGGCTCGAACGGTGTGAAGTCTTGACGGTTGAAGCCAGAATCACTATGTCATGTCTGGGTTTATTGTTTATAGCGTTCTGAGTTAAGGTCTTTTTGCTATTTACAAAGTCTTCATTTGCTCTCTAAGAAACTCATCCAACAGAATCCATGAATAGCGGACTCATATTATATTCCTAATTTGTCTACTTTGAAGTAATTTCTGACACCACATTCTCAGGATTATAGAGTCCGCAAAACCTTACTTTTTTAGGCATTATGACCCATCAGATAGTGGATCAAACCTTGAGACTGCTTGCAGATGTTGTACCAAAACTTTATTTTCTCGTCCACAAATATTAAGCCAATTTCCTGTGTTTCTTTCTTCCCATGTGGTAGGACCAAGAAGATGGGGACATCAAACATCTTAACCAAAGAAACCTGCAATATTTTTAAATATCTTATTAAAATAGGACAGATCGATAAAATTGTTTGGTGATGACAGTTGTCCGGAGGATTAGCCATTGGCAGAGAAACCCCGGGGGTGAAGGGCGGGCACCAAACAAAATAAAAAGGACAGGTGACCGGAGGTGTAGCCAATGGCAGAGGAACACTTTGGATGAAGGGCAGGCACCAAACAAAACAAAAAAAAGAAGTGGATAATTCGCTATATTGCAGAAACGTAACCCATACGTGTAAAAATGTGGACGGTTAAGTTTACATATTTACAAACAACGCGAGCATATACCATTAAGAAACTAATGTACCACCAACAAACACTTCTCACATCATATGTATGAAGTGCCCTGATAGCTAATAATAATTAATTTTTGAATGCAACCGTTTCTATGTTTCCGTGACGTCTTTTTGACTGATATAACTACGTTGACTATTTCCTAAAAGAAAAATTAACTCTGACACCAGGGCAATTTTTTCGCAATGGCAAGAAACAGTACCACAGTCCGTAAGTGGGTGGATTCATCATAAGAAGACTCCCATGCGTAAAAACCATATTCAAACCATTAGTTATTACTTGATATTTTAAAACTTAGGTAGAATAATAACATAGGTTTGATTCTTTTTCTTAATGAGGAACGGCCATGATTGCAAGAGAGAGGGAGTAACAAAATATCAGCGATTACAGCCACCACAAGCCTACAGATGAAGTCTAAACACCACTGCCGGCAATGTAAAAACTTTAGAAACGACCATGACTGCAAGAGAGAGGGAACAAAAGGAAATGTCCGCAACTACAACTACCTCAAGCCTACAGTGTAACATGATTAACTGCCATGACAGAAGAGAGAGATAGGAGGAAAAAATCAGCAACTACAGCCAACCCAAACCAACAGCTCAAGTTTCATCAGCACCGTCTGCAATGTAAGATCACGAGGAGCGGCCATGTCTGCAAGAGAGATGGAAGAGAAAAAAACATCAGCAACTACAGCATCTCAAGCCAACAGATCAAGACTCATCACCACGTTCTACAAATTAAAAAAATGAGTAAGGGCCATTACTGCAAGACAGAGGGAACAAAAGAAAATGTCAGCGACTACAGCCACCACAAACCTTTAAAACTCTACTCCCTACAATGCAAGGTCATGAGAGAGGTAGGAGAAGAAAAATCAGCACCTACAGCCAACCTAAGCTTACAACTCAGGGAAACAGGTTTCTACAAGTGCAAATATCATAGATGCGTACTTATCAATTGTCACCCCCTGGACTATTTTTAGCTCTCAGCTGACATTCTAATTTGTCAAATAAAATAGTCAGGACTTTTTATAGCATACGTTTCGTATGACTAGTCCAAAGAGTTCTCTAACATAATATTCCATTAACAACTCCACACGCCCAAACCAATTCCTTATGCTTTCTATTACTTTTGGATAAATACTAGCAGTGTCTTGGGGACTGTTAACTAAACTACCATGTTTAGTGCATTCAAACATATTCTGTAATGTATCGTCTAATCTGTAATTGTCTTCGAGGATTCCTCAATATATGCTCCAAAACCCTTGCCAGATATTAACATCTCCCCCTTAATTTGCCTAGTTCTATCCTAGGTAGTTATAAATTCTTCATAACCCGCTTATGGAACTTCCGCTAGGTTCACATCTGCATCGAGGGAAACATTGGTCATCTTTAAATTTATATCATCTACATTATCGTTATTCATCTCAAAATTGTACTGATGAGTGTAGGCGTCTACAACTCAAGTCAATCCCAGCTCTCAGCTGACAATCTAATTTATCAAAATAAAAAAGCAAGTCTTGGACTATTTATAGTATACGTTTCGTATGACTAGTCCAAAGACTTCTCTAACATAATATTCTGTTAACAACTCCACACGCCCAAGCAGATTCCATATGCTTTCTTTTACCTTTGGACAAACCTTAGCAGTTTCTTGGGGACTGTTAACTAAACTACCAGCTATACTGCATTGAATCATATTCTGTAATTTATCCTCTGATCTGTAATTGTCTTCGCCGATTCCTCAATACATGCTCCAAAACCCTTGCCAGATATTAACATCTCCCCTTAATTTGCCTAGTTCTATCCTAGGTAGTTTTTAAATTCTTCATAACTATAGCAAGTGGAGCATCCTTATAGAATTTCTGCTTGGTTGACACCTGCGTCGAGGGAAGCATTGGTCATCTTTGATCTTATATCATCCGTATTATTTTTATTAATCTCACAATTGTACTCATGAATGTAGGGGTCTTCCTCCCCATCTGTCAACAAAACTAGTAGAGTATTTTCACATCAAAAAGGGAAATCTCCGTGATTCACCTTTTGAACTGTACCTGCATCTTCTGGTCAGTTACCAAGTCAACCAGTTCTTGACTTGAAATGTCTGTCAATTCATTTTTTTGTCTTAGTAAAAATTGCTTGAATTGGCTTAAGTTGCCTCACTCATTATGCCTATTTTGCCTTCGACCGAACAGTGCAATGACCCATTTGTGCAGTACACGGACAGTGGAAGTTCTGGACGGTGCAGATCCCGAACAGTATGAGTACCAACCGGAGCAAAGCCCGACGGCGCAAGGCCCGAACGGTGTAAGGCCCGACGGTGTGAGTCCCGAAGGTGCGAGGCCCGAAAGGTGTAATAACTGGACGGTGCGAGGCCCAACAGGGAGAGGCCCGGATGGAGCAAGGCCCGAACGGAGCAAGGCCTGAATGGTACGAGGACTGGACGGTGAGATGCCTGAACAGAGCAAGGCCATGACAGTGTAAGGCTCGAACGGTGTGAAGTCTTGACGGTTGAAGCCAGAATCACTATGTCATGTCTGGGTTTATTGTTTATAGCGTTCTGAGTTAAGGTCTTTTTGCTATTTACAAAGTCTTCATTTGCTCTCTAAGAAACTCATCCAACAGAATCCATGAATAGCGGACTCATATTATATTCCTAATTTGTCTACTTTGAAGTAATTTCTGACACCACATTCTCAGGATTATAGAGTCCGCAAAACCTTACTTTTTTAGGCATTATGACCCATCAGATAGTGGATCAAACCTTGAGACTGCTTGCAGATGTTGTACCAAAACTTTATTTTCTCGTCCACAAATATTAAGCCAATTTCCTGTGTTTCTTTCTTCCCATGTGGTAGGACCAAGAAGATGGGGACATCAAACATCTTAACCAAAGAAACCTGCAATATTTTTAAATATCTTATTAAAATAGGACAGATCGATAAAATTGTTTGGTGATGACAGTTGTCCGGAGGATTAGCCATTGGCAGAGAAACCCCGGGGGTGAAGGGCGGGCACCAAACAAAATAAAAAGGACAGGTGACCGGAGGTGTAGCCAATGGCAGAGGAACACTTTGGATGAAGGGCAGGCACCAAACAAAACAAAAAAAGAAGTGGATAATTCGCTATATTGCAGAAACGTAACCCATACGTGTAAAAATGTGAACGGTTAAGTTTACATATTTACAAACAACGCCAGCATATACCATTAAGAAACTAATGTACCACCAACAAACACTTCTCACATCATATGTATGAAGTGCCCTGATAGCTAATAATAATTAATTTTTGAATGCAACCGTTTCTATGTTTCCGTGACGTCTTTTTGACTGATATAACTACGTTGACTATTTCCTAAAAGAAAAATTAACTCTGACACCAGGGCAATTTTTTCGCAATGGCAAGAAACAGTACCACAGTCCGTAAGTGGGTGGATTCATCATAAGAAGACTCCCATGCGTAAAAACCATATTCAAACCATTAGTTATTACTTGATATTTTAAAACTTAGGTAGAATAATAACATAGGTTTGATTCTTTTTCTTAATGAGGAACGGCCATGATTGCAAGAGAGAGGGAGTAACAAAATATCAGCGATTACAGCCACCACAAGCCTACAGATGAAGTCTAAACACCACTGCCGGCAATGTAAAAACTTTAGAAACGACCATGACTGCAAGAGAGAGGGAACAAAAGGAAATGTCCGCAACTACAACTACCTCAAGCCTACAGTGTAACATGATTAACTGCCATGACAGAAGAGAGAGATAGGAGGAAAAAATCAGCAACTACAGCCAACCCAAACCAACAGCTCAAGTTTCATCAGCACCGTCTGCAATGTAAGATCACGAGGAGCGGCCATGTCTGCAAGAGAGATGGAAGAGAAAAAAACATCAGCAACTACAGCATCTCAAGCCAACAGATCAAGAATCATCACCACGTTCTACAAATTAAAAAAATGAGTAAGGGCCATTACTGCAAGACAGAGGGAACAAAAGAAAATGTCAGCGACTACAGCCACCACAAACCTTTAAAACTCTACTCCCTACAATGCAAGGTCATGAGAGAGGTAGGAGAAGAAAAATCAGCACCTACAGCCAACCTAAGCTTACAACTCAGGGAAACAGGTTTCTACAAGTGCAAATATCATAGATGCGTACTTATCAATTGTCACCCCCTGGACTATTTTTAGCTCTCAGCTGACATTCTAATTTGTCAAATAAAATAGCCAGGACTTTTTATAGCATACGTTTCGTATGACTAGTCCAAAGAGTTCTCTAACATAATATTCCATTAACAACTCCACACGCCCAAACCAATTCCTTATGCTTTCTATTACTTTTGGATAAATACTAGCAGTGTCTTGGGGACTGTTAACTAAACTACCATGTTTAGTGCATTCAAACATATTCTGTAATGTATCGTCTAATCTGTAATTGTCTTCGAGGATTCCTCAATATATGCTCCAAAACCCTTGCCAGATATTAACATCTCCCCCTTAATTTGCCTAGTTCTATCCTAGGTAGTTATAAATTCTTCATAACCCGTTTATGGAACTTCTGCTAGGTTCACATCTCCATCGAGGGAAACATTAGTCATCTTTAAATTTATATCATCTTCATTATCGTTATTCATCTCAAAATTGTACTGATGAGTGTAGGCGTCTACAACTCAAGTCAATCCCAGCTCTCAGCTGACAATCTAATTTATCAAAATAAAAAAGCAAGTCTTGGACTATTTATAGTATACGTTTCGTATGACTAGTCCAAAGACTTCTCTAACATAATATTCTGTTAACAACTCCACACGCCCAAGCAGATTCCATATGCTTTCTTTTACCTTTGGACAAACCTTAGCAGTTTCTTGGGGACTGTTAACTAAACTACCAGCTATACTGCATTGAATCATATTCTGTAATTTATCCTCTGATCTGTAATTGTCTTCGCCGATTCCTCAATACATGCTCCAAAACCCTTGCCAGATATTAACATCTCCCCTTAATTTGCCTAGTTCTATCCTAGGTAGTTTTTAAATTCTTCATAACTATAGCAAGTGGAGCATCCTTATAGAATTTCTGCTTGGTTGACATCTGCGTCGAGGGAAGCATTGGTCATCTTTGATCTTATATCATCCGTATTATTTTTATTAATCTCACAATTGTACTCATGAATGTAGGGGTCTTCCTCCCCATCTGTCTTCAAAACTAGTAGAGTATTTTCACATCAAGAAGGGAAATCTCCGTGATTCACCTTTTGAACTGTACCTGCATCTTCTGGTCAGTTACCAAGTCAACCAGTTCTTGACTTGAAATGTCTGTCAATTCATTTTTTTGTCTTAGTAAAAATTGCTTGAATGGGCTTAAGTTGCCTCACTCATTATGCCTATTTTGCCTTCGACCGAACAGTGCAATGACCCATTTGTGCAGTACACGGACAGTGGAAGTTCTGGACGGTGCAGATCCCGAACAGTATGAGTACCAACCGGAGCAAAGCCCGACGGCGCAAGGCCCGAACGGTGTAAGGCCCGACGGTGTGAGTCCCGAAGGTGCGAGGCCCGAAAGGTGTAATAACTGGACGGTGCGAGGCCCAACAGGGAGAGGCCCGGATGGAGCAAGGCCCGAACGGTGCAGGGCCCGAACGGAGCAAGGCCTGAATGGTACGAGGACTGGACGGTGAGATGCCTGAACAGAGCAAGGCCATGACAGTGTAAGGCTCGAACGGTGTGAAGTCTTGACGGTTGAAGCCAGAATCACTATGTCATGTCTGGGTTTATTGTTTATAGCGTTCTGAGTTAAGGTCTTTTTGCTATTTACAAAGTCTTCATTTGCTCTCTAAGAAACTCATCCAACAGAATCCATGAATAGCGGACTCATATTATATTCCTAATTTGTCTACTTTGAAGTAATTTCTGACACCACATTCTCAGGATTATAGAGTCCGCAAAACCTTACTTTTTTAGGCATTATGACCCATCAGATAGTGGATCAAACCTTGAGACTGCTTGCAGATGTTGTACCAAAACTTTATTTTCTCGTCCACAAATATTAAGCCAATTTCCTGTGTTTCTTTCTTCCCATGTGGTAGGACCAAGAAGATGGGGACATCAAACATCTTAACCAAAGAAACCTGCAATATTTTTAAATATCTTATTAAAATAGGACAGATCGATAAAATTGTTTGGTGATGACAGTTGTCCGGAGGATTAGCCATTGGCAGAGAAACCCCGGGGGTGAAGGGCGGGCACCAAACAAAATAAAAAGGACAGGTGACCGGAGGTGTAGCCAATGGCAGAGGAACACTTTGGATGAAGGGCAGGCACCAAACAAAACAAAAAAAGAAGTGGATAATTCGCTATATTGCAGAAACGTAACCCATACGTGTAAAAATGTGGACGGTTAAGTTTACATATTTACAAACAACGCGAGCATATACCATTAAGAAACTAATGTACCACCAACAAACACTTCTCACATCATATGTATGAAGTGCCCTGATAGCTAATAATAATTAATTTTTGAATGCAACCGTTTCTATGTTTCCGTGACGTCTTTTTGACTGATATAACTACGTTGACTATTTCCTAAAAGAAAAATTAACTCTGACACCAGGGCAATTTTTTCGCAATGGCAAGAAACAGTACCACAGTCCGTAAGTGGGTGGATTCATCATAAGAAGACTCCCATGCGTAAAAACCATATTCAAACCATTAGTTATTACTTGATATTTTAAAACTTAGGTAGAATAATAACATAGGTTTGATTCTTTTTCTTAATGAGGAACGGCCATGATTGCAAGAGAGAGGGAGTAACAAAATATCAGCGATTACAGCCACCACAAGCCTACAGATGAAGTCTAAACACCACTGCCGGCAATGTAAAAACTTTAGAAACGACCATGACTGCAAGAGAGAGGGAACAAAAGGAAATGTCCGCAACTACAACTACCTCAAGCCTACAGTGTAACATGATTAACTGCCATGACAGAAGAGAGAGATAGGAGGAAAAAATCAGCAACTACAGCCAACCCAAACCAACAGTTCAAGTTTCATCAGCACCGTCTGCAATGTAAGATCACGAGGAGCGGCCATGTCTGCAAGAGAGATGGAAGAGAAAAAAACATCAGCAACTACAGCATCTCAAGCCAACAGATCAAGACTCATCACCACGTTCTACAAATTAAAAAAATGAGTAAGGGCCATTACTGCAAGACAGAGGGAACAAAAGAAAATGTCAGCGACTACAGCCACCACAAACCTTTAAAACTCTACTCCCTACAATGCAAGGTCATGAGAGAGGTAGGAGAAGAAAAATCAGCACCTACAGCCAACCTAAGCTTACAACTCAGGGAAACAGGTTTCTACAAGTGCAAATATCATAGATGCGTACTTATCAATTGTCACCCCCTGGACTATTTTTAGCTCTCAGCTGACATTCTAATTTGTCAAATAAAATAGCCAGGACTTTTTATAGCATACGTTTCGTATGACTAGTCCAAAGAGTTCTCTAACATAATATTCCATTAACAACTCCACACGCCCAAACCAATTCCTTATGCTTTCTATTACTTTTGGATAAATACTAGCAGTGTCTTGGGGACTGTTAACTAAACTACCATGTTTAGTGCATTCAAACATATTCTGTAATGTATCGTCTAATTTGTAATTGTCTTCGAGGATTCCTCAATATATGCTCCAAAACCCTTGCCAGATATTAACATCTCCCCCTTAATTTGCCTAGTTCTATCCTAGGTAGTTATAAATTCTTCATAACCCGTTTATGGAACTTCTGCTAGGTTCACATCTGCATCGAGGGAAACATTAGTCATCTTTAAATTTATATCATCTTCATTATCGTTATTCATCTCAAAATTGTACTGATGAGTGTAGGCGTCTACAACTCAAGTCAATCCCAGCTCTCAGCTGACAATCTAATTTATCAAAATAAAAAAGCAAGTCTTGGACTATTTATAGTATACGTTTCGTATGACTAGTCCAAAGACTTCTCTAACATAATATTCTGTTAACAACTCCACACGCCCAAGCAGATTCCATATGCTTTCTTTTACCTTTGGACAAACCTTAGCAGTTTCTTGGGGACTGTTAACTAAACTACCAGCTATACTGCATTGAATCATATTCTGTAATTTATCCTCTGATCTGTAATTGTCTTCGCCGATTCCTCAATACATGCTCCAAAACCCTTGCCAGATATTAACATCTCCCCTTAATTTGCCTAGTTCTATCCTAGGTAGTTTTTAAATTCTTCATAACTATAGCAAGTGGAGCATCCTTATAGAATTTCTGCTTGGTTGACATCTGCGTCGAGGGAAGCATTGGTCATCTTTGATCTTATATCATCCGTATTATTTTTATTAATCTCACAATTGTACTCATGAATGTAGGGGTCTTCCTCCCCATCTGTCTTCAAAACTAGTAGAGTATTTTCACATCAAAAAGGGAAATCTCCGTGATTCACCTTTTGAACTGTACCTGCATCTTCTGGTCAGTTACCAAGTCAACCAGTTCTTGACTTGAAATGTCTGTCAATTCATTTTTTTGCCTTAGTAAAAATTGCTTGAATGGGCTTAAGTTGCCTCACTCATTATGCCTATTTTGCCTTCGACCGAACAGTGCAATGACCCATTTGTGCAGTACACGGACAGTGGAAGTTCTGGACGGTGCAGATCCCGAACAGTACGAGTACCAACCGGAGCAAAGCCCGACGGCGCAAGGCCCGAACGGTGTAAGGCCCGACGGTGTGAGTCCCGAAGGTGCGAGGCCCGAAAGGTGTAATAACTGGACGGTGCGAGGCCCAACAGGGAGAGGCCCGGATGGAGCAAGGCCCGAACGGTGCAGGGCCCGAACGGAGCAAGGCCTGAATGGTACGAGGACTGGACGGTGAGATGCCTGAACAGAGCAAGGCCATGACAGTGTAAGGCTCGAACGGTGTGAAGTCTTGACGGTTGAAGCCAGAATCACTATGTCATGTCTGGGTTTATTGTTTATAGCGTTCTGAGTTAAGGTCTTTTTGCTATTTACAAAGTCTTCATTTGCTCTCTAAGAAACTCATCCAACAGAATCCATGAATAGCGGACTCATATTATATTCCTAATTTGTCTACTTTGAAGTAATTTCTGACACCACATTCTCAGGATTATAGAGTCCGCAAAACCTTACTTTTTTAGGCATTATGACCCATCAGATAGTGGATCAAACCTTGAGACTGCTTGCAGATGTTGTACCAAAACTTTATTTTCTCGTCTACAAATATTAAGCCAATTTCCTGTGTTTCTTTCTTCCCATGTGGTAGGACCAAGAAGATGGGGACATCAAACATCTTAACCAAAGAAACCTGCAATATTTTTAAATATCTTATTAAAATAGGACAGATCGATAAAATTGTTTGGTGATGACAGTTGTCCGGAGGATTAGCCATTGGCAGAGAAACCCCGGGGGTGAAGGGCGGGCACCAAACAAAATAAAAAGGACAGGTGACCGGAGGTGTAGCCAATGGCAGAGGAACACTTTGGATGAATGGCAGGCACCAAACAAAACAAAAAAAGAAGTGGATAATTCGCTATATTGCAGAAACGTAACCCATATGTGTAAAAATGTGGACGGTTAAGTTTACATATTTACAAACAACGCGAGCATATACCATTAAGAAACTAATGTACCACCAACAAACACTTCTCACATCATATGTATGAAGTGCCCTGATAGCTAATAATAATTAATTTTTGAATGCAACCGTTTCTATGTTTCCGTGACGTCTTTTTGACTGATATAACTACGTTGACTATTTCCTAAAAGAAAAATTAACTCTGACACCAGGGCAATTTTTTCGCAATGGCAAGAAACAGTACCACAGTCCGTAAGTGGGTGGATTCATCATAAGAAGACTCCCATGCGTAAAAACCATATTCAAACCATTAGTTATTACTTGATATTTTAAAACTTAGGTAGAATAATAACATAGGTTTGATTCTTTTTCTTAATGAGGAACGGCCATGATTGCAAGAGAGAGGGAGTAACAAAATATCAGCGATTACAGCCACCACAAGCCTACAGATGAAGTCTAAACACCACTGCCGGCAATGTAAAAACTTTAGAAACGACCATGACTGCAAGAGAGAGGGAACAAAAGGAAATGTCCGCAACTACAACTACCTCAAGCCTACAGTGTAACATGATTAACTGCCATGACAGAAGAGAGAGATAGGAGGAAAAAATCAGCAACTACAGCCAACCCAAACCAACAGCTCAAGTTTCATCAGCACCGTCTGCAATGTAAGATCACGAGGAGCGGCCATGTCTGCAAGAGAGATGGAACAGAAAAAACATCAGCAACTACAGCATCTCAAGCCAACAGATCAAGACTCATCACCACGTTCTACAAATTAAAAAAATGAGTAAGGGCCATTACTGCAAGACAGAGGGAACAAAAGAAAATGTCAGCGACTACAGCCACCACAAACCTTTAAAACTCTACTCCCTACAATGCAAGGTCATGAGAGAGGTAGGAGAAGAAAAATCAGCACCTACAGCCAACCTAAGCTTACAACTCAGGGAAACAGGTTTCTACAAGTGCAAATATCATAGATGCGTACTTATCAATTGTCACCCCCTGGACTATTTTTAGCTCTCAGCTGACATTCTAATTTGTCAAATAAAATAGCCAGGACTTTTTATAGCATACGTTTCGTATGACTAGTCCAAAGAGTTCTCTAACATAATATTCCATTAACTCCACACGCCCAAACCAATTCCTTATGCTTTCTATTACTTTTGGATAAATACTAGCAGTGTCTTGGGGACTGTTAACTAAACTACCATGTTTAGTGCATTCAAACATATTCTGTAATGTATCGTCTAATTTGTAATTGTCTTCGAGGATTCCTCAATATATGCTCCAAAACCCTTGCCAGATATTAACATCTCCCCCTTAATTTGCCTAGTTCTATCCTAGGTAGTTATAAATTCTTCATAACCCGTTTATGGAACTTCTGCTAGGTTCACATCTGCATCGAGGGAAACATTAGTCATCTTTAAATTTATATCATCTTCATTATCGTTATTCATCTCAAAATTGTACTGATGAGTGTAGGCGTCTACAACTCAAGTCAATCCCAGCTCTCAGCTGACAATCTAATTTATCAAAATAAAAAAGCAAGTCTTGGACTATTTATAGTATACGTTTCGTATGACTAGTCCAAAGACTTCTCTAACATAATATTCTGTTAACAACTCCACACGCCCAAGCAGATTCCATATGCTTTCTTTTACCTTTGGACAAACCTTAGCAGTTTCTTGGGGACTGTTAACTAAACTACCAGCTATACTGCATTGAATCATATTCTGTAATTTATCCTCTGATCTGTAATTGTCTTCGCCGATTCCTCAATACATGCTCCAAAACCCTTGCCAGATATTAACATCTCCCCTTAATTTGCCTAGTTCTATCCTAGGTAGTTTTTAAATTCTTCATAACTATAGCAAGTGGAGCATCCTTATAGAATTTCTGCTTGGTTGACATCTGCGTCGAGGGAAGCATTGGTCATCTTTGATCTTATATCATCCGTATTATTTTTATTAATCTCACAATTGTACTCATGAATGTAGGGGTCTTCCTCCCCATCTGTCTTCAAAACTAGTAGAGTATTTTCACATCAAAAAGGGAAATCTCCGTGATTCACCTTTTGAACTGTACCTGCATCTTCTGGTCAGTTACCAAGTCAACCAGTTCTTGACTTGAAATGTCTGTCAATTCATTTTTTTGTCTTAGTAAAAATTGCTTGAATGGGCTTAAGTTGCCTCACTCATTATGCCTATTTTGCCTTCGACCGAACAGTGCAATGACCCATTTGTGCAGTACACGGACAGTGGAAGTTCTGGACGGTGCAGATCCCGAACAGTACGAGTACCAACCGGAGCAAAGCCCGACGGCGCAAGGCCCGAACGGTGTAAGGCCCGACGGTGTGAGTCCCGAAGGTGCGAGGCCCGAAAGGTGTAATAACTGGACGGTGCGAGGCCCAACAGGGAGAGGCCCGGATGGAGCAAGGCCCGAACGGTGCAGGGCCCGAACGGAGCAAGGCCTGAATGGTACGAGGACTGGACGGTGAGATGCCTGAACAGAGCAAGGCCATGACAGTGTAAGGCTCGAACGGTGTGAAGTCTTGACGGTTGAAGCCAGAATCACTATGTCATGTCTGGGTTTATTGTTTATAGCGTTCTGAGTTAAGGTCTTTTTGCTATTTACAAAGTCTTCATTTGCTCTCTAAGAAACTCACCCAACAGAATCCATGAATAGCGGACTCATATTATATTCCTAATTTGTCTACTTTGAAGTAATTTCTGACACCACATTCTCAGGATTATAGAGTCCGCAAAACCTTACTTTTTTAGGCATTATGACCCATCAGATAGTGGATCAAACCTTGAGACTGCTTGCAGATGTTGTACCAAAACTTTATTTTCTCGTCCACAAATATTAAGCCAATTTCCTGTGTTTCTTTCTTCCCATGTGGTAGGACCAAGAAGATGGGGACATCAAACATCTTAACCAAAGAAACCTGCAATATTTTTAAATATCTTATTAAAATAGGACAGATCGATAAAATTGTTTGGTGATGACAGTTGTCCGGAGGATTAGCCATTGGCAGAGAAACCCCGGGGGTGAAGGGCGGGCACCAAACAAAATAAAAAGGACAGGTGACCGGAGGTGTAGCCAATGGCAGAGGAACACTTTGGATGAAGGGCAGGCACCAAACAAAACAAAAAAAGAAGTGGATAATTCGCTATATTGCAGAAACGTAACCCATACGTGTAAAAATGTGGACGGTTAAGTTTACATATTTACAAACAACGCCAGCATATACCATTAAGAAACTAATGTACCACCAACAAACACTTCTCACATCATATGTATGAAGTGCCCTGATAGCTAATAATAATTAATTTTTGAATGCAACCGTTTCTATGTTTCCGTGACGTCTTTTTGACTGATATAACTACGTTGACTATTTCCTAAAAGAAAAATTAACTCTGACACCAGGGCAATTTTTTCGCAATGGCAAGAAACAGTACCACAGTCCGTAAGTGGGTGGATTCATCATAAGAAGACTCCCATGCGTAAAAACCATATTCAAACCATTAGTTATTACTTGATATTTTAAAACTTAGGTAGAATAATAACATAGGTTTGATTCTTTTTCTTAATGAGGAACGGCCATGATTGCAAGAGAGAGGGAGTAACAAAATATCAGCGATTACAGCCACCACAAGCCTACAGATGAAGTCTAAACACCACTGCCGGCAATGTAAAAACTTTAGAAACGACCATGACTGCAAGAGAGAGGGAACAAAAGGAAATGTCCGCAACTACAACTACCTCAAGCCTACAGTGTAACATGATTAACTGCCATGACAGAAGAGAGAGATAGGAGGAAAAAATCAGCAACTACAGCCAACCCAAACCAACAGCTCAAGTTTCATCAGCACCGTCTGCAATGTAAGATCACGAGGAGCGGCCATGTCTGCAAGAGAGATGGAAGAGAAAAAAACATCAGCAACTACAGCATCTCAAGCCAACAGATCAAGAATCATCACCACGTTCTTCAAATTAAAAAAATGAGTAAGGGCCATTACTGCAAGACAGAGGGAACAAAAGAAAATGTCAGCGACTACAGCCACCACAAACCTTTAAAACACTACTCCCTACAATGCAAGGTCATGAGAGAGGTAGGAGAAGAAAAATCAGCACCTACAGCCAACCTAAGCTTACAACTCAGGGAAACAGGTTTCTACAAGTGCAAATATCATAGATGCGTACTTATCAATTGTCACCCCCTGGACTATTTTTAGCTCTCAGCTGACATTCTAATTTGTCAAATAAAATAGCCAGGACTTTTTATAGCATACGTTTCGTATGACTAGTCCAAAGAGTTCTCTAACATAATATTCCATTAACAACTCCACACGCCCAAACCAATTCCTTATGCTTTCTATTACTTTTGGATAAATACTAGCAGTGTCTTGGGGACTGTTAACTAAACTACCATGTTTAGTGCATTCAAACATATTCTGTAATGTATCGTCTAATCTGTAATTGTCTTCGAGGATTCCTCAATATATGCTCCAAAACCCTTGCCAGATATTAACATCTCCCCCTTAATTTGCCTAGTTCTATCCTAGGTAGTTATAAATTCTTCATAACCCGTTTATGGAACTTCTGCTAGGTTCACATCTGCATCGAGGGAAACATTGGTCATCTTTAAATTTATATCATCTTCATTATCGTTATTCATCTCAAAATTGTACTGATGAGTGTAGGCGTCTACAACTGAAGTCACTCCCAGCTCTCAGCTGACAATCTAATTTATCGAAATAAAAAAGCAAGTCTTGGACTATTTATAGTATACGTTTCGTATGACTAGTCCAAAGACTTCTCTAACATAATATTCTGTTAACAACTCCACACGCCCAAGCAGATTCCATATGCTTTCTTTTACCTTTGGACAAACCTTAGCAGTTTCTTGGGGACTGTTAACTAAACTACCAGCTATACTGCATTGAATCATATTCTGTAATTTATCCTCTGATCTGTAATTGTCTTCGCCGATTCCTCAATACATGCTCCAAAACCCTTGCCAGATATTAACATCTCCCCTTAATTTGCCTAGTTCTATCCTAGGTAGTTTTTAAATTCTTCATAACTATAGCAAGTGGAGCATCCTTATAGAATTTCTGCTTGGTTGACATCTGCGTCGAGGGAAGCATTGGTCATCTTTGATCTTATATCATCCGTATTATTTTTATTAATCTCACAATTGTACTCATGAATGTAGGGGTCTTCCTCCCCATCTGTCTTCAAAACTAGTAGAGTATTTTCACATCAAAAAGGGAAATCTCCGTGATTCACCTTTTGAACTGTACCTGCATCTTCTGGTCAGTTACCAAGTCAACCAGTTCTTGACTTGAAATGTCTGTCAATTCATTTTTTTGTCTTAGTAAAAATTGCTTGAATGGGCTTAAGTTGCCTCACTCATTATGCCTATTTTGCCTTCGACCGAACAGTGCAATGACCCATTTGTGCAGTACACGGACAGTGGAAGTTCTGGACGGTGCAGATCCCGAACAGTACGAGTACCAACCGGAGCAAAGCCCGACGGCGCAAGGCCCGAACGGTGTAAGGCCCGACGGTGTGAGTCCCGAAGGTGCGAGGCCCGAAAGGTGTAATAACTGGACGGTGCGAGGCCCAACAGGGAGAGGCCCGGATGGAGCAAGGCCCGAACGGTGCAGGGCCCGAACGGAGCAAGGCCTGAATGGTACGAGGACTGGACGGTGAGATGCCTGAACAGAGCAAGGCCATGACAGTGTAAGGCTCGAACGGTGTGAAGTCTTGACGGTTGAAGCCAGAATCACTATGTCATGTCTGGGTTTATTGTTTATAGCGTTCTGAGTTAAGGTCTTTTTGCTATTTACAAAGTCTTCATTTGCTCTCTAAGAAACTCATCCAACAGAATCCATGAATAGCGGACTCATATTATATTCCTAATTTGTCTACTTTGAAGTAATTTCTGACACCACATTCTCAGGATTATAGAGTCCGCAAAACCTTACTTTTTTAGGCATTATGACCCATCAGATAGTGGATCAAACCTTGAGACTGCTTGCAGATGTTGTACCAAAACTTTATTTTCTCGTCCACAAATATTAAGCCAATTTCCTGTGTTTCTTTCTTCCCATGTGGTAGGACCAAGAAGATGGGGACATCAAACATCTTAACCAAAGAAACCTGCAATATTTTTAAATATCTTATTAAAATAGGACAGATCGATAAAATTGTTTGGTGATGACAGTTGTCCGGAGGATTAGCCATTGGCAGAGAAACCCCGGGGGTGAAGGGCGGGCACCAAACAAAATAAAAAGGACAGGTGACCGGAGGTGTAGCCAATGGCAGAGGAACACTTTGGATGAAGGGCAGGCACCAAACAAAACAAAAAAAGAAGTGGATAATTCGCTATATTGCAGAAACGTAACCCATACGTGTAAAAATGTGGACGGTTAAGTTTACATATTTACAAACAACGCCAGCATATACAATTAAGAAACTAATGTACCACCAACAAACACTTCTCACATCATATGTATGAAGTGCCCTGATAGCTAATAATAATTAATTTTTGAATGCAACCGTTTCTATGTTTCCGTGACGTCTTTTTGACTGATATAACTACGTTGACTATTTCCTAAAAGAAAAATTAACTCTGACACCAGGGCAATTTTTTCGCAATGGCAAGAAACAGTACCACAGTCCGTAAGTGGGTGGATTCATCATAAGAAGACTCCCATGCGTAAAAACCATATTCAAACCATTAGTTATTACTTGATATTTTAAAACTTAGGTAGAATAATAACATAGGTTTGATTCTTTTTCTTAATGAGGGACGGTCATGATTGCAAGAGAGAGGGAGTAACAGAATATCAGCGATTACAGCCACCACAAGCCTACAGATGAAGTCTAAACACCACTGCCGGCAATGTAAAAACTTTAGAAACGACCATGACTGCAAGAGAGAGGGAACAAAAGGAAATGTCCGCAACTACAACTACCTCAAGCCTACAGTGTAACATGATTAACTGCCATGACAGAAGAGAGAGATAGGAGGAAAAAATCAGCAACTACAGCCAACCCAAACCAACAGCTCAAGTTTCATCAGCACCGTCTGCAATGTAAGATCACGAGGAGCGGCCATGTCTGCAAGAGAGATGGAACAGAAAAAACATCAGCAACTACAGCATCTCAAGCCAACAGATCAAGACTCATCACCACGTTCTACAAATTAAAAAAATGAGTAAGGGCCATTACTGCAAGACAGAGGGAACAAAAGAAAATGTCAGCGACTACAGCCACCACAAACCTTTAAAACTCTACTCCCTACAATGCAAGGTCATGAGAGAGGTAGGAGAAGAAAAATCAGCACCTACAGCCAACCTAAGCTTACAACTCAGGGAAACAGGTTTCTACAAGTGCAAATATCATAGATGCGTACTTATCAATTGTCACCCCCTGGACTATCTTTAGCTCTCAGCTGACATTCTAATTTGTCAAATAAAATAGCCAGGAATTTTTGTAGCATACGTTTCGTATGACTAGTCCAAAGAGTTCTCTAACATAATATTCCATTAACAACTCCACACGCCCAAACCAATTCCTTATGCTTTCTATTAGTTTTGGATAAATACTAGCAGTGTCTTGGGGACTGTTAACTAAACTACCATGTTTAGTGCATTGAAACATATTCTGTAATGTATCCACTAATCTGTAATTGTCTTCGAGGATTCCTCAATATATGCTCCAAAACCCTTGCCAGATATTAACATCTCCCCCTTAATTTGCCTAGTTCTATCCTAGGTAGTTATAAATTCTTCATAACCCGCTTATGGAACTTCCGCTAGGTTCACATCTGCATCGAGGGAAACATTGGTCATCTTTAAATTTATATCATCTACATTATCGTTATTCATCTCAAAATTGTACTGATGAGTGTAGGCGTCTACAACTCAAGTCAATCCCAGCTCTCAGCTGACAATCTAATTTATCAAAATAAAAAAGCAAGTCTTGGACTATTTATAGTATACGTTTCGTATGACTAGTCCAAAGACTTCTCTAACATAATATTCTGTTAACAACTCCACACGCCCAAGCAGATTCCATATGCTTTCTTTTACCTTTGGACAAACCTTAGCAGTTTCTTGGGGACTGTTAACTAAACTACCAGCTATACTGCATTGAATCATATTCTGTAATTTATCCTCTGATCTGTAATTGTCTTCGCCGATTCCTCAATACATGCTCCAAAACCCTTGCCAGATATTAACATCTCCCCTTAATTTGCCTAGTTCTATCCTAGGTAGTTTTTAAATTCTTCATAACTATAGCAAGTGGAGCATCCTTATAGAATTTCTGCTTGGTTGACATCTGCGTCGAGGGAAGCATTGGTCATCTTTGATCTTATATCATCCGTATTATTTTTATTAATCTCACAATTGTACTCATGAATGTAGGGGTCTTCCTCCCCATCTGTCTTCAAAACTAGTAGAGTATTTTCACATCAAGAAGGGAAATCTCCGTGATTCACCTTTTGAACTGTACCTGCATCTTCTGGTCAGTTACCAAGTCAACCAGTTCTTGACTTGAAATGTCTGTCAATTCATTTTTTGTCTTAGTAAAAATTGCTTGAATGGGCTTAAGTTGCCTCACTCATTATGCCTATTTTGCCTTCGACCGAACAGTGCAATGACCCATTTGTGCAGTACACGGACAGTGGAAGTTCTGGACGGTGCAGATCCCGAACAGTACGAGTACCAACCGGAGCAAAGCCCGACGGCGCAAGGCCCGAACGGTGTAAGGCCCGACGGTGTGAGTCCCGAAGGTGCGAGGCCCGAAAGGTGTAATAACTGGACGGTGCGAGGCCCAACAGGGAGAGGCCCGGATGGAGCAAGGCCCGAACGGTGCAGGGCCCGAACGGAGCAAGGCCTGAATGGTACGAGGACTGGACGGTGAGATGCCTGAACAGAGCAAGGCCATGACAGTGTAAGGCTCGAACGGTGTGAAGTCTTGACGGTTGAAGCCAGAATCACTATGTCATGTCTGGGTTTATTGTTTATAGCGTTCTGAGTTAAGGTCTTTTTGCTATTTACAAAGTCTTCATTTGCTCTCTAAGAAACTCATCCAACAGAATCCATGAATAGCGGACTCATATTATATTCCTAATTTGTCTACTTTGAAGTAATTTCTGACACCACATTCTCAGGATTATAGAGTCCGCAAAACCTTACTTTTTTAGGCATTATGACCCATCAGATAGTGGATCAAACCTTGAGACTGCTTGCAGATGTTGTACCAAAACTTTATTTTCTCGTCCACAAATATTAAGCCAATTTCCTGTGTTTCTTTCTTCCCATGTGGTAGGACCAAGAAGATGGGGACATCAAACATCTTAACCAAAGAAACCTGCAATATTTTTAAATATCTTATTAAAATAGGACAGATCGATAAAATTGTTTGGTGATGACAGTTGTCCGGAGGATTAGCCATTGGCAGAGAAACCCCGGGGGTGAAGGGCGGGCACCAAACAAAATAAAAAGGACAGGTGACCGGAGGTGTAGCCAATGGCAGAGGAACACTTTGGATGAAGGGCAGGCACCAAACAAAACAAAAAAAGAAGTGGATAATTCGCTATATTGCAGAAACGTAACCCATACGTGTAAAAATGTGGACGGTTAAGTTTACATATTTACAAACAACGCCAGCATATACAATTAAGAAACTAATGTACCACCAACAAACACTTCTCACATCATATGTATGAAGTGCCCTGATAGCTAATAATAATTAATTTTTGAATGCAACCGTTTCTATGTTTCCGTGACGTCTTTTTGACTGATATAACTACGTTGACTATTTCCTAAAAGAAAAATTAACTCTGACACCAGGGCAATTTTTTCGCAATGGCAAGAAACAGTACCACAGTCCGTAAGTGGGTGGATTCATCATAAGAAGACTCCCATGCGTAAAAACCATATTCAAACCATTAGTTATTACTTGATATTTTAAAACTTAGGTAGAATAATAACATAGGTTTGATTCTTTTTCTTAATGAGGAACGGCCATGATTGCAAGAGAGAGGGAGTAACAAAATATCAGCGATTACAGCCACCACAAGCCTACAGATGAAGTCTAAACACCACTGCCGGCAATGTAAAAACTTTAGAAACGACCATGACTGCAAGAGAGAGGGAACAAAAGGAAATGTCCGCAACTACAACTACCTCAAGCCTACAGTGTAACATGATTAACTGCCATGACAGAAGAGAGAGATAGGAGGAAAAAATCAGCAACTACAGCCAACCCAAACCAACAGCTCAAGTTTCATCAGCACCGTCTGCAATGTAAGATCACGAGGAGCGGCCATGTCTGCAAGAGAGATGGAACAGAAAAAACATCAGCAACTACAGCATCTCAAGCCAACAGATCAAGACTCATCACCATGTTCTACAAATTAAAAAAATGAGTAAGGGCCATTACTGCAAGACAGAGGGAACAAAAGAAAATGTCAGCGACTACAGCCACCACAAACCTATAAAACTCTACTCCCTACAATGCAAGGTCATGAGAGAGGTAGGAGAAGAAAAATCAGCACCTACAGCCAACCTAAGCTTACAACTCAGGGAAACAGGTTTCTACAAGTGCAAATATCATAGATGCGTACTTATCAATTGTCACCCCCTGGACTATTTTTAGCTCTCAGCTGACATTCTAATTTGTCAAATAAAATAGCCAGGACTTTTTATAGCATACGTTTCGTATGACTAGTCCAAAGAGTTCTCTAACATAATATTCCATTAACAACTCCACACGCCCAAACCAATTCCTTATGCTTTCTATTACTTTTGGATAAACACTAGCAGTGTCTTGGGGACTGTTAACTAAACTACCATGTTTAGTGCATTCAAACATATTCTGTAATGTATCGTCTAATTTGTAATTGTCTTCGAGGATTCCTCAATATATGCTCCAAAACCCTTGCCAGATATTAACATCTCCCCCTTAATTTGCCTAGTTCTATCCTAGGTAGTTATAAATTCTTCATAACCCGTTTATGGAACTTCTGCTAGGTTCACATCTGCATCGAGGGAAACATTAGTCATCTTTAAATTTATATCATCTTCATTATCGTTATTCATCTCAAAATTGTACTGATGAGTGTAGGCGTCTACAACTCAAGTCAATCCCAGCTCTCAGCTGACAATCTAATTTATCAAAATAAAAAAGCAAGTCTTGGACTATTTATAGTATACGTTTCGTATGACTAGTCCAAAGACTTCTCTAACATAATATTCTGTTAACAACTCCACACGCCCAAGCAGATTCCATATGCTTTCTTTTACCTTTGGACAAACCTTAGCAGTTTCTTGGGGACTGTTAACTAAACTACCAGCTATACTGCATTGAATCATATTCTGTAATTTATCCTCTGATCTGTAATTGTCTTCGCCGATTCCTCAATACATGCTCCAAAACCCTTGCCAGATATTAACATCTCCCCTTAATTTGCCTAGTTCTATCCTAGGTAGTTTTTAAATTCTTCATAACTATAGCAAGTGGAGCATCCTTATAGAATTTCTGCTTGGTTGACATCTGCGTCGAGGGAAGCATTGGTCATCTTTGATCTTATATCATCCGTATTATTTTTATTAATCTCACAATTGTACTCATGAATGTAAGGGTCTTCCTCCCCATCTGTCTTCAAAACTAGTAGAGTATTTTCACATCAAGAAGGGAAATCTCCGTGATTCACCTTTTGAACTGTAGCTGCATCTTCTGGTCAGTTACCAAGTCAACCAGTTCTTGACTTGAAATGTCTGTCAATTCATTTTTTTGTCTTAGTAAAAATTGCTTGAATGGGCTTAAGTTGCCTCACTCATTATGCCTATTTTGCCTTCGACCGAACAGTGCAATGACCCATTTGTGCAGTACACGGACAGTGGAAGTTCTGGACGGTGCAGATCCCGAACAGTACGAGTACCAACCGGAGCAAAGCCCGACGGCGCAAGGCCCGAACGGTGTAAGGCCCGACGGTGTGAGTCCCGAAGGTGCGAGGCCCGAAAGGTGTAATAACTGGACGGTGCGAGGCCCAACAGGGAGAGGCCCGGATGGAGCAAGGCCCGAACGGTGCAGGGCCCGAACGGAGCAAGGCCTGAATGGTACGAGGACTGGACGGTGAGATGCCTGAACAGAGCAAGGCCATGACAGTGTAAGGCTCGAACGGTGTGAAGTCTTGACGGTTGAAGCCAGAATCACTATGTCATGTCTGGGTTTATTGTTTATAGCGTTCTGAGTTAAGGTCTTTTTGCTATTTACAAAGTCTTCATTTGCTCTCTAAGAAACTCATCCAACAGAATCCATGAATAGCGGACTCATATTATATTCCTAATTTGTCTACTTTGAAGTAATTTCTGACACCACATTCTCAGGATTATAGAGTCCGCAAAACCTTACTTTTTTAGGCATTATGACCCATCAGATAGTGGATCAAACCTTGAGACTGCTTGCAGATGTTGTAAAAAAACTTTATTTTCTCGTCCACAAATATTAAGCCAATTTCCTGTGTTTCTTTCTTCCCATGTGGTAGGACCAAGAAGATGGGGACATCAAACATCTTAACCAAAGAAACCTGCAATATTTTTAAATATCTTATTAAAATAGGACAGATCGATAAAATTGTTTGGTGATGACAGTTGTCCGGAGGATTAGCCATTGGCAGAGAAACCCCGGGGGTGAAGGGCGGGCACCAAACAAAATAAAAAGGACAGGTGACCGGAGGTGTAGCCAATGGCAGAGGAACACTTTGGATGAATGGCAGGCACCAAACAAAACAAAAAAAGAAGTGGATAATTCGCTATATTGCAGAAACGTAACCCATATGTGTAAAAATGTGGACGGTTAAGTTTACATATTTACAAACAACGCGAGCATATACCATTAAGAAACTAATGTACCACCAACAAACACTTCTCACATCATATGTATGAAGTGCCCTGATAGCTAATAATAATTAATTTTTGAATGCAACCGTTTCTATGTTTCCGTGACGTCTTTTTGACTGATATAACTACGTTGACTATTTCCTAAAAGAAAAATTAACTCTGACACCAGGGCAATTTGTTCGCAATGGCAAGAAACAGTACCACAGTCCGTAAGTGGGTGGATTCATCATAAGAAGACTCCCATGCGTAAAAACCATATTCAAACCATTAGTTATTACTTGATATTTTAAAACTTAGGTAGAATAATAACATAGGTTTGATTCTTTTTCTTAATGAGGAACGGCCATGATTGCAAGAGAGAGGGAGTAACAAAATATCAGCGATTACAGCCACCACAAGCCTACAGATGAAGTCTAAACACCACTGCCGGCAATGTAAAAACTTTAGAAACGACCATGACTGCAAGAGAGAGGGAACAAAAGGAAATGTCCGCAACTACAACTACCTCAAGCCTACAGTGTAACATGATTAACTGCCATGACAGAAGAGAGAGATAGGAGGAAAAAATCAGCAACTACAGCCAACCCAAACCAACAGCTCAAGTTTCATCAGCACCGTCTGCAATGTAAGATCACGAGGAGCGGCCATGTCTGCAAGAGAGATGGAACAGAAAAAACATCAGCAACTACAGCATCTCAAGCCAACAGATCAAGACTCATCACCACGTTCTACAAATTAAAAAAATGAGTAAGGGCCATTACTGCAAGACAGAGGGAACAAAAGAAAATGTCAGCGACTACAGCCACCACAAACCTTTAAAACTCTACTCCCTACAATGCAAGGTCATGAGAGAGGTAGGAGAAGAAAAATCAGCACCTACAGCCAACCTAAGCTTACAACTCAGGGAAACAGGTTTCTACAAGTGCAAATATCATAGATGCGTACTTATCAATTGTCACCCCCTGGACTATTTTTAGCTCTCAGCTGACATTCTAATTTGTCAAATAAAATAGCCAGGACTTTTTATAGCATACGTTTCGTATGACTAGTCCAAAGAGTTCTCTAACATAATATTCCATTAACTCCACACGCCCAAACCAATTCCTTATGCTTTCTATTACTTTTGGATAAATACTAGCAGTGTCTTGGGGACTGTTAACTAAACTACCATGTTTAGTGCATTCAAACATATTCTGTAATGTATCGTCTAATTTGTAATTGTCTTCGAGGATTCCTCAATATATGCTCCAAAACCCTTGCCAGATATTAACATCTCCCCCTTAATTTGCCTAGTTCTATCCTAGGTAGTTATAAATTCTTCATAACCCGTTTATGGAACTTCTGCTAGGTTCACATCTGCATCGAGGGAAACATTAGTCATCTTTAAATTTATATCATCTTCATTATCGTTATTCATCTCAAAATTGTACTGATGAGTGTAGGCGTCTACAACTCAAGTCAATCCCAGCTCTCAGCTGACAATCTAATTTATCAAAATAAAAAAGCAAGTCTTGGACTATTTATAGTATACGTTTCGTATGACTAGTCCAAAGACTTCTCTAACATAATATTCTGTTAACAACTCCACACGCCCAAGCAGATTCCATATGCTTTCTTTTACCTTTGGACAAACCTTAGCAGTTTCTTGGGGACTGTTAACTAAACTACCAGCTATACTGCATTGAATCATATTCTGTAATTTATCCTCTGATCTGTAATTGTCTTCGCCGATTCCTCAATACATGCTCCAAAACCCTTGCCAGATATTAACATCTCCCCTTAATTTGCCTAGTTCTATCCTAGGTAGTTTTTAAATTCTTCATAACTATAGCAAGTGGAGCATCCTTATAGAATTTCTGCTTGGTTGACATCTGCGTCGAGGGAAGCATTGGTCATCTTTGATCTTATATCATCCGTATTATTTTTATTAATCTCACAATTGTACTCATGAATGTAGGGGTCTTCCTCCCCATCTGTCTTCAAAACTAGTAGAGTATTTTCACATCAAGAAGGGAAATCTCCGTGATTCACCTTTTGAACTGTACCTGCATCTTCTGGTCAGTTACCAAGTCAACCAGTTCTTGACTTGAAATGTCTGTCAATTCATTTTTTTGTCTTAGTAAAAATTGCTTGAATGGGCTTAAGTTGCCTCACTCATTATGCCTATTTTGCCTTCGACCGAACAGTGCAATGACCCATTTGTGCAGTACACGGACAGTGGAAGTTCTGGACGGTGCAGATCCCGAACAGTATGAGTACCAACCGGAGCAAAGCCCGACGGCGCAAGGCCCGAACGGTGTAAGGCCCGACGGTGTGAGTCCCGAAGGTGCGAGGCCCGAAAGGTGTAATAACTGGACGGTGCGAGGCCCAACAGGGAGAGGCCCGGATGGAGCAAGGCCCGAACGGTGCAGGGCCCGAACGGAGCAAGGCCTGAATGGTACGAGGACTGGACGGTGAGATGCCTGAACAGAGCAAGGCCATGACAGTGTAAGGCTCGAACGGTGTGAAGTCTTGACGGTTGAAGCCAGAATCACTATGTCATGTCTGGGTTTATTGTTTATAGCGTTCTGAGTTAAGGTCTTTTTGCTATTTACAAAGTCTTCATTTGCTCTCTAAGAAACTCACCCAACAGAATCCATGAATAGCGGACTCATATTATATTCCTAATTTGTCTACTTTGAAGTAATTTCTGACACCACATTCTCAGGATTATAGAGTCCGCAAAACCTTACTTTTTTAGGCATTATGACCCATCAGATAGTGGATCAAACCTTGAGACTGCTTGCAGATGTTGTACCAAAACTTTATTTTCTCGTCCACAAATATTAAGCCAATTTCCTGTGTTTCTTTCTTCCCATGTGGTAGGACCAAGAAGATGGGGACATCAAACATCTTAACCAAAGAAACCTGCAATATTTTTAAATATCTTATTAAAATAGGACAGATCGATAAAATTGTTTGGTGATGACAGTTGTCCGGAGGATTAGCCATTGGCAGAGAAACCCCGGGGGTGAAGGGCGGGCACCAAACAAAATAAAAAGGACAGGTGACCGGAGGTGTAGCCAATGGCAGAGGAACACTTTGGATGAAGGGCAGGCACCAAACAAAACAAAAAAAAGAAGTGGATAATTCGCTATATTGCAGAAACGTAACCCATACGTGTAAAAATGTGGACGGTTAAGTTTACATATTTACAAACAAAGCCAGCATATACCATTAAGAAACTAATGTACCACCAACAAACACTTCTCACATCATATGTATGAAGTGCCCTGATAGCTAATAATAATTAATTTTTGAATGCAACCGTTTCCGTGACGTCTTTTTGACTGATATAACTACGTTGACTATTTCCTAAAAGAAAAATTAACTCTGACACCAGGGCAATTTTTTCGCAATGGCAAGAAACAGTACCACAGTCCGTAAGTGGGTGGATTCATCATAAGAAGACTCCCATGCGTAAAAACCATATTCAAACCATTAGTTATTACTTGATATTTTAAAACTTAGGTAGAATAATAACATAGGTTTGATTCTTTTTCTTAATGAGGAACGGCCATGATTGCAAGAGAGAGGGAGTAACAAAATATCAGTGATTACAGCCACCACAAGCCTACAGATGAAGTCTAAACACCACTGCCGGCAATGTAAAAACTTTAGAAACGACCATGACTGCAAGAGAGAGGGAACAAAAGGAAATGTCCGCAACTACAACTACCTCAAGCCTACAGTGTAACATGATTAACTGCCATGACAGAAGAGAGAGATAGGAGGAAAAAATCAGCAACTACAGCCAACCCAAACCAACAGCTCAAGTTTCATCAGCACCGTCTGCAATGTAAGATCACGAGGAGCGGCCATGTCTGCAAGAGAGATGGAAGAGAAAAAAACATCAGCAACTACAGCATCTCAAGCCAACAGATCAAGAATCATCACCACGTTCTACAAATTAAAAAAATGAGTAAGGGCCATTACTGCAAGACAGAGGGAACAAAAGAAAATGTCAGCGACTACAGCCACCACAAACCTTTAAAACACTACTCCCTACAATGCAAGGTCATGAGAGAGGTAGGAGAAGAAAAATCAGCACCTACAGCCAACCTAAGCTTACAACTCAGGGAAACAGGTTTCTACAAGTGCAAATATCATAGATGCGTACTTATCAATTGTCACCCCCTGGACTATTTTTAGCTCTCAGCTGACATTCTAATTTGTCAAATAAAATAGCCAGGACTTTTTATAGCATACGTTTCGTATGACTAGTCCAAAGAGTTCTCTAACATAATATTCCATTAACAACTCCACACGCCCAAACCAATTCCTTATGCTTTCTATTACTTTTGGATAAATACTAGCAGTGTCTTGGGGACTGTTAACTAAACTACCATGTTTAGTGCATTCAAACATATTCTGTAATGTATCGTCTAATCTGTAATTGTCTTCGAGGATTCCTCAATATATGCTCCAAAACCCTTGCCAGATATTAACATCTCCCCCTTAATTTGCCTAGTTCTATCCTAGGTAGTTATAAATTCTTCATAACCCGTTTATGGAACTTCTGCTAGGTTCACATCTGCATCGAGGGAAACATTGGTCATCTTTAAATTTATATCATCTTCATTATCGTTATTCATCTCAAAATTGTACTGATGAGTGTAGGCGTCTACAACTGAAGTCACTCCCAGCTCTCAGCTGACAATCTAATTTATCGAAATAAAAAAGCAAGTCTTGGACTATTTATAGTATACGTTTCGTATGACTAGTCCAAAGACTTCTCTAACATAATATTCTGTTAACAACTCCACACGCCCAAGCATATTCCATATGCTTTCTTTTACCTTTGGACAAACCTTAGCAGTTTCTTGGGGACTGTTAACTAAACTACCAGCTATACTGCATTGAATCATATTCTGTAATTTATCCTCTGATCTGTAATTGTCTTCGCCGATTCCTCAATACATGCTCCAAAACCCTTGCCAGATATTAACATCTCCCCTTAATTTGCCTAGTTCTATCCTAGGTAGTTTTTAAATTCTTCATAACTATAGCAAGTGGAGCATCCTTATAGAATTTCTGCTTGGTTGACATCTGCGTCGAGGGAAGCATTGGTCATCTTTGATCTTATATCATCCGTATTATTTTTATTAATCTCACAATTGTACTCATGAATGTAGGGGTCTTCCTCCCCATCTGTCTTCAAAACTAGTAGAGTATTTTCACATCAAAAAGGGAAATCTCCGTGATTCACCTTTTGAACTGTACCTGCATCTTCTGGTCAGTTACCAAGTCAACCAGTTCTTGACTTGAAATGTCTGTCAATTCATTTTTTTGTCTTAGTAAAAATTGCTTGAATGGGCTTAAGTTGCCTCACTCATTATGCCTATTTTGCCTTCGACCGAACAGTGCAATGACCCATTTGTGCAGTACACGGACAGTGGAAGTTCTGGACGGTGCAGATCCCGAACAGTACGAGTACCAACCGGAGCAAAGCCCGACGGCGCAAGGCCCGAACGGTGTAAGGCCCGACGGTGTGAGTCCCGAAGGTGCGAGGCCCGAAAGGTGTAATAACTGGACGGTGCGAGGCCCAACAGGGAGAGGCCCGGATGGAGCAAGGCCCGAACGGTGCAGGCCCCGAACGGAGCAAGGCCTGAATGGTACGAGGACTGGACGGTGAGATGCCTGAACAGAGCAAGGCCATGACAGTGTAAGGCTCGAACGGTGTGAAGTCTTGACGGTTGAAGCCAGAATCACTATGTCATGTCTGGGTTTATTGTTTATAGCGTTCTGAGTTAAGGTCTTTTTGCTATTTACAAAGTCTTCATTTGCTCTCTAAGAAACTCATCCAACAGAATCCATGAATAGCGGACTCATATTATATTCCTAATTTGTCTACTTTGAAGTAATTTCTGACACCACATTCTCAGGATTATAGAGTCCGCAAAACCTTACTTTTTTAGGCATTATGACCCATCAGATAGTGGATCAAACCTTGAGACTGCTTGCAGATGTTGTACCAAAACTTTATTTTCTCGTCCACAAATATTAAGCCAATTTCCTGTGTTTCTTTCTTCCCATGTGGTAGGACCAAGAAGATGGGGACATCAAACATCTTAACCAAAGAAACCTGCAATATTTTTAAATATCTTATTAAAATAGGACAGATCGATAAAATTGTTTGGTGATGACAGTTGTCCGGAGGATTAGCCATTGGCAGAGAAACCCCGGGGGTGAAGGGCGGGCACCAAACAAAATAAAAAGGACAGGTGACCGGAGGTGTAGCCAATGGCAGAGGAACACTTTGGATGAAGGGCAGGCACCAAACAAAACAAAAAAAGAAGTGGATAATTCGCTATATTGCAGAAACGTAACCCATACGTGTAAAAATGTGGACGGTTAAGTTTACATATTTACAAACAACGCCAGCATATACCATTAAGAAACTAATGTACCACCAACAAACACTTCTCACATCATATGTATGAAGTGCCCTGATAGCTAATAATAATTAATTTTTGAATGCAACCGTTTCTATGTTTCCGTGACGTCTTTTTGACTGATATAACTACGTTGACTATTTCCTAAAAGAAAAATTAACTCTGACACCAGGGCAATTTTTTCGCAATGGCAAGAAACAGTACCACAGTCCGTAAGTGGGTGGATTCATCATAAGAAGACTCCCATGCGTAAAAACCATATTCAAACCATTAGTTATTACTTGATATTTTAAAACTTAGGTAGAATAATAACATAGGTTTGATTCTTTTTCTTAATGAGGAACGGTCATGATTGCAAGAGAGAGGGAGTAACAAAATATCAGCGATTACAGCCACCACAAGCCTACAGATGAAGTCTAAACACCACTGCCGGCAATGTAAAAACTTTAGAAACGACCATGACTGCAAGAGAGAGGGAACAAAAGGAAATGTCCGCAACTACAACTACCTCAAGCCTACAGTGTAACATGATTAACTGCCATGACAGAAGAGAGAGATAGGAGGAAAAAATCAGCAACTACAGCCAACCCAAACCAACAGCTCAAGTTTCATCAGCACCGTCTGCAATGTAAGATCACGAGGAGCGGCCATGTCTGCAAGAGAGATGGAACAGAAAAAACATCAGCAACTACAGCATCTCAAGCCAACAGATCAAGACTCATCACCACGTTCTACAAATTAAAAAAATGAGTAAGGGCCATTACTGCAAGACAGAGGGAACAAAAGAAAATGTCAGCGACTACAGCCACCACAAACCTTTAAAACTCTACTCCCTACAATGCAAGGTCATGAGAGAGGTAGGAGAAGAAAAATCAGCACCTACAGCCAACCTAAGCTTACAACTCAGGGAAACAGGTTTCTACAAGTGCAAATATCATAGATGCGTACTTATCAATTGTCACCCCCTGGACTATCTTTAGCTCTCAGCTGACATTCTAATTTGTCAAATAAAATAGCCAGGAATTTTTGTAGCATACGTTTCGTATGACTAGTCCAAAGAGTTCTCTAACATAATATTCCATTAACAACTCCACACGCCCAAACCAATTCCTTATGCTTTCTATTAGTTTTGGATAAATACTAGCAGTGTCTTGGGGACTGTTAACTAAACTACCATGTTTAGTGCATTGAAACATATTCTGTAATGTATCCACTAATCTGTAATTGTCTTCGAGGATTCCTCAATATATGCTCCAAAACCCTTGCCAGATATTAACATCTCCCCCTTAATTTGCCTAGTTCTATCCTAGGTAGTTATAAATTCTTCATAACCCGCTTATGGAACTTCCGCTAGGTTCACATCTGCATCGAGGGAAACATTGGTCATCTTTAAATTTATATCATCTACATTATCGTTATTCATCTCAAAATTGTACTGATGAGTGTAGGCGTCTACAACTCAAGTCAATCCCAGCTCTCAGCTGACAATCTAATTTATCAAAATAAAAAAGCAAGTCTTGGACTATTTATAGTATACGTTTCGTATGACTAGTCCAAAGACTTCTCTAACATAATATTCTGTTAACAACTCCACACGCCCAAGCAGATTCCATATGCTTTCTTTTACCTTTGGACAAACCTTAGCAGTTTCTTGGGGACTGTTAACTAAACTACCAGCTATACTGCATTGAATCATATTCTGTAATTTATCCTCTGATCTGTAATTGTCTTCGCCGATTCCTCAATACATGCTCCAAAACCCTTGCCAGATATTAACATCTCCCCTTAATTTGCCTAGTTCTATCCTAGGTAGTTTTTAAATTCTTCATAACTATAGCAAGTGGAGCATCCTTATAGAATTTCTGCTTGGTTGACATCTGCGTCGAGGGAAGCATTGGTCATCTTTGATCTTATATCATCCGTATTATTTTTATTAATCTCACAATTGTACTCATGAATGTAGGGGTCTTCCTCCCCATCTGTCTTCAAAACTAGTAGAGTATTTTCACATCAAGAAGGGAAATCTCCGTGATTCACCTTTTGAACTGTACCTGCATCTTCTGGTCAGTTACCAAGTCAACCAGTTCTTGACTTGAAATGTCTGTCAATTCATTTTTTTGTCTTAGTAAAAATTGCTTGAATGGGCTTAAGTTGCCTCACTCATTATGCCTATTTTGCCTTCGACCGAACAGTGCAATGACCCATTTGTGCAGTACACGGACAGTGGAAGTTCTGGACGGTGCAGATCCCGAACAGTACGAGTACCAACCGGAGCAAAGCCCGACGGCGCAAGGCCCGAACGGTGTAAGGCCCGACGGTGTGAGTCCCGAAGGTGCGAGGCCCGAAAGGTGTAATAACTGGACGGTGCGAGGCCCAACAGGGAGAGGCCCGGATGGAGCAAGGCCCGAACGGTGCAGGGCCCGAACGGAGCAAGGCCTGAATGGTACGAGGACTGGACGGTGAGATGCCTGAACAGAGCAAGGCCATGACAGTGTAAGGCTCGAACGGTGTGAAGTCTTGACGGTTGAAGCCAGAATCACTATGTCATGTCTGGGTTTATTGTTTATAGCGTTCTGAGTTAAGGTCTTTTTGCTATTTACAAAGTCTTCATTTGCTCTCTAAGAAACTCATCCAACAGAATCCATGAATAGCGGACTCATATTATATTCCTAATTTGTCTACTTTGAAGTAATTTCTGACACCACATTCTCAGGATTATAGAGTCCGCAAAACCTTACTTTTTTAGGCATTATGACCCATCAGATAGTGGATCAAACCTTGAGACTGCTTGCAGATGTTGTACCAAAACTTTATTTTCTCGTCCACAAATATTAAGCCAATTTCCTGTGTTTCTTTCTTCCCATGTGGTAGGACCAAGAAGATGGGGACATCAAACATCTTAACCAAAGAAACCTGCAATATTTTTAAATATCTTATTAAAATAGGACAGATCGATAAAATTGTTTGGTGATGACAGTTGTCCGGAGGATTAGCCATTGGCAGAGAAACCCCGGGGGTGAAGGGCGGGCACCAAACAAAATAAAAAGGACAGGTGACCGGAGGTGTAGCCAATGGCAGAGAAAAACTTTGGATGAAGGGCAGGCACCAAACAAAACAAAAAAAGAAGTGGATAATTCGCTATATTGCAGAAACGTAACCCATACGTGTAAAAATGTGGACGGTTAAGTTTACATATTTACAAACAACGCCAGCATATACCATTAAGAAACTAATGTACCACCAACAAACACTTCTCACATCATATGTATGAAGTGCCCTGATAGCTAATAATAATTAATTTTTGAATGCAACCGTTTCTATGTTTCCGTGACGTCTTTTTGACTGATATAACTACGTTGACTATTTCCTAAAAGAAAAATTAACTCTGACACCAGGGCAATTTTTTCGCAATGGCAAGAAACAGTACCACAGTCCGTAAGTGGGTGGATTCATCATAAGAAGACTCCCATGCGTAAAAACCATATTCAAACCATTAGTTATTACTTGATATTTTAAAACTTAGGTAGAATAATAACATAGGTTTGATTCTTTTTCTTAATGAGGAACGGCCATGATTGCAAGAGAGAGGGAGTAACAAAATATCAGCGATTACAGCCACCACAAGCCTACAGATGAAGTCTAAACACCACTGCCGGCAATGTAAAAACTTTAGAAACGACCATGACTGCAAGAGAGAGGGAACAAAAGGAAATGTCCGCAACTACAACTACCTCAAGCCTACAGTGTAACATGATTAAATGCCATGACAGAAGAGAGAGATAGGAGGAAAAAATCAGCAACTACAGCCAACCCAAACCAACAGCTCAAGTTTCATCAGCACCGTCTGCAATGTAAGATCACGAGGAGCGGCCATGTCTGCAAGAGAGATGGAACAGAAAAAACATCAGCAACTACAGCATCTCAAGCCAACAGATCAAGACTCATCACCATGTTCTACAAATTAAAAAAATGAGTAAGGGCCATTACTGCAAGACAGAGGGAACAAAAGAAAATGTCAGCGACTACAGCCACCACAAACCTTTAAAACTCTACTCCCTACAATGCAAGGTCATGAGAGAGGTAGGAGAAGAAAAATCAGCACCTACAGCCAACCTAAGCTTACAACTCAGGGAAACAGGTTTCTACAAGTGCAAATATCATAGATGCGTACTTATCAATTGTCACCCCCTGGACTATTTTTAGCTCTCAGCTGACATTCTAATTTGTCAAATAAAATAGCCAGGACTTTTTATAGCATACGTTTCGTATGACTAGTCCAAAGAGTTCTCTAACATAATATTCCATTAACAACTCCACACGCCCAAACCAATTCCTTATGCTTTCTATTACTTTTGGATAAACACTAGCAGTGTCTTGGGGACTGTTAACTAAACTACCATGTTTAGTGCATTCAAACATATTCTGTAATGTATCGTCTAATTTGTAATTGTCTTCGAGGATTCCTCAATATATGCTCCAAAACCCTTGCCAGATATTAACATCTCCCCCTTAATTTGCCTAGTTCTATCCTAGGTAGTTATAAATTCTTCATAACCCGTTTATGGAACTTCTGCTAGGTTCACATCTGCATCGAGGGAAACATTAGTCATCTTTAAATTTATATCATCTTCATTATCGTTATTCATCTCAAAATTGTACTGATGAGTGTAGGCGTCTACAACTCAAGTCAATCCCAGCTCTCAGCTGACAATCTAATTTATCAAAATAAAAAAGCAAGTCTTGGACTATTTATAGTATACGTTTCGTATGACTAGTCCAAAGACTTCTCTAACATAATATTCTGTTAACAACTCCACACGCCCAAGCAGATTCCATATGCTTTCTTTTACCTTTGGACAAACCTTAGCAGTTTCTTGGGGACTGTTAACTAAACTACCAGCTATACTGCATTGAATCATATTCTGTAATTTATCCTCTGATCTGTAATTGTCTTCGCCGATTCCTCAATACATGCTCCAAAACCCTTGCCAGATATTAACATCTCCCCTTAATTTGCCTAGTTCTATCCTAGGTAGTTTTTAAATTCTTCATAACTATAGCAAGTGGAGCATCCTTATAGAATTTCTGCTTGGTTGACATCTGCGTCGAGGGAAGCATTGGTCATCTTTGATCTTATATCATCCGTATTATTTTTATTAATCTCACAATTGTACTCATGAATGTAGGGGTCTTCCTCCCCATCTGTCTTCAAAACTAGTAGAGTATTTTCACATCAAGAAGGGAAATCTCCGTGATTCACCTTTTGAACTGTAGCTGCATCTTCTGGTCAGTTACCAAGTCAACCAGTTCTTGACTTGAAATGTCTGTCAATTCATTTTTTTGTCTTAGTAAAAATTGCTTGAATGGGCTTAAGTTGCCTCACTCATTATGCCTATTTTGCCTTCGACCGAACAGTGCAATGACCCATTTGTGCAGTACACGGACAGTGGAAGTTCTGGACGGTGCAGATCCCGAACAGTACGAGTACCAACCGGAGCAAAGCCCGACGGCGCAAGGCCCGAACGGTGTAAGGCCCGACGGTGTGAGTCCCGAAGGTGCGAGGCCCGAAAGGTGTAATAACTGGACGGTGCGAGGCCCAACAGGGAGAGGCCCGGATGGAGCAAGGCCCGAACGGTGCAGGGCCCGAACGGAGCAAGGCCTGAATGGTACGAGGACTGGACGGTGAGATGCCTGAACAGAGCAAGGCCATGACAGTGTAAGGCTCGAACGGTGTGAAGTCTTGACGGTTGAAGCCAGAATCACTATGTCATGTCTGGGTTTATTGTTTATAGCGTTCTGAGTTAAGGTCTTTTTGCTATTTACAAAGTCTTCATTTGCTCTCTAAGAAACTCATCCAACAGAATCCATGAATAGCGGACTCATATTATATTCCTAATTTGTCTACTTTGAAGTAATTTCTGACACCACATTCTCAGGATTATAGAGTCCGCAAAACCTTACTTTTTTAGGCATTATGACCCATCAGATAGTGGATCAAACCTTGAGACTGCTTGCAGATGTTGTAAAAAAACTTTATTTTCTCGTCCACAAATATTAAGCCAATTTCCTGTGTTTCTTTCTTCCCATGTGGTAGGACCAAGAAGATGGGGACATCAAACATCTTAACCAAAGAAACCTGCAATATTTTTAAATATCTTATTAAAATAGGACAGATCGATAAAATTGTTTGGTGATGACAGTTGTCCGGAGGATTAGCCATTGGCAGAGAAACCCCGGGGGTGAAGGGCGGGCACCAAACAAAATAAAAAGGACAGGTGACCGGAGGTGTAGCCAATGGCAGAGGAACACTTTGGATGAAGGGCAGGCACCAAACAAAACAAAAAAAGAAGTGGATAATTCGCTATATTGCAGAAAGGTAACCCATACGTGTAAAAATGTGGACGGTTAAGTTTACATATTTACAAACAACGCCAGCATATACCATTAAGAAACTAATGTACCACCAACAAACACTTCTCACATCATATGTATGAAGTGCCCTGATAGCTAATAATAATTAATTTTTGAATGCAACCGTTTCCGTGACGTCTTTTTGACTGATATAACTACGTTGACTATTTCCTAAAAGAAAAATTAACTCTGACACCAGGGCAATTTTTTCGCAATGGCAAGAAACAGTACCACAGTCCGTAAGTGGGTGGATTCATCATAAGAAGACTCCCATGCGTAAAAACCATATTCAAACCATTAGTTATTACTTGATATTTTAAAACTTAGGTAGAATAATAACATAGGTTTGATTCTTTTTCTTAATGAGGAACGGCCATGATTGCAAGAGAGAGGGAGTAACAAAATATCAGCGATTACAGCCACCACAAGCCTACAGATGAAGTCTAAACACCACTGCCGGCAATGTAAAAACTTTAGAAACGACCATGACTGCAAGAGAGAGGGAACAAAAGGAAATGTCCGCAACTACAACTACCTCAAGCCTACAGTGTAACATGATTAACTGCCATGACAGAAGAGAGAGATAGGAGGAAAAAATCAGCAACTACAGCCAACCCAAACCAACAGCTCAAGTTTCATCAGCACCGTCTGCAATGTAAGATCACGAGGAGCGGCCTTGTCTGCAAGAGAGATGGAAGAGAAAAAAACATCAGCAACTACAGCATCTCAAGCCAACAGATCAAGAATCATCACCACGTTCTACAAATTAAAAAAATGAGTAAGGGCCATTACTGCAAGAAAAAGGGAACAAAAGAAAATGTCAGCGACTACAGCCACCACAAACCTTTAAAACTCTACTCCCTACAATGCAAGGTCATGAGAGAGGTAGGAGAAGAAAAATCAGCACCTACAGCCAACCTAAGCTTACAACTCAGGGAAACAGGTTTCTACAAGTGCAAATATCATAGATGCGTACTTATCAATTGTCACCCCCTGGACTATTTTTAGCTCTCAGCTGACATTCTAATTTGTCAAATAAAATAGCCAGGACTTTTTATAGCATACGTTTCGTATGACTAGTCCAAAGAGTTCTCTAACATAATATTCCATTAACAACTCCACACGCCCAAACCAATTCCTTATGCTTTCTATTACTTTTGGATAAATACTAGCAGTGTCTTGGGGACTGTTAACTAAACTACCATGTTTAGTGCATTCAAACATATTCTGTAATGTATCGTCTAATCTGTAATTGTCTTCGAGGATTCCTCAATATATGCTCCAAAACCCTTGCCAGATATTAACATCTCCCCCTTAATTTGCCTAGTTCTATCCTAGGTAGTTATAAATTCTTCATAACCCGTTTATGGAACTTCTGCTAGGTTCACATCTGCATCGAGGGAAACATTAGTCATCTTTAAATTTATATCATCTTCATTATCGTTATTCATCTCAAAATTGTACTGATGAGTGTAGGCGTCTACAACTGAAGTCACTCCCAGCTCTCAGCTGACAATCTAATTTATCAAAATAAAAAAGCAAGTCTTGGACTATTTATAGTATACGTTTCGTATGACTAGTCCAAAGACTTCTCTAACATAATATTCTGTTAACAACTCCACACGCCCAAGCAGATTCCATATGCTTTCTTTTACCTTTGGACAAACCTTAGCAGTTTCTTGGGGACTGTTAACTAAACTACCAGCTATACTGCATTGAATCATATTCTGTAATTTATCCTCTGATCTGTAATTGTCTTCGCCGATTCCTCAATACATGCTCCAAAACCCTTGCCAGATATTAACATCTCCCATTAATTTGCCTAGTTCTATCCTAGGTAGTTTTTAAATTCTTCATAACTTTAGCAAGTGGAGCATCCTTATAGAATTTCTGCTTGGTTGACATCTGCGTCGAGGGAAGCATTGGTCATCTTTGATCTTATATCATCCGTATTATTTTTATTAATCTCACAATTGTACTCATGAATGTAGGGGTCTTCCTCCCCATCTGTCTTCAAAACTAGTAGAGTATTTTCACATCAAAAAGGGAAATCTCCGTGATTCACCTTTTGAACTGTACCTGCATCTTCTGGTCAGTTACCAAGTCAACCAGTTCTTGACTTGAAATGTCTGTCAATTTATTTTTTTGTCTTAGTAAAAATTGCTTCAATGGGCTTAAGTTGCCTCACTCATTATGCCTATTTTGCCTTCGACCGAACAGTGCAATGACCCATTTGTGCAGTACACGGACAGTGGAAGTTCTGGACGGTGCAGATCCCGAACAGTACGAGTACCAACCGGAGCAAAGCCCGACGGCGCAAGGCCCGAACGGTGAAGGCCCGACGGTGTGAGTCCCGAAGGTGCGAGGCCCGAAAGGTGTAATAACTGGACGGTGCGAGGCCCAACAGGGAGAGGCCCGGATGGAGCAAGGCCCGAACGGTGCAGGGCCCGAACGGAGCAAGGCCTGAATGGTACGAGGACTGGACGGTGAGATGCCTGAACAGAGCAAGGCCATGACAGTGTAAGGCTCGAACGGTGTGAAGTCTTGACGGTTGAAGCCAGAATCACTATGTCATGTCTGGGTTTATTGTTTATAGCGTTCTGAGTTAAGGTCTTTTTGCTATTTACAAAGTCTTCATTTGCTCTCTAAGAAACTCATCCAACAGAATCCATGAATAGCGGACTCATATTATATTCCTAATTTGTCTACTTTGAAGTAATTTCTGACACCACATTCTCAGGATTATAGAGTCCGCAAAACCTTACTTTTTTAGGCATTATGACCCATCAGATAGTGGATCAAACCTTGAGACTGCTTGCAGATGTTGTACCAAAACTTGATTCTCTCGTCCACAAATATTAAGCCAATTTCCTGTGTTTCTTTCTTCCCATGTGGTAGGACCAAGAAGATGGGGACATCAAACATCTTAACCAAAGAAACCTGCAATATTTTTAAATATCTTATTAAAATAGGACAGATCGATAAAATTGTTTGGTGATGACAGTTGTCCGGAGGATTAGCCATTGGCAGAGAAACCCCGGGGGTGAAGGGCGGGCACCAAACAAAATAAAAAGGACAGGTGACCGGAGGTGTAGCCAATGGCAGAGGAACACTTTGGATGAAGGGCAGGCACCAAACAAAACAAAAAAAGAAGTGGATAATTCGCTATATTGCAGAAACGTAACCCATACGTGTAAAAATGTGGACGGTTAAGTTTACATATTTACAAACAACGCCAGCATATACCATTAAGAAACTAATGTACCACCAACAAACACTTCTCACATCATATGTATGAAGTGCCCTGATAGCTAATAATAATTAATTTTTGAATGCAACCGTTTCTATGTTTCCATGACGTCTTTTTGAATGATATAACTACGTTGACTATTTCCTAAAAGAAAAATTAACTCTGACACCAGGGCAATTTTTTCGCAATGGCAAGAAACAGTACCACAGTCCGTAAGTGGGTGGATTCATCATAAGAAGACTCCCATGCGTAAAAACCATATTCAAACAATTAGTTATTACTTGATATTTTAAAACTTAGGTAGAATAATAACATAGGTTTGATTCTTTTTCTTAATGAGGAACGGCCATGATTGCAAGAGAGAGGGAGTAACAAAATATCAGCGATTACAGCCACCACAAGCCTACAGATGAAGTCTAAACACCACTGCCGGCAATGTAAAAACTTTAGAAACGACCATGACTGCAAGAGAGAGGGAACAAAAGGAAATGTCCGCAACTACAACTACCTCAAGCCTACAGTGTAACATGATTAACTGCCATGACAGAAGAGAGAGATAGGAGGAAAAAATCAGCAACTACAGCCAACCCAAACCAACAGCTCAAGTTTCATCAGCACCGTCTGCAATGTAAGATCACGAGGAGCGGCCATGTCTGCAAGAGAGATGGAAGAGAAAAAAACATCAGCAACTACAGCATCTCAAGCCAACAGATCAAGAATCATCACCACGTTCTACAAATTAAAAAAATGAGTAAGGGCCATTACTGCAAGACAGAGGGAACAAAAGAAAATGTCAGCGACTACAGCCACCACAAACCTTTAAAACTCTACTCCCTACAATGCAAGGTCATGAGAGAGGTAGGAGAAGAAAAATCAGCACCTACAGCCAACCTAAGCTTACAACTCAGGGAAACAGGTTTCTACAAGTGCAAATATCATAGATGCGTACTTATCAATTGTCACCCCCTGGACTATTTTTAGCTCTCAGCTGACATTCTAATTTGTCAAATAAAATAGCCAGGACTTTTTATAGCATACGTTTCGTATGACTAGTCCAAAGAGTTCTCTAACATAATATTCCATTAACAACTCCACACGCCCAAACCAATTCCTTATGCTTTCTATTACTTTTGGATAAATATTAGCAGTGTCTTGGGGACTGTTAACTAAACTACCATGTTTAGTGCATTGAAACATATTCTGTAATGTATCGTCTAATCTGTAATTGTCTTCGAGGATTCCTCAATATATGCTCCAAAACCCTTGCCAGATATTAACATCTCCCCCTTAATTTGCCTAGTTCTATCCTAGGTAGTTATAAATTCTTCATAACCCGTTTATGGAACTTCTGCTAGGTTCACATCTGCATCGAGGGAAACATTGGTCATCTTTAAATTTATATCATCTTCATTATCGTTATTCATCTCAAAATTGTACTGATGAGTGTAGGCGTCTAAAACTCAAGTCACTCCCAGCTCTCAGCTGACAATCTAATTTATCAAAATAAAAAAGCAAGTCTTGGACAATTTATAGTATACGTTTCGTATGACTAGTCCAAAGACTTCTCTAACATAATATTCTGTTAACAACTCCACACGCCCAAGCAGATTCCATATGCTTTCTTTTACCTTTGGACAAACCTTAGCAGTTTCTTGGGGACTGTTAACTAAACTACCAGCTATACTGCATTGAATCATATTCTGTAATTTATCCTCTGATCTGTAATTGTCTTCGCCGATTCCTCAATACATGCTCCAAAACCCTTGCCAGATATTAACATCTCCCCTTAATTTGCCTAGTTCTATCCTAGGTAGTTTTTAAATTCTTCATAACTATAGCAAGTGGAGCATCCTTATAGAATTTCTGCTTGGTTGACATCTGCGTCGAGGGAAGCATTGGTCATCTTTGATCTTATATCATCCGTATTATTTTTATTAATCTCACAATTGTACTCATGAATGTAGGGGTCTTCCTCCCCATCTGTCTTCAAAACTAGTAGAGTATTTTCACATCAAGAAGGGAAATCTCCGTGATTCACCTTTTGAACTGTACCTGCATCTTCTGGTCAGTTACCAAGTCAACCAGTTCTTGACTTGAAATGTCTGTCAATTCATTTTTTTGTCTTAGTAAAAATTGCTTGAATGGGCTTAAGTTGCCTCACTCATTATGCCTATTTTGCCTTCGACCGAACAGTGCAATGACCCATTTGTGCAGTACACGGACAGTGGAAGTTCTGGACGGTGCAGATCCCGAACAGTACGAGTACCAACCGGAGCAAAGCCCGACGGCGCAAGGCCCGAACGGTGTAAGGCCCGACGGTGTGAGTCCCGAAGGTGCGAGGCCCGAAAGGTGTAATAACTGGACGGTGCGAGGCCCAACAGGGAGAGGCCCGGATGGAGCAAGGCCCGAACGGTGCAGGGCCCGAACGGAGCAAGGCCTGAATGGTACGAGGACTGGACGGTGAGATGCCTGAACAGAGCAAGGCCATGACAGTGTAAGGCTCGAACGGTGTGAAGTCTTGACGGTTGAAGCCAGAATCACTATGTCATGTCTGGGTTTATTGTTTATAGCGTTCTGAGTTAAGGTCTTTTTGCTATTTACAAAGTCTTCATTTGCTCTCTAAGAAACTCATCCAACAGAATCCATGAATAGCGGACTCATATTATATTCCTAATTTGTCTACTTTGAAGTAATTTCTGACACCACATTCTCAGGATTATAGAGTCCGCAAAACCTTACTTTTTTAGGCATTATGACCCATCAGATAGTGGATCAAACCTTGAGACTGCTTGCAGATGTTGTACCAAAACTTTATTTTCTCGTCCACAAATATTAAGCCAATTTCCTGTGTTTCTTTCTTCCCATGTGGTAGGACCAAGAAGATGGGGACATCAAACATCTTAACCAAAGAAACCTGCAATATTTTTAAATATCTTATTAAAATAGGACAGATCGATAAAATTGTTTGGTGATGACAGTTGTCCGGAGGATTAGCCATTGGCAGAGAAACCCCGGGGGTGAAGGGCGGGCACCAAACAAAATAAAAAGGACAGGTGACCGGAGGTGTAGCCAATGGCAGAGGAACACTTTGGATGAAGGGCAGGCACCAAACAAAACAAAAAAAGAAGTGGATAATTCGCTATATTGCAGAAACGTAATCCATACGTGTAAAAATGTGGACGGTTAAGTTTACATATTTACAAACAACGCGAGCATATACCATTAAGAAACTAATGTACCACCAACAAACACTTCTCACATCATATGTATGAAGTGCCCTGATAGCTAATAATAATTAATTTTTGAATGCAACCGTTTCTATGTTTCCGTGACGTCTTTTTGACTGATATAACTACGTTGACTATTTCCTAAAAGAAAATTAACTCTGACACCAGGGCAATTTTTTCGCAATGGCAAGAAACAGTACCACAGTCCGTAAGTGGGTGGATTCATCATAAGAAGACTCCCATGCGTAAAAACCATATTCAAACCATTAGTTATTACTTGATATTTTAAAACTTAGGTAGAATAATAACATAGGTTTGATTCTTTTTCTTAATGAGGAACGGCCATGATTGCAAGAGAGAGGGAGTAACAAAATATCAGCGATTACAGCCACCACAAGCCTACAGATGAAGTCTAAACACCACTGCCGGGAATGTAAAAACTTTAGAAACGACCATGACTGCAAGAGAGAGGGAACAAAAGGAAATGTCCGCAACTACAACTACCTCAAGCCTACAGTGTAACATGATTAACTGCCATGACAGAAGAGAGAGATAGGAGGAAAAAATCAGCAACTACAGCCAACCCAAACCAACAGCTCAAGTTTCATCAGCACCGTCTGCAATGTAAGATCACGAGGAGCGGCCATGTCTGCAAGAGAGATGGAACAGAAAAAACATCAGCAACTACAGCATCTCAAGCCAATAGATCAAGACTCATCACCAGGTTCTACAAATTAAAAAAATGAGTAAGTCCATTACTGCAAGACAGAGGGAACAAAAGAAAATGTCAGCGACTACAGCCACCACAAACCTTTAAAACTCTACTCCCTACAATGCAAGGTCATGAGAGAGGTAGGAGAAGAAAAATCAGCACCTACAGCCAACCTAAGCTTACAACTCAGGGAAACAGGTTTCTACAAGTGCAAATATCATAGATGCGTACTTATCAATTGTCACCCCCTGGACTATTTTTAGCTCTCAGCTGACATTCTAATTTGTCAAATAAAATAGCCAGGACTTTTTATAGCATACGTTTCGTATGACTAGTCCAAAGAGTTCTCTAACATAATATTCCATTAACAACTCCACACGCCCAAACCAATTCCTTATGCTTTCTATTACTTTTGGATAAATATTAGCAGTGTCTTGGGGACTGTTAACTAAACTACCATGTTTAGTGCATTGAAACATATTCTGTAATGTATCGTCTAATCTGTAATTGTCTTCGAGGATTCCTCAATATATGCTCCAAAACCCTTGCCAGATATTAACATCTCCCCCTTAATTTGCCTAGTTCTATCCTAGGTAGTTATAAATTCTTCATAACCCGTTTATGGAACTTCTGCTAGGTTCACATCTGCATCGAGGGAAACATTGGTCATCTTTAAATTTATATCATCTTTATTATCGTTATTCATCTCAAAATTGTACTGATGAGTGTAGGCGTCTACAACTCAAGTCACTCCCAGCTCTCAGCTGAGAATCTAATTTATCAAAATAAAAAAGCAAGTCTTGGACTATTTATAGTATACGTTTCGTATGACTAGTCCAAAGACTTCTCTAACATAATATTCTGTTAACAACTCCACACGCCCAAGCAGATTCCATATGCTTTCTTTTACCTTTGGACAAACCTTAGCAGTTTCTTGGGGACTGTTAACTAAACTACCAGCTATACTGCAATGAATCATATTCTGTAATTTATCCTCTGATCTGTAATTGTCTTCGCCGATTCCTCAATACATGCTCCAAAACCCTTGCCAGATATTAACAACTGCCCTTAATTTGCCTAGTTCTATCCTAGGTAGTTTTTAAATTCTTCATAACTATAGGAAGTGGAGCATCCTTATAGAATTTCTGCTTGGTTGACATCTGCGTCGAGGGAAACATTGGTCATCTTTGATCTTATATCATCCGTATTATTTTTATTAATCTCACAATTGTACTCATGAATGTAGGGGTCTTCCTCCCCATCTGTCTTCAAAACTAGTAGAGTATTTTCACATCAAGAAGGGAAATCTCCGTGATTCACCTTTTGAACTGTACCTGCATCTTCTGGTCAGTTACCAAGTCAACCAGTTCTTGACTTGAAATGTCTGTCAATTCGTTTTTTTGTCTTAGTAAAAATTGCTTGAATGGGCTTAAGTTGCCTCACTCATTATGCCTATTTTGCCTTCGACCGAACAGTGCAATGACCCATTTGTGCAGTACACGGACAGTGGAAGTTCTGGACGGTGCAGATCCCGAACAGTACGAGTACCAACTGGAGCAAAGCCCGACGGCGCAAGGCCCGAACGGTGTAAGGCCCGACGGTGTGAGTCCCGAAGGTGCGAGGCCCGAAAGGTGTAATAACTGGACGGTGCGAGGCCCAACAGGGAGAGGCCCGGATGGAGCAAGGCCCGAACGGTGCAAGGCCCGAACGGTGCAGGGCCCGAACGGAGCAAGGCCTGAATGGTACGAGGACTGGACGGTGAGATGCCTGAACAGAGCAAGGCCATGACAGTGTAAGGCTCGAACGGTGTGAAGTCTTGACGGTTGAAGCCAGAATCACTATGTCATGTCTGGGTTTATTGTTTATAGCGTTCTGAGTTAAGGTCTTTTTGCTATTTACAAAGTCTTCATTTGCTCTCTAAGAAACTCATCCAACAGAATCCATGAATAGCGGACTCATATTATATTCCTAATTTGTCTACTTTGAAGTAATTTCTGACACCACATTCTCAGGATTATAGAGTCCGCAAAACCTTACTTTTTTAGGCATTATGACCCATCAGATAGTGGATCAAACCTTGAGACTGCTTGCAGATGTTGTACCAAAACTTGATTCTCTCGTCCACAAATATTAAGCCAATTTCCTGTGTTTCTTTCTTCCCATGTGGTAGGACCAAGAAGATGGGGACATCAAACATCTTAACCAAAGAAACCTGCAATATTTTTAAATATCTTATTAAAATAGGACAGATCGATAAAATTGTTTGGTGATGACAGTTGTCCGGAGGATTAGCCATTGGCAGAGAAACCCCGGGGGTGAAGGGCGGGCACCAAACAAAATAAAAAGGACATGTGACCGGAGGTGTAGCCAATGGCAGAGGAACACTTTGGATGAAGGGCAGGCACCAAAACAAAACAAAAAAAGAAGTGGATAATTCGCTATATTGCAGAAACGTAACCCATACGTGTAAAAATGTGGACGGTTAAGTTTACATATTTACAAACAACGCCTGCATATACCATTAAGAAACTAATGTACCACCAACAAACACTTCTCACATCATATGTATGAAGTGCCCTGATAGCTAATAATAATTAATTTTTGAATGCAACCGTTTCTATGTTTCCGTGACGTCTTTTTGACTGATATAACTACGTTGACTATTTCCTAAAAGAAAAATTAACTCTGACACCAGGGCAATTTTTTCGCAATGGCAAGAAACAGTACCACAGTCCGTAAGTGGGTGGATTCATCATAAGAAGACTCCCATGCGTAAAAACCATATTCAAACCATTAGTTATTACTTGATATTTTAAATCTTAGGTAGAATAATAACATAGGTTTGATTCTTTTTCTTAATGAGGAACGGCCATGATTGCAAGAGAGAGGGAGTAACAAAATATCAGCGATTACAGCCACCACAAGCCTACAGATGAAGTCTAAACACCACTGCCGGCAATGTAAAAACTTTAGAAACGACCATGACTGCAAGAGAGAGGGAACAAAAGGAAATGTCCGCAACTACAACTACCTCAAGCCTACAGTGTAACATGATTAACTGCCATGACAGAAGAGAGAGATAGGAGGAAAAAATCAGCAACTACAGCCAACCCAAACCAACAGCTCAAGTTTCATCAGCACCGTCTGCAATGTATGATCACGAGGAGCGGCCATGTCTGCAAGAGAGATGGAACAGAAAAAACATCAGCGACTACAGCATCTCAAGCCAACAGATCAAGGCTCATCACCACGTTCTACAACTTAAAAACATGAGTAAGGGCCATTACTGCAAGACAGAGGGAACAAAAGAAAATGTCAGCGACTACAGCCACCACAAACCTTTAAAACTCTACTCCCTACAATGCAAGGTCATGAGAGAGGTAGGAGAAGAAAAATCAGCACCTACAGCCAACCTAAGCTTACAACTCAGGGAAACAGGTTTCTACAAGTGCAAATATCATAGATGCGTACTTATCAATTGTCACCCCCTGGACTATTTTTAGCTCTCAGCTGACATTCTAATTTGTCAAATAAAATAGCCAGGACTTTTTATAGCATACGTTTCGTATGACTAGTCCAAAGAGTTCTCTAACATAATATTCCATTAACAACTCCACACGCCCAAACCAATTCCTTATGCTTTCTATTACTTTTGGATAAATATTAGCAGTGTCTTGGGGACTGTTAACTAAACTACCATGTTTAGTGCATTGAAACATATTCTGTAATGTATCGTCTAATCTGTAATTGTCTTCGAGGATTCCTCAATATATGCTCCAAAACCCTTGCCAGATATTAACATCTCCCCCTTAATTTGCCTAGTTCTATCCTAGGTAGTTATAAATTCTTCATAACCCGTTTATGGAACTTCTGCTAGGTTCACATCTGCATCGAGGGAAACATTGGTCATCTTTAAATTTATATCATCTTCATTATCGTTATTCATCTCAAAATTGTACTGATGAGTGTAGGCGTCTAAAACTCAAGTCACTCCCAGCTCTCAGCTGACAATCTAATTTATCAAAATAAAAAAGCAAGTCTTGGACAATTTATAGTATACGTTTCGTATGACTAGTCCAAAGACTTCTCTAACATAATATTCTGTTAACAACTCCACACGCCCAAGCAGATTCCATATGCTTTCTTTTACCTTTGGACAAACCTTAGCAGTTTCTTGGGGACTGTTAACTAAACTACCAGCTATACTGCATTGAATCATATTCTGTAATTTATCCTCTGATCTGTAATTGTCTTCGCCGATTCCTCAATACATGCTCCAAAACCCTTGCCAGATATTAACATCTCCCCTTAATTTGCCTAGTTCTATCCTAGGTAGTTTTTAAATTCTTCATAACTATAGCAAGTGGAGCATCCTTATAGAATTTCTGCTTGGTTGACATCTGCGTCGAGGGAAGCATTGGTCATCTTTGATCTTATATCATCCGTATTATTTTTATTAATCTCACAATTGTACTCATGAATGTAGGGGTCTTCCTCCCCATCTGTCTTCAAAACTAGTAGAGTATTTTCACATCAAGAAGGGAAATCTCCGTGATTCACCTTTTGAACTGTACCTGCATCTTCTGGTCAGTTACCAAGTCAACCAGTTCTTGACTTGAAATGTCTGTCAATTCATTTTTTTGTCTTAGTAAAAATTGCTTGAATGGGCTTAAGTTGCCTCACTCATTATGCCTATTTTGCCTTCGACCGAACAGTGCAATGACCCATTTGTGCAGTACACGGACAGTGGAAGTTCTGGACGGTGCAGATCCCGAACAGTACGAGTACCAACCGGAGCAAAGCCCGACGGCGCAAGGCCCGAACGGTGTAAGGCCCGACGGTGTGAGTCCCGAAGGTGCGAGGCCCGAAAGGTGTAATAACTGGACGGTGCGAGGCCCAACAGGGAGAGGCCCGGATGGAGCAAGGCCCGAACGGTGCAGGGCCCGAACGGAGCAAGGCCTGAATGGTACGAGGACTGGACGGTGAGATGCCTGAACAGAGCAAGGCCATGACAGTGTAAGGCTCGAACGGTGTGAAGTCTTGACGGTTGAAGCCAGAATCACTATGTCATGTCTGGGTTTATTGTTTATAGCGTTCTGAGTTAAGGTCTTTTTGCTATTTACAAAGTCTTCATTTGCTCTCTAAGAAACTCATCCAACAGAATCCATGAATAGCGGACTCATATTATATTCCTAATTTGTCTACTTTGAAGTAATTTCTGACACCACATTCTCAGGATTATAGAGTCCGCAAAACCTTACTTTTTTAGGCATTATGACCCATCAGATAGTGGATCAAACCTTGAGACTGCTTGCAGATGTTGTACCAAAACTTTATTTTCTCGTCCACAAATATTAAGCCAATTTCCTGTGTTTCTTTCTTCCCATGTGGTAGGACCAAGAAGATGGGGACATCAAACATCTTAACCAAAGAAACCTGCAATATTTTTAAATATCTTATTAAAATAGGACAGATCGATAAAATTGTTTGGTGATGACAGTTGTCCGGAGGATTAGCCATTGGCAGAGAAACCCCGGGGGTGAAGGGCGGGCACCAAACAAAATAAAAAGGACAGGTGACCGGAGGTGTAGCCAATGGCAGAGGAACACTTTGGATGAAGGGCAGGCACCAAACAAAACAAAAAAAGAAGTGGATAATTCGCTATATTGCAGAAACGTAATCCATACGTGTAAAAATGTGGACGGTTAAGTTTACATATTTACAAACAACGCGAGCATATACCATTAAGAAACTAATGTACCACCAACAAACACTTCTCACATCATATGTATGAAGTGCCCTGATAGCTAATAATAATTAATTTTTGAATGCAACCGTTTCTATGTTTCCGTGACGTCTTTTTGACTGATATAACTACGTTGACTATTTCCTAAAAGAAAATTAACTCTGACACCAGGGCAATTTTTTCGCAATGGCAAGAAACAGTACCACAGTCCGTAAGTGGGTGGATTCATCATAAGAAGACTCCCATGCGTAAAAACCATATTCAAACCATTAGTTATTACTTGATATTTTAAAACTTAGGTAGAATAATAACATAGGTTTGATTCTTTTTCTTAATGAGGAACGGCCATGATTGCAAGAGAGAGGGAGTAACAAAATATCAGCGATTACAGCCACCACAAGCCTACAGATGAAGTCTAAACACCACTGCCGGGAATGTAAAAACTTTAGAAACGACCATGACTGCAAGAGAGAGGGAACAAAAGGAAATGTCCGCAACTACAACTACCTCAAGCCTACAGTGTAACATGATTAACTGCCATGACAGAAGAGAGAGATAGGAGGAAAAAATCAGCAACTACAGCCAACCCAAACCAACAGCTCAAGTTTCATCAGCACCGTCTGCAATGTAAGATCACGAGGAGCGGCCATGTCTGCAAGAGAGATGGAACAGAAAAAACATCAGCAACTACAGCATCTCAAGCCAATAGATCAAGACTCATCACCAGGTTCTACAAATTAAAAAAATGAGTAAGTCCATTACTGCAAGACAGAGGGAACAAAAGAAAATGTCAGCGACTACAGCCACCACAAACCTTTAAAACTCTACTCCCTACAATGCAAGGTCATGAGAGAGGTAGGAGAAGAAAAATCAGCACCTACAGCCAACCTAAGCTTACAACTCAGGGAAACAGGTTTCTACAAGTGCAAATATCATAGATGCGTACTTATCAATTGTCACCCCCTGGACTATTTTTAGCTCTCAGCTGACATTCTAATTTGTCAAATAAAATAGCCAGGACTTTTTATAGCATACGTTTCGTATGACTAGTCCAAAGAGTTCTCTAACATAATATTCCATTAACAACTCCACACGCCCAAACCAATTCCTTATGCTTTCTATTACTTTTGGATAAATATTAGCAGTGTCTTGGGGACTGTTAACTAAACTACCATGTTTAGTGCATTGAAACATATTCTGTAATGTATCGTCTAATCTGTAATTGTCTTCGAGGATTCCTCAATATATGCTCCAAAACCCTTGCCAGATATTAACATCTCCCCCTTAATTTGCCTAGTTCTATCCTAGGTAGTTATAAATTCTTCATAACCCGTTTATGGAACTTCTGCTAGGTTCACATCTGCATCGAGGGAAACATTGGTCATCTTTAAATTTATATCATCTTTATTATCGTTATTCATCTCAAAATTGTACTGATGAGTGTAGGCGTCTACAACTCAAGTCACTCCCAGCTCTCAGCTGAGAATCTAATTTATCAAAATAAAAAAGCAAGTCTTGGACTATTTATAGTATACGTTTCGTATGACTAGTCCAAAGACTTCTCTAACATAATATTCTGTTAACAACTCCACACGCCCAAGCAGATTCCATATGCTTTCTTTTACCTTTGGACAAACCTTAGCAGTTTCTTGGGGACTGTTAACTAAACTACCAGCTATACTGCAATGAATCATATTCTGTAATTTATCCTCTGATCTGTAATTGTCTTCGCCGATTCCTCAATACATGCTCCAAAACCCTTGCCAGATATTAACAACTGCCCTTAATTTGCCTAGTTCTATCCTAGGTAGTTTTTAAATTCTTCATAACTATAGGAAGTGGAGCATCCTTATAGAATTTCTGCTTGGTTGACATCTGCGTCGAGGGAAACATTGGTCATCTTTGATCTTATATCATCCGTATTATTTTTATTAATCTCACAATTGTACTCATGAATGTAGGGGTCTTCCTCCCCATCTGTCTTCAAAACTAGTAGAGTATTTTCACATCAAGAAGGGAAATCTCCGTGATTCACCTTTTGAACTGTACCTGCATCTTCTGGTCAGTTACCAAGTCAACCAGTTCTTGACTTGAAATGTCTGTCAATTCGTTTTTTTGTCTTAGTAAAAATTGCTTGAATGGGCTTAAGTTGCCTCACTCATTATGCCTATTTTGCCTTCGACCGAACAGTGCAATGACCCATTTGTGCAGTACACGGACAGTGGAAGTTCTGGACGGTGCAGATCCCGAACAGTACGAGTACCAACTGGAGCAAAGCCCGACGGCGCAAGGCCCGAACGGTGTAAGGCCCGACGGTGTGAGTCCCGAAGGTGCGAGGCCCGAAAGGTGTAATAACTGGACGGTGCGAGGCCCAACAGGGAGAGGCCCGGATGGAGCAAGGCCCGAACGGTGCAAGGCCCGAACGGTGCAGGGCCCGAACGGAGCAAGGCCTGAATGGTACGAGGACTGGACGGTGAGATGCCTGAACAGAGCAAGGCCATGACAGTGTAAGGCTCGAACGGTGTGAAGTCTTGACGGTTGAAGCCAGAATCACTATGTCATGTCTGGGTTTATTGTTTATAGCGTTCTGAGTTAAGGTCTTTTTGCTATTTACAAAGTCTTCATTTGCTCTCTAAGAAACTCATCCAACAGAATCCATGAATAGCGGACTCATATTATATTCCTAATTTGTCTACTTTGAAGTAATTTCTGACACCACATTCTCAGGATTATAGAGTCCGCAAAACCTTACTTTTTTAGGCATTATGACCCATCAGATAGTGGATCAAACCTTGAGACTGCTTGCAGATGTTGTACCAAAACTTGATTCTCTCGTCCACAAATATTAAGCCAATTTCCTGTGTTTCTTTCTTCCCATGTGGTAGGACCAAGAAGATGGGGACATCAAACATCTTAACCAAAGAAACCTGCAATATTTTTAAATATCTTATTAAAATAGGACAGATCGATAAAATTGTTTGGTGATGACAGTTGTCCGGAGGATTAGCCATTGGCAGAGAAACCCCGGGGGTGAAGGGCGGGCACCAAACAAAATAAAAAGGACATGTGACCGGAGGTGTAGCCAATGGCAGAGGAACACTTTGGATGAAGGGCAGGCACCAAAACAAAACAAAAAAAGAAGTGGATAATTCGCTATATTGCAGAAACGTAACCCATACGTGTAAAAATGTGGACGGTTAAGTTTACATATTTACAAACAACGCCTGCATATACCATTAAGAAACTAATGTACCACCAACAAACACTTCTCACATCATATGTATGAAGTGCCCTGATAGCTAATAATAATTAATTTTTGAATGCAACCGTTTCTATGTTTCCGTGACGTCTTTTTGACTGATATAACTACGTTGACTATTTCCTAAAAGAAAAATTAACTCTGACACCAGGGCAATTTTTTCGCAATGGCAAGAAACAGTACCACAGTCCGTAAGTGGGTGGATTCATCATAAGAAGACTCCCATGCGTAAAAACCATATTCAAACCATTAGTTATTACTTGATATTTTAAATCTTAGGTAGAATAATAACATAGGTTTGATTCTTTTTCTTAATGAGGAACGGCCATGATTGCAAGAGAGAGGGAGTAACAAAATATCAGCGATTACAGCCACCACAAGCCTACAGATGAAGTCTAAACACCACTGCCGGCAATGTAAAAACTTTAGAAACGACCATGACTGCAAGAGAGAGGGAACAAAAGGAAATGTCCGCAACTACAACTACCTCAAGCCTACAGTGTAACATGATTAACTGCCATGACAGAAGAGAGAGATAGGAGGAAAAAATCAGCAACTACAGCCAACCCAAACCAACAGCTCAAGTTTCATCAGCACCGTCTGCAATGTATGATCACGAGGAGCGGCCATGTCTGCAAGAGAGATGGAACAGAAAAAACATCAGCGACTACAGCATCTCAAGCCAACAGATCAAGGCTCATCACCACGTTCTACAACTTAAAAACATGAGTAAGGGCCATTACTGCAAGACAGAGGGAACAAAAGAAAATGTCAGCGACTACAGCCACCACAAACCTTTAAAACTCTACTCCCTACAATGCAAGGTCATGAGAGAGGTAGGAGAAGAAAAATCAGCACCTACAGCCAACCTAAGCTTACAACTCAGGGAAACAGGTTTCTACAAGCGCAAATATCATAGATGCGTACTTATCAATTGTCACCCCATGGACTATTTTTAGCTCTCAGCTGACATTCTAATTTGTCAAATAAAATAGCCAGGACTTTTTATAGCATACGTTTCGTATGACTAGTCCAAAGAGTTCTCTAACATAATATTCCATTAACAACTCCACACGCCCAAACCAATTCCTTATGCTTTCTATTACTTTTGGATAAATATTAGCAGTGTCTTGGGGACTGTTAACTAAACTACCATGTTTAGTGCATTGAAACATATTCTGTAATGTATCGTCTAATCTGTAATTGTCTTCGAGGATTCCTCAATATATGCTCCAAAACCCTTGCCAGATATTAACATCTCCCCCTTAATTTGCCTAGTTCTATCCTAGGTAGTTATAAATTCTTCATAACCCGTTTATGGAACTTCTGCTAGGTTCACATCTGCATCGAGGGAAACATTGGTCATCTTTAAATTTATATCATCTTCATTATCGTTATTCATCTCAAAATTGTACTGATGAGTGTAGGCGTCTACAACTCAAGTCACTCCCAGCTCTCAGCTGACAATCTAATTTATCAAAATAAAAAAGCAAGTCTTGGACAATTTATAGTATACGTTTCGTATGACTAGTCCAAAGACTTCTCTAACATAATATTCTGTTAACAACTCCACACGCCCAAGCAGATTCCATATGCTTTCTTTTACCTTTGGACAAACCTTAGCAGTTTCTTGGGGACTGTTAACTAAACTACCAGCTATACTGCATTGAATCATATTCTGTAATTTATCCTCTGATCTGTAATTGTCTTCGCCGATTCCTCAATACATGCTCCAAAACCCTTGCCAGATATTAACATCTCCCCTTAATTTGCCTAGTTCTATCCTAGGTAGTTTTTAAATTCTTCATAACTATAGCAAGTGGAGCATCCTTATAGAATTTCTGCTTGGTTGACATCTGCGTCGAGGGAAACATTGGTCATCTTTGATCTTATATCATCCGTATTATTTTTATTAATCTCACAATTGTACTCATGAATGTAGGGGTCTTCCTCCCCATCTGTCTTCAAAACTAGTAGAGTATTTTCACATCAAGAAGGGAAATCTCCGTGATTCACCTTTTGAACTGTACCTGCATCTTCTGGTCAGTTACCAAGTCAACCAGTTCTTGACTTGAAATGTCTGTCAATTCATTTTTTTGTCTTAGTAAAAATTGCTTGAATGGGCTTAAGTTGCCTCACTCATTATGCCTATTTTGCCTTCGACCGAACAGTGCAATGACCCATTTGTGCAGTACACGGACAGTGGAAGTTCTGGACGGTGCAGATCCCGAACAGTACGAGTACCAACCGGAGCAAAGCCCGACGGCGCAAGGCCCGAACGGTGTAAGGCCCGACGGTGTGAGTCCCGAAGGTGCGAGGCCCGAAAGGTGTAATAACTGGACGGTGCGAGGCCCAACAGGGAGAGGCCCGGATGGAGCAAGGCCCGAACGGTGCAGGGCCCGAACGGAGCAAGGCCTGAATGGTACGAGGACTGGACGGTGAGATGCCTGAACAGAGCAAGGCCATGACAGTGTAAGGCTCGAACGGTGTGAAGTCTTGACGGTTGAAGCCAGAATCACTATGTCATGTCTGGGTTTATTGTTTATAGCGTTCTGAGTTAAGGTCTTTTTGCTATTTACAAAGTCTTCATTTGCTCTCTAAGAAACTCATCCAACAGAATCCATGAATAGCGGACTCATATTATATTCCTAATTTGTCTACTTTGAAGTAATTTCTGACACCACATTCTCAGGATTATAGAGTCCGCAAAACCTTACTTTTTTAGGCATTATGACCCATCAGATAGTGGATCAAACCTTGAGACTGCTTGCAGATGTTGTACCAAAACTTGATTCTCTCGTCCACAAATATTAAGCCAATTTCCTGTGTTTCTTTCTTCCCATGTGGTAGGACCAAGAAGATGGGGACATCAAACATCTTAACCAAAGAAACCTGCAATATTTTTAAATATCTTATTAAAATAGGACAGATCGATAAAATTGTTTGGTGATGACAGTTGTCCGGAGGATTTGCCATTGGCAGAGAAACCCCGGGGGTGAAGGGCGGGCACCAAACAAAATAAAAAGGACATGTGACCGGAGGTGTAGCCAATGGCAGAGGAACACTTTGGATGAAGGGCAGGCACCAAAACAAAACAAAAAAAGAAGTGGATAATTCGCTATATTGCAGAAACGTAACCCATACGTGTAAAAATGTGGACGGTTAAGTTTACATATTTACAAACAACGCCTGCATATACCATTAAGAAACTAATGTACCACCAACAAACACTTCTCACATCATATGTATGAAGTGCCCTGATAGCTAATAATAATTAATTTTTGAATGCAACCGTTTCTATGTTTCCGTGACGTCTTTTTGACTGATATAACTACGTTGACTATTTCCTAAAAGAAAAATTAACTCTGACACCAGGGCAATTTTTTCGCAATGGCAAGAAACAGTACCACAGTCCGTAAGTGGGTGGATTCATCATAAGAAGACTCCCATGCGTAAAAACCATATTCAAACGATTAGTTATTACTTGATATTTTAAATCTTAGGTAGAATAATAACATAGGTTTGATTCTTTTTCTTAATGAGGAACGGCCATGATTGCAAGAGAGAGGGAGTAACAAAATATCAGCGATTACAGCCACCACAAGCCTCCAGATGAAGTCTAAACACCACTGCCAGTAATGTAAAAACTTTAGAAACGACCATGACTGCAAGAGAGAGGGAACAAAAGGAAATGTCCGCAACTAGAACTACCTCAAGCCTACAGTATAACATGATTAACTGCCATGACAGAAGAGAGAGATAGGAGGAAAAAATCAGCAACTACAGCCAACCCAAACCAACAGCTCAAGTTTCATCAGCACTGTCTGCAATGTAAGATCACGAGGAGCAGCCATGTCTGCAAGAGAGATGGAACAGAAAAAACATCAGCAACTACAGCATCTCAAGCCAACAGATCAAGATTCATCACCACGGTCTACAACTTAAAAACATGAGGACAAGGGCCATTACTGCAAGACAGAAGGAACAAAAGAAAATGTCAGCGACTACTGCCACCACAAACCTTTAAAACTCTACTCCCTACAATGCAAGGTCATGAACTATCATGAGGACAAGAGAGAGGTAGTAGAAGAAAAATCAGCACCTACAGCCAACCTAAGCTTACAACTCGGGGAAACAGGTTTCTACAAGTGCAAATATCATAGATGCGTACTTATCAATTGTCACCCCATGGACTATTTTTAGCTCTCAGCTGACATTCTAATTTGTCAAATAAAATAGCCAGGACTTTTTATATCATACGTTTCGTATGACTAGTCCAAAGAGTTCTCTAACATAATATTCTATTAAGAACTCCACACGCCCAAACCAATTCCTTATGCTTTCTATTACTTTTGGATAAATATTAGCAGTGTCTTGGGGACTGTTAACTAAACTACCATGTTTAGTGCATTGAAACATATTCTGTAATGTATCCTCTAATCTGTAATTGTCTTCGAGGATTCCTCAATATATGCTCCAAAACCCTTGCCAGATATTAACATCTCCCCCTTAATTTGCCTAGTTCTATCCTAGGTAGTTATAAATTCTTCATAACCCGTTTATGGAACTTCTGCTAGGTTCACATCTGCATCGAGGGAAACATTGGTCATCTTTAAATTTATATCATCTACATTATCGTCTACATTATCATCTACATTATCGTTATTCATCTCAAAATTGTGCTGATGAGTGTAGGCGTCTACAACTCAAGTCACTCCCAGCTCTCAGCTGACAATCTATTTTATCAAAATAAAAAAGCAAGTCTTGGACTATTTATAGTATACGTTTCGTATGACTGGTCCAAAGACTTCTCTAACATAATATTATGTTAACAACTCCACACGCCCAAGCCGATTCCATATGCTTTCTTTTACCTTTGGACAAACCTTAGCAGTTTCTTGGGGACTGTTAACTAAACTACCAGCTATACTGCATTGAATCATATTCTGTAATTTATCCTCTGATCTGTAATTGTCTTCGCCGATTCCTCAATACATGCTCCAAAACCCTTGCCAGATATTAACAACTGCCCTTAATTTGCCTAGTTCTATCCTAGGTCGTTTTTAAATTCTTCATAACTATAGCAAGTGGAGCATCCTTATAGAATTTCTGCTTGGTTGATATCTGCGTCGAGGGAAACATTGGTCATCTTTGATCTTATATCATCCATATTATTTTTATTAATCTCACAATTGTACTCATGAATGTAGGGGCTTCCTCCCCATCTGTCTTCAAAACTAGTAGAGTATTTTCACATCAAGAAGGGAAATCTCCGTGAATCACCTTTTGAACTGTACCTGCATCTTCTGGTCAGTTACCAAGTCAACCAGTTCTTGACTTGAAATGTCTGTCAATTCATTTTTTTGTCTTAGTAAAAATTGCTTGAATGGGCTTAAGTTGCCTCACTCATTATGCCTATTTTGCCTTCGACCGAACAGTGCAATGACCCATTTGTGCAGTACACGGACAGTGGAATTTCTGGACGGTGCAGATCCCGAACAGTACGAGTACCAACCGGAGCAAAGCCCGAACGGTGTAAGGCCCGACGGTGTGGGTCCCGAAGGAGCGAGGCCCGAACGGTGTAATAACTGGACGGTGCGAGGCCCAACAGGGAGAGGCCCGGATGGAGCAAGGCCCGAACGGTGCAGGGCCCGAACGGAGCAAGGTCTGATTGGTACGAGGACTGGACGGTGAGATGCCTGAACAGAGCAAGGCCATGACAGTGTAAGGCTCGAACGGTGTGAAGTCTTGACGGTTGAAGCCAGAATCACTATGTCATGTCTGGGTTTATTGTTTATAGCGTTCTGAGTTAAGGTCTTTTTGCTACTTACAAAGTCTTCATTTGCTCTCTAAGAAACTCATCCAACAGAATCCATGAATAGCGGACTCATATTATATTCCTAATTTGTCTACTTTGAAGTAATTTCTGACACCACATTCTCAGGATTATAGAGTCCGCAAAACCTTACTTTTTTAGGCATTATGACCCATCAGATAGTGGATTAAACCTTGAGACTGCTTGCAGATGTTGTACCAAAACGTTATTCTCTCGTCCACAAATATTAAGCCAATTTCCTGTGTTTCTTTCTTCCCATGTGGTAGGACCAAAAAGATGGGGACATCAAACATCTTAACCAAAGAAACCTGCAATATTTTTAAATATCTTATTAAAATAGGACAGATTGATAAAATTGTTTGGTGATGACAGTTGTCCGGAGGATTAGCCATTGGCAGAGAAACTCCGGGGGTGAAGGGAGGGCACCAAACAAAATAAAAAGGACAGGTGACCGGAGGTGTAGCCAATGGCAGAGGAACACTTTGGATGAAGGGCAGGCACCAAACAAAACAAAAAAAGAAGTGGATAATTCGCTATATTGCAGAAACGTAACCCATACGTGTAAAAATGTGGACGGTTAAGTTTACATATTTACAAACAACGCAGGCATATACCATTATGAAACTAATGTACCACCAACGAAAAGTTCTCACATCATATGTTTGAAGTGCCCTGATAGCTAATAATAATTAATTTTTGAATGCAACCGTTTCTATGTTTCCGTGACGTCTTTTTGACTGATATAACTACGTTGACTATTTCCTAAAAGAAAAATTAACTCTGACACCAGGGCAATTTTTTCGCAATGGCAAGAAACAGTACCACAGTCCGTAAGTGGGTGGATTCATCATAAGCAGACTCCCATGCGTAAAAACCATATTCAAACCATTAAGTTATTACTTGATATTTTAAAACTTAGGTAGAATAATAACATAGGTTTGATTCTTTTTCTTAATGAGGAACGGCCATGATTGCAAGAGAGAGGGAGTAACAAAATATCAGCGATTACAGCCACCACAAGCCTACAGATGAAGTCTAAACACCACTGCCGGCAATGTAAAAAATTTAGAAACGACCATGACTGCAAGAGAGAGGGAACAAAAGGAAATGTCTGCAACTACAACTACCTCAAGCCTACAGTGTAACATGATTAACTGCCATGACAGAAGAGAGAGATAGGAGGAAAAAATCAGCAACTATAGCCAACCCAAACCAACAGCTCAAGTTTCATCTGCACTGTCTGCAATGTAAGATCACGAGGAGCGGCCATGTCTGCAAGAGAGATGGAACAGAAAAAAACATCAGCAACTACAGCATCTCAAGCCAACAGATCAAGACTCATCACTTCGGTCTACAACTTAAAAACATGAGTAAGGGCCATTACTGCAAGACAGAGGGAACAAAAGAAAATGTCAGCGACTACAGCCACCACAAACCTTTAAAACTCTACTCCCTACAATGCAAGGTCATGAACTATCATGAGGACAAGAGAGAGGTAGTAGAAGAAAAATCAGCACCTACAGCCAACCTAAGCTTACAACTCGGGGAAACAGGTTTCTACAAGTGCAAATATCATAGATGCATACTTATGAATTGTCACCCCATGGACTATTTTTAGCTCTCAGCTGACATTCTAATTTGTCAAATAAAATAGCCAGGACTTTTTATATCATACGTTTCGTATGACTAGTCCAAAGAGTTCTCTAACATAATATTCCATTAACAACTCCACACGCCCAAACCAATTCCTTATGCTTTCTATTACTTTTGGATAAATATTAGCAGTGTCTTGGGGACCGTTAACTAAACTACCATGTTTAGTGCATTGAAACATATTCTGTATTGTATCCTCTAATCTGTACTTGTCTTCGAGGATTCCTCAATATATGCTCCAAAACCCTTGCCAGATATTAACATCTCCCCCTTAATTTGCCTAGTTCTATTCTAGGAAGTTATAAATTCTTCATAACCCGTTTATGGAACTTCTGCTAGGTTCACATCTGCATCGAGGGAAACATTGGTCATCTTTAAATTTATATCATCTACATTATCGTTATTCATCTCAAAATTGTACTGATGAGTGTAGGCGTCTACAACTCAAGTCACTCCCAGCTCTCAGCTGACAATCTAATTTATCAAAATAAAAAAGCAAGTCTTGGACTATTTATAGTATACGTTTCGTATGACTAGTCCAAAGACTTCTCTAACATAATATTCTGTTAACAACTCCACACGCCCAAGCCGATTCCATATGCTTTCTTTTACCTTTGGACAAACCTTAGCAGTTTCTTGGGGACTGTTAACTAAACTACCAGCTATACTGCATTGAATCATATTCTGTAATTTATCCTCTGATCTGTAATTGTCTTCGCCGATTCCTCAATACATGCTCCAAAACCCTTGCCAGATATTAACATCTCCCCTTAATTTGCCTAGTTCTATCCTAGGTAGTTTTTAAATTCTTCATAACTATAGCAAGTGGAGCATTCTTATAGAATTTCTGCTTGGTTGACATTTGCGTCGAGGGAAACATTGGTCATCTTTGATCTTATATCAGCCATATTATTTTTATTAATCTCACAATTGTACTCATGAATGTAGGGGTCTTCCTCCCCATCTGTCTTCAAAACTAGTAGAGTATTTTCACATCAAGAAGGGAAATCTCCGTGATTCACCTTTTGAACTGTACCTGCATCTTCTGGTCAGTTACCAAGTCAACCAGTTCTTGACTTGAAATGTCTGTCAATTCATTTTTTTGTCTTAGTAAAAATTGCTTGAATGGGCTTAAGTTGCCTCACTCATTATGCCTATTTTGCCTTCGACCGAACAGTGCAATGACCCATTTGTGCAGTACACGGACAGTGGAAGTTCTGGACGGTGCAGATCCCGAACAGTACGAGTACCAACCGGAGCAAAGCCCGACGGCGCAAGGCCCGAACGGTGTAAGGCCCGACGGTGTGAGTCCTGAAGGTGCGAGGCCCGAAAGGTGTAATAACTGGACGGTGCGAGGCCCAACAGGGAGAGGCCCGGATGGAGCAAGGCCCGAACGGTGCAGGGCCCGAACGGAGCAAGGTCTGAATGGTACGAGGACTGGACGGTGAGATGCCTGAACAGAGCAAGGCCATGACAGTGTAAGGCTCGAACGGTGTGAAGTCTTGACGGTTGAAGCCAGAATCACTATGTCATGTCTGGGTTTATTGTTTATAGCGTTCTGAGTTAAGGTCTTTTTGCTATTTACAAAGTCTTCATTTGCTCTCTAAGAAACTCATCCAACAGAATCCATGAATAGCGGACTCATATTATATTCCTAATTTGTCTACTTTGAAGTAATTTCTGACACCACATTCTCAGGATTATAGAGTCCGCAAAACCTTACTTTCTAGGCATTATGACCCATCAGATAGTGGATCAAACCTTGAGACTGCTTGCAGATGTTGTACCAAAACTTTATTCTCTCGTCCACAAATATTAAGCCAATTTCCTGTGTTTCTTTCTTCCCATGTGGTAGGACCAAGAAGATGGGGACATCAAACATCTTAACCAAAGAAACCTGCAATATGTTTAAATATCTTATTAAAATAGGACAGATCGATAAAATTGTTTGGTGATGACAGTTGTCCGGAGGATTAGCCATTGGCAGAGAAACCCCGGGGGTGAAGGGCGGGAACCAAACAAAATAAAAAGGACAGGTGACCGGAGGTGTAGCCAATGGCAGAGGAACACTTTGGATGAAGGGCAGGCACCAAACAAAACAAAAAAACAAGTGGATAATTCGCTATATTGCAGAAACGTAACCCATACGTGTAAAAATGTGGACGGTTAAGTTTACATATTTACAAACAACGCAGGCATATACCATTAAGAAACTAATGTACCACCAACGAACAGTTCTCACATCATATGTTTGAAGTGCCCTGATAGCTAATAATAATTAATTTTTGAATGCAAACGTTTCTATGTTTCCGTGACGTCTTTTTGACTGATATAACTACGTTGACTATTTCCTAAAAGAAAAATTAACTCTGACACCAGGGCAATTTTTTCGCAATGGCAAGAAACAGTACCACAGTCCGTAAGTGGGTGGATTCATCATAAGCAGACTCCCATGCGTAAAAACCATATTCAAACCATTAAGTTATTACTTGATATTTTAAAACTTAGGTAGAATAATAACATAGGTTCGATTCTTTTTCTTAATGAGGAACGGCCATGATTGCAAGAGAGAGGGAGTAACAAAATATCAGCGAATCCAGCCACCACAAGCCTACAGATGAAGTCTAAACACCACTGCCGGTAATGTAAAAACTTTAGAAACGACCATGACTGCAAGAGAGAGGGAACAAAAGGAAATGTCCGCAACTACAACTACCTCAAGCCTACAGTGTAACATGATTAACTGCCATGACAGAAGAGAGAGATAGGAGGAAAAAATCAGCAACTACAGCCAACCCAAACCAACAGCTCAAGTTTCATCAGCACCGTCTGCAATGTAAGATCACGAGGAGCGGCCATGTCTGCAAGAGAGATGGAACAGAAAAAACATCAGCAACTACAGCATCTCAAGCCAACAGATCAAGACTCATCACTTCGGTCTACAACTTAAAAACATGAGTAAGGGCCATTACTGCAAGACAGAGGGAACAAAAGAAAATGTCAGCGACTACAGCCACCACAAACCTTTAAAACTCTACTCCCTACAATGCAAGGTCATGAACTATCATGAGGACAAGAGAGAGGTAGTAGAAGAAAAATCAGCACCTACAGCCAACCTAAGCTTACAACTCGGGGAAACAGGTTTCTACAAGTGCAAATATCATAGATGCATACTTATGAATTGTCACCCCATGGACTATTTTTAGCTCTCAGCTGACATTCTAATTTGTCAAATAAAATAGCCAGGACTTTTTATATCATACGTTTCGTATGACTAGTCCAAAGAGTTCTCTAACATAATATTCCATTAACAACTCCACACGCCCAAACCAATTCCTTATGCTTTCTATTACTTTTGGATAAATATTAGCAGTGTCTTGGGGACTGTTAACTAAACTACCATGTTTAGTGCATTGAAACATATTCTGTATTGTATCCTCTAATCTGTACTTGTCTTCGAGGATTCCTCAATATATGCTCCAAAACCCTTGCCAGATATTAACATCTCCCCCTTAATTTGCCTAGTTCTATTCTAGGAAGTTATAAATTCTTCATAACCCGTTTATGGAACTTCTGCTAGGTTCACATCTGCATCGAGGGAAACATTGGTCATCTTTAAATTTATATCATCTACATTATCGTTATTCATCTCAAAATTGTACTGATGAGTGTAGGCGTCTACAACTCAAGTCACTCCCAGCTCTCAGCTGACAATCTAATTTATCAAAATAAAAAAGCAAGTCTTGGACTATTTATAGTATACGTTTCGTATGACTAGTCCAAAGACTTCTCTAACATAATATTCTGTTAACAACTCCACACGCCCAAGCCGATTCCATATGCTTTCTTTTACCTTTGGACAAACCTTAGCAGTTTCTTGGGGACTGTTAACTAAACTACCAGCTATACTGCATTGAATCATATTCTGTAATTAATCCTCTGATCTGTAATTGTCTTCGCCGATTCCTCAATACATGCTCCAAAACCCTTGCCAGATATTAACATCTCCCCTTAATTTGCCTAGTTCTATCCTAGGTAGTTTTTAAATTCTTCATAACTATAGCAAGTGGAGCATTCTTATAGAATTTCTGCTTGGTTGACATTTGCGTCGAGGGAAACATTGGTCATCTTTGATCTTATATCAGCCATATTATTTTTATTAATCTCACAATTGTACTCATGAATGTAGGGGTCTTCCTCCCCATCTGTCTTCAAAACTAGTAGAGTATTTTCACATCAAGAAGGGAAATCTCCGTGATTCACCTTTTGAACTGTACCTGCATCTTCTGGTCAGTTACCAAGTCAACCAGTTCTTGACTTGAAATGTCTGTCAATTCATTTTTTTGTCTTAGTAAAAATTGCTTGAATGGGCTTAAGTTGCCTCACTCATTATGCCTATTTTGCCTTCGACCGAACAGTGCAATGACCCATTTGTGCAGTACACGGACAGTGGAAGTTCTGGACGGTGCAGATCCCGAACAGTACGAGTACCAACCGGAGCAAAGCCCGACGGCGCAAGGCCCGAACGGTGTAAGGCCCGACGGTGTGAGTCCTGAAGGTGCGAGGCCCGAAAGGTGTAATAACTGGACGGTGCGAGGCCCAACAGGGAGAGGCCCGGATGGAGCAAGGCCCGAACGGTGCAGGGCCCGAACGGAGCAAGGTCTGAATGGTACGAGGACTGGACGGTGAGATGCCTGAACAGAGCAAGGCCATGACAGTGTAAGGCTCGAACGGTGTGAAGTCTTGACGGTTGAAGCCAGAATCACTATGTCATGTCTGGGTTTATTGTTTATAGCGTTCTGAGTTAAGGTCTTTTTGCTATTTACAAAGTCTTCATTTGCTCTCTAAGAAACTCATCCAACAGAATCCATGAATAGCGGACTCATATTATATTCCTAATTTGTCTACTTTGAAGTAATTTCTGACACCACATTCTCAGGATTATAGAGTCCGCAAAACCTTACTTTCTAGGCATTATGACCCATCAGATAGTGGATCAAACCTTGAGACTGCTTGCAGATGTTGTACCAAAACTTTATTCTCTCGTCCACAAATATTAAGCCAATTTCCTGTGTTTCTTTCTTCCCATGTGGTAGGACCAAGAAGATGGGGACATCAAACATCTTAACCAAAGAAACCTGCAATATGTTTAAATATCTTATTAAAATAGGACAGATCGATAAAATTGTTTGGTGATGACAGTTGTCCGGAGGATTAGCCATTGGCAGAGAAACCCCGGGGGTGAAGGGCGGGAACCAAACAAAATAAAAAGGACAGGTGACCGGAGGTGTAGCCAATGGCAGAGGAACACTTTGGATGAAGGGCAGGCACCAAACAAAACAAAAAAACAAGTGGATAATTCGCTATATTGCAGAAACGTAACCCATACGTGTAAAAATGTGGACGGTTAAGTTTACATATTTACAAACAACGCAGGCATATACCATTAAGAAACTAATGTACCACCAACGAACAGTTCTCACATCATATGTTTGAAGTGCCCTGATAGCTAATAATAATTAATTTTTGAATGCAACCGTTTCTATGTTTCCGTGACGTCTTTTTGACTGATATAACTACGTTGACTATTTCCTAAAAGAAAAATTAACTCTGACACCAGGGCAATTTTTTCGCAATGGCAAGAAACAGTACCACAGTCCGTAAGTGGGTGGATTCATCATAAGCAGACTCCCATGCGTAAAAACCATATTCAAACCATTAAGTTATTACTTGATATTTTAAAACTTAGGTAGAATAATAGCATAGGTTCGATTCTTTTTCTTAATGAGGAACGGCCATGATTGCAAGAGAGAGGGAGTAACAAAATATCAGCGAATCCAGCCACCACAAGCCTACAGATGAAGTCTAAACACCACTGCCGGTAATGTAAAAACTTTAGAAACGACCATGACTGCAAGAGAGAGGGAACAAAAGGAAATGTCCGCAACTACAACTACCTCAAGCCTACAGTATAACATGATTAACTGCCTTGACAGAAGAGAGAGATAGGAGGAAAAAATCAGCAACTACAGCCAACCCAAACCAACAGCTCAAGTTTCATCAGCACTGTCTGCAATGTAAGATCACGAGGAGCAGCCATGTCTGCAAGAGAGATGGAACAGAAAAACATCAGCATCTACAGCATCTCAAGCCAACAGATCAAGACTCATCACCACGGTCTACAACTTAAAAACATGAGTAAGGGCCATTACTGCAAGACAGAAGGAACAAAAGAAAATGTCAGCGACTACAGCCACCACAAACCTTTAAAACTCTACTCCCTACAATGCAAGGTCATGAGAGAGGTAGGAGAAGAAAAACCAGCACCTACAGCCAACCTAAGCTTACAACTCAGGGAAACAGGTTTCTACAAGTGCAAATATCGTAGATGCGTACTTATCAATTGTCACCCCATGGACTATTTTTAGCTTCAGCTGACATTCTAATTTGTCAAATAAAATAGCCAGGACTTTTTATAGCATACGTTTCGTATGATTAGTCCAAAGATTTCTCTAACATAATATTCCATTAAGAACTCCACACGCCCAAACCAATTCCTTATGCTTTCTATTACTTTTGGATAAATATTAGCAGTGTCTTGGGGACTGTTAACTACCATGTTTAGTGCATTGAAACATATTCTGTAATGTATCCTCTAATCTGTAATTGTCTTCTAGGATTCCTCAATATATGCTCCAAAACCCTTGCCAGATATTAACATCTCCCCCTTAATTTGCCTAGTTCTATCCTAGGTAGTTATAAATTCTTCATAACCCGTTTATGGAACTTCTGCTAGGTTCACATCTGCATCGAGGGAAACATTGGTCATCTTTAAATTTATATCATCTACATTATCGTTATTCATCTCAAAATATATCGTTATTCATCTCAAAATTGTACTGATGAGTGTAGGCGTCTACAACTCAAGTCACTCCCAGCTCTCAGCTGACAATCTAATTTATCAAAATAAAAAAGCAAGTCTTGGACTATTTATAGTATACGTTTCGTATGACTAGTCCAAAGACTTCTCTAACATAATATTCTGTTAACAACTCCACACGCCCAAGCCGATTCCATATGCTTTCTTTTACCTTTGGACAAACCTTAGTAGTTTCTTGGGGACTGTTAACTAAACTACCAGCTATACTGCATTGAATCATATTCTGTAATTTATCCTCTGATCTGTAATTGTCTTCGCCGATTCCTCAATACATGCTCCAAAACCCTTGCCAGATATTAACATCTCCCCTTAATTTGCCTAGTTCTATCCTAGGTAGTTTTTAAATTCTCCATAACTATAGCAAGTGGAGCATCCTTATAGAATTTCTGCTTGGTTGACATCTGCGTCGAGGGAAACATTGGTCATCTTTGATCTTATATCATCCATATTATTTTTATTAATCTCACAATTGTACTCATGAATGTAGGGGTCTTCCTCCCCATCTGTCTTCAAACCTAGTAGAGTATTTTCACACCAAGAAGGGAAATCTCCGTGATTCACCTTTTCAACTGTACCTGCATCTTCTGGTCAGTTACCAAGTCAACCAGTTCTTGACTTGAAATGTCTGTCAATTCATTTTTTTGTCTTAGTAAAAATTGCTTGAATGGACTTAAGTTGCCTCACTCAATATGCCTATTTTGCCTTCGACCGAACAGTGCAATGACCCATTTGTTCAGTACACGGACAGTGGAAGTTCTGGACGGTGCAGATCCCGAACAGTACGAGTACCAACCAGAGCAAAGCCCGACGGCGCAAGGCCCGAACGGTGTAAGGCCCGATGGTGTAAGTCCCGAACGGAGCGAGGCCCGAATGGTGTAATAACTGAACAGTGCGAGGCCCGACAGGGAGAGGCCCGGAAGGAGCAAGGCCCGAACGGTGCAGGGCCTGAACGGAGCAAGGTCTGAATGGTACGAGGACTGGACGGTGAGATGCCTGAACAGAGCAAGGCCATGACAGTGTAAGGCTCGAACGGTGTGAAGTCTTGACAGTTGAAGCCAGAATCACTATGTCATGTCTGGGTTTATTGTTTATAGCGTTCTGAGTTAAGGTCTTTTTGCTATTTACAAAGTCTTCATTTGCTCTCTAAGAAACTCATCCAACAGAATCCATGAATAGCAGACTCATATTATATTCCTAATTTGTCTACTTTGAAGTAATTTCTGACACCACATTCTCAGGATTATAGAGTCCGCAAAACCTTACTTTTTAAGGCATTATGACCCATCAGATAGTGGATCAAACCTTGAGACTGCTTGCAGATGTTGTACCAAAACTTTATTCTCTCGTCCACAAATATTAAGCCAATTTCCTGTGTTTCTTTCTTCCCATGTGGTAGGACCAAGAAGATGGGGACATCAAACATCTTAACCAAAGAAACCTGCAATATTTTTAAATATCTTATTAAAATAGGACAGATCGATAAAATTGTTTGGTGATTACAGTTGTCCGGAGGATTAGCCATTGGCAGAGAAACCCCGGGGGTGAAGGGCGGGCACCAAACAAAATAAAAAGGACAGGTGACCGGAGGTGTAGCCAATGGCAGAGGAACACTTTGGATGAAGGGCAGGCACCAAACAAAACAAAAAAAGAAGTGGATGATTCGCTATATTGCAGAAACGTAATCCATACGTGTAAAAATGTGGACGGTTAAGTTTACATATTTACAAACAACGCCAGCATATACCATTAAGAAACTAATGTACCACCAACAAACACTTCTCACATCATATGTTTGAAGTGCCATGATAGCTAATAATAATTAATTTTTGAATGCAACCGTTTCTATGTTTCCGTGACGTCTTTTTGACTGATATAACTATGATGACTATTTCCTAACAGAAAAATTAACTCTGACACCAGGGCAATTTTTTCGAAATGGCAAGGAACAGTACCACAGTCCGTAAGTGGGTGGATTCATCATAAGCAGACTCCCATGCGTAAAAACCATCTTCAAACCATTAAGTTATTACTTGATATTTTAAAACTTAGGTAGAATAATAACATAGGTTTGATTCTTTTTCTTAATGAGGAACGGCCATGATTGCAAGAGAGAGGGAGTAACAAAATATCAGCGATTACAGCCACCACAAGCCTACAAATGAAGTCTAAACACCACTGCCGGCAATGTAAAAACTATTGAAATGACCATGACTGCAAGAGAGAGGGAACAAAAGGAAATGTCCGCAACTACAACTACCTCAAGCCTACAGTGTAAGAACATTATTAACTGCCATGACAGAAGAGAGAGATAGGAGGAAAAAATCAGCAACTACAGCCAACCCAAACCAACAGCTCAAGGTTCATGAGCACTGTCTGCAATGTAAGATCACGAGGAGCGGCCATGTCTGCAAGAGAGATGGAACAGAAAAAACATCAGCGACTACAGCACCTCAAGCCAACAGATCAAGACTCATCACCACGGTCTACAACTTAAAAACATGAGTAAGAGCCATTACTGCAAGACAGAGGGAACAAAAGAAAATGTCAGCGACTACAACCACCACAAACCTCTAAAACCCTAGTCTAATCACCACTCCCTACTATGCAAGGTCATGAACTGTCATGAGGACAAGAGAGAGGTAGGAGAAGAAACATCAGCACCTACAGCCAACCTAAGCTTACAACTCGGGGAAACGGGTTTCTACAAGTGCAAATATCATAGATGCGTACTTATCAATTGTCACCCCATGGACTATTTTTAGCTCTCAGCTTACATTCTAATTTGTCAAATAAAATAGCCAGGACTTTTTATATCATACGTTTCGTATGACTAGTCCAAAGAGTTCTCTAACATAATATTCCATTAAGAACTCCACACGCCCAAACCAATTCCTTATGCTTTCTATTACTTTTGGATAAATATTAGCAGTGTCTTGGGGACTGTTAACTAAACTACCACGTTTAGTGCATTGAATCACACTGTGTATGCATCCTCTGATCTGTAATAATTGTGTTCACGGATTCCTTTATATGTGCTTCAAAACCCTTACCAGATGTTATGATCTCCTCCTAATTAGTCAAGTTCTAACCTAGGTAGTTATAAAATATTCATAACTGTAGCAAGTGGAGCATCCGCTTATGGAACTTCTGCTCGGTTGACATCTGCGTCGAGGGAAACATTGGTCATCTTTGATCTTATATCATCCATATTATTTTTATTAATCTCAAAATTGTACTGATGAGTGTAGGCGTCCGCAACTAAAGTCACTCCCAGCTCTCAGCTGACAATCTAATTTATCAAAATAAAAAAGCAAGTCTTGGACTATTTATAGTATACGTTTCGTATGACTAGTCCAAAGACTTCTCTAACATAATATTCTGTTAACAACTCCACACGCCCAAACCGATTCCATATGCTTTGTATTACCTTTGGACAAACCTTAGCAGTGTCTTGGGGACTGTTACCTAAACTACCAGCTATAGTGCATTCATATTCTGTAATTTATCCTCTGATCTGTAATTGTCTTTGTGGATTCCTCAATACATGCTCCAAAACTCTTACCAGATATTAACATTTCCCCTTAATTTGCCTAGATCTATCCTAGATAGTTATAAATTCTTTATAAGTATAGGAAGTGAAGCAACCGTTTTTGAATTTTTGTTTGGTTGACATCTGCGTCGAGGGAAACATTGGTCATCTTTTTTCTTATATTATCCATATTATGTGTAATAATCTCATAATTGTACTCCTCCCCACTTGTAATCAAACAAGGTATGTTGAGTTCCATTCTGTTCAGTCGAGTTCTTCTGCTCAGTTGTGTTCGGTTATGTTCAGACGAGTTCTGTTCTTTTCAGTCGAGTTCTGCTATGTTCAGTTGCGTTCTGTTCCATTCAGTCGAGTTCTGTGCTGTTCAATCGAGTTCTATTCCTTTGAATTGAGTTCTGTTCTGTTCACCCTACAACTCAAGTCTCATCACCACTGCCTACTATGTAAAAACATGAGAAACTGTCACGATTGCAAGAGAGAGGGAACAGGAGAAAACATCAGCGATTACAGCCTCCCCAAGCCTACAACTCTATTTTCAGCGCCACTGCCTGCAATGTATGAAAATAAGGAATGGCCATGACTGCAAGAGAGATTGGCCTATGATTCACTGAGATGTTGGTTATAGGTTTAAAGCAGCTGTATAGTTATGCATGAATTAAATTCAATCTGAAGACAATCTGTTAGGAATTACATTAGGTCTATTACTTGCACTGAAGAATTTAAACTGAAAAATACTCACATTAAAATGTAGGATAATGCAGTTATTGGTAGCTGTACATTTCGATAGAATGCACAATATTATATCAACAGCAGCTGTGTTGAATTATTCAACAGCTAGATGGTTTTTAAATTTTGTATTTATATTTATTTACACTAACAACGTTATAAAGAAATGAATCAATCAAGGCAGGCTAACAATATCAACAAATTGGTAGGATAGGATAGAGTGGTTATGCTTAGGATAGAGTGGGTCATGTAATATCGTAGTACCATATGTTAGTCCATTGTAATAAGTATTAATTAATATTTACATACTGCCAAGTTGCTGTTCGGCAATATTCATCTCGTCCCTCTACACCCACCCACCACGTAGATATATATCCCCCAAATCTTTCTGCCACACCTGTACATATATAGACATTATTAACAACTCTTCATATTCATTTACACTGACATCGTTATAAAAAATGAATCAATCAAGGCTGGTTAACAATATCGACAATCTGATGGGCTATGCAATATTATTGTACCATCTTATGTTACGTCCATTATAAGAAGTATTAATTACCTTATATTGGTACTTCTTCTTTCACAAGTTTTGAGATTACTATGTTTTCCCCAAGTTGACCATTTTCCTAAAAGTAAGATTAACTCTGACACCAGGGCAATTTTTTCGCCTTGGCAATGAATGGTACCACAATTTGTTAGTTGGTGGATTCATCATAAGCAGACTCCCATGCTCCAAAACCATCTTCACTGGAACATCAATCAAACCATTAAATTATTACTAGCAATTCACGCTAGCTAAAATTTAGCTAGATTCACAATATTGGTATGATTTTTTTCTTACATTTTTCATTGTGGGATTTAGTGCATCTACTCAGTCACAAAATAGGTTTGTTCACAAAGCAAATCCGTGACTGCTTGAAAATTTGTTGTACTGCACAAGTCCAGTCTGTAACTTATCCATGATCTGCACTTTGCGAACGATTAGAATTTGGAATCGATAGTTTCTGCATTTAATTTATATGATATGCAAATAAAATATGTATTTCCCTTTAACACGTTATACATGCAATATACATCGGCAATATAAACTATATTTTCGGAAACTTTTAATTATCTTCCATTATTCACACATATAAGTAGCCTATGCTTATAAATCTGGTGGAAAATTATTGGAGGGAGGAGTCAGGCGTGTGAAAATAGGTTACTGTGCATGTCTCTGATAACAATTCATCATGGTAGAGCCTGCAAACTTTTCTTATAGTACAGAAACTGTCCGTGAGAACTGACAGAACACAAGATTGAAATCAGAATCACGAATTCTCACTTTGTGATCGCGTGTGGAGAAAGAGCGCATGCACAAACGATGTGTTCTTGGTTTCTGACTACTTTGCAAACAAACCTAATAATAACACAAATGATATTGCATCTTGTTGGCATAAAGTATTTTATTTAAATTACATCAAGAAACTTGTGTAAAAGTTTTATTTAAAGTAGCTATAATAGGAATAATATTTCTCTATATAAACTTGTTTTTGGACTTAAATTAGTAAATATCTGCGCAATGCACAGAACAGCCCAGATAGTTAATACAGTTATGCTTCTTCTTAACCTTAATTCATATACACTCACGTACACTGATATAAGAAATTCTTAGAATATGTGAAGATTTCACAAAATGCACTGGCAATAACATTAATGATGTAAGTGTAGGCCTACAATTCACTGACGTGTTTGTTATAGGTTTAAAGCAGTTGTATAGGTTATGAATGAATTAAATTCAATCTGAAAACAATCTGTCAGGAATTACATTGGGTCTATTACTTGCCCAGGAGCATTTAAACTAAAAAATACTCACATTAAAATATAGGATAATGCAGTTATTGGTAGCCATACATTTTGATAGAATGCACAATATTATATCAACAGCAGTTGCGTTGAATTATTCAACGGCTAGATTTTTTTTTTTAAATCCTGTATTCATATTTATTTACTAACTAAACTAAACTCCATGGCGCGACATCCCCGAAGGGGCAAGGCCTACCACCCGACCGCTGCATCATCTACCTATAAGCAGATGGCAGGATTGGGGGGCATGTGGTCAGCATGCAGACACTCACGGCCATTAATGGTGGTTTCCATGACCGGAGCCGCTACATCTCTATCAAGTAGCTCCTCAATTTGAATCACGAGGCTGAGTGCACCCCTACCAGACTTCCCTACCTCAGAAAAATCCAAGGAGGTACCGGGGATCGAACCCGGGCCGACGGATCTATAGTCAGCGACGCTAACCACAAGACCACGCCGACGGTCATATTTATTTACACTGACATTGTTATAAAGAAATAAATCAATCAAGGCTGGTTAACAATATCGAAAATTTGATGGGCCAAGCAATATTACTGTAGCACCATATGTTATGTCCATTATAATACGTATCACTTAATGTTTATATGCCGTCAAGTGGACAAATAGTAAAGTTTATGTAAAGTACCAGGTGGATAGAACTTCTGGAAACAAAAGCATGCTCTTTAGTAAGTAATTTTGATTATTATTTCTACTTACAGAAACTGACGTCTGAAACTTGTCGTGTTTACCTTAATTACGAATACTAATGTTTGTGGTGGCTCAACCAATGATTGGCTGTCTTCTAGCGCCAATCAAAACACTTCAGGGCCCAGACATCACACCTTATGTAACAGATTCAATAAATAAATATAATATCTTACAACCAGGTATAATAGTGGAGTGTTGTTTCCGAGACCCAATCAAAATGCTTCGAGGCTCTGAACATCAGAAAATATATCATACAACTAGGTACAATAGTGGAGCATTGCCTTTGAGAGCCTATGAACCCAATCAAAATGCTTCGAGGCTCTGAACATCAGAAAATATGTCATACAACTAGGTACAATAGTGGAGCATTGCCTTTGAGAGCCTATGAGTTACTCAACTGTTAGTTTTGCACTTAAGGTTCAAAATCGCTTGTAATGTTGAGAGACGAAGCTTATTCAGAAGAAAAGTCCCATCACCTTATAAACTGATGCATGGCAGCTATGTATTGCTGGCAGGAATAGGTTCTTATTGACTGAAAATATGTCTCATCCAGTGGACGAGTAACATATGCATGCGATTTGCAACGACATTTCTTGTCTTCACCGCTAGAGTGCCCTGAAGCAGCTGTCTGCCAATTGCAAATCTAGTCACTTTGTGGCAAGATCTATGTTGCTATTTTCAACATTCTATTAGACACTAACCTAAATTCTGTGGCTCTACATTCCTCGAAGGACTAGGCCTATCATCCAACCGGTGCGTTATCTACCATAGGCAGATAGCAGATACCTTCTTCATTAAAGAAAACACTTGTATCAACACTCATAATGCCTCATTTCGATACTGCGATATTCTGTTAAGCGACCCGAGCTCCAAACTAGGACAGAGACTACAACGTGTTCATAATGCTTGCATTCGCTACATTTGTGGTATTTGTAAATCAGATCACATTACGCCAGCATTTGAAACACTATCATGGTTTCAACTGGACGACAGAAGAAAACTGCATTCTCTCTGCCTCCTCTATCGAATTCTTCGCACTTCCTGTTCTCACTATCTGTCATTACACTTTCAAACTCTTTCATCTCATCATAACATAAACACCCGGTCCAAGCAAGGTCATATTCTCGCAATACCTAAACATCATACATCTCTTTACTCATCATCGTTTACTACTTCAGTCATCCCAATGTGGAATTCTTTGCCATCTCACATCAAGGACTGCCGGTCACTGTCAACCTTCAAATCGCAGTTAATAGCACATATACGTAGTGCTTAATAGTGTATCTTTTTCATGTCCTATGTTAATTAAGTTTCTATCATTTAATACTATTGTGTAACTAAATTATTTTTGTACCACTTAATTTATTTCAAATCATTTAGTGTGTCATCTAATGTATTCTAAATCATTTAATGTGTTATGTAATGTCATTTAATGTATTTTGTGTTATTTATTATGCTATAATGTAACAACTAACGTACTTTTAGTCCCTGGTGAAGTGGAAGAAAAGACCTAATGGTCTTAATTTTCTGCAGCTTAAATAAAGTATTACTATATTATTATACTATAGCTGAATTGGAGGCATGTGGTCAGCATTCCGACATCCATGGAATGCCAACTTCTCAATCAAGTAGCTCCTCAATTTGTATCACGAGGCTGAGTACAGCCCATTCCAAACCTCCCTAACCCAGAAACAATTAGAATAGGTAGAAGGGGATTGAATTAAACTTGTGGATCTGTAGCCAATGACGCTAACCACAAGACCATGCACATGGACATGTTAGACACTATCATATATCTAGATCTTCTCAGGTTACAAGTAATCTTAGCAATCTTGGCAGCATCTGCCTGCTTGTCCTTTATGTATTCAATTCCTGTAAAATAGTGCAACACCCTGTTTCCACATCCACGACCCGCCACTACATTAATTATGTAACTGGTATCTTATTTATGATATTCTTTTGGTTCCCACAGTGAAACTAAATCCTCCTTGTCTACCTCAAAATTTTGATTGCCAATAGTGACCTAGACACCAGGAATTTTGCTCCCTGATAAAATCATTATAATAATACACTTACAATAGACTAGGATAAGTAAACATCATAATTTTCCTCCTCATTTGAAGGTAACCTTATAGGAATACTTTTCAAATTTCTTAAAAGTCTAGAAAAACTCTCGAACATCTCGGGAAGTGAAAGATGTTGAATGTAACAAAAAAACTATGCTTACCAGATTCTATATTTTTCTTATAGGGTCCCTTCTTCCTTGCATCACAATGCCTGAACACAAAATCCCTTGACTGCCCAAGAGAAAGCGATGCTATGGGAGCCTCAGGATCCAGGTCCTTCTCATCATCTCGATGTTCTGATATGTAGTCATTGCCATCACGGTATCTGTAATATTAACATAGCTTACATTTACAGGCTTCCATTAAAAGGCAAGAAATATGACAATATGTGTTTGTTGAAGTCACTATTTCTGGGCTGTGGTCTGTCAGTTATGTTTGCTGATTTTTGTTGCGAGCTGCATTGGGCATCTTCAGAGCAGTGTCTAAGGCTTCTGCTTTCCCTATAAGACTGATTTTTATACTGTCTCCTGTGCATTCGATGGTCAGTGCTTAGCCGTGGGGTTTAGTTCTTTTGTTTTTCTGGTTGGTCTATCTCCATTAATGTGTTTCTGAGTTTTTTAGGTTTGCACTTTGTTCGTTATAGCTGGAAACCATGTTTTGTGTATCCTTTGTATTCTTCCGTTCTGTTGAAGTTATTTCTGTGTTTGTGTATTTCTATGGCTTCATGATATAACGGGGGATAGTACTAGGGTGTGTGCAGAGGACCTCTGTTTCCTGAAAGCAGATATCGTGATTGAACTGAAGTGCATGTTCGGCAACTGCAGATTTTTCTGCGTTTCCCAGTTTACACTGATTACTGCTTCTTTCTGTTGTTTCGATATACAGCTGCACGCGTCCTGTAGACAGTGAGAGAGCGGCTTGTCCTTTGCCGAACTGAGCTGTTTTATTTTCTTGGTGGGTTTGTACATGGTTTTTATGTTTAAAAAGGGCGACTATTTTGGACGTGTTAAATATTCCCCTTAAACCCTTATACATTTACAGATCACTGGAGATACGAATGCTATGACCATTAAAAGTATGCTATAATTAACATTGCAGAAATATTTTGTTATATTCTGTTGACAGCATATAGTACAAACATATTTTTTTACATCATATTATAAAAACAAATAGACTAAAATAAAATTATAAATTATGATTTGGCAGTTTGACAGTTTTTTAAACGAGACAACAATATCACAAGTCTATGATAAAAAATATTAATTATATTGTGACACAATTGCTAAAAACAGCTATTTTACATAAAAATTATTTGATCATGTGTTAGTCTCACTTTTGAACAGTTTCAAGTCAAAGAGAATCCTTTTTAGCTAAATGCTTCAGTTTATGTTCTTTATCGTACAAGTATGTACAACACTGAATGTTTTTATTACTCACTCTTAATCTTCTTATTTTGGAAATATCCTTAGCTCTGACGTTTACTCACTATGTTTGTGTGCTGTGTGTATTGCGATCTTACACTCTCGTTTTTCTGTGGAATTTGCAAGCGTATTTCCTAGTTTTCTTTATGAAGAGAGGATGCATTTCGACTATTCAGTCATCATCAGCTGGATTGAGTACTAATACGAGGGTCGTGCAAAAAGTAAGTTTCCCTGTTTTGTTAAACAGGGGAAAATTTTTGTGGGACTCTCATATTTTGAGGGATTTTTATTACATACGTAGTGGCAACACTGAACCTGTTACCATTTCTTTACAACAATCAGTTTGACGTCAGTAGCTTCTTAACCATGGAGACACCCTTACTCTCTCACGCCACTGTTGAATTGTGTTCTGTGATCCGTTTTCTCCATGCTAAAGGCAAAAATCCAACTGAAATCCACCGTGAAATTGTTTCTGTGTATGGTGCGGGTGCGATGAGTGTCCAAATGGTGCAAAAATGGTGTTCTGCTTTTGCAGAGGGCTGTCAGAATGTTTGTGATAAACCGCGCTCCGGTCGTCCTTCGACCACCACTGAGGGGGATGCTGTGCAGTGCGGTTCAGAGATTGTTGAACGTGATGGGCACCTTACCCTAAACGATATTGTTGCTGCCTTACCTCCCCACAATGAAATCAGTCGCATGTCAGTGGCTAACATCTTAAAAAAGAATTTGGGAATGACAAAAGTGTGTGCACGTTGTGGGTCCCCAGCGAGAAAGACAGTTGAGCTGCTTGAAAAGTTAAATTGGGACATTCTGCCACATCCACCCTACTCCCCAGACCTTGCCCGAAGTGAATACTACCTGGTTCCGAAGTTGAAAGTTCACCTGGGTGGACAGCACTTCCACAACAATCACAAACTTTGAAGGAGGTGGCGCAAGCGGAGTATGAGGCTGGACTGAAAATTCTTGTACCACGGTCACAAAAATGCATTGAGAGAAACGGTGACTATGTAGAAAAATAGTTCTTGAGTCGAAGAATCGAAAAATAAAAGATTTTTTTCAATATTTCCTGTAGTTTTTATTCTAAAAATAAGGGAAACTTACTTTTTGCACAACCCTCGTAGCTCTGCTATTCGTGTTGTACTCTTGTTGTAATATTGTCCTCCCACCTACGTCTAGGTCTTCCAGGTGGTCTTTTCCCTTCGGGTCTCCCAGTCATTACTTTTGAGATATGTCTTTCCTCCCCCATGCGCGCAACATGTCCAGCCCATTTCATCCTCCATGATTTAATCACCCTTACTATATCCGGTGACTAGTAAAGGTTATGATGCTTGTCGTGATGTTTTCTTCAGTCCCCATTTTCTTCTCTCTTAGGCCCAAATATTTTCCTAAGCACCCTCTTTTCGAACACTCTCAGATTATGTTCTTCCCAAAGAGTAAGCGACCATGTCTCACATCCATATAAAATATAATACAACCAGCAGGATAATAGTCCTGTAAATTTTTATTTTTAGATTTCTGGACAGAAGTCGAGAAGATAATAGTTTCTGTTAACAAACACTTGCTTGGCTGATAATTGCTACTATAAATAAGAAATGCAGTCTTCCTATACACATTGACATAGTGACTCTACTTATGACTTACGAGCTCACCGGTTGACTAGGACAAAGTTGAAGTCAGGGCCGCCACATCTCGGGGTCGGGCCCAGGACCAGTACTGGTCGCGGGCCCCTCACCGACCGCCGACCAACCTCATTTAGTTGTCTCTTCCCTTCTCCGTGGAGCTTCCTTCTCGTGTAACAGAACATTTTATAAAACTATTCCGGTTTTCCATAAAATTATACCACATCACCAGGATTCAGCGGGCCCCTTTGGGGACCGGGCCCGGGTCCCTGGGTCCGGCAGCCCCCCCCATGTGGCGGCCCTGGTTGAAGTAATGGCCCGTGAGCCTGGTAATCAGATTCCTCACCGCAAGCAGGACAGGTGGCCACTCTAGAGCAGGAACAGTGTTTCCAGAGAATGTGTACGACAGCCCTTCATCTCCAAATGCTACCTGAAATATATTCGTACGTGTTCAAGCCTGGGCTGTGACTAGACAAACTGTATCATCCAATTACAGAGTAATTGAAAATAAACTATATTATAATTCGCGGGTGCATGGGAAAAGAGGGTTAAGTCCACTTTCTTGTTACCGAGAATTAGAGTGACTTAATACACTTTACCCGGCCAACATTGCTTTAGAGGTGGATAAATCCATGAGAGACACATCCATAGCTACCATACGTTTTTGAATATGACTTACTGGACTCAACACAAATGTAGAGAACATTTTTATCTATAACTCTATGGACTTATCTCAATTTTTGAGGATAGTGGACTTAAGTCTCTTTACTGCACACCACCGAATTAATGTAATGTGTCATAAAAATTGCTTTAATGCCATGCTAAATTTGTTCACATTTAAACAAAAAATCGAGGTAGTAAATTATCTAAAAATATGTCATTCAGCAAAATTATATCAAAGGAAAAATCAAACAAACAAAACTGTAAAACAAATTAATGTCATAATAAAAAACCTAGTAGTGTAATAAGGGGCCACTTGGGCCTCAATTTTGATATCTTGTTTTTATTGTTTGTTGCATCAGTGAATAAAAATTAAATATTATAATCATAAGTCTTGTTTAAAAAAACTGATAGTTAATATTTTAAAGCTCTAGGGTGGTTTTAATTATATCAGTGGTCCAGAAGAAAAACCTCACGAGTTAAAATTTTTCCAGTAGAAGTAATTCAAGTTTTCTTTCTTTTGCAGCATGCTTTAGCTTGCTAGATTAGTTTGAAACCTTTGTACATTAAGTTTGCCATATTCGGACCTTAATTTCAGTCTTCTTATATATATATAACTGTTAAAATACCATTGATTTATTTACTCACAGTGAATAACTAAAAAAGATGCCTCTGAACGTTTCGGATCGTCCTCTGATCCTTCCTCAGGTGCCTCCTGAATCACAACTGTTCACAAGACGAGGAAACTTCCACACCCATTGGTTGGTAACTATCGATCATAAACATTGTACATCGAGCATATTTAGGGGCCGTATTTTTTGGTAACAACGATAAGCGCGAAATTTTATAAAACAACCTCCCTTAGCTATATTTAGCTTTTATATGCTTAAAATACCAATATGAACCAAATTGAATCCATAAGAGCGAAATATGCCCCTTCTGTCCGTCAAGTGAGAAATGAGCACGAAAATGTGCCTTAAAATCACAATATTGTGTTTTGGTGTACTGTATTTTTTTATTTCTTAGCAGCATGCTTTTTTTTCTGCTGTTTCTGTGGCTCTCGAAGATTTACCGATTCATCTATATTTGTGATCAGTTGCAAAGATTGCAGAATTTACGCAAAGATTGTCTGTGACCTGGTTTGTACTGTTTGAGTACACTCCTTTCATGTCTTTGCCAAGTTAGCGATGCCTATGATCGATTACAGCAGAAGAGTGTAGAATGTTTGTTACTTGTATTCAACAGATTTCGTCTTTTATCCACAGTGGTATGGTTGGCACTTCTGTTTGCAAATGGCTATCTGATGGTGTTTAGTAGAAATTACGATAATATTTCTCGTAAACTTAATTATATTTAAACATTAACTCTAATATCATATCTAAATCGAAAGTTACTTCAGTTCATACAAGGGCAGAAGAATATGGAAATGGGGGGGGGTTAGTTCATGTAAATAAAGGACCAAAGTTTATCATTGTGCAATGTTCCCAATGTAGTGTAAGTAATTTATTTCATGAAATACCCACCGAAATAGAAGGAAGTTAACACCGAAATCAGCCATTTTATTTCACCAATAAATCAGGGCCCTAAGCATATTTATTGACACATTTATTAGGAACTCCAAATTCTGCAATCTTTTCTCCCTCCTTGTGTGGTGGGGGAAACATAATGGCCGATTTATCACTCCTCAATCTCTTAATTACTACTATCCAATCTTCACTTAAATCTCCTTCATACCTGTTCATTGAGATCTGTTGGTTTTTGATAATATTCCATGCTTCAGTCACCTTTTTTTTCTAACCCTATCAAATTCAACTTTCAAAACATTAACCTCACCAATTCGATGTTTATCTTGAACAATATGTTGACTCAAACCTGTCCCTTTCGCGTTCTCTAATTCTAGTCCTAAAATCTCTTCCTGTTTCCCCGATATAAACTTTATCACATTCACCACAAGAAGCAGAATATCCATTACGTCACACAACTCTTCCCCAACCGTTTGTACTGTGAAAATATCCCTCCTATTGTTTTGCTTGTTTTGTATGCGGGGGTGACACAATATTTATGGAAAATTTTCCCAAACTGTTCACTTTGTAGATTATCTATAAATTCAGCTCTTCTTCTTTCTTTTAGTAAAAGTAAAAGTAAAAAGTAAAGTGATCCCTATTACAGGCTATGGAGGCCCAGAGGGTTCCAGGAGGTTGAGGCTCCCAGATTTTTAGATATCGACAAATGAAGGTGGTAAGGTTGTCAGCCTTACGCACCGGCCGCCTTTACTCCCAGGATTGCTCCTGGTACTCATTTCTGTTAGAGGCTGAGTCGACCCCAGGGCCAGAGTGCCACCAGATCGAACCACCTTCCGGTTTGTAGCTCAGCGCCAAAACCACTATGCTACGGCGTACCCCCTCTTTCTTTTAGTAGTTACATTAGATTGAGGAATCCTATTGCTTACCTTTTCCAGATGTAGATATACAAGTAGATATAGCCTATAAAATTAAAAAAATAGTGTTTTTCATGTTTATAAAATAAAATTGAAAAAATAAAATAAATAAATAAAAACAACACAGCAAGCAGAGTGTCATTGCATTCCCGAGATATCTTTTAGAACAGTTCAATAAAATGAACAGCAGCCTCTCCCGGCAAGTCCGAAAGTGCTGTTCATTTTGTATATGAGGTATATTAAATGACCCTCTCGGATCTCCCCGAAAGTGAGAATGGGTTTGGTGATTGTTTAGTAGCTTAATCATGCATTGCCTTTTTTGAACATAGATACAAAAATTCCTTACTGCCTGAATTTCCTTCCACAGGCAAGTTTGAAAAGGACATAATGTAGTTGGCCTACCTGCTGTCTAGGTATGGGATGCCATTTACCATACAAATGTATTCTTGCTAGGTCGCCACTGAAGTATTTCAATTCAGATTCCAAATGCTGAAAGAGTTGTGTGGCCAGGCTCTTTGGAAGTAGCACCACATAATCCAGATCAAGTTTCTCAGCAGCAAATTTCTTCCACAGAAATCCTCCGGTTTCTAGATTATTCAACTCTTCTTCAAGTTCCCTGCTACAAAAATTTGAATATGAGAAACATACAAGCTGTAGAAATGCTAGTACCCATAGTTGGAAAATAGGCGTTTGAAGTTTGTATTTTTGAAAGTGGAGGAAGTACATAAAGAATCTACGATATCCAGATGACCCTACAAAATAATTCCTGAATTCATATGGAGCAGAATCAAAGTCAGCTCCCGCAGTCACCAAGCCATAAAAAGCTGTAAGACGACAAATAATAGAACACATGTTTCGTGTAGTGTACCTCTGATTATTATTAGGACTGTCGAGTGAATAAAAATTTTGATTCTTTAGTCGATTCATCTTTCTACAGATTAAATGAATGCTTCAAACAGTGTTTTTTAAGTTTGAGTAGAACACCTACTGCAGTATACTTTTATTTTTATAATTCGATATGCTATAAAGAATAAGACATTTATCTCTATATATATAAAAGGCTTTGTCCTGACTGACTGACTGAATGAATGACTGACTGAATGACAGGAATCAACGTACAGCCTAAACTATAACAGGTAGAGACTTGGAATTTTGACAGTACCTTCGCTTCATAATGTAGGTGCTCACTAAGAAAGGATTTTGAAAAATTCTGATTCTAAATGCCAAAAATTAAATGTTTTTGAAAATACTTAATCCCTTTTTACATAGAAATATCAAAACAAATTCACAGAACGTATTGTTACCAGTGGTATCAGGTGGGCTTGGATTAAATTAAATGGATGTTTGACAAATTAGAGAAGGTATCATTATAATTCATATTATCTATATTAATAAAAGGAATTATCCTCGATGTCCAGCGAAATCTACTGAACGCAGAGATCTGAAATTTTAAACATAGGTGTGCTGAAGGGTCGGAAAATGCACCTCGAAGCCGGAATTTTAATTTTAGTTTTCGTTCGTGAGTTATGAGTGAAAAACTGGCAAAAAACGTGCATTTTTTGCGTTTTCGAAACATCAGTTTTCAGTTATACATTTCAATGTCAAATCAATTACAGTTGGCTTTGGCTATTTTTGTCATACCTTCAAAATAAAACTTTCGCGATCGCTTGAATGTTGTAAGCCCTAAATATGGTCAAACGTTGTTTTATTTGGACGAATCTCACTATACAGAGGTTTTCTTGGCCAAGAAACTCGAATCTGAGGTCGCTTTTACCAGTCGATGCTATCTGATCGTGGTATGTAGTCCATGCGATTTAGGTGTTAATAAATGTAATGATTTAACTATTATGCTCTTAATTTTTAATTCTTGAAATAATTATCGCGGGCGAAGCCGCGGGCACATGCTAGTTTACAAATATTTTAATTGTATTGATTTATATCACATGCAATTAATAAAAATCAATTAGCCTAATACTTAATACTGATGGGTTAAAGATAGAAAAGCTCAAAAAGTGTAAAGTTGGCAGTCGCCTACAGTCACCTTACCATTATCGTTTAGTGTAAATCAGAAATTTCTACCTAATTTTCCAAGGAATGGTCATGACCTACAGTGAGTCCCACGCAAGAGTCGGCCAATGATGCGGGTTTCTGCGTCGCTGCGGACACAGCTCCAACTCCCAGGCGATTAGGTGAAATAGCTACGCTAATAAAGCCGCGATCGGTGTAATGATTCAGGTTCTCACATTTAAGACGAGTTTCTAAATTCATCGGACTGACGGACGATGGATTCCACCGACTGGAAGGCTGGATTTCACAATTTTTTCTCGATGGATTCATGATGACTGATGAATTTAAAAACCATTCGTTGGCAAAACCGATGGTTTTCAGGAGCGCCAACATAGTAACTACATATAAAATTGTAAAATATTAGCGGTGGCATTGTTGGTAACACCGGTTTATTATTTTCCCATCTAAAAAGTATAATAATAATAATTATTATTATAGGCCTAATGATCGATTTGCATTACATTAAATACTATGGAAACTGATTACAATAATGATAAGTTATATTAAATAAAATAAATAAACAAAGGTGAGATCTACATTAAATTAACACCTTATCGCAAAGACAGACTCGTCGGTATTTGTTACATAACATCGGTTTATCACAGTAGACCTACTTAGTCTGTGTATTTTATACTATACACATTACAGTACTGTAGTTATATGTTTTAAAATTGATCTGAAATTAGTAATATTATTTTATAATGGTCTATATTTTATAATTTTAACAATTCCAACAACAAAAACCGAAATAACTTAAATGTTACTTAAAATGAATGCCATTATAATAATTTACTGTGGCTGCAAACTAATGGACTGTCTTTGCTTCTTTCTCTTTCAGTTTTAGCCCTTTATGAGGATTCGGATAACGAATCCTCAAAAATAAGTTTAACTACTATTTATGTGTCTGTAATTTAGTCTACGTTATGTAGTTATGAATCTTATATGCGCGATCTCCATTATATATGTTTGAATTGTCAATTCGTCATAATGGCGGTGATTCATCTGATCCATCGGACGTTCAAGTACGATGGAACCGATGCCAGTCGATGGAAACCAGTGCAAACTCATCAGAACTCAAAGAACGCTTTGATGGATAGCCGATGGATTCCATCAATGAAATTAAAAACGCTCTGATGAAAGCTCGATGCCATCGGATGGATCCATTGATGAATTTAGAAACTCGCCTTTACAGTTAAAATTACAATGAAAATAACCACGTACCTCAAAACAAGAGATGTTAGAAATGTTCTCCTCTTGAATACGCACAACACTGGCACCTTTTTAGAGAATTTTCTAGCTTCCGAGATAGAGTTAATTTCTCTTGTGATACTGTCTTTAAGTTCTTCTAACAGTAGCCTATGTGACTATTATTTATGGGGGACTTGAAAAATAAATTGCATAGGTCAATTCCCCACACATTAGAACATTAGAAGCTGAACTTTGCGTGAAAGGAAATTTTCTAAAAAAGGCGCCAGTGTTGTGCGTATGCAAGAGGAGAATATTTCTAACATATCTTGTGATGAGGTAACTTACGTGGTTAATTTCATTGTAATTTTAACTGTAAATGTGAAAATCTGAATCATTACACCGATCGCGGCTTTTTTAGTGTAGATATTTCACTCGATCGCTTGGGAGTTGGAACTGTGCCTGCCGCGACACAGAAACCCATGTGATTGGCCAACTCTTGTGTGGGACTCACTGTATATTTGAACTGAAATTCACAACTATACAACGTTGAACATGCTGACTTCTTAATAACACCAAACACTATGTATTGTATTTTGGCCCCTGAAGGGGGAAGGCGGGTTGGGACTACCCTAAGCACTTCAGCCTTGCGGCTCATTGTGCCAACCTCCGGAATGGAATGATTTGCAAGCCCAACGGTCCCTCGACAACAGACCCCACCGCGAGCCCCCATGGAACTCCCCTACATCCAACAGATACCTCTACCATGCCACGTGTGCCGCTGCCTCGGTACCTCTTATAGAGCCCCCAGGTTGGCGGCACACCAGGCAGCCACTTCAGGACCACAAGCCACGGGGAGGATGGGAGAGGCCCACAGCAGGTGCTGGGGGCGAGGGATACCGGAAACTGGGAAAGGAAACGGGATGATTATGAGGGGGAGTTTGAAGATGAAATGGAGTGTTGGTGGAATGAGAGGGGGAAACGGGGAGGATCCCCGAGAAAACCCCCCAAAGGTCACGGCTTCGTCCACCACGAATGACACGCCCGCCAGGCCCGGGGATTGAACCCGGGACCACTAGCATGCCAGGCCCACGCGCTAAGCATGAGCCACCGCGACGGCTACCAAACACTAACTTTCAAAGCAAACTAATTAGAGGCACTGGAATCTTCCTAGACAGTGTTCACGTCCATGTAAACAAAAGAATAATTAGAATTAGCCCATATTATCCCTGAAGGGCAAGGTGGCTGTTTTGGCGATCCTGCCTAGCCGTTGCGGGAAAGATCCTCATTCCTCTCTTGTAACTTTTATCAGTAGTCTCCAGTCACGTTGGTCCCAAAGTGGAGTTTTAGGTCATCTGTCCATCTTATCTTTCATCATCCTACTTTTCTATGGCCGATTCTTGGGTCCCAAGCTGTTGTTTTATGTGCTCATCTGTTGTGATCCATCCTCATGACATGGCCTGCCCACTTCCATTTAAGGTATATGGCCAATGTTGTTACATCTTTGATGCCTGTCATCTTCCTTAGGTCTTCGCTATGGATTCTATCTTGGAGTTTGATGCCAAGAATCTTTCTTTCCATTTTTCTCTGGGATGTTGCTAACATTTTTCGTTCTCTGTTCGTCTAGGGCCACATTAGGGCTCAGTACAGGAGGAGGGGTAAAATGCAACTGCCCATTATGTCCTCCTTTAGTTTGATGTTATAGGCCTTATTTGTAAGAATAAATTTCAAACTCCAGAATTTGGACCATGCTGCTGAAATGCGTCTTTGAACTTCTTTACAGGTGGCATTACCGAATGACATTATGTGGTTAAGATAAGTATATTTAGTGACGTAGGCTACAGTAGTTCTTCGTTGTTCATTTTGATACTTTTTTTTTACACTGTTTGTCATTAGTTTTGTCTTATGGAGGTTTAGATCCAGTCCTGCTTCTTTGCTCATCTGAGAAAATTCTTGGCATAAACCAAATATCGGGTGCTAAATAGGCTCCGCCCATCCCGCATTCCGTTGCCATGGCGACAGCAGCTGTCGGCCGGCGAACTCTCGCTCGGCTCTCGCACCGATCTTCTTCCGACCGTTCCCGAACGTACTCCCGACCGTGTCCGCCTTCACTCGACACTCAACACTACCCCTATTGAAAATAAGATTCCCACGATGCGAGAGTGCCCCTTGTACCAAATATTCAAAATACGAGATCCCCTTGTACCAAATATACCCACCTAAGTATTTACCAATTATATTTACGATCTTACTACTCGTCATGTATTACACGTCTCTGTAGTACAAAGGCTAGAAGTTTTCTCGATTTTTATTGCAACGAGCCTCGTGGTGTAGTGGTTAAGGCGATGGACTAGAATGCTAGCGGTCCCCGGTTCGAATCCCCGTAGGTGCGAAAATTACTAGGATAGGAATAGGTCCCAAATAGGTAGGTAGGGTGAAGGAGAGAAAGGAGGTAATAGGGAGGAGAGGAGGAGAAAAGAGATAAAAGGAGAAAATAAAAAAATTAATTTTCTTGTGTTTCTGCTATTTCCGCCAGATGTCTCTGCGCCGCTACTACTAATTCCACCATTACCTACTAGATGTCTCCCACTGTTTCATTTAGTTAGTCCCCGCCCTAAACCCCTCCTTCCCGGGCGGGTCCCGATAGCGAGTATGGGAGGAGCCTATTTGGCACCCGATATTTGGTTTTTCCCAACTGATGCAAATAGGATGGTGTCATCTGCAAATTTTAGTTCCTGGAGTTTCTTCCCATGAATTTCAATTCCACTCTCCATTTTTGTTTTCCGAAAGATATCTTCTAACGTGCTAATAAACAAACCAGGAAATATTAATAGAATATTCAGGAGCAGATGCAATGAGCACTGATTTTTATGCAACAAAATATACCGGCACTACGATCATGAGGAAGCACTTTAAATCACACACACACACTAGTCTGTCTCTACCCGTAAAATAAAGGAAACATAACCTCCCTCGCAAATTTAACACGGAACAGATGAGGAATAATCCAGTTCCCCGATTAAAATGCGATATATATAACATATTTTCACAAGATCCAATTACGGTTCTCTTTCTCCACACCGAATAATCGTTTACCAAAAATTTTTTTCTAAACGACACGTGAGTTCCACGATCCGACATCTTACAAGTGACAGGTTAAAGCCGTCAGTGTTGCCAACTCAAAAAAAACTGTCCCGCTAAAACACTTCAAAATCCACCAAAATCCGCTAAATTAAACAGTTTTGTGACACTAACGTCTGTAGATTCATGAATAAGAACACTGAAATTGCCATTTCCTATGTCACATTGAAGTTTGGTTTTGAAATGAGGAAAACGAATATTTTTGTGCAAACCACAGCATTTTGTTCGGTGCAAATGCATGTCATCAGTACAACCACAGTATAAGTATTAATACAGTAAGGAAACTGTGTGTTAAAAGTCCTATGACAACTTGTTAGCTGGGCGACACTAGCGCTCCATGCGGCGGTTGAGTAAAACTGCATTCTCACCATATAAAATAACTTGGGAAAATGCATAACTTAAACACATAACAAAATATGTTATAATAAGAGAAAAAAATCTTCTTTCAAAACTGAATTTTAAATTTAAGAAACAATGAAGCATGTATTATATTTTAGTTAAGATCAGGCACAATTTTTAAATGCCACTTACCTGTAACTTGCACTGCAGTTCCTAGGGCTATTCTTATTACAAGTTTTAATAACTTCAAGATGATTCTTGGAAAACCAATTATAACTCATTTTTATTTTTAAAAGTAGCCTAATATTACATTAGAATAGAAATGTCATCATTTTACAAAAATAATACAATATTACATAAGGTACAATACAAAATTCAAATAAAAATATAGGTTTCTATCAATATTTCTCAATTTCTAATACTCCAAAACTGCTTTTAGTATACAGTCGGTACAGCAGTTTTAATTAAAGAGTTCTTATTGGAATTCATAAACTGGCTGTTTTCGAAGTGTTCCAAACATAGGCGGCAATTTACATTTAAATATTTTACAGTTTTTGTTAGTAGGTCTTCTCGCCGACTATTGATGACCCATTTTTTACACCTGAAATCATTACAACAATTGAAGGTAGATCGAAGCCGTAAGATACAGAAACAAAATACAATCTCAACAATGAAGTTGAGGACGAGCAGTGTGACAAACCTTTATTCAAAGGTCACTCTTTAATATAATTTATAACTTAAACGTTGATTTTAAAGGTGGGAAAAACCTTGGACTAGATACGCTTCTTAACAGTAGCCTATTTTAGGTGAGCCTATTGCTTGCCTAGGTTTGGATAATGATGTCATGTTAGTTTACTGTCGCAAACACCTTAATGGCACATGTATCCGAGAATTTATGATGTAAGATTATGTTTTCGTCATCTTTACGCCTACATACCAGATCACAACATGACTCTCTGCTTTCAATACCTATCCATAGAACATCCATATATTCCCGGTCTTTTACTGTAACTTCCGCACGTTCCTGGAATCTCCTTCCTTCCAGCATCAGGGTCTGCTGTACGCTGTCAACATTTAAAACTAGGCTAAACGAATATCTCTCCAAAAACGATAATATTTTTGTTTAGGTATAAATCATTTGCGTTTTATTGTTTCTTGTATATTGTAGATATAAGATAAGTTACTTATTTTTTCTCTCTCTCTCTAGTTTAACACACTTTACTAAAATAGTTTTATTTCATGTAACATAGACTAAATTCACTGCTGTATATGTATGTATCTAGTGTATAAGAATTACTTATAGAACTATGTTAGTGTATTTGTTTGTTTCTTCTTTTCTGTCTCTGGTTGAGTGTAAGAGAAGGCCCTAAGGCCTTAACTCTGCCAGATTAAATAAAGATTTATTATTATTATTATTACATCGTGTTCGAGAAAATAAATATCGTACCGCCTGTAAAATCGGCTATGTGCACTGATATTCCTTAGCATTGATCCTTACAACCGGGCATGTGGATCTTTGATTGTCAGGTTTGTGCAAGCAAAGAAAAAAAATCGGCTACATGCTGCAAAATGGCCATGTGCATTAGAGCTCACATAGCCATTCTTAAATGCCAACACGGCACACATGTTTGTATACATAACCGGCCCTGACATATACATTACAATGCACATAGGAAATAAGCTGCACCGCAGCAAATATTGTGTTATCTTAAGCGATCACAATACGACATCCTAAATATTGTTATCTTTAACCGTGATATAGACTGCTGACATTTTCATTTCATTAGTATCTATTGTTAGAAATTACAACATAATTAAAGATAAAAATATTACATTAAAGTAAATGTAAACATAACCACACCAGAACATGTGTCAAGAGTAAGCCAGCAGGCATACAATAAATATTACGTATTTTTCTTCTTACCTTTCTGGATCTTTTGGGAAAGTGAAGAAATGCAATTCAGGATTTCTTCCTTTATTGTTACTGCAATTTATAGCAGAACAATAACATCCTTTCCAAACACGCATTGCTATAAAAATTCAAGACTTCTATTTATTTCCATTCTTCCCGCAGTAGTGATTGTAGTATTACTCAATGGCCGGTAGGATCGCATGGAATCTGCGCGCGCACGTCCGTATGGCAGAAAAACGGACTGAGTTTCTTTACTGTATTGATACGTATACTGTGGTACAACTGGCCTCTTTAAAGCATTTCTTTGTTTAAGCCGCACAGATGGTCCACAGATCTTAACAAACAATGATTCACAACATAGAGTGCAACTGCACATTCACTTGTTCGTCTAATTATATGAGAATCTAACTTTGGCTGCTGTGAGGAAAAAGGTTCTGCAGCTTTTAGATGCTTCTTTGCTTTCGCATAGCTAAGTAAATCACACAACCTGGAATTTATGTTGCCATTGACAGTATTTGCACCTAGCTGACATCGAGTCGGAAGGTATCTCAACTAACCAATCTTTCAATAAGGGATTATTAAGCCACTCTTTTCTAAATTTCTGACTGCACTTTTTGTTTTTAACTTTCGCCATTATAATAATAATAATAATAATAATAATAATAATAATTTTATTTTCTTGTCATTAAACCATTTAGGTAATAGACAAAGTCAGGAGTACAAAGATTACATACATAAATTACAACACGAAATATACATAATTCACAACTAATTTTACAATATAAGTGAAAATACTACATTAAGTTTCTTGTACATTTACTAACTATTACTAACTATAAATTCTTAAAGTCATATTCGAAATATTTATTATTTAATATTTATTAAATATTTATTTATTAACAGTCAACAAGAATTTTTAAGAATAACTTAAATTTAGATAAATTAAAAAAATAATTGTATTATGTTTTGTGCTAATAATAATGGATCACACAATATTAGTTTTATTGCAACAGACAAAATTAAACCCACTATAACACTTTAACAAACCGCGAGCACCCGACGTTTAACAAGGAACTGAACTGTTAATCTCCCCTCTATTTGATTTGATTTTGATTTGTTTTTGAACCACATCAAAATGCGGCTATCAACATACATAAATTAAGAGAGAGAATGAAAATGGACAACAGAATTATGTCGAATAGCAGTATAGTGTATAAATTTAGAAAACAACATCAATATTAACTTCAAAAAACTCACTAATAGAATAAAATGGATTATTCGCAAGCCAGTCTCTCAGAACAGTCCTAAACCTGTTTAATTTAACTGAATGTGCAGTTTTTGGTAAACTATTGAACAACTTAATACCCAAATTACTGCACCACTTCTTTGTTTTAGTTAATCTTGTACTTTGTGTCACTATGAGGTAATTATTCCTAGTGTTATGTTGGTGTAAATTATATTGAAAATTTTGTTAATGGAGATTAGACTTAATATTTACCAAACAGTTGAAGACATATTGATTGACTACAGTGAGAATTTTAGAGTTTTGAACCAATGGACGACAATGAGCATCAAAAGATGCACCAGAGATGATTCTCAAAGCTTTTTTTTTTGTAGTAATAATACTAGACCATTCAATATAGCACATTAAAAAAAATGGCATTACATTAGATTTTGTTAAATATTCCGTCAAAGTACTAAAAAATCCGCTATCCGTTAAAACCATATTTTCCCCCGTTAACAAAGTTAAAAATCCACCAAAATGAGCGAAAATATCGCTGAGTTGGCAACACTGCAAGTGACATGTGACAAGTTAAAGCCACCATTATTCTCTCATCTCTGACTCCAGTCACGGAGGAAAGAAAACACGGAGATGCTCTGAGATCGCAAGTGTGAAGCCAACTATTAACACTGCAGTATAGCACTCTTCGTAACTTTCCTTTGTATTTGTAGAATAATGTAAAATGCAAAAATGTGGATTTTCGGGGAGCTGATGCGCGGTAAACAAAAAATAATGACAGATTCGTTACTTTCAGCCAAAAATATACAAGAAACATAAATGTTGGAGATGAAGAGCACATCTTAGATCTCAGACGCGAGGTCTACTGTGAAAAAAAATCCATGGCTCTACATCCTTTGTGGGACTAGGCTTACCATCCTACCGGTACGTCCTCTACCAGAGGCAGACTGGGGGCATATGGTCAGCATGCAGATACACATGGCCATTTATGTTGGTTTCCGTGATCGCAGCCGCTACTTCTGTATCAAGTAGGTCCTCAGTTTGAATCGCGAGGCTGAGTGCATCCCGTTCCAGACCTCTCTACCTCAGAAAAATCTGAGAAAGTACCGGGATCGAACTTGGGCTTGTAGTAATGGTAACTACGATACCACAGAACTACTGACGAATAATAATAATAATAATAATAATAGACCTAATAAATATTGTTGTCTAATTTATTGCCATCAGACGTCCGATATCCAAGCCTTGAATAACTGAATTTGCCACTGTTAACTAAGGCTAGGGAGGGAATGTTTATTGATTTATTTGTTTATTAGATCTATTTATTCTTTATAAATAGAGCCTTAGAACAACAATGAGTTATTATTCTGAGGCTTTTACGCCAGGGATCTTGAATTAGAGACATCTTTCGGGATGTATTTACAACCAAACGTTTGACGGTAAAATGTGGTAAATTAAGTAATAATATATTTTTAAATTTATTATTTATTTTATATAATAGTAATTTTAGTTGTATAATTTATTTAAAACAGCCTCAAGTAAAATTTCACATATAACATAGGAAACAAAAAACCCCGGTGAAACTAACTATAAGAAATAAAATTTGTGCATCTCGAGCTGGGACTCGAACACTCGTATCCTATGGCAAAAGTCCAGTCAGAGTTGGCGCTTTATCAGCGCCTGGGCGAAGGGGAACTAGGAACCCGTCGCTCGCTAACCTTCACGGGGGCCAGGAACGAATCGTCGGACCTACATCGTTTCCACAACTAGTGCCCGGATTCGTTTGCACTGTCCCCCAGGCCAGCAAGGTCTACGAGATCAACTCGTATCTGTTCGCCCTTTAAACCGCGCGCCCACTCTGACATTCGTTCAAATTATGTGGAACTTGCGATGATTAGATTTATGTTGCGCGTTGCTTAGCAACAACTTTCGACTGTTTCATTCGAAGTCACGGCCCCCTTGAAATATCCATTTATCATTAGAGCCCGGATGTTTATGAAAATATGACCTTAACATTTGCCAGAAATATGCAAGACAATAATGGCTTTAAAACAGCTATATAAGACCCAAAAAAGACAATGATGACGAAATGAACACACATTTAATGAACAGTGGCGGCTATTCAGGGGAAGTAGGTGAAGTAGCACTTCACCAGTATTTTTCCTTTACAATACGTATTTTTTAAGTTTATTTTCCATATCACGAATGTTTGTTCTTACTATAATGTATTTCTACAATTTTGAATTTCCCTCCACTACTGGTGTCAACGCTAGGAGGCAGTGAGCTCCCAAGTCCTCCTAGCATTGAAGCTGAATATTCCCAGATGCTTGGGTAGTCTGTTCCACTAAAATTAGCTAAGGATCCACTAAGGATGGCAAGCAGCAGTTTTCTCGCTTATTCCACGTCCGCTAGGTGACGAGAACAGACTACCCACGAAGCCGTCCCTCTTGTTCAGCAGCTCACACTGTTAGCTCGGAGAAAGACTTATGTCTAGGGAGAGACGAAGAGGAGCCGCTACGACTGTTCGGCAGCACTGGGCTATGACGTCACTTCCTGCATCTGGCAATAAACAAACAGAAGAGGTTCGCATCGCGCCGGTGTCATCCCTTCCAGCAGGCGTTTATAGGTTAGAAAAGTCTCTGTTTTCCCTTTACCATTATTTTGTACACTTTAGAGGGAAAGTAACTTTACATTTGTCCTCTATGATTTATGAAGAACACAACTAGCTAAAATAGTCTATTATTTCTTTGTTTTTTTAGGATAAAGTATCCTCATGGGAGCATCTTTAAGTACGGTACTTGCAGAATTTTCTCTTGATAGTGACTGTGAATATGCAGTACACGGCAAAGGTAAAATGTTCAGTTGTTTAAAGATATCTATATTTCCTGTTCTCGTGAGAATATCTTTAATTATTTACATAGTTTGACCTTAACAATTTGTGAATTTTTAGACGATGCACCCCACGTGCTATTTTGTTTAGCAATCCTGTGGACCAGCAGTACTGGCACAGGATAACAATAACAATAATAATAACAAAAATTATACAATTAATTATATAGTTATGATATTAAAAAATGCCTTCCAGCAACTATTTATAGGTTGGAAAGTGACACCTTTGATGGGTATTATTTTTACACTTTAAATGGAAAGAAACTTGACATTTAGTTCCTATGGTTTATGAAGAACACAACTAGATAAAATAATTGATTTTGTTTGCTTTTTTTTAGGTTGATAAACATAGTGCCCCTTTAGCGATGTGGATGCTGTGAATGTGTAGACAAAGGCAAAGGTAAAATGTGACAGAAAAAGGAACAAATATGGCCCGATTTCTACTCGACGGATGCCATGATGAAGACAGAGTGGAAGCAAGCAGACTACGAGCTCAGACACATCTGCACACGCCTTTCAGTCCACGGATTCCATCACCTGATGTGTTCCACCACGAAACACCATGAACCAGACTCGCTTCAGTGTTTATGTCAACTGTGTGGCCGACCATGTGAACGCTATCATGTGTTAACATGCAAGAAGAGACAAAAATCCCTAACCCAGTTTTGTACTGAAGAATAACAATGCACATTGTGCGCTCTTCTATTTATTATTAATAAAATGTGTTCTGTTTAAAGATATCTGCTTCCTGTCCTCATGGGAACACCTTTAATTATTTACATCGTCTGGACCTTTCTTTGTGAAAGTTTAGACGATGCTCCCCACGTGGTATTGCATAGTTATGATATTGAAGGATGCCTTCCAGCAACCATTTATAGGTTAGAAAAGTGACATCTTTGTTCAGTATTATTTTGTGCACTTTAAATGGAAAGTAATTTTACATATGGGTCATTCCATGTCAAATCAACTAACAGTCTAAACCTTGACCTCTCAGATTTGTGTGATTTTTTGGCGAAAGATAGATCTGTGCCACACACCGACGAAGCTCCACCCGCCTGCTCGTTTCCCCTGCTGACCCTCGCTTCTGAGCCAATGCGCACACTACTGCTTGCTTCCCCTACATCTCCTATCACGGCTATGTATTAGCTCAGTGCCAATACTGCAGCTCACTGTTGTAGCCTTTGTTATGTACATATGAAGCATGTTAAATTAAGACGGCAACACAAAATAAAACAAATATTAGTAAAAGATAGATTTATGCTGCACACCAGACAAGATCTGCCTGCCGGTTCCTTCCCCTTGCTTCCGAGCCTGCGCACGCACCTCACTATTTTACCATGGCTTCCTTGACAATTGGAACGATGTTTTATGAAAGGTGTGGAAGTGTAAAAAGCTTCTGCATTTGGTTAAATAATGATAGGTAAATTCTAGGTCAGTGACGGGTTTTAGGTTTTATTATTTTAGCAAAGTTATGTTAGTTTAGGAGCAATATACTGAATAGCGCAAGGTTTATGTCTCACATTGAATCTCTTCTGCAATGAAACCCTAAACCCCGCCTTCCGAGGCAGGTCCCATTACAGAGTTGGTGGGAGGAGCCTAGTGCGCAGCATAAAACTATTTTTTCCAGATTTTTTTCGGGTATTGTACTCCCCAAATCTAGTTCAAATTTCAAATTTTTCTGACTTTTGATTTGTGTGTTACAATGGTTTAAAAATCCAAAATACTACGCTTTTCTATTGCTTTAAGATCATTATAAAATGCTATAGCTAAAAAACTAAACCACCTAGAGAGCTCAAACTTGCACCATTTTTTTTCTCCTAAAAATTTTCTTTAATTTGATGTATCACACGGATATGTTTCTTAATTTTTGAAATGTTAAAAAAGTTCCCAATACTTTTTTTTAAATTTCCAAAATACGTACCCTCGGATCTTTTTGAAAAAAATTATACGTGTTGTCCACTCTATTTGACTGCATGCACGCAAAATTTCAAGATGGGATCTCAACGGGTTCTTGTTTAAAAAAATATTTTACTACCATAATACAGATCAATTAGGTGTGAGCGAACTTATTGTAGCCTACTAGTCTATATTAATAAAAGGAAGTGTCTGTCCTCCGTTCGTCTGTCCGCGATGCCCAGCGAAATCTACTCAACGCAGAGATCTGAAATTTTATACATAGCCGGACTGAAGGGTCGGAAAATGCACCTCGAAGCCGGAATTTTAATTTTCGCTTTCGTTCGTGAGTTATGAGTGAAAAATGAGCAAAAAACGTGCATTTTTTGCATTTCGAAGCATCAGTTTCAGTAATAAATTTCAATATCAAATCACTTACAGTTGGCTTTGGCTATTTTTGTCATCATACCTCATACCTTGGAAATAAAAGCAACGCGATCGCTTGATTTTGTTAGTCCATCCTAGACGATTCATTTGTTTAGAGTGCCAAGGCCCACAGACATATGACATTTTCAACCTACACGGAAGAAGGATAATCAACCCTAAATATGGTCAAACATCGTTCGATTTGAACAAAACTCACTATACAGGGGTTTTCCGGGCCAAGGAACTCGAATCTGAGGTCGCTTTTACCAGGGGATGCTACCTAATCGTGGAATGCACTCCACGTGATTTAGGTGTTAATAAATATAATGATTTAACTATTATGCTCTTAATTTTTAGTTTTTAATTTTTTTAATGATTATCGCGGGGGAAGCCGCGGGCACATGCTATCTTATAATAATAAAAGGACGTGTTTGTTTGTCTGTCTGCGATGCCCATCGAAATCTACTGAACGCAGAGATCTGAAATTTTAAACATAAGATGCACTGAAAGGTGGGCGAATGCACCTCGAAGCCGAATTTTTAATTTTAGCTTTCGTTTGCGAGTTATGAGTGAAAAACTGGCAGAAAATGTGATTTTAGCGCTGTCGAAGCATCAGATTTCAATGTCAAATCAATTGCAGTTGGCTTTGGCTATTTTTGTCATACTGTGGAAATAAAATCATTGTGATCGCTTGAATGTTGTCAGCCCACGCTGGTCGATTCATTTGTTTAGAGTGTCAAGGCCCACAGACATATGACATTTTCAACCTACACGGAAGAAGGATAATGAACCCTAAATACGGTCAAACATTGTTCGATTTGAACGAAACTCACTATACAGGGGTTTTCTGGGCCAAGGAATTTGAATCTGAGGTCGCTTTTACCAGGTGATGCTACCTAATCGTGGAATGCACTCCACGTGGTTTAGGTGTTAATAAATATGATTTAACTATTATGCTCTTAATTTTTAATTTTTGATTCTTGAAATAATTATCGCGGGCGAAGCCGAGGGCACATGCTAGTTTAGTATATAATAAAAATTATTCGTTAATAATACAGTATTATTTAAAATAAAATAGTTATTGCTAACTTTACCTAAAAGTTACAGAAGTTCAACAAATGTTACCTTAAGAAGTTAAATAAAATTCACCTAGGCCTCTATTTAAAAAATATTTTTAAAACATTAAAATTTGTGTGTGAAATAAGCAAAGCTAAGGACATTGTTAGATTGGGCATTTATTATGTTCAGATAAGAGTGTATTCAGTAGCACAGAGAAACAAGTTGTAACTTGAAAGGAATGATACAGACTGCAGTCTGTTTTCCTGTCACAACTTGCACCAAATAACACCATCAGATTTGGAAAACATTGCTGCTGGTTTTGTGACAGTAGCATATTGCAAGCCCCACACACAAGCTCTTTACCACACTCCTGGGAGCGTACGGGCAATATCGGGGGGAAAGAGCTTGCAGGCAGTCACACGCGGTGAAAATATAAGCCCAAAATGCATGCACGTTCTTCCTTGCATGATAGATTGTCAACAAAAGAGTACGCGCGGAAGATTGTTCATGTAATTGCCAAACACGTGCAAATTCTCTCTCAAAAGAAAGCCACGTGGAGTGTCGAAATTTTCGACACGCCAGCGAAGAGCATGCAGTATTGTTTAAAGTTCAGTACAGAGGAGTTGGTGTGCTCTTGGAAAGTTTTGTTTGTTTGTCTTCTGCCTTTACATACACATACACTTCCAGGCGAAAGAGTGCAGCGTTGCATGAATGACGTACTGCGCGGTTTCTTTTGTTTGTCTATTGCCTTTACATGCACATGTTTTCACGAGAATTTGAGTGCACACCTGCCTAAACTCGAGCGATAAAGCTTGTGTGTAAGGGTAGCTAATGATGACTCTTAGTGGCTGGGATGCATCGAAGAAAGACAATGGCGTATACCGATTACATTTTTTACACCAAAAAAGGTCCAGTCCGTTCTTTTTGTTATCCACAACCAAGCGGTTTATTAGATGTCCCAGGAAACACTCTTTTGCAAACAGTGGATCCAACTACAGCAACGGGAAGAACATAACTCTAAGTGCTGAAGAAATTAAACTGTCTTGTCTTGCTTTTGAAAAATATCTTACAATATCAAAAAGAAACATTTAAATTGTGTTACCCTCAGAAAAAACTTTTAAAGTGTATAAATACTATTAACTATGTACGGTAAATACCTAAATAATATAAATACCGGTACCTAATATTCTAAGAAATACAGTTCTATCCAAGCAAATATCAACAAGTTAAACTTTTTCACAAGATGAAACAAATTTTACCCATTTCTTTTATATGGGACTCTTTGTAAATGATTACAAATAATACTGGAAAACCAAGCAAAAGATAACCTCTACCATTTATAACTATATGAGTTGATATTACTAAGAATTTTGGATGATTCAAGGTGAGTGGCTTTGTTCCAAATTTCACTAATAGCACGTTGCATATAAATTAAAATTTGTTCTTCCTTCTTATGTATAGTTACAGATATCATGTAAACTAAATTAAAAACAACACTACATATCATTTAATTAACCAACAATAAGAGGGAAATGTTACGTATGAACGCTATCTATATAATTTAGGTTTGGTAGAATTATGTACCTTAGTATTCATAGCCTAGAAATAACTTAGTCTGCTATACACTTCAGTAATCTGGTAGTAAAATATTTTTTTAAACAAGAATCCATTGAGATCCCATCTTGAAATTTTGCATGTATGTAGTCAATTAGAGTGGACAACACATAATTTTTCCAAAAAAATCCGAGGGTACGTATTTTGGAAATTAGAAAAAAAGTTTTTTGGGAACTATTTTAACATGTCAAAAATTAAGAAACATAGCCATGTGATACATCATATTAAAAGGAAATTTTAGAGGAAAAAAAATGGTGCAAGTTTGAGCTCTCTAGGTGGTATAGTTTTAGCAGTGGCGGACGCAGAATTTTTTTTCGGGGGGGATTTGAATACTAAAAAAATTAATTAACTTACATATTATACAATTAGTTTATAAAACTGGCCACTTAGAGTGCATATATAGCCTTCTTTTCAAATTTCGGGGGGGGATCTATCCCCCCAATCCCTCCCTCTGCATCCGCCACTGAGTTTTAGAGCTATAGTATTTTATAATAATCTTAAAGCAATAGACAACCATTTTTTTTTAATTTTTAAACCCTTGTAACTCACAAACCAAAAGTAAGAAAAATTTGAAATTTAAACTAGATTTGGGGGGTTCAATACCTGAAAAAAAATCATACAAATCTGAGAGGTGAAGGTTCAAATCTCTGATTGTTTGTTCTTCATTCTGTTTTTCCTGTAGAATCTAATGAACAAAAGAGGACAAAGAATTTATATTTTTGCCTTCACGAAATCCAAATTGGGAATTTGTGAGAATATTGTAGGTACTGGCATCTAAGACTGGAATTGGTCTATTTAACATAACCTAGGCTACTCAAGCATTTTAGAAAAGACTAAAAGTAATTAAATGGGTCTATAGTTGTCTATGTTATTACTAGGGTTTGGATGTTTATGACCTAAAAAGTGGAAAATACGACTGCAAATATGCCCTTAGAAATGACTAAATATGACCTAATAAAATAATTTATTTTTTAGAAATAAATATTCCAGTTCAAAAACATTTAAAGACACTAAATTCTTACATCACATGAATTCAATCAGATAATCACTATTTAACAATTTTACAGGTAATTTAGTTTTACTTGTAATTAGTATTACTATATTACAACGAATACTATTAACACTATCATTAAGAGTAAAATTAGAAGTGGAAATATCACAGTAGTCATAAGAAAGTTCCTAACACTACCTTAGTAAATTTATACTCACATATTAACTTAATAACAATAAACAACAAAAGTTCTTATAAGTAGTAAATAAGAAAACATAATAAAACAAAACACCAAAACTCCAGAGTATAGTTAACTATAGCGTAGATGTTCTAGAATACCTAGCTAGAGATTTCAATCAGCAAGACGAACCACCAACAGACAGGAGATAAACAATGCAATGAAGCAAGAAACAAGGATCGAACAGAAAAGAGCAAAAATTAGCAGTCAACTACATGTAGTAGGAATGAAAGAAAAAAGAAATTGGAGACACCACAATCACAGTATCTAGCAATCATAGGATATATGACAGAAATAAGAAATATAAAGTGAGCATAAGAAGGGCTTTATGATGAAAGAGAGAGGAAAAAAACCAATGAACATGTTATTGGTGGGTAGGTGGGTGGTCCGTGATGCTGTAATGCACTTACCACTAGGGCTTGGAAGTTGATGACATGAAATTACCTTAAATTTATTAAAATATTAAATGAAAAATAACTTAATATTTATAAATATGTATTTAAAATGGGAATATATGGTGTATAATAATAAACAAAGGACAAAATTTAAGTATTTTACATTACTACTTATATTATTATGTTTTCCATTATTGTTATGTTTACTTTTATAACGAATGCCTCTTAGCTAAAGAATTATGAGATTGTTTTATCTGTAATGTTAGAAAAGTACAATCTCCCGACAAAATAGGGGGAAATGCAATGAAAGAAATTAAAATTTCCTATAAAATGACTAGCAGAGAATAAAAGGCAAAATAAAAGTGGCCTTTTTTTGTTCATTGTGAAGCGAGACAAATTTATAGTACATCCTGCACTGTCTGTCTCAGAAAAAAAGATGACTTTTCATCAACTTTCAAGGCCTATTTATCACTATGTGGTACAGTGTCTTGAAACAGCTGCCGGTTTTGCCAGTCCAGGACACGGCGGGTCCATAGGTGGTGGATAATGGAATGGCCCTTCATGAAAAGGGTTAGGGGAAATCCCCCCCCCCCCGAACCAAAACTGGCATAAACATTAAATTTGTATAGAAAATACTTTTGTATTGTTTTACATCATATTGTTATTTCCTTGATAAACCCAACTTAAAGATGTAGATTTTGTAACCATAGTCCCATGCATCTACTTTACATCTTGATCCATTAAAAAAAAAGTACAAATCTGGTTAGACAGAAATGTTAGACATGTAGTTTTAAAACATGACTAAATAGGCTTGGTATATTTGGAGCAATAGATAAATTTGGTTAGATTTATTTAGTCGTAAATATAATCTTGTTATATACATTATTGTATAGAGAAAATATTATATAGAGTTAAGATAATTTTTAAAGAAGAAAGAACTGATGCCAGATATAGTGTAATATTTTAGATTTCCTTAACTACAAATGAGAGTTCCATGTCGTTATGTATTGTTACTATTCTACAGACTTTGGTGAATGATCACATGCCACGGCAATCAACCTTTGAAGTTGAATATTTACAGATAACATAAATTTGTCATCTAAAAATCTTAAGGTGAAAGTCACATAACTTCCTCTGCCCAAATATTAAGTTAGTCTCTTAGTATAATATAATTATTATGTATGACATTCTCTTCATGTAAATTGGTTGTAAAAATAGAAAAGAATGTTATCACATCACATCTCATCCACAAAGCATACTTAACCCAAATAAAATCTGATTAATGTACTCTCGTAACTTTCTTTACCTTTCAAAACGTGTATTTATGCTAAAAACTCACCTTTGAATTTAGGGGTTCTCTACCTATAGTACCTGGTACGGGCAGAGGAAATTAAAATGTTGTATAAAGAGAGATATGATGTGAGTTGAGAATTTTTTTTCTCTTGTTACAGTTGCCATTTGTGGATACCAACTTTTCTATTTAAATTGTCCTTATCAATTCTTTGCTTAGAGACCACTGATTGATTCCTTATTTAAATGTCCAAATATAGCTCTGAAAGGGTTAATGTAACGTTAATTACAAAATATGAGAACATTTTCCTCAATACCATAAAACAGAGTGAAGCAGAACAAACCTTGCCAATAAGTTTCGAAGGCTAATAATGCCAACTAGTAAAATATATATAATTTTCAGAATAAGTCCCTAAGAATAAATATAAGATTTATTGACTATTCCTTAGTTTGTGGCCAACACCTGCTTTAAACTGGGCATGTCAAAGGAAACAGTAAAACAGACCAGCCTATCAGCATTAAAGGGTTTGATAGCCATTCTGAGGAACAATTTGTATGGAACTTGAAATCTTTTATACCCAATGGAAAATTTCTTATTGTATATCTACTCATTTTTTATCATTGAGCGGTATTCATGTACAATTTTACTCTGCTGTTTATTGTTTCACCTATGGGATCTTCTGTTATATCATTGTTAATATTCTTGAATAGATGGTAAGCGTTGTCTTTTCGGCAGCCTTGTAACCAAGGAAGCATTTTAAAATAAAAATTTATGTGAAAAATGAGGATTTTTATTCAAATGTTATGTTTCTCATATCAAAAGTGGTTAAGTACAAAATTAGGAGGAGATTTGGAACGATATAAGAAATGTAAGAAAGAAGTAAAACAGGTTGTCAGGAAAGGGAAAACGGAGACATGGGAGAAAATATGTAACGGAATTGAACATACGGTGGGATATGGGAAATCAAGAAAGGCATGGAGAACAATTAGGAAAGTACGTGCTTCAAATATGAATAAAACAAATCTTCATTTGATAACTTTGCAAGAGTGGAAGAAACCTTTTTCGGACCTGTTAAATGAAAATAGAGAAAATTTTAAAGAACAATTGTGTGATGTTTATGATGATTCAAGGCAGACTATGGTGGAACCTATCTTGGAAAGTGAAGTAATAAATGCTTTGAAGACATCCCAAAATGGGAAAGCAACTGGGCCAGGGGGAATAGCAATGGAATTGTATAAATATGGAGGACATAATATTGTTAGGATTGTGACAAAAATGTTCAATCAAATTTTGGAGGGGGAGTACATACCAAAGGAATGGTGTTTGTCATATATATCAGCAATATATAAGAAGGGAAATAAAAAAGAAGTAAGAAATTACAGAGGAATCAGTGTTATGGCCTCAATAAGCAGACTGTTTAGCAAAGTGATTAAGAATAGATTGGAAGAACAAATTGGGAGTAAGATATCTGAAGAGCAAGCTGGGTTCACAGCTGGAAAATCATGTTTAGATAACATATTTCTAATTCGTCAAATAAGTGAAAAGATGTCTGCAAAAGGGAAGGAAATTCATTTGGTATTTATAGATTTAGAGCAGGCCTATGATTCTGTTCCTGTAAGTCAACTCTGGAATGCACTGATGAGTATGGGAATTGATAAATCCTTGATTCATCTTATTAAAAGGATATATAGCGCATGTCATGCTACAGTGAAATTGGGAAGATGGATATCCGAAGAATTCAGAATAACGAAGGGTTTGAGACAGGGTTGTGGCATGTCCCCTACACTATTTAAAATATATTTACAGAGTGTTTTAAAGAAATGGGATGCATCTTGTTATAAGATGGGTATTCCGGTACATGAAAAAACCCTTTACTCATTGTTATTCGCCGACGATCAGGTGGTATTAGCGCAGGATAGAGAAGATGCAGAGTATATGGTAAAGAAATTACATGAAGTATACAATGAAGGAGGTCTGAAAATAAATGTCAAGAAGACAGAATACTTGGTTGTTGGAGGAGATGGAGAAGATATGGATGTACCTGGTCTGGGAAAGATAAAAATAGTAGATAGTTTTAAATATTTGGGTTCCATTATTGAAAAATCTGGTACTTGTAAAGAGGATGTGACACACCGTATAAATCAGGCAAGAGGGGTTGTTCGAGCATTGAACGGAGTTTTCTGGAGTAGAGAAATTCATCTTAGCACAAAAAGGTTGATTTTAAATGCTATTGTTGAAAGTATCCTCACTTATGGAGGAGAAGGATGGGCTTTGACACAGCGACAAAAAGAAATGTTAAATGCAGTAGAGATGGATGCATTGCGTAGAAGTTGTCGGGTATCTAGAATAGAACGAGTACCCAATAAAGTAATAAGGGAAAGAATGGAACAGGAAGAAACGCTCGTGGAAAGGCTTGAAAAGAGGACACTGCAATGGTATGGACATGTCCAGAGGATGTCAGAAGACAGATGGCCCAAGCAGATCATGTCATGGTCACCATATGGAAGGAGGAAAAGACAGAGGCCTAGAAGCACCTGGAGAGGTGGAATAGCCCGAGCAATGCAGGGAAGGAATTTACAAGAAGGCGATTGGCAGGATAGAGGATTCTGGAGGAAGGCATTAGAAGGCAACCCCTGAAAAGGGGAGACGCTTTAAAAAGTAAAAAGTAAGTATGTTTCTCATTAAAAAATCAGCTGTTCCTTGAAATTTTCCTTGTCGATTTCAAAGAGAGCCTACATATATTTATAATTGTTGATTGCATTATCAGTGTATAAATTCAGCTCTGAAAGGGTTGAATATATAGTGTGTTCTATGCAGGTACCCGGGAGGGCTGCCACATCTCGGGTTTGGGCCCAGGACCACGTTTTGGTCATATGTTAAAAGTATGTTTCATTCCGTATATGTTTAAATATCATATTTTAATTGTCTAGCAGTTATTCCAAAGCTAATCAGTATTATTTATTTGAAACATCAATATGTAACCTTAATTACTTCGAATTTGGACTCCTTATAGTAGAAGTACCTTAACTTTATAGATACTATAATTTGGCCAAGACATAAAATATGTATAGCATCGTCATAAGTCATAAGAGATATTCAAAGCGGCCCCTTACCGTTTCTCCTTAGACATAAGTCACACACTGTTTTATAGACGGGCAATACCCTTAGCGGCACAGCGTCCACGCATCATTACATGGAAGGCATAGCCGATAAAGATTTATTTTCCTCTTTCTTGACAGTAGGTAGAAAACTTACCTACGATACCACAGGAAACTCTTTCAAAGTCAACAGCGTTGCCGGCGGAGAACTAGATCACATCAACGAATTGATGTACTCCAATCTAAATGACAACAGCATGTCGTTGGACATAAGAGCAGCGTGCATTACACCAGCGTTGTGTGGACAAAGAAAAAACAGAAGCAGGGCAATATATAGATTACCTTGATGCAGACTGTCCCAACATCAATGCTGGAACGGTTACATTTTCTATGGGGGGCAGCAATTGCCAAAAGGCATGTGTTTAAGAAATCACACGATTTCATACATGGTCTCATAAGAGGTGGCGTAGCTGTTTGGCCTCTGGCTTTGAAGGGAGGTTTCATTAATCAGAGCATGGTAGGTTCTGATCCCACATTCTTGCAAACAGCTCCTGAAACTACGGGATCGGGAGAATTAGTGATAACAGGAAGAAATGTCGTGGGGATGAATCATGGTACCGCAGACGCCATATGGCATGGAAGAAAAGCCAGCACTTGCCTCCCATCCATGCCAGCTGGCGTTTAAGCGTCTGCCCGCGCCATTTTTTTGTATATTTCTTCAAGGAAGATGGTGAAGGTGGTAGTTTCCATTTACGGCAATAGATGGTGAGTGAATACACTTGCTGGATTTACAGAAACCCAAAAAATTATGTCGTCGACCTCCTGACAACAAATGAATTCCACGTGCTTTTGAAGACCAGTTTCGCAACACTAGTCAGTAGCGTGAAGAATGGCTAGCATTAGCATTAGGCTTAGTGGTAATTCTGTGTGCAGTGACAAGAGAGATAAACGTGATTATAGGCGTAGGCCATTATCAGATGAGATAGACGAATTATTATTCAACAATGATTCTGGTGATGAATTATTCCCGTCTGCTGCAGCTCCGCGGCCATTCAACAAACATAGAACTCTTCCTGAAAGTATGTGAACATTTTTATGCATTAATTTCATATAGTTTTCAAGAAAAATTGAAAATAGTAAGTAGTGTAAATTCATGTGTATTTTTAAATAGCCATTTAAAAATCCCTGGGCTGGGGCATTTAAAGAGCTGGCAGGTAGTGAGTAGTGAATGTTAACGAGGAATTAACAAGCAATGTGCAACTCACAGAAAAATATCAATCCAATTTGAAACATATCAAAATTGATTACAGACCCGTTCCGGTGTTGGCTTTCGGCCAGGAACCGGTGAATGCATCATCTCCTTCCCAGACTAACAACTATGTATTTTCCCATACGGATTGGCATGTTAAGTTTCATATGAAAATATTATGTTTCGTTAATTCCTATTTCCCTTTGATGCAAGTCATTCCTATGTTATGTTATGTTATGTTATGTTCCATGTTACTATGGGTTCGGCTTGTTTACAACTAAATGTTATGACTTGGTCAAAACTGTATGGTCTGCCCAAATTTTTTGGCATGACTTATTTTACTCTATGCAAATTCGAGGATGCAGGAGATGGAAATGGATGATAATGATTATGTTGTAATGTAACACAATGGAAAAAACAATGTTTCCTGTAAAACCAACATTTTTATTGTATTCAAATAACCATGGAATATAGATTACAATATCTGGTGTTGTTGTGCCTTCATCTTCCTGTTTCATCAAGCCATAAGTCCTGAAAAATCCTCTCACAGCAAATGGATTGAGTTCTTTTAGCACTATCTACTAACAATTTTGTGAAACTGAAAAAATTAATTTTTTCTCCTTTATTCTCTTTCTTTCCAGTCTCCTTCCTCTCACCTCCTCTTCACCCAACCTATGAGACCTATTCCTAATAATGAATTTTGAATCGACCAGGATTTGAACTCGGGACCCCTAGCATTATAGCTACTCTTAACCATTACGCCATGAGTGAATGTTGAGCACTGAAGGAAGCTTTCGTATATTTGAGTTATGATAGGGGGGACTTCATGAGTTATAACGCAAGAATCTGTTTTTATAATTTTGAGATATTATGTTAGTTATGAAAAGAGTAGGGTTAGTGCAAGGGAATTTTTCTGCATCAATTAAGCCATATTTTATGTTATAATAAGGCGTTTTTTATAAATGTGAAACATTATGTATGGTGCAAGGGTACTTTTTTTATTGTGAAATAGCCTATTTTGTTGCAAGGGTCGTTTTTATAATTGTGAAATATTATGTGGAGGTGCAATTTTGCATTACTGGCGTTGAGCAGCGGCTACAGGCATGATAGCATGCGCTGCAGGACAGGCGGCACGCGCCCAGGTGAGTGGCGAGTGGAAGGGGGACCTGGTTGTGGCGTAGAGTACTAACTTGCCAGGAATTTTTAATAACTCACACCTTCTACAATATGAATGAATATTTCCAGCTTACAGTTTTGTTTATTGTTGTTATAACATACATGTTTATTCTGATCTGACGTGTTCTATATCCTTGGGCCTCGCTCAACATAAGATCTGCAGAACGAGATATCTACATCAGTGTATAAGTGACTGTGCACCCCTTGTATACCGCAGTGCCCATCGTACTGCTGCAACAAAGATACTCGGTGACCCTGGCTCAGTTGAAAACTAATACATCGTGTCGGACGTGTGAAGAAGCCATATCGCAGTGGCGGCTCGTGGCCGGAAAATTAGGTGAAGAGAAAAAAAATGACACATGCTTATGTTAATAACGGAATTCACCCAGTAGCGGCTTGTGGCGCAAAACGAGGGCGTGCTGCAAATACCATTTCATACAGCAAACTTAAAATATTTTTAGAAATTTTGAGTAGGCCTATCTAAACTGCTCGTCTCTTAATCCATCTCTGGGAACTCTCACGTGATTTTCTCTGCCCTAATTATTTTTTTGCTAATTTCTCTCGTCTCGTCGAACGTTGTGTGAGTTGTGTGTCGAGAGAAAATAGCAAAATAATAATAATAATAATAATAATAATAGTAATAATAACAACAGCAGTAATAATAATAATTAGGGCAGGGAAAATCGCGGGAGAGTTCCCCGAAATGGAATAAGAGACGAGAGAATAGTATTTTAAATGATCGAGGTAGAGGAAGTCGCTTAGTGTTCCCAGTGCGACAGAATACTTAATCGGGGTTGTGGAATCCGGGTTTTTTTTAATTTAACACATTCGAATTTCGCGGCGTCAGACGGTGGAAGATCTGACGTGCCCACCTCTTTCTCCGAGCTGACAGTATGAGGTGCTGGCGAAGAATATGGCTGAGCAAGAGGGACGGCTTCGTGGGTAGTCTGTTCGCCTCTGTATGGGGACGTGGGATAAGCAAGAAAACTGCTGCTTGCATATCCTCAGTTTTAGTTGACCAGACTACCCATGCAACGAAGGGCGTGGTTTCCAGCTCACCTTCACACGGCCGACTTGAAGCAAGTTTTAAAATTTGAACTAGATTTGGGGAGTACAATACCCGAAAAAAATCTGGAAAAAATAGTTTTATGCTGCGCACTAGGCTCCTCCCACCAACTCTGTAATGGGACCTGCCTCGGAAGGCGGGGTTTAGGGTTTCATTGCAGAAGAGATTCAATGTGAGACATAAACCTTGCGCTATTCAGTATATTGCTCCTAAACTAACATAACTTTGCTAAAATAATAAAACCTAAAACCCGTCACTGACCTAGAATTTACCTATCATTATTTAACCAAATGCAGAAGCTTTTTACACTTCCACACCTTTCATAAAACATCGTTCCAATTGTCAAGGAAGCCATGGTAAAATAGTGAGGTGCGTGCGCAGGCTCGGAAGCAAGGGGAAGGAACCGGCAGGCAGATCTTGTCTGGTGTGCAGCATAAATCTATCTTTTACTAATATTTGTTTTATTTTGTGTTGCCGTCTTAATTTAACATGCTTCATATGTACATAACAAAGGCTACAACAGTGAGCTGCAGTATTGGCACTGAGCTAATACATAGCCGTGATAGGAGATGTAGGGGAAGCAAGCAGTAGTGTGCGCATTGGCTCAGAAGCGAGGGTCAGCAGGGGAAACGAGCAGGCGGGTGGAGCTTCGTCGGTGTGTGGCACAGATCTATCTTTCGCCAAAAAATCACACAAATCTGAGAGGTCAAGGTTTAGACTGTTAGTTGATTTGACATGGAATGACCCATATGTAAAATTACTTTCCATTTAAAGTGCACAAAATAATACTGAACAAAGATGTCACTTTTCTAACCTATAAATGGTTGCTGGAAGGCATCCTTCAATATCATAACTATGCAATACCACGTGGGGAGCATCGTCTAAACTTTCACAAAGAAAGGTCCAGACGATGTAAATAATTAAAGGTGTTCCCATGAGGACAGGAAGCAGATATCTTTAAACAGAACACATTTTATTAATAATAAATAGAAGAGCGCACAATGTGCATTGTTATTCTTCAGTACAAAACTGGGTTAGGGATTTTTGTCTCTTCTTGCATGTTAACACATGATAGCGTTCACATGGTCGGCCACACAGTTGACATAAACACTGAAGCGAGTCTGGTTCATGGTGTTTCGTGGTGGAACACATCAGGTGATGGAATCCGTGGACTGAAAGGCGTGTGCAGATGTGTCTGAGCTCGTAGTCTGCTTGCTTCCACTCTGTCTTCATCATGGCATCCGTCGAGTAGAAATCGGGCCATATTTGTTCCTTTTTCTGTCACATTTTACCTTTGCCTTTGTCTACACATTCACAGCATCCACATCGCTAAAGGGGCACTATGTTTATCAACCTAAAAAAAAGCAAACAAAATCAATTATTTTATCTAGTTGTGTTCTTCATAAACCATAGGAACTAAATGTCAAGTTTCTTTCCATTTAAAGTGTAAAAATAATACCCATCAAAGGTGTCACTTTCCAACCTATAAATAGTTGCTGGAAGGCATTTTTTAATATCATAACTATACAATTAATTGTATAATTTTTGTTATTATTATTGTTATTGTTATCCTGTGCCAGTACTGCTGGTCCACAGGATTGCTAAATAAAATAGCACGTGGGGTGCAACGTCTAAAAATTCACAAATTGTTAAGGTCAAACTATGTAAATAATTAAAGATATTCTCACGAGAACAGGAAATATAGATATCTTTAAACAACTGAACATTTTACCTTTGCCGTGTACTGCATATTCACAGTCACTATCAAGAGAAAATTCTGCAAGTACCGTACTTAAAGATGCTCCCATGAGGACACTTTATCCTAAAAAAACAAAAAAAAAATAGACTATTTTAGCTAGTTGTGTTCTTCATAAATCATAGAGGACAAATGTAAAGTTACTTTCCCTCTAAAGTGTACAAAATAATGGTAAAGGGAAAACAGAGACTTTTCTAACCTATAAACGCCTGCTGGAAGGGATGACACCGGCGCGATGCGAACCTCTTCTGTTTGTTTATTGCCAGATGCAGGAAGTGACGTCATAGCCCAGTGCTGCCGAACAGTCGTAGCGGCTCCTCTTCGTCTCTCCGTAGACATAAGTGGAGAAAGAGGTGGGCACGTTAGATCTTCCACCGTCTGATGGTCTGACGCCGCCAAATTCGAATGTGTTAAATTCAGAAAAACACGGATTCCACAACCCCGATTAAGAATTCTGTCTCACTGGGAACACTAAGCGACTTCCTCTACCTCGATAAATAAAAATACTATTTTCTCGTCTCTTATTCCATTTCCGGGGAACTCTCACGCGGTTTTCCCTGCCCTAATTATTATTATTATTATTATTATTATTATTATTATTATTATTATTATTATTATTATTATTATTATTATTATCATTATCATCATCATTATTATTATCATTATTATTGTTATTATTATTATTTTTACTTCCTCTGCCCGTACCATAGAGGAAGTATTGTTTTCGACCCCCAAATTCGAAGTTGAGTTTTTGATATAAATGCACGTTTTGAGGCCCCCTGAATCCAAAAATGCTATTTTTGGAAACATGTCTGTGTGTCAGTGTGTCTGTCTGTGTGTGTGAAAAGTCTGTGAACAAGCTAGCTCCAAAACGGAAAATCGTATGAAATCATAATTTCGTATTTGGGTAAGGTACCTTCTGAAGATGTGAGCCGAAGATTGGCGATAAGTTTCCCTTATTTTTAAGGGGACTTTACATGAAGAAATTTTCGTTTTTCGCGATTTTCTCAAAAACGGCTCTAACGATTTTCTTTAAAATTTACACATGTGTTCCTTTTACTGAGAGCTAAAACTTATATTTGAAACTTTTTTTCGAAAAAAATCTCTGAAGGGTAGTTACAAGCCACCCACTGTTCACCCACTATTTGTAGAAAGTTTGTCTTGCGTGATGAACAACTGAATATGCGCTCTTTCATGGCCTCTTATTCTATAAGAATGTGAAGTGATAAAAATGTATTGTTGGCAATGCATAGAGTAAAGAAGTATCTGAAGGAAACATTCGATAAATTTCGGAAATTATTCTTTACGGCGGAAATTTCAATAAACGTCTGCAGTCACTTGTTCTTTTTTTAAGTTTGTTATATAGCCTGTGCTTTTAGTCGCATCGTTGAAAGAAGAGGTATTTATAGGATAATTAGCGTAAAATTGTGTCTTGCGATTCTGTACAAGGATATGTGAATTATTTGGGCAGAGGAAGTTATGTGACTTTCACATCAGATTTTTTTGTGCTATTTTCTCTCGTCACACAACTCACACAACGTTCGACGAGACGAGAGAAATTAGCAAAAAAATAATTAGGGTAGAGAAAATCGCGTGAGAATTCCCAGAGATGGATTAAGAGACGTGCAGTTCAGATAGGCCTACTAATAATTTTTAAAAATATTTTAAGTTTGCTGTATGAAATGGTATTTGCAGCACACCCTCGTTTTGAGCCACGAGCCGCTATTGGGTGAATTCCATTATTAACATAAGCATGTGGCATTTTTTTTCTCTTCACCTAATTTTCCGGCCACGAGCCGCCACTGTTAATGAATCACATAAAATGTCAACATTATTTGAATATTAAATCATGATATTTTAAAAGTTTCAAGGCATTGTCAAAATCTCAATTCTTGAATGATTTTCCAGTCACGAACATTATGCTCAGGGATTATAACCATGGTGTAAATAAATAAATTGCGTGTAAAGTAGGCCTAAATTTACTGCATCGAGGACTTTTTTTATTTCAGCTGTATTTATACTCCTTTTAGCTACGCGGCCCTATCAGGAGTTCGGGATCTGTGTCTACGTTCTGTAAGTTTTTGAAAATTCTACAATCGTGTTCTTTCTCAATAACATTGTTTTATATAAAGAGAAGATGCGCCCGAGTGGGCATTAAGACATTTGTTTTGCAACCTCTTTGAACTGGATCCATGCAAACCGAAGCGTGTTCCAATCTTCGTTGGTAGATGGCTCCCGTGTGCTTCGTACGTCTCAGAGAGATGTAGTACCATCGAAGGCTACGAGATGGCACACCACAACGCAGCCGTCCATAGCAAAATGACAAGCTTTCCAGACAAAACAAACGTTTCCCTTCTCAAGGAAGCGATAGCTATGGTTTATAAACTAAACCTAAATTTCAAAAGTTTATTGCAATCATTAAACAGGTGGGCGAGGCTGTGATGCCAGGACCCACATTTGAGAAGTCACTAAATCGAATCACATGGCTCTCATCCACAACACCTGTACCAAGTGGTCCATAGTAATATATAGGTATCGGTGTGATAATACCTATATAGCAGTGAGTCCCACGCAAGAGTTGACCAATGACGCGGGTTCCTGCGGCGCGGTGGGCACAGCTCCAACTCCCAAGCGATCGGGTGAAATATCTACGCTAATAAAGCCGCGATCGGTGTAATGATTCAGGTTCTCATATTTACAGTTAAAATTACAATGAAAATAAACAAGTACCTCATCACAAGAGATGGAAATGTTCTCCTCTTGCATCCACACAATACTGGCACTTTTTTAGGAAATTTTCTTCCACGCGTATAAGTTCAGCTTCCGAGACTTCCCATACATTAGAATTCTGAATATGATTCTGTATCTCATTACAGAGTGAAAATATGCAAAATATATCATGAGCAATGCATCCTGTTGTAATATATCATTCAAAATTCTTAAAGCGAAACACGCTGAACTCAGTTTTGGACTTATCTTTTCAATGAGCGTCTTTTACTCAAGATTTTGGTCAATTTGTAGTCCTAAGAATTTTATATTGCTAATTTCTTCTATGATTTGTGTTTGGTAATTAATTATAAGGTTTGAGATACATCTATGTTTTGTTTAATATCCAATTATCTAATTTAATTAGGAAAGGAACTGATGGAACAAAAAGTCGAAGGTAGCTACGAAACGAACAGACTCAATTCTGACAATAACTTAGCTCTTACAAAATAATGTAAAATTGGTCTAATGATCGAAAACATACAAAATAATAGGCCTAAATAGGGTTAAACACGACCATCCTGGATATTGAACATTTAAAGTAGAAGGCAGATTGATTTCGTATGATCAGGTGCTCAACTCTGTGTAGGCTATAGTAGATGTAATACATCCCCATAACTTGATACTGTAACCAGGCCCGACGAGAGGGAGGGGCAGCCGGGGCTGGAGCCCCAAAAGGGGGCCCGGCCGTACAGGTTTTATTTTTTAATTTCTAAATTTACTCTAAAATAAAATTGACGGCTTAAGTTATGTTTTATGTGTTTATTTTATCTGCAATGTCCTGTCGTATAACGGTGACACGAAATTAATCAGTTAATCTGAAACGGATTAGTCTTGAAGAAAAATTGCTAATTTTTAAAAGTAGAAGCAGAAATTCTCTAGGACTCAACAGTAGGCCTTACTAACGTTCGGCAATTAAAATAATAATTTTCAAAAGATTAAACTGGTACATACAGATAAAATTGTTCCTAAATAGAATATTTTAATGTATTTTTCCGTTTCGTGCCCGGCATCAGTTAACCGATTTAGTCCAATATCAATAAGGCTTCATCCCACGGGCGTTATAAATGGTATACCAAGTTTTATGAAAATCCAGTAAAGCGTAGCCTATTTGAGTATCGCGCTTAGACACACGGGCAGTCAGACAGTGCTGTCTACCAGACAATCTCAAAGTGCCGGTTCCATTCTGGTACTTAATAATTATATAATATAATTACATAATCTTTTTGTTGCATACATTATAAAGGGCGAGTTGGGTAGTGAATTTAATATTTGAGGGTTCGGGGAAATTTGTGCCTGGACTCTGCTTTCTTTTCACGTCCCTGGCTGTAACATATCTAGGATCTTGTAGGCAGTGGCGCCAACTTATATGGGCCCGTGGGGCTCAAGCCCACCCAACAATTTGCTGTGTCTCATTGCCATAACTATTTATTGCTAATACTAAAAACCGTGTTTCGTTGTTGAATAGCTTTAAAGCGAAAAATCAGGCTATTGTTGGCATACATTTTAAGGGCTTTTGTTACAATTCACTCATGATCGTTTGAAATTGTTCCTATGTTCATTCATTTACTTACGGCTTACTCTGTCTATGCAATTTTCTAAGATACTTCCGAAATATATTTTACGCTTTAAAAAAATATACTTTTTACGTTCAGGGGGGAAAAAAAACTTAAATCAGATTGCTGTTTTAAGTATACATAAGGAGAGGCCGGAAAAGTTCGATTTAGAATTTAGATGATACTTGTGATTAAGAAAAATGTCAGGAGGATATTAATTGACAAAATAAAGAATTGTGATATAAGCCAGGAGTGTGGAGTAACAGATATCGGCGACTGGAAAAAGAAAAAAGGTCAAAGTGAAACGCACAAATAGAAAGAATGAATTAGGAAAGATTCGTTAAATCAGCAAGGGACAATGATCCAGAGGGAAGAACGAAATAAGGGGCAGAGGTATGAAAATTTTAAAATCTTTGAGCCCACCCAATATTTTTCAAAACTTGGCGTCTCTGCTTGTAGGGCAGTAAGAGGACCACATCGCAGTCTATAGAATTTAGATGCTGGAGGAGTCGATGCACTGCAGATGCGTGACTCGGCCATCAGGTTGGAGAGCAATGTCCGTCTCTCTCACTCGTGTTTACCTTGTCATTAGGCGCCGTAACGGAATTAACACCTCTAACTGTGACCTGCTAGTTACGATCAATATAAAGGCTTGGAATTAGACATTTTTAAAAAATCTAGCTGGAAATATTTCCTCTCACGTAATCGCGACAAAGATTAAAAAATAACTGAAACTACGAGGGCCGTCCGCAAAGTAAGTTTCCCTAGGGCCGTTTACACAAACAAAACACAATTTCATGAAAATATTTAATGCAACAGATACAGCAAGTGTTTAGCTACTTTTTAACATAATCGCCAATGTAATTGAGACATTTGTCATAACATGGGACCAACTTTTGAATACATGTGCCATAGAAGTCTGCCGCCTGGGATTTGAACCATTGTGTAATGATATCCTCCCTTTCTCTGTCAATCTCTATCAATTTCTGTCATTCACTCTCATTTCTTGAGGTGTAGGAAAAAATGGAAATCACTGGGTGAGCGGTCCGAGCTGTAGGGTGGAGGCTTCAACACCTCCCTGCAAGTCTCCTGCAAAAGTTCGGCTAGGAGATGTTTCAACATCCACCCTACAGCCCGGATCTCGCTCCCACTGATTTCCATCTTTTCCTACATCTCTCTATATATAAAAGGCTTTGTCCTGACTGACTGAATGACTGAATGACAGGAATCAACGTACAGCCTAAACTATAACAGGTAGAGACTTGGAATTTTGACAGTACCTTCGTTTCATAATGTAGGTGCTCACTAAGAAAGGATTTTGAAAAATTCAGATTCTAAATGCCAAAAATCAAATGTTTTTGAGAATACTTAATCCCTTCTTACACAGAATTATCGAATCCGAATCACATTTGACATTAAAACATATTGTTACCAGCGGGTCTCAGATGGCCATGGAAAAAAAATGAAAGTAGAATAAATTTGACAAATGAGAGAAACAAATGAGAGAACTATCAATATCCACGAAAATAATGTAGTCACATAACTTTCTTTACCCTGGACATAGAGAAAACAATACGAGGTAAGGTAATATGTTTTGGGAAGAGATGTATGAAAGTGATATTGTATTTCTGTTGAATTTCATTCCGAAAACGGTTTTATGGTAACATGATAGTGAGAAACAAAATTTTCAGCCACGATAATACAATTTTATGTTACCGGAATTTCGGTTTCTTCTTATTAGAACCCCTCCCGGGCTTACTGTGTACTGTACAAGCGATGGGATGCAAAATTCTACATATAGCCATAAAAGCTACATTTTCTTAGGGGATAGTTTGAGTGTGATAAGTCGTTCTTTCTACTTCAAATTATAAATACCTATATAAGGACCTAGAATTTATAAATCTAAAGTCCTTCATAAGTTAATTTCCAATTACAAAATAAAAAACCCGGGCGACGCCGGGCCTTTTAAGCTAGTCTCAATAAATGGCAGAGAATGTCAGAGAACCGGAGTTGTTTGTCACATAGTTGTTCAAATCCCAGGTAGCAGACTTATACGACACAAGTGTTCAAAAGTTGGTCACATGGTATGACAAATGTTGCAATTTCTGTGGCGATTATGTTTAAAAACAGTTGAACACTTGCTATATCTGTTGCAATAAATATTTCCACGAAATTTTGTTTCGTTTGGGTGAACAGCTCTGGGTCCCAGCGGTGAAAGGCGACTTCCTAACCATCAACTTGTTACAATATGAGGGTTGGAGAATAAATTAGGCTAACTATATTTTGCACGACTTAACTAGTTAGTGGTACTTACGAATATTGTTGCCCTGGATCGTAAGTTGACATTCCCGCACGCAATCTTGTTGCTATGTGCGGTAAGAGTTTCCGTGCGGTAAGAATTTACTTACGGCACATCATAATACAAGCCTTTATTGACAAGGCCCCCCAGGACAAATATTCGGTTCCCATAACAAGAAACACATATGAATCACTTTCTGAAATAAACATCTGTCTTCAATAATGTATATACATAATATTTTCAGGTAATATCTCAATTAATATAATTAAATTGATATAAATAATCATCGTGCAAAAAATAGCATGCAATACTCGTGCCGTAAGGGCATAACGGATCTCGGAAAATTGAAAAAACTCGGCGTGAGCGCCTCGTTTTTCCAAACACTTTCCTTGATCCGTATGCATCGCTTACGGCACTTGTATCGCAATATACTATTTCGTCGAATTATGTCGATGGTACCGTGAGTTTTTGCATGTCTCTATGGACACGTCATTCATCAAAATAAATCCTGAATTAAAATTAGTAAACAGCTCAAAATTAACCTCTACATTTTTAATTTAACAATATTTATAGTCATATGGGTGAGAAATAAACTGATGTAACAAAGTGCCAGAATACTTTTGTTTAATCAGTGATAATTGGTATTATGATATGCAGAAAATAAGTTATTTTTGATAAGTTAATAGATTTCCGAGTTAAGGTACAGATCGATTAATTAAGCAGAGCTTTCGGAAGAACAAAGGTCTAGTTTGATAAGCATTTGTGTAGGAATACGTGGGTAGTGTTACTTGTCAAAGCTAACTGTATTGCAACTTCCAAAGCCGTATATGAACACTGTAAAACAATATGGTGCCAAGAGAACTAATTTGCTTTTGATAAACTCTGTCTAATATATTACCATAAAATAGGCACTAAATTGGGAATTACTCCGGTACCGGTCAACCGATTTGATCCAATATCAGTAGACTTCTTCCAATAGACTTTATAAATGCGTATACCAAGATTCATGAAAATCCGATAAAGAGTATTTGAGATATCGTGCTTTTCTAATATATTACTATTAAAATAGGCACTAAATTGGGAATTACTCTGGTACCGGTGAACCGATTTGGTTCAGTATCAATAGGCTTCTTCCAATGAACGTTATAAATGCGTATACCAAGTTTCATGAAAATCCGATAAAGCATATTTGAGTTTCCGAGGACAGAACTTTTCCCATCCACCACTCAATCTCATAAAGTGTCATTTTGGCACTTAATAAGAGTCCTTATCCTGCCCTAACATTTGTATATTTCTTTCTTTCTGTCTTTTTTTCTTTATCGTAGTTTCACCTCTCCCTTTTAGGATTTAAGCGACCCAAGCCTTATAAGGCCGCGACCTGTCCGGAGAGGGATTATCTTTGGATCACATACATACTTTTTTGACCAGACAAGGACATGGAGGGCCTCCCGGATGAGTGATCAGCCCAATGCCGGGGCCACCTCCAAGGCAACACGAACACATAGGACGAGACACACCATTCACACACACACACACACACACACACACACACACACACACACACTCCAAACAAGGCGAGGATGGGATGAAGATGATAATGACGGCCAGATGATATCTGGGGACCACAAGGGCCTAAAGTTACCCGACATTTGTCTCAAAGGTGAGGAAAAACCCCAGAAAAAACCCACCTAGGTAACTTGTCCCGACCAGGAATCGAACCCGGGCCCGCTGCGTGAGAGGATTGAACGCATTCCGGTAGCTGCCTAGTCTGCCTAGGCTTAAATATGGCACTGTAATTTTTCAAAGTATAAATAGGTTCCATGACTCGTGTGTAGAACTATTTGTGTCCCACGGTAATAATCCATGTCACACAATTCATGTTGTGTAGAAATTTGGATAATGGGATACTGGCTGAGTTCATTGATGGGTAGAAGCATGCAGTGTGTGTCTATAAATAGAAGAGATTTGCCGTGTCACAGAACTGAACCCGGCTGCAAGCAACAAGTAACATCAATCACTCAGTCACGTCACTGCACTCCAGTAATTATATTGAGTACAGGTCACCAACCTGTGGCACGAAAACCTCTGCCAGTACCATACGTATCCCCTACGCCACAGTGGTGGACTGTCAGAATCTTACTTACTTACTTACTCGATGGCAATAGACATTTCCTAAGCAAGCTAGAGGAATATTATCAATTTTATGAGACCCGGAGGTTCATTGCCGCGCTTACCTGAGCCAGCCATTCAACCCTATTCTGTGCTAACTCTATTTAATCAACCCTCGAAAATCCTACTTCCCTTAAATCTATCCTAATATTGTCCTCCCACCTATGTCTAGGTCTTCCAGGTGGTCTTTTCCCTTCGGGTCTTCCATTCATACTTTTGAGATATTTCTTTCCTCCCCCATGTCCAGCCCATTTCATCCTCCGTGATTTAATTGCCCTTACTATATCCAGTGAAGAGTACGGGTTATGAAGCTTGTCGTTATGCAGTTTTCTCCAGTCCCCATTTTCATCTCTCTTAGGCTCAAATATTTTCCTAAGCCCCCTGCTTTCGAACAGTTTCAGATTATGTTATTCCCGAAGAGTAAGCGACATTGTCTCACATCCATATAATACAACCATATAATATTATAAATATTTATTTTTAGATTTCTGGATAGAAGACAACACATTAAAATACTACTTTTATTGATACGAGGGCCGTCCACGAAGTAAGTTACCCTAGAACCGTTTACACAAACAAACAAAAATTTCATGAAAATAATTATTGCAACAGACACAAGTTCAGCTATTTTTAACATATTTGCCACAGGAATTGAGACATTTTCATACCGTGGGACCAACTTTTGAATACAAGTGCCTTAGAAGTCTGCCGCCTGGGATTCGAACCATTGTGTGATAACCTCCTCCGTTTCTCTTTCAATCTCTAACATTCTCTGTCATTTACTTTCATTTCTTGAGGGGTAGGAATAGTTGAAAATCTCTGGGTGCGTGGTCCGAACTGTAGGGTGGAGGCTTCAACACCTCCCTGCAAGTCTCCTGCAAAAGTTCGGCTAGGAGATGTTTCAACATCCATCCTACACCCGGACCTAACTCCCAGTGGTTTCCATCTTTTCCTACACCACAAGAAATGACAGAGAAGCGGAGATGATTGCCACACAGTGGTTCAAATGCCAGGCGGAAAACTTCTACGACACAAGTGTTCCAAAGTTGGTCCCACGGTATGACAAATGTCTCAATTTCTGTGGCGAATATGTTGAAAAATAGCTGAACACTTGCTATATCTGTTGCAATAAATATTTCCACGAAATTTTGTTTTGTTAATGTAAACGGCCCTAGGGAAACTTAACTTTGTGGTCGGCCCTCGTAGAATCAAATAAAACATAAAAAAAACTACATATAAATGGACGCAGGAAAGTCAGCTTAAGATTTTAGGATAAAAAAGATTTTTTCTTAAGCAAAGAAACCATTATATCATAAAAGCTGTACGAAAAGAGCGTTACTTAATGACGAATTCTCACAGTTAGTTAAAAATAAATTAAAGCATTCCCACAGCTACAAAACGAGGCATTTGTCAGGCATCTTGTGAAGGTTTTTTTTATAATTGGTGACTTGTATTTGTGAGGAAACGGTGTCGAAACGATCTCACATATTTCCGTAATTAAGGAATAACATCGGTTTCCTCTTTCCTTTCTCTGCTTCCACTCAGTGTTTGCTGATCGTACAACAAATGGCCCTGAACTAAAAATCTTAGGTGAAACACACCATCTACATCTGTAAACAGGGAAATTTATTTCTTTACTTAATCATTTAGTACTTTGTCTTTAATACGTATTAAAGGTACATGTTGCAAATACACTTCATAATTGACGAGATTTATATAGGCTAATAATTTAGTTGTAAACGTCTGTAATAAGAGAAATGATATAGTAAATAAAATATAAAAAATCTGATGTGAAAGTCACATAACTTCCTCTGCCCAAATAAAAGTTAGCAGTATTCACATATCCTTGTACAGAATCGCAAGACACAATTTTACGCTGATTATCCTATAAATACCTCTTCTTTCAATGATGCGACTAAAAGCGCAGTCTATATAACAAACTTAAAAAAAAAAGAACAAATGACGCAGACGTTTATTGAACTTTCTGCCGTAAAATATAATTTCCGAAATTTATCGAATATTTCCCTCAGATACATCTTTACTCTATGCATGGCCAACAACACATCTTTCTCACTTCACATTCTTATATAGAATAAGAGGCCGTGAAAGAGCGCGAATTCAGTTGTTCATTACGTAAGACAAACTTTCTACAAACAGTGGGTGGCTTGTAAATACCCTCAGAGAATTTTCTCGAAAAAAATGTTTCAAATAAAAGTTTTAGCTCTTAGTATAGGCAACCCATGTGCAAAATTTAAAGAACATCGTTAGAGCCGTTTTCGAGAAAATCGCGAAAAACGAAAATTTCTTCATGTAAAGTCCCCTTAAAAATAAGAGAAATTTGTCGCCAATCTTCGAATCACATCTTCAGAAGGTACCTGACCCAAATATGAAATTTTGTTTTCATACGATTCTCCGTTTCGGAGCTAGCCTGTTCACAAACTTCCACACGGACAGACAGACACACACACACACACACACACACACACTGACACACAGACATGTTTCCGAAAATAGTATTTTTGGATTCAGGGGGCCTTGAAACGTGTATATATGCTAAAAACTCAACTTCGAATTTTGGGGTCGAAAACAATACTTCCTCTACCTATAGTACCTATGGTACGGGCAGAGGAAGTAAAAATGTGAAACATAACTTCCTCTGCTCAAATAAAAGTTAGCCTCTTAGTATAATATAAGTAAATATATTATGTATGACATTCTCTTCATGTAGATTGGTTGTAAAATAGAAGAAAATGTCGTTACCACATCGCATCGCACCCCCGAAGGATACATAACCCAAATACAATTTGATTATGCACTCACGTAACTTTCTTTACTTTAAGCATGGCCAATACACCTTTCTGATATAGAAATTTGATATAGAATAAGAGGCCGTATTGCAAAGAGTGCGTATTCATAGTGGGTGGCTTATAACTACCCTACAGAGAATTTTCTCGAAAAAAGTTTCAAATTAAAGTTTTAGCTCTTAGTATAAGCAACAGATGTGCAAAATTTAAAGAAAATCGTTAGAGCTGTTTTCGAGAAAATCTCGAAAAACGAACATTTCTTTATGTAAAGTCCCCTTAAAAATAAGAGAAACTTGTCGTCAATCTTGTGCAACGTCTTCAGAAGGTACACAATTTCGTTTTCATGCGACTTTCCGTTCTGGAGCTTGGCTGTTCACAGACATCCATACAGACAAACTGACACACACACACAGACATATTTCCGAAAATAGTATTTTTAGATTCAGGGAACCTCAAAACGTGTGTTTATGTTAAAAACTCAACTTCGAATTTGGGGGTCGAAAACAATACTTCCTCTAACTAACTTAAAATTAGACCTGGGATTTTAGGCTCTAAAAAAATAGTTTTAGGCACCTAAAATAGGCTTTTAAAACAAGTAATTAGGCTTTTAAAAGAGAAAATAGACACTTAAAATATGCTTTAAAAATGTGTTAATACACAGAAAATAGACTTTAAAATACTACAATATGCTCTTAAACTCTAACGTTATCTTTTTTTATTGTAAGAAACATGGTATACCTTTTCATAACAGAAATAACTGCAAAATTAAGACAATTAAAAATACAACTATCGAAAACAGTTTTGGATTATATGAAAAATTTTTGAATTAATTCTCCCCCTCTCCCGCTAGTCAGCATTCCTTTAGCGACAATTGTTTGGGAAAATCAAGTCTCTGTGAAAAACCCACCCTCTGCTGTTCTTCTCTTCATTCAGGGATGTCCATTAAATGATTGTAAAAGTTACAGAAGTAGAATTTTATTTTAAATGCACAAAACAGGCATTTTAGGCACTAAAAGAGTAAAAATAGGCTCCAAAGATCCAAATAGGCATTTTAGGGCACTATAAAACTCTATAAATGTAAGTGATTTTTCTTGAAACGTCAACATATTTAAAAATTTTCATGTTATTTCATAAGGAACAAAATAGGCATTTGCCTTAAAATCCCAGGTCTACTTATAATACCTAAGGTACGGGCAGAGGAAGTAAAAAATGATGTGAAACATAACTTCCTCTGCCCAAATATACGAGTTTTGGCTCTTAGTATAATATAGTCTCTCTGTAGCCTACGGCATTCTCTTCGTGTAAATTGGTTGTAAAAATGAAGAGCAAGACATTACCGCATTTCGAATCGCATCCCCGAAGGATACACGATGCAAATAAAATCTGACTTCACAGATTCTTTGCGAAAAATGTTTCAAATAAAGGGGCTCTTAGTATGTGCATCTTATATACAAAATTTAATGAGAATCGTTGGAGCCGTTTTCGATATAATTGCTAAAAACTAAATTTTCTTCATGTAGAGTGACAGAGAAAGTCGACGCCAATCTTCGTGTCTACGCCAATCTACCCAAAAGGTACCTAACCCAAATACAAAATTTTGTTTTAATTTATTATGATTTTTCCGTTCTGAAGCTAAGCTGGTCACAGACACACACACACACAGACATGTTACTGAAAATACTAGGTTTGTTCGCAAAGCAGTCAGAAACCAGGAACATATCGTTCGCGCATGCGCTCTTTCTCCACACGCGTTCGCAAAGCGAGAATCCGTGATTCTGATTTCAATCTTCTGTTCGCAAAGCTCTCACGGACAGTTTCTGTACTATAAGAAAAGTTTGCAGGCTCTAGCATGAATTGTTATCAGAGACATGCGCAGTAACCTATTTTCACGCGCCTGACTCCTCCCTCCTATAACATTGAGCCAGATTTATAAACATAGGCTACTTATATGTATGAATAATGGAAGATAATTAAAAGTTTCCCAAAATATAGATTACATTGTCGATGTATATTACATTTATAACATGTCAAAGGGAAATATATATTTTATTTGCATATCATATCGATTAAACGCAGAAACTATCGATTCCAAATTCTTGTAACCGTTCGCAAAGTGCAAATCACGGGTAAGTTACAGACTGGACATGCGCAGTACAACCAATTCTCAAGCAGTCACGGATTTGCTTTGCGAACAAACCTACTATTTTCGGATTCAAGGAGCCTCAAAATGTATTAAAAAACTCAACGGGGTCGAACACAATGCTTCCTCTATCTATAATACCGAAGGTACTTAAAACACAAAAGGCCCATTACTATATTATTAAGTCATGTCACGAAATGACCCAAGAAGTAAAAGCGAAAACAAATAATATAAAAAAGGATAAAGGAAAATGAATCTACGGAAAAGTAAAGATGTAACAGAGGGTAATTTTACGAAGGCCGTTCACAAAGTAAGTTTCCCTAAGGCCGTTTACATAAATAAAACACAATTTCATGTAAATATTTATTGCAACAGATACAGCAAGTGTTCAGCTATTTCTCAACATATTCGCCACCGGAATTGAGACATTCGTCATAACGCGAGACCACTTTTGAATACATGTGCCTTAGAAGTCTGCCGCCTGGGATTTGAACCATTGTGTGATAACCTTCTCCGTGTCTCTGTCAATCTCTACCATTCTCTGTCATTCACTGTCATTTCTTGAGGGGTAGGAAAAGACGAAAATCTCTGGCTGTGCGGTCCGAGCTGTAGGGTGGAGGCTTCAACCCCTCCCTGCAAGTCTCCTGCAAAAGTTCGGCTAGGAGATGCTTCAACATCCACCCTACAGCCCGGACCTCGCTCCCAGTAATTTCCATCTTTTCCTACATCTCAATAAATGACAGAGAAGCGGAGATGTTTGTCACAAAGTGGTTCAAATCCCTGGCGGCAGACGTCTACGACACAAGTGTTTAAAAGTTGGTCCCACGGTATGACAAATGTCTTAATTCCTTAATATCTGTAATAACTATTTCCATGAATTTTTTGTTTGTTTGTGTAAACGACCCTAGGGAAACTTACTTTGTGGACGGCCCTCGAATGTAGGCTACCTGGGGGGATATTGCGATTTCGTATTACCAGCTAATAGCCTATTAAATAAAATCAGGTAAACTGATGTAACAAAGTGCCAGTATGTTTTTTTTAATCAGTTATGACTGCAATTATGATATGCAGAATGTGTTTTTTTTAAATTGATTTCCAAGTTAAGCTCCAGATTTATTCATTAAGCAGGGCTTACGGAAGAAGAAAGGTCTACCATCTCGGCCACCTGGGTCATTTTAACGGTCTAGTTGGATAAGAGCATGTAAATCAATATGTTTTTTGTCATAGCTACCTGTATTTTAATTTCCAAGGCCTTATACGATCACAGTAAAACAATAGGCTATGTTGTCAAGATAACTGATTTTCATTTTTTTTATAAATTCTTTCGAATACGTATATTACCATAAAATAGACACTAAATTGAGCATTACTCCGAAACAGGTCAACCGATTTTATCCATTATGAATAGACGTCTTCCCATGGACATTATAAATGTGTATACCAAGTTTCATAAAAATCCGGTAAAGCGTATTTGAGTTACCGCGTCTTTAAAATATACACTAAATTGGGTTTTACTCCGGTACCGGTCAACAGATTAGGTTCAAATTCAATAAGGCACTTCTTATGGACGTCATAAATGGGTATACCAAGTTTCATGGAAATCCGATACAGCGTATTTGAGTGATGGCGCCTTTCTATTAGAAAGGCGCCATAATCTATTAAAATGGGCACTAAATTGGGCATTACTCCGGTACCGGTGAACCGATTTGGTTCAATATCAATACGGTTCTTCCCATGGACATTATAAATGTGTTTTCCAAGTTTCATGAAAATCCGAAAAAGCGTATTTGAGTTATGGTGCGTACAGACACACGGACAGACAGACGGACAGACATTTTTTCGTCCACCACACAATCTCATAAATTATTATATGCAGTTCCAATATAAAACACTGTTTCTCTGCAATTAGGAGGAAGAAGTGTTAAAGACATGTCTTGTTGGATCACTAATAAATCCCTGGCTGTTAAAACCTCATTTACTCTTTTTTGCTTGCCCTCTGGTATAAGAACTCCAAAGGGTAAATCGTCCAGATACTGACAAATTTACACTCCTTCTCTCTGCATCTAAACTGTTGTTTGAAAGTTTATAGTTATTTAACGACGGAAATGTGCTGATACTTAAGCAACTGAGTTATCTTACATGCATGTAAATCTACAGACATGGGACAGACAAGTGACATCGAGTTGGGCCGGGATCGAAACCAGCACACAGCCCATATTGACTGCCACCCGGGCCGATGTTTAAGCACTCATTGTTTCATAATTAGATTGGCGATAATTAGACAATTAGATTGGCGATAATTATTTTATCTACCCGTACCATAGGTAGTCTACTATATAGGTAGAGGAAGATGTGCTCTGAAATTCGATTTCCAATTTTCAACACCAATACACGTTTTGAGGTAAGCTATCTTCATTCCAAAAATGAAATTTTTCAGAAATATGCCTGAGCATTATGCTCTTTCGGGTGTAAATCATTTTAAAACCCTAAAATAACTTGTAATCTGTATTGTATATCTATCTATTTATCTTTTAACATAATTTAAATACAGCACTTCTCTCATGCAATAAGTAGCAATGCACGAGATATTATAAAATAAAAACTAGTGAAACATAACTTCCTCTTCCCAAATAAAAGTTTTGCCTTTTAATTGGCTATATTTCGTATCCCATTCCCTTCATATCAATTGATCAATTCTTATCGCATCCCCGAAGGATACAAAACACAAATAAAGTCTGATTAATGCACTCGCATAACTTTCTTTACCCTAAACATGGGCAATAGGCCTACACCTTTCTCACTTCACATTCTGATAAAGAATAAGAGGCCGTAGCCTATTGCAAAGAGCGCGTATTCAGTTGTTTCAACCTGAAGTAAAGCTTTATTGTTCATCAGGCAAGACTTAGTTTCTACAATCAGTGGGTGGCTTATAACTATCCTTCAGAGAATTTGTACGAAAAAATATTTCAAACAAAAACTTTAGTTCTTAGTACGAGGGCCGTCCACTAAGTAAGTTTCCCTAGGGCCGTTTACACAAACAAAACGAAATTTGATGAAAATATTTACTGCAACAGATACAGCAAGTGATCAGCTATTTTTTAACATATTCGCCGCCGGAATTGAGGCATTTCTCACAACGTGGAGCCAACTTTTGAATACAAGTGTCATAGAAGTCTGCCTCCTGGGATTTGAACCATTGTGTGATAACCTCCTCCGTTTCTCTGTCAATCTCTATCACTCTCTGTCATTCACTGACATTTCTTGAGGGGCACAAAAGGATGAAAATCTCTGGGTGCGCGGTCCGAGCTGTAGGGTGGAGGCTTTAACACCTCCGTGCAAGTCTCCTGCTAAAGTTCGGCTAGGAGATGTTTCAACATCTACCCTACACTCGGACCTCGCCCCCAGTGGTTTCCATCTTTTCCTACACCTCAATAAATGACAGAGAACGACAGAGAACAGGAGATAGGCCTAAATTTCACACAGTGGTTCAAATCCCAGACGGCAGACTTCAAAGGCACATGTATTCAAAAGTTGCTCCCACGGTATGACAAATGTCTCAATTCCTCTGGCGAGTATGTTGAAAAAAGCTGAACACTTGCTACATCTGTTGCAATAAATATTTCCATGAAATGTTGTTTCGTTTGTGTAAACGGCCCTAGGGAAACTTACTTTGTGGACGGTCCTCGTATTAGTACCCCATGTACAAAATTTAAAACAAATCGTTAGAGACGTTTTCAAGAAAAACGCGTAAAGTGACATTTTCTTCGTGCAAAGTGGCATTCAAAGTGAGAATACATTTAGGCCGTTGCCAGTCTTCATGTCAAATCCCCAGAAGGTATCTAACCCAAATATAGTATAAAATTTTGTTTTCGTACGAGTTTCCGTTCTGGAGCCGGCTGGCCTATAGTAGAGGAAGTAAAAATATGTATACGCCACTGATTGTTGCACGGCGCCAGAGTGCATTGGCCTACTCACATTCTACCACTACAATAATTACACTAGTTCCCTGTGCATTCGTCATAATCACTGTTACCAGTTGCAATCCACTGTCTTCAGTACCTGCATGAACATAGACCCTTTGTAGTAAAAGTGATATTACACCATTCCCCAATATGGGGAATAAATACAGTGTTGAAAATTACCCTTGAACTTCTATTGGTAAATAGAACAGCTTCAAAATTTAAAACATACCAGTGAGAATCGTAGTAAAATCAGCGATATGATGCCGCGAAGCCCGAGATCTCGTCCTGCCTTCGAGATTGCAAAGAAAGAATGCACAGTATAAAGTTTATCTGAAATAGCTGGTTTTCACGAACGGCAAGACTAATAAAAATTCCTCATATTGTAAAACTAGCAGGTGCCCGCGGCTTCGCCCACGATAATTAATTAAAAAATTAAGAGCAAAATAATTAAAACATTGCATTTCTTCTTTCTTTCTTTCTTTCTTTATCTTAGTTTTACCTCTCCCCTTTAGGATTTAAGCGACCCAAGCCTTACAGGGTCGCGACCTGTCGGGAGAGGGATTATCTTTGGATCACATACATACTTTTTTGGCCAGACAAGAACATGGAGGGCCTCCCCGGATGAGTGATCAGCCCAAAGCCGGGGCCACCTCCGAGACAACACGAACACATAGGACGAGACACACCATTCACACACACACTCACTCCGAACAAGGCGAGGATGGGATGAAGATGATAATGACGGCCAGATGATATCTGGGGACCACAAGAGCGTAAAGTTACCCAACATTTGTCTCATAGGTGAGAAAAAAAACCGGAAAAACCCCCACCCAGGTAACTTGTCCCGACCAGGAATCGAACCCAGGCCCGCTCCTTCAGAGGAGCGAACACATCCTCTGAGCCACAGCGGTGGACAAACATTATATTTAAAACGAATAATAAATAGACCTATAACGAAACAGCTAAAAATCCGGCTTTGGAGTGCATTCCACGATTAGATAGCGCCGCTTGGAAAAACGACCTCAGATTCGAGTTCCCTGACCCAGAAAACCCCTTCATAGTGAGTTCCGTCCAAATGGATCAATGTTCGCCTATTCAGGCCTACATTCACTATCCCTCTTCCGTCTATGTTGATAATTTCAGATGTCTGCGTGCCTTGACATTATAAACAAATCGACCAGGGGGTAAGATCACCGGTTTCTTCTTTAATAAAATTTAGCCGGCCATAGGCCAATTTTTCTGAATTATTTATCTTGTTTAGAGTTCTGTTTTCCTTGCTTTCCATTTTTCCTTATTACACACAAACACTCATGCCCTGGGAGGGACTCGAACCTACAGCCTTCTTCACCACAGATTTAAGGCAGCACCGCGGCTGAGGAGACCTACAGAATCGAAGCGATCTATTTATTCTATGCAATATATTGAAAAAGTCGCGATGCAATTATTTCCAATTTCTGACAAAAAACGGCAAGGCCACCTGCAATTAATTTGACAAATGAAATGTATTACTGAAAACTGATGCTTCCATAGAGCTAAAAAATTCACGTTTTCGGCCAGTTTTTTTACTCATAACTCGCGAACGAAAGCGAAAATTAAAAATTCGGCTTCGAGGTGCATTTGGCCACCCTTCAGTCCATTTATGTTTAAAGTTTCAGATCTCTGCATGCAGTAGATTTCGCTGGGCATCGCGCACAGACAGACAAACACTTCCTCTTATTATTATAGATAAAGCATTACTCTATCAATTTTATATCTTAGCTTTTATGCAGCTTTTTCGGTGACGCATATAAACGTAGTAGCAGTGAAAAGGTTAAAACTTACAAAATTTGCTAAAGGTTAAAATTTTACCCGAATACCTCACAGTATTTCCCTCCGTATTACATTGCAAACTAAGTACAAATAGCATCACGGCTTGAAATCACTTTTTTATGCAGTATTACATACTATCCTGCCTTGAGCAGTGGCGTTCCTCTGTTCTCTCTCACAGCCTTTTTAATTCCTTCTTTCGTCGCTGATGACAACAAAATCTCCAGTGTACCGACCGTTGCCATGGAGACCGTCTCTAACGCATTGACTTAAATAATGTGCACAGAGGCTAATGCACTTCTTTGAAGTTTATTCCGCGACGAGTAAAAGGAAATATTACTTCTTAATATCCAGCGTCCAAGCTCGTGGATTCTACATAAATAAACCTCTACACTTAATAAACCTCTACACTAACCGTATGACCCGGGTATATTCATCGTAAGATATAATGATAATAATAATAATAATAATAATAATAATAATAATAATAATAATAATAATAATAATAATAATAATAATAACAACAACAACAACAATAATAATAATAAAAATAATAATAATAATAATAATAATAATAATTATAATAATACTTACTTACTTAATGGCAATAGACAATTCCTGAGCAAGCTAAGGGATTATTATCTGTTTTATGGAACCCGGAGGTTCATTGCCGCGCTCACCTAATCCCGCCATTCAATCCTATTCTGTGCTAACTCCAACCAACCATCTCTCCCAAATCCTACTTCCCTTAAATCTATATATTCACGTATCTTATTCATGGCTATATAGTTTTTTTTTAATTAAACAGTAATTGTAAATAAAATAGCAGTTTTTCAAAATTGAATTTTTATGCCCGGCTCTGAATTCTCGTCGTCAATGGCGGTCTGATGTAAAGAGAAAGTATAAAGATCTTATAATAAATTTTTGTTCGACAAGGAGCTGATGGAAGCTTTGGGGAATAATGCCCAACAGTACCGAACGTTAAGGGGTCATGCAGGGGGTCATGGAGTAGATATGTGCGCTTTCATGCTTCCAACTACCGCAGTACATTAGAGTAGCACGATGCAGTCGCGTATGGATGTTTATGGGTGCTTCACTATCCTACATCTAGTACCCATAATCTGCATTATACATACATTTCATATTTTATTTCATTTGTATATTTCAAAATAATAAAATAGTCCCCCATTTTAAAAGAAAAAATAATAACTAGACTTCGGATTTTAGGTAAAAACCTATTTTAATCCTTAAGTGATATATGGACGAAAACTTGTATAGTCTATGCATGTTTCATAAGTGACCACGCCTAAAACTGATACTTTTATAGGACCTAAAACAGCCTATTTTTACGTTAGAGCCTAATATTGCCTTTTTGCTTGTTTTTCCTCTAAAGTTCTAAATAAGTTATTTTTTGTTATAAAGTCTAGCATTTATTTTCAGTTCGTACTAAGTTTTTAGCTCGGAATGTGCAGTACATGACACATTTGTAACGTGATTAAATAGTAAGGAATGTTTCGTCTTCAGTAGAAAAATTCCTTGGAATTCCCAACAAAATGTAGTGTTTTTCTCCAGACTCCCACATCCAGTTAAAAAAAATCGTAGTTCTCTGAATCACTGAGGGATACAAGGGGTTGAATATGCTAGCGTGCGTAGCTTCTGGGCGCAGGGATTAGGTTTTCACTGTTATGGTAGTAATACAGGCCCTAGTAATAGGTATTTATAATTCTGTGTACCATAGGCCTATATCTGTGTTTTATCATGATTATTGATTAATGGTGACTTCAATAAATATAATATTCTGCATCATAGGCGTAACGAGGGGGGGGGTTTGGGGGTTTGAACCTCCCCCCATTGATTAAAAAAGGGAAAATTGTACTATTTATTTCATTATTGTGATATTTCACCTTTTTTAAAAATCTGCTTATAAATTACTTAATATGAGTTTAAAGCGTGGGAAGCTTAAAACTCGTTATTGTGCATCTTAATTTTTAAAATTTTCCGGGGGGAAGACCCCGGAACCCCCCTCTCCAGATGTTATAACTCCCCTCCCCCATATGGTCGGCCTGGTTACGCCTATGTTCTGCATTACAGTTGAGATATTTCAGAAAATTGGCAACTTAACGATTTTATAAGAGACTATTTTACGAATTTTAGAACCTATTTTCCAATTTTCAGAACCTATTTTAGGTACATAAAACAGCATTTTTAGCAACCTAAAAGTCCGAAGTCTAATAATAACAATGACGTATGCTCCTCCCTCGCATTTAACTATATTACATGCGAACTCATAAGATTGTCGTCTCGTCAACTCTTCATCAAATCCATTCCTGAAGAGAGAACGGAAGTTTTGTTAACAACTTGCAGAGAGCTCGGCGTGTTAATTGTGATGCCTCGTTAGTGAGGAATTCATCCCCACCACCCGACTAACAGGGAGGAAACTGCCCCCGACTAATCGATTCCACCGCGATTTATTATAATGACGTGCCACCGGGGTGCTGTCTTGTCTTGTCTTACACAGGGACACCCGAAAACACAGAGCGTCTGCTGTCTCGTACTCAGCTTACAAGTATCTTAGTTCTGCCTCAACTAAAGCCTGATTGAAAAACATTTGTAATTATTATCCATTCACTTTCAGAAGGAAAGGGCATGTAAACAAATGCACAAAACTTGAACCGCATCCACATCATGCTACAGGACAAAATAGTCCCATAGTAATTTTTGTTTGCCTATTAAAAGGTGTGGCGAGATAAGTAAGATTACAATAGCAATTTATTATAAATCAGTTTGTGGCGAGGCTTGGAACTCATAATATAATCATTCAATTCGAGTAAAGCTTTGTTAGAGTTTTTTTAAAAATAATTCTTGACACTGATTAAATGAGTGTAAGGGGAAGGGAATTCAGAGGTGGGAGTTCAATTTAGAGAAACAGTCATGACAGCCGTATACCTTAGTCAGCGTGATGCGACTCCCCTGAATACTAGCGTACGAATGAAATATAACTCTTCATGTGACAATAGTATGGAAAGAGTTTGATATGCCGTGTTACATGTGGTTACCATATCGAGTCATTGTGAAACCAAACTTTGATTTCCTTTTTAATATGACGTATAGGCAGGGCCGATTCTTCTAATAGGCTATAGTAAACTGCAGACTAGAGTGACAGTTTAACGTTTCCATATATTATGTACTTATTTAAGCCACGAGCGACGGCAGAAAATGTCTTAGTGGAGCAAAATACAAACAATTAACAAACGAAAAACGAACTGAACTTTTTGCTAAAACTACAAAATTGGAAACGTATTTCCAGAAACTTTTGAAAGACTCTGGTGTTAGCAGATGCAAGACCTCATTAACAATTTTTCAGCTCAAAGGCCTTAAAGAGTTAAAATTCAAGTCTACAGCCTAAGAAAAATAGGCCATATTCATTTAATTTATAACTTAGAAATATATTTACTATTATAAAATTGTTTAGAGGTGCGGCAGATACACGAGAGTCTATGGGCGGGATATTTAAAAAAATAGGCCCTACATATAGGCCTCTATGAAAGCTGCAACATTTGTAGTTTTTTTAATAATAAATTAAGAAAAGTGCTACCGGACAGCTTACGACATTCACGGTTCTCGCAAAACAAAGATAATCATATGCCCTGATTTATATACGGCAGGTCTATGGGCAGACTTGGCATTTGCCCAGCTAGCCCTTCGGGTGGGGCCTTTTTTTTTTACTTATTTTCTAAATTTAACATTAGTTATTTCTTTTTCCTGTTCTTGGCTATTCTTGTCCATTATTTCCCCGCTGCTTCTAAAAATTGTTATGTCCTTCTTCGTCTCGGTCTGCCTCTGTTCCTTTTGCCTGTCCTTGGGTTCCAAACTATTATGGCGTATGCCCATCTTTCTTGGTTGAGTCTAGCTGCGTTTCCTCCCCATCTCCATTTTAGACTTGCAGCTCAGCCTCAATTCTTCGTTTTTTACTTTCTCGCATATACGTAGTATAGAGAAAGTATTGTGATCGTGACAAAAAATCGAAGTCGAGATAACACCGGGAGAGCATGTTTCATGAAGCCTAGAAACCGAAAAAAGTATTTTTGGAATGACGTCTGTCCGTCTGTCTGTCCGTCTGTCCGTCTGTCCGTCTGTGGACAAGCACAGCGGGTAAACGGTTCATTGTATTTACTTCATTTTTTGAACTAAGCACTTTTTCGAAATTCTGTCGAACCGCCCAGAAATTTAGTTTTATAACTGAAATATTAAGGGGACTTTTCATGAAAACTTTTTAAATAAATTTGACTTGTGAAAAAATGGCTCTAACGATTTTAATAAAAATTTAAAATTGGAAACTCGTATCTATGACTAATAAAATGGCTATATCCGTATTTCTGCAAAAATGACTTAAGGGGTACTTTACTAGTATCCATTTTCAATTTTTCTAGATTATATCCATTACAGTAGGCGATACATGAAAACCTACCACAGTAAAGTTGTAGAAAAATTTAAAATGAACATTTTTTGTTTAAAACATTTCTTTGTACATGTAATAGATATCAAAATAAAAACGAAATAAGGACAACTTAAATGCGAATTTCAGAACATACATGTCAATTAAAATATGAATGACATTTTGTTGCCCCTAGTAACAAGAAAACTATAGACCTAATGTACTTATTGTTGTGAAATGCCATCAGTTTAGCTCAGTCGCAATGAACACACTAAAACCAATTACAGCTAGGTTATAGGCCTATGGGCTAACAGGAAAGAGGTCCTGAGTTCAAATCAAACCACGTGGCCGCCCAAATTGACTTGGGTTTTTCATGGTTTCCTCGTTCGCAAAGGCGAACGCCGGGTTTGTAGGACTTGCTTATTTTCCATAACTCATCGCCGCTATGTAACTGGATATTATAATCGTTTAAACTGAATACCGCATTAGAAGACATCACTAAACAATAGAAACATGAAACAAATGAGTTGTTAATATAGACCAGCGTTTCTCAACCTATGGTGCGCAGACATGATTAATTAAAAAATATCATAAAGCAAGTGGAAGTAAAGAAGTAGAAATTTTTCACATAAAATGGACATTAGATGTCAAAGTTTTTAAAATCTTCGAAAATACAGGTCATATTGCAAGTTTCCTTACTTTTGCCGTTACGGACCACAGTTTCAAATCCCTGATGCACTGACGTCTATGGTTCCCTCTTTCATTCAAAACCCTAAAAAATAAGACTTTGTCGGAATTTTGTTATTAGAGGCGCCATGCAGTTTTCAACAACCTATCTTTATGAGAAGGGATTTTCATCGCTCGTTTAACTGAAAACATAATACAGAAACCGACTTAATGTATCTGCTGATCTTCGAGTAAATTTGACTAACATTGAGTCAAATATCCAGGAACTCTGTAAGAGGCGACAAGCTCAACCGTCTCATTAAAAGTGAGTAATAACATAATTCCTAATTATATTATCAAAATGGTAATACATATTAAAGTCTGTTCAAAATATAATTTTACTGTCAATATTTTCATTCCAATTCAATAACTGTGTTTACGTCGGATTAAAAAAAATGTATTTCGTTATAATGACCTATAATTTAATACCCCAAATATTAAGAATATAGGAATACATATAGTCTACTTTTAACAATGGGATGTAAAATTAGGAGTCCGTAAAGTTTTCTAGACATTTTAGAAGTCCTCGGGTTCAAAAAGGTTAAGAAATGCTGATATAGACTAATGGTTCACGCAAACATAGCCTACTAAACACGTGATATGACCTACATGCAGTTAAAGCGTAGCAGTAGTAGTAGTAGTAGTAGTAGTAGTAGTAGTAGTAGTAGTGGCGAAATTCAAATATAAGTCGCCCCTTAAGCTCCCCCATTCGATATTCACATTTGCACGGACTGTGTGATGCATTTTGTTTCTGAGCAAAGCAGAGTGAGCAACTGCCCTTGTATATTGTCGCAAGTGTCTTGTATCCACCTCTTCACATAGCTAAATAATGCATAACACTAACCACATAGTTAAGTGCGCGAAGCGGAGGCGGCAGCCGTAGCGAAGCGCCCTTGCATTTTCGAATAATGTACGATACACTGTTTGTAGGTTTCGAAAATGTGGCATATTATATCTCCCGCAAGGTTTGTCAGCCTGCCACCTCTCGTCTAGCGGTAAGACGTCACACCTCCAAAGTCCAGTCACGAGTTTCTTCATAATACTAGGACAGAAGAATTCGCTAGATCGTGGTATAAAAGAAACGGCATCGGTGAGGGTGGGTTGGGTGGGACCGACTCATCCCAAGGTGCGACTTATATTTGAATTTTCCCGTAGTAGTAGTAGTACTAATAATATGCAGTTTTACTGCCATTGATTATTATTATTATTATTATTATTATTATTATTATTATTATTATTTTATTTCACGGTAAAAGCATTGAACATAAAGATCGACCCTGATGCTTTCCGTTCTAGATACTTGTTAGTTTTATGAAAATGTAATACGTAAAATTTAATTGTCTCTTTAATTTAATTTTTTCTGTGCTAGCCTTTAACACGTATATGCGAGAAAGTGTGTGCAACGTATTTTTGCACCATTTATTTTCCCTGTCTTGGAGACTAATTCCTAAAATATTTCTCTCCATTTTCCGTTGACATATTTGTATAATTTTAGTTTGTTTAATAATATAGGCTAATATTAAAAATTGAATAGGATTTTTACTAACATGTAAGTAGGCCTACTGAGAGTGCTGAATTAGTACAGTCTACACTATAATTAAATTATGAGTAGCTGATTCTAAAAAATTCTATAATTCTGATTTTGAACTTGCTCAAAGATTCTGAACACGTGTATACAATTAAGGGACACCCTGTAGTTTATTTATAGAAGTGAATTGGTTTGGGAGTAGAGCTGCGAGGGAATTACAATAAGACGAAAAGCATGAGGCAAAGATAATGGGATGACCGCAGTATATCATCTCTGCCGAAACAAGACCACCATTTCTCAAACAAGTTGCGTTTTTGTTCTCATACTGTGATATCTACGCCGTGGTGATTACACAATATGAATTCCAAATTAGACGGTAAAGCTGACGGTATAACTAAACTATGCTCCGTGGTGCTCCATACCTTGTGGCACAATGCCTACCAACTACCGCTGCATCATCTACCATGGGTATTCGTCAGGATTGGAGGCTTGTGGTCAGCATGTCGATCCCACGACCGTTATTCATGGTTTCTGAACTGGAGTCGCTAGTTCTTTATCAAGTAGCTCCTCAGTTGTGATCACGAGACTGTGTGCTCCCCGTTCCAGACATCTCCACCCGGAAAAATCCGAGAAGTTACCGGAATTGAATAATCGCTTTAGACAATTTCAATTACTGTATGTAACTCAAGTTCTCTTGTACTGACTGCACTAAGCCCATGTTGAATCATGGTAATTCTTAAACAGTTTTAATTAATTAATAATAATTTTAAAAAAGGATGTTTCATCAGTAAATGCAATAACAGGAAGTGTGAGGACTAAAAGAAATGCAATGCATAGCTCTGGTAAATGTCAGAAGCGATTATATATCAGATTTATGGGGGCAATTCAATACCCGAAAATTTTCCTAGATATTTGGGCCCATTCTAGCCCTCGTCCCTCCTGCGTTGCCGGATCTTGGGGGGTGTAAGCTACGCCACTGAATCTGTCGATAGTCTCTCTAGATTGATCGATTAAGTCAAGTCACTAATTCACTAAAATCACCTCTAGCCTAATACTTGAAATTTATATCTGAAAATTTAAAATTAAGCACTTAAACCATGTCATAGTATTACATTTTTTTTGACAATTTTCTAGTTGCTATGAAAGCCCCCTTAAGCCTTCATCAAGAACAAAACCGTGGCCTTACTGCTTATGACGCAGTGACTCAACTAATAGCACAGCGTACCCCCGAGCATAAACCAATCTTAAATCGTGTATTTAAAAAAAAATGAGCCAAGGATAAATTTATACAGAGTGTTAATGAATAACACCGAAATATTTTACCTGTGTATACAGGGGACATAGACAAGCAACTTTTGCTAGGAGATTTTGCTCTATGGATTCAATTTTTCCTGTTACAGTATAAAATATCCCAGGGCATGGCCGCCACCGAAAATGCAAAACAAAGGAACTTCGTTATTAACACTGGAGCTATGAATAAAAAAAAAAAAAAACTAATGCAGTGTCGGCCGGTAATGTGATTAGTCTGTAAATGTTGCATATTATGAAAACACTAAATTATGATATAGGCCTAGCTATTGATGAATGATTAAGAATGAGGTTTTATGGATACTAAGAAGGCATGCAGTCAATTTAATGATTATTTTATCCCTATTTCGATTCATTACTGACTTATGATCAGGCTTTAAAACTTAGTGCCCGATCGAATATGTTAACAGCAACCGTACTGTACAGACTTTGCTCGGCGTATGCCCTAGCTACCATATGCTAGTTCACGTGATAGTAAACAAACCAGAATACAGATATAGGAAGACCACAAAATAACTTCTCATTATCTAAACTCACATTACAAGCATGCAAAACGATACTTTCTCCTGTTTGTGTATAATAGTCCCTCCCAAATGTTTCAATATATGTTTGCGTTTTAGAACACTTTACTTTCGGCATGCCGAACACGTATTATAAATTTAAACACGCACAATGACAAGGTACACTGTTGACCAATTTGAGAGGCACCGTACTACGAGGGCATTCACTTCTCGGTACTACTATCAATGACTGTCTTATCAGCCTACGCAATCACCCTCCACCCCCTATACTCAGGTTGTTGGTAACCGGAATCAACTCCCTCTGTGGGTTCGGGCACTAAGTTTTAAAGCCTGCTTATGATCACCGAATTGTAAAGTCTTTATTGCCCTGTGGCATACACATTTTACGTCATAGAGCAAAAATCTCCTAATAAAAGTTGCTTGTCTGTCTCCTCTACACAAAGGAAAATTTATTCATTAGTACTCTGTATATTGTTCCACACATTCTATTAACTAAATATGTAGGTTTAAGTGCCTTCTTAAGTTCTGATCAATTATAATACCTAAATATTTGACTTGATGGGAGTCAGATGTGGAGGGGCATGCAGAACTTTTGGAATTAGAACAAAGTTTTAGTTGATACAATCCAGTAACTGTTAATGAAAATGGTACAAGAGTTGTCCATATTAAGAGAATAAAATTTGAGTCTAACCATTTGAATACCACAATTTGCGTCCAAGAAGACCCACTACAATGATTACCGTATCATCTGCATATGAGTAATTTCTAACATAATATTTTTCAATAATTGCAATCTGTCAAGATGATATTTTTCGTTACCGGTACCTGTTTATTACGTTTCTTTCTTGTAATAGGTGTGTGACCGCACCGAACAAAACATTAACCCAAGCCCAAGGACGTTGTGGTAATAACAATAGTGGAAGGATGTTATTGTTATGAAGAAGAGCACCTTGGCATTGATCGGCATTTTTCAGAGTTGATTCACGCACACCTCTGCGTGGTACCACCTCGTACAGCCCCCCAGTGAATCACACCCGCAGCAAACACGCGTGCTGGATTGTCCTTTGTACACGCAACAAAAATACAAACCCATATCACATCCACAGATAGCAATCGAGAAAGGAAAATTTCCTCTGATTTCCTATTGGTATCAAAGGAAATTTTTAAAAAATTTTCCCATACCTAAATCGATAACAAATTTAGTGAAACTAGAAGTTTAAATGTTGAAATACCTCAAGGGACAATTTTAGGTCCTGTCTTATTTTTAATAAAATAAGATATTACCCACTTAAAATTAATCTTAAAAAATATATATGTATTATATACAGAGTGTTAATGAATAACACCGAAATATCTTACCTGTGTACAGAGGGGACATAGACAAGCAACTTTTATTAGGAGATTTTTGCTCTATGGATTCAATTTTTCCAGTTACAGCGAAAAATGTCCCCGACCATGGCCGCCACTGACTTCTAACATTAAAAAGAATGCAAAACAAAGGAACCCCGTTGTTAACACTGGAGTTATGAATTAAAAAATCTAATACAGTTGCGACCAGTCATGTGATTAGTATGTAAATTTTTCAGCTTGTGAAAACTATAAATTGTGATATAGCTGTTGATGAGTGATTAATAATCAGGTTTTTATCAATCACTAAGAAGGCATGAAGCCAATTTAATGAAAATTTTAACCCTATTTCGCTTCATTGTTGACTAGTGAGCAACAAATTGTAATGACTTACAATACACATTTTACGTCATAGAGGGACAATGTCCTAACGAAAGTTGCTTGTCTATGTCCCTTCTATACATAGGTAAAATATTTCGGTGTTATTCATTAACACCCTGTGTGTGTATATAAGATATATATATACACATATATATATAATGTCTCCATTTAATCATTTTAGTGTGTCTTTTTGGACAGATACTTATAATAGTACAAAGTGTGGTATTTAAAAGATTAGACTCAAATTTTCTTTCTCTTAATGTGGACAAAGCATCCACGAACTTCATGAACAGTTATTGATTGAATCAACTAAAGTTATATCATATATAGTCTGAACAGTTACGAAAGTTATATAAACTTTTATTCTTCTTGTACAGTATCTTTATTTTCCTATTTCCTTCCTATTTTTTAAATGATTATGATTAATATATATTGATATATAAGTACATAATTATTTCTGAACTGTCCCGATCACGAATATGTGCTCATTCGGGTGGCACCTTAATCTAAAAATAATCGTATTTGTTTGTCATTATAGACAAATAAATTAAATTAAATCTGGAAGTAGTAGTTGAGTTTAAAAGGGTTTCGAGACGACAATCTTATCAAAATATGTACCTTCTTTTGCTGTGTAGCTTTTTAACACACTGTATTTTCATGCAATAAGGAAGGGATGGAGTCGTTCAGGTATTGAAACCGAAGGCGTATGCTAGGTTTTCTTTAGTGAAGTTTTGTTCTCCTTATTCTATTCCGATTTAATTTATTTCGCCTTAGGGGGCCTTCCAAGTTAATATTAGTTGTGAAACAGTCCATCCGTGAACAGGATGGGAGCTATTAGAATGAGGAAAATGGAAACAGCCCTTCTGCGAATTGCAATAGCAGTTGTTAACATTTTCGCATGAAAACTATTGTCTTGAAAATGGGTTATTCCCGAAAATATTTTTTGTTATGTATCCTGATATTTTAAAACTGTGAATTTTCAAATCCCTACAGGCCTTTTAACCCTTAAATTAATAATGTATCCTCTGTGGTGCAGAAGTTTGTCCTAAATCTATCTTATATATATATTAATAAATGGAAGTGATTGTCTGTCTGTTCGCGATGCCCAGCGAAATCTACTGAACGCAGAGATCTGAGATTTTAAACATAGGTGGACTGAAGGGTCGGAAAATGCACCTCGAAGCCAGAATTTTAATTTTTGCTTTCGTTCGTTAGTTATGAGTGAAAAACGGGCAGAAAACGTGTATTTTTTTGCGTTTTCGAAGCATCAGTTTTCAGTAATACATATCATAATACTGAAATATCACTTTTATTCCTTTATACCAAAAATAATGCATCCGTTAGTTATTATTCCTCCTATAAATAGTGCCAAAAACGTCTGTTTAAAAGATTTTTTGTAACACCAGCATTGTTTCAAGGTGTAGAACAAATAGGGGTCGGACGATTAAAAAGATAACTCATACTGTTGGTGCCATTTTAAGAAGGCCTCGTCACAAACCATCGTCTATCTACAAAAGAATATAATAGCATTGTTCCCTAACACGAAAATCTGCAGCGACTTCGATACCGCCAAAGAACAGGTGCTCTTGTAGTCGCGTAGATTTCCCCAGTGTTGCCGCTGTCATTCACTACTTCTCAAGTGAATTAAGTGCTGTGGTATGTATTTGGCAACATTGTTCTGGACTGCAGACAAGTGTGAATACGCCTAATTACCTTTCTATTCACTGATTGACAGGTCGAAGAGGATTAGGGTTGCAGCACGTAGAGGCAGTTCTTGGAAAAGAAGTCTTTAAGAAATGACATCCTTAATACCTCGTAAAAGTAGTACCAAAAACATTTATTTGAAAGATTTTTTTAGTAACAGCAGCCATTCGTTCAAGGGATGGAACAAACAGCGGTCTAGCGATTAAAAAGACCAAATTCGTAACTCCCTTATCGGCAGTACAACTGAGTAGATGAAATACGAATCATGGCTTGCGTCATAGTTATACCTAAAGCGTTGTTCGAATTTCTTCCAATTTGGCATAAATGTTCCTTGAAGTAATTAAAAACGACGTATGTGTAAGGATTTTTATATTTTTTATTCCGTTTCAAGATGAAAAGCAGATATTAGATGTTTGGGGGAGGGAAACACAAGGTCTATTGTTCACAGAACTACTAGTTTCGGTTTGCAATGTTGCCTGAATGTAACGTAGGCTATTCTGAATTGGGCTGTGGTCGTCCTCGAGTGTCCTTGTGATTTGCAATTCAAAGAGTGACACACCTGCAGCTACTCCCAGTTCATTCATCCAGCAAATGACGTTACTCACTATGTGACACTGCGTCACATTTGTCCAACACAGTCAAACGACAATTTCGACGTATTACTTTCTCTAATTATGCTGCAGAAGTATAGACGCAGATTCAATCAATGAGCACATGCCGAGATTTCCGAAAACGAATATAGTTATACCTTTTTCATGTAGAGGGCAGAGTGACAGGTTAAAAAAATAAAATCAGGTAAACTGATGTAACGAAGTGCTAGAATGCTTTTGTTTAATCAGTGATAATTGCAATTATGATATGCAGAAAATATGTAATTTTTGTAATCGATTTCCTAGTTAAGTTCCAAATCGATTCATTAAGCAGGGCTTATGGAAGAACAAAGGTCTAGTTTGATAAGCATATGTGAAGGAATAAATGGGTAGTGTTATTTGTCAAAGCTACCTGTTTTACAACTTCCAAAGCCCTATATGAACACTGTAAAACAATATGTTGTTATGAAACACATTTGTATTCGATAAATTCTTTATAATATATTTCCATAAAATAGTCATTAAATTGGGCATTACTGAGGTACCAGGCAACCGATTTGGTCCAATATCAATAGGGTTCTTCCCATGGATGTTATAAACACGTTTACCAAGTTTCATGAAAATCCGATAAAGGTAATTGAGTTATCGCGCATACAGACACACAAACCGACAGACAGACGGACATACATATCCCGTCCCCCACACAATCACTTTATTGGTGATTAATAAACGCTCAGGAATGAAACTTCTCCCCAACATTTTCTATTAAACCATGAATATATGTGTAAACATCACACAATAACTTAAAAATAGAATCGCTATCGTATACATAAGACAACATTTCGTTAAAAGAGTAATACCTAGGAACTCTGATAACAAACACTAGAAATCTAATTCATGAAGTAAAGAAACAATCCGACAGAGCAATGCAGATATCAGGTTGTATGAAAGACATAATTTGGAGAAAGAAGTACATGGCGATAGACAGTAAAGTGCGCATTTATAAAACAATATTAAGACCAATCTTAACATATGCAGCAGAAACGAGAGCAGACACAAACAAAACTAAACATATATTAAGCACATGTGAAATGAAGGTGCTAAGAACAATTCAGGGGAAAACTTTATTAGATAAGATACCCAATACAGAAATTAGGGACAAATGCCAAATTCAGGACATAACTAAATTTACTAATGACAGAAGAAAATTTTGGAAAGAACACGTTGATAGAATGGAAAACAATCGCCTAGCAAAAAAGGCTCAAGAAAGCAGACCAGACGGAAAAAGATTAAGAGGAAGACCTGCTACGAGATGGAAAGACAGTAAACATGACTCATCTGAGGAATAAAAGGGAAATAAACAGGATGCCTTCCTACATCACAAGAATAAGAATAAGAAGAAGAAGAAGAAGTAGAAGAAGAGAAATAATACATTCTGTAGGCCTACTATAGAAAATATTTACACGAAATTTTGTACAGTAATAGTGTAAATCATGTTCTTCAATGCGATGTTTAAGAAACTAAAATACGCGTTGTGTTAAACCCAGTAGTAAGGGAATGAAATGGTAACGTTTTCTTTCTTTCTTTCTTTTTCGTAGTTTTACCTCTCCCTTTTAGGATTTAAGCGACCCAAGCCGCCCGGGCCTTACAGGGCCGCGACCTGTCGGGAGAGGGATTACCTTTGGATCACATACATACTTTTTTGACCAGACAAGGACATGGAGGGCCTCCCCGGATGAGTGATCAGCCCAATGCCGGGGCCACCTCCGAGACAACACGAACACATAGGACGATACACACCATTCACACACACACACTCACTCAGAACAAGGCGAGGATGGGGATGAAGATGATAATGACGGCCAGATGATATCCGGGGACCACAAGGGCCTAAAGTTACCTGACATTTGTCTCATAGGTGAGGGAAAACCCCGGTAACGTTTTAAGGTTGGTAAAATTGAGGTTAGCTTCTGGAACAGATGTTTGTATTTAATTATTATTTCACGTAAGTTTTTCACGTTTCTTTCCCTGACTTTGTTTTGTCTGTTTCTTCTTCAACTTTCCCCCGATTCAGTTAAAACACAGTGCAATGCAACTCGAATTCGAACCCGGGGCATGCAACTGAAAAGGCAAGAAGAGAATTCATGGCTTGTGTACATATTAACCTCGATTTGAATACCTGGGACTTGTTGAGGTTTTCTAAAACATGCAGATTGAATAACTCAGCTAATGGTGAAATAGTGTTAGCGATCTAGAAGGTCGTCTGCTTGGTGGATTCCAGACGAGAAACAGTTCGAGGAAGTGACCGCGCGTGCGCAATTGCTGCAGATGATTCACCTCATTAATGTTGTAATATTCTAAGAGTTTCATGCAATTATAAAGAGTGGGATAAAGGTATCTTTTAACCCATGAAACCTTCCATTGTAAGGATTTGTTCTACACATATTAAGTCTGTCCCATTTGTCTAAATAAGGAATTTTATTTTCTATTTTCTTAACCTGATTTCTAGCTTGTTTGCAGGGGTAAAAATTGTATAGGTGTCATGTTTGAATAACAGGCGTTAACTAACCAGCGTTTGCTGGTAATAGTTTACTAACCGCAATATTGACGATCTCGCATCATTGGCAAGCATTTGTTCTAGTTAAGTCCGGCATCAGTTGAACCTCCTGTTTATACATTCCTAAATATGCTCACACATTATGCACATTGATAGAGATTCACCTGAAAACAAAGAAGTGTTTCTATTGCAGGCCTTTTACATTAAAAAATCTGATGTCAAATTCACATAACTTCCTCTGCCCAAATAAAAGTTTGCTTCTTTGTACAATACTAGGAGGTGCCCGTGGCTTCGCCACGACAATTCTTTTAAAAATTAAAAATTAAGAGTATAATAATTATTAAAGCATTATATTTATTAACACTTGTACGCGAATCATTCATAAACTAAGCCATTAATAATTAATGAAACAGCTAAAATTCCTGCTTTAGAGTACATTCCACGACATGAAAGCGCCCCCTGGGAAAACTATATCAGAATCGATTATGCAGTTCCAAAGAACCTGTGAACACATAATACGTATGTTTCTCAGCTGTTTATTGACATGAATATGATGTGAATTTTATTTTATCAATTCAGTGTAATTTTCAGAAATTATATAATGTTTCAAGGGAAGGAATGGTTTGTTTGGATTATTATTATCAGCGATATTTCAAGAGATAAAACCATCAATATTTTACAGCTGTTGCCCCCGGCTTCGCCCGCCATTATTCATTGACTCCAGGATTTTTAAGAAAATTACACTGGTAGATTATTAAAAATGTTTGTGGTTCAGGTTCAGGTTCAGGTTCAAATACAATTAGAATATTTGTTCATTGTGATCATTTCACTTAGGCCTTATATAATAAATAAACGGTTTTACTAATTTTGTAGTCGTCATGAAAGTTTACACTGCGAGAGACGAACATCGCCGAGTATACCCGATGTCTCACGAAGCGGGCGAGCAAGCACGCTATTTAGGGCCGTTGAATTGTATAAGAGTAGATAATTGTGTATGGCATTTTCCTCATGTAAATTGAATGTAGAACTTATAACTACTCTTCAGGGATTTTTTTTTAGAAAGTTTTAGCTCTTAGTATGAGCACCCCATGTGTAAAATTTAAAGAAAATCGTAAGAGCTGTTTCCAGAAAATCGCGACAAACGAAATTTTCTTCATGTTCCTTTAAAAATAAGAGAAAGCCGTCACCAATCTTCGTGTCACTTCCCCAGAATTTTGTTTTTGTACGATTTTGTGTTACAATAAGCCGTATAACTACCCTCCAGAGAATTTTTGAAAAAAAAAGAAGTTTCAATTGAAAGTTACAAGCAACCCATGTAGATCTGATTTCGAGAAAATCGCGAAAAAAATTCATTAAAGTCCCTTAAAAATAAAAATAAAATCAGGTAAACTGATGTAAAAAAGTGCCAGTATGTTTTTGTTTAATCAGTTATGACTGCAATTATGATATGCAGAATATGTTTTTTTTTTAAATTGATTTCAAAGTTAAGCTCCAGATTTATTCATTAAGCAGGGCTTACGGAAGAAGAATGGTCTACCATCTCGGCCACCTGGGTCATTTTAACGGTCTAGTTGGATAAGCGTATGTAAAACAGTAGTGTTTTTGTCATAGCTACCTGTATTTTAATTTCCAAGGCCTTATAAGATCACAGTAAAACAATAGGCTATGTTGTCAAGATAACTGATTTTCATTTTTTTCATAAATTATTTCGAATACGTATATTACCATAAAATAGGCACTAAATTGAGCATTACTCCGAAACAGGTCAACCGATTTTATCCATTATGAATAGACGTCTTCCCATGGACATTATAAATGTGTATACCAAGTTTCATAAAAATCCGGTGAAGCGTATTTGAGTTACCGCGTCATTACAATATACACTAAATTGGGTTTTACCCCGGTACCGGTCTACCGATTTGGTCCAATATCAGTAGACGTCTTTCCACGTACATTATAAATGGGTATACAAAATTTCAGGAAAATCCAATAAAGCATATTTTAGTTATCGCGACTTCTTATATATTAACATAAAAACACAAAATTGGGCATTATTCCGGTACTGGCCAACCGATTTGGTCCAATATCAATAAACGTCTTGCAATGGACATTATAAATGCGTATACGAAGTTTTATAATTATCCGATAAAGCGTATTTGAGTTATTGCGCCTTTAAAGTAGACACTAAATTGGGTTTTACTCCGGTACCGGTCAACAGATTAGGTTTAAATTCAATAGGGCACTTCTCTTGGACGTCATAAATGGGTATACCAAGTTTCATGGAAATCCGATACAGCGTATTTGAGTGATGGCGCCTTTCTATAATCTATTAAAATAGGCACTAAATTGGGCATTATTCCGGTACCGGTGAACCGATTAGGTTCAATATCAATAGGGTTCTTCCCATGAACATTATAAATGTGTTTTCCAAGTTTCATGAAAATCCGAAAAAGCGTATTTGAGTTATGGTGCGTAAAGACACACGGACAGACAGACGGACATTTTTTTTTTTTTTGTGCCCTCCCTTACCCCCCGAGTGCCAAGCAATGAAGCCAGTACCTCGGGTCAAACCAAATTCTGGTAACCATTTGTGATTATGTCCCTATCGTGAGTGTGTTCCATGACGGACAGACAGACGGACAGACATTTTTTCGTCCACCACACAATCTCATAAAGTACCATACTGGCACTTAATAAAAAGTTGTCGCCAATCTTTGTGTCACAAAATTTTGTTTTCATACGAAGTTCCGTTCTGGAGCTAGGCTTTTCACAGACACACACATACATGTTTCTGAAAATAGTAGTTTTGGATTCAGGAGACCTCAAAATGTGTATTTAATTTAAAAACTCAACTTCGAATTTCGGAGTCGAAAACAATACTTCCTCTACCTATATACATATGGTACGGGCAGAGGAAGTAAAAATGTGTTTTAATACAGACTATTCAACTCATACGCCGCGTGTTTGATATTGACCAATAACGTTTAGCAATTCCTCGGATATAGACCAATCACGGCCGTTTATCTTACAATATTCTTGTAGGAATCGCGAGGATGGCATTTTATCGGGTAAAATGGTCTGGTCGTTACTGGAGTCAGATGGTGCCACTAAGCGGCACGAAAACAGATTATTTCATACAACATAATTTGTTTGGAAATTGAAATAATAGAAATGTACATTGATTAAGAACACAATTTCGATTCTGTGCAAGCCAGTTCGTGTGCGTTTATTCTGTTCTGCTTTTAGCTTAATTGAATGAAGTTAACTATGTCTTATATGCTCTGGTGGTAGCACTGATTACACCAAAACAGCTCGAATCGATTCATGGACGGTTGATTCATAGTATGCCGTGATCTCGCAGCTGTTAGTTTTGTTTTTGTAGAACAAAGCACGAAAGTTATTATTATTTGTATAATCTGGTGGATTTTTATTCATTGAATAGTCTTAATAAATCCAACTCGAGTTGACGAGTTGCATCAGATAAATTCGCTCCTGCTGCGCAGTCGCGAATCTATCGATAAACTCGTCAACTCTCGTGGGATTACCTATGATAATTACATATTAGTTTTAATATTAAATCACTAATTAAAAAAATAAAACATTTTACAATTTGAATGTTAGTACTTTCTTTAAGCGTAATTAATGCAAAATCATAAGGGATTCTAAACTCACACAAACCAGTTTAAATACATAAAATACAATGAAACACAAGGGTGCAAACGTGCTTAGAAAATCCAGTACAAGTAGGCCATGACTAGGTCTAACTGTGATATCCGGAATTAGCCCTTGTAATGCGGTTCCACTGCCATATTTTTAAAGGCTAATTTATGACCTATAATTAGGTATTTAGAAGGCTATAATAAGTAAACTTAGCAACATAAACATATCTAGTACAAAAAAGTGTTATAGTCACATGGAACGCCATGTGGGGTGCATTGCACCCCATCTGCTATTTTAGTTCTATAATCATATCAAATATTTCAATTTCAGAGCGAATACGCCACAATTGTATTGGATTAGGTTAGATTAATGAGGGGTAGAGTAAGCCCTTTGGCTTCTGAACACTGCGACCTTAATAGATCTATTGTGAATACCCTATACCCTATTCTAGCAGTCACCACTTTTAATTTAAGGCTTTTTTTATATAGCCTACAATTTTCCTGGGTGATGTCCAGTCCTGAACCCAGGGATTTTTCGTTACTGAAAAACCCACTACCCGGCCGGGAATCGAACCCGGACCACCAGGCTGGAAGGCAAGTATGCTACCTATACACCAATGGCGGCGGACCCCTAATTGTATTGTAAGGGCTTATAAACAACATCATGAAGCTACAAGCCTCCAGCTTTCCTTGCAAAAATTAATTTATATTGCAACATTGGTTTATTTGATGTTCATGTGCACCCCACTTTGTATGGGAAGGATGAATAGGTTCGTGTGATGTAGTTCGTGTTATAACATGGACATCTTAAGGTGCCACCTGTTGTATGATAATGTGGCCACCTGTTGGATCCTTAATAAGCACAGTATGGGCAAGCTGCTTCTACAGAAAGCACACTGCAGATAAGTTATACACAACAGGAATTTACTGCATAATACTGTTGTGAAAATCTATGGTAGAATTATGTAGTAGTCCATTGCTGCGGGGTGGAGGATTCGCTCGCTCTCTTCATGTAGCAGGTCCGGGTTCAATTCCCGTTCGTGTCAGGCTTCCTAGGAATTTTACCTCATTTGTCAGGAAACTTTAGACCCCTTGTGGTCCCCGGACCTAAAAATAAAATTTTATAAGACAGTTATCCTGTCGGTTGTATTATGTGGATGTGAGACATGGCCTCTTACACAATCTGAGTGTGTTCGAAAACAGGGGGCTTAGGAAAATATTTGGACCTAAGAGAGGTGAAAATGGGGACTGGAGAAAACTGCATAACGATGAGCTTCATAACCTGTTCTCTTCACCGGATATAGTAAGGGTAATTAAATCACGGAGGATGAAATGGGCTGGACAGGTTGCGCGCATGGAAAGACATATCCCAAAGTATTTACTGGGAGACCCGAAGGGTTTCGAGCCTTCCCAGCCCATTATGTACATGTACGTGTAATATTCAGCTTTTTCAACGATTATAGCTATAGGCCTAACAATTTGAAGACTATTTCCTCTCCTGTGTATTACATTTATTACATATTGGTTTACCGGCATTTCGTCTGTAAATTTGTTTGTTACGCAGCCACGACCAAACGCTTTGTTCGATTTTCTTCCACTTTGACATTAATGTTCCTTGAAGTAATTAAAAACGACGTAGGCCTATGTGTAAGAACTTTTAGTTCCGTTTCAAGGTGATGGCCGTTTTCACTAATGTAAAACAGTTCTACAGTTCACAGAACTAGCACTTTATATTCTTTTTGCACGACGTAACTAATTAGTGGTACTTAAGAATATTGTTGCCGTGGATCGTAACTTGACATTCCCGCACGCAATCTGGTTGCTATGAAAAGAAAATAAATCTCCGTGCGGTAAAAATGACAAAAAGCACAAGTGCCGTAAGTAAAATCATCATAATACAAGCCTTTGTCGAAGACCGGAACCAAGTCCTCCTAGTTTGTGGCGACTTTAACAGAACAATATTCAGTCCCCATAACAACCAACCCATGCGAATCACTTTCTGAAATAAACATCTATCTTCAATAGTGTATATACATCATATTTTCAGCTAATATCTCAATTAATATAAATAAATTGATATAAATAATCGTTGTGCAAAAAAATAGCATGCAATACTCGCCTCGTTTCTTCAAACTCTTTCCTCGATCCGTATGCACCGCTTACGGCACTTGTATCGCAATATACTATTGAAACTTTTACAAATGTCAAGAGCAATAATATTTCTTATGGTAAAGGTATTGTTACGTCTTGCCTTCACGGCATTATTCAGATGGTTTCCCGGTTTCCACACAATTTTGCAGAAATATTCCGAGCTGCACGCACCTGGAGGTCGCGGAACGGCCTTCACTTTCCGGGTGTGAAAGTGAAAACTCCTTCCACTGGACTTCACAGCGTATTGCACATGTCATACACGACATTGTTGGGCAAACTGTTGCACGCGTGCACTTAATTACTCTAGTGGGTGTAGTTGCCAGTGGTCTCAGGTGGGTTTGGAAATAAATTATACGGGACTTGGACAAATTAGAGAAGCTATCAATATAGTTCATGTTATAAATAAATATTGAAAATGAAATCCACGAAAATAATGCACAATATGATGCAGTCACATAACTTTCTCTACCCTGGACATAGAAAATACCTTACGAGGTATGGTAATAAATATATATTATTATATCCCAGGTTTTTGGGTAGGGAAGTATGAAGGTGATATTTAATTTCATCTCCGAGACGGTTGTATGGCAACATGAGAGTGAGAAATAAAATATTCCGCAAAGAAAATATAATTTTATGTTACCGGAATTTCTGTTTCTTCTTATTTGAACCTTGGTGTGTAGAAGCGATGGGATGCAAAATTCTACATCCTCTATGAGCCATAAAAATCTATATCAAGCGTTTTCTGAGCGAATAGTTTGAGTGTGATAAGTCGTTCTTCTTCATTTCAAATTTTTAATACGTAGCCTATATAAGGACCTAGAATTTGGAAATCGAAAGCCCTTCATAAGTTAATTTCGAATTATAAAATACAACACCCGGGCGACCCCGGGCCTTTTGAACTAGTACTTATATATACTAGGTCAAAATAATAGGAAGTGGGTCAATAATATGTCAGTGAGTGAGTCAGCCATTTGACTTTATTTGATTAAAATGTTTTGTTCGCGAAAACTGCATAAAAAATGTATAAATTCTTATGTTGGTGAAGGATTGTATAAATCTTGATATATTTCGGCACATTAAGAGCAATCTTCCGTCCTTATTTTCATCCGAGAATTATCCTTATTCATGATGTCTTCTAGAGCACTGCATTCAATGAAACCTGTTACATTTTGGAAAATGCAAGTTTTCTTTTCAATGACGATTTCCTAATCGTGTAGCCAATAGATCTTGACATAGGCTGGATCGTCATTCACTTTATTAATGTGAAAACATAGGTGGCACTGAGCCAGGCCTCCACATAACGGAAAGACTCCAAAAGGCATGGCCTGCTAAAAACTTGTTCAAACGTCCTTCCGACTCATCCGACTGGCAGCTGTTTTCACTTTCTGCTTCCCTTTTACAAGGTCTCTGACATGGAATTCAGTTTGCGACAAAACTATTCATGTCTTTTGACCAGCAAACAAAGATCCTTGTAATGGCCCACTACTTTTCTTATGCATCCTCTATTTGAGGAATAAAGGGATTCCAAGGATTTTTAAATTATCAGATAACCGATTATAGCTTCAAATCAGGTGATGAAAGCAAATACTATAGAGGACAATATTTTGAGCACCATCTAGCGGCCCAACCTGCTACTACTGAATACAGATGCAGTAACTAGATACAAAGATATCAACCAATTTCTATTAGAGGAGCTGAAGTAGCCAACCTCGGCATGTTATGTATAAGGGATATGATTTTTCTATCCATCTATGGTCCAGAAAAAAAATGCTTGTTTCGAAATAAGTGACCTAAAAATTAAAACAAAAAAGAAACATTGAAAAAAAGAGAAAGCTGCTGCTGTTAGCAACCGCTAAGTTGAAATATTTGTGTTTTCCTTGATATTTTGATAATTATTTCGGAAGTTCTGTGTTTTGTTTGCTCATTATTATTCTTATAATTACTTAAACAGTGTTTTGGTCCTTAGTGCTTGGTGAAACATTAAAACATTACAATTTATATGTGTTTTGAATATATTTATTTGCCCCCAAGTTTGCAGGTTGTGCCACTAGGAGTGCTGCAAAATCTGTCCCCCATTTTTCCATTGTCAAAGCAGTAAGTGTCCGGTATTGTCCTCTATAGTATTTGATGAAAGCAAGTAATTGTCTCACTAATGCATAGTGGGCCTAAGTTAGCTTCTGCTTCTCAAGAGAAGTACAAATACTTAGTACATCAAGCCAATCACAACCGTAAAAATCTAAACGAAAACTACGTCCCACAATATCTCGTTATCGCTTTCAGACCCGAAATATGAATCTAATATATAAAATCGAAAGTGTGTGTGTATGTATGTATGTATGTATGTATGTATGTATGTATGTATGTATGTATGTATGTATGTTTGTTCCTTATACAAATCTACATTTCTTTACCAATTTACACGACATTTTGCACACATACCCAGTTAAGCCAGGGAAGTATAGCTGTCAACATTAAAATTGAAACAAATCAGTCCTTCCCTTGAAAATTATATAATTTCTGTGAATATTCTACTGAAAAAAATGAAATGTTGTTCAGTTCACATGGCAACAGTGAATTGTTTACTGTGATTACATAGGGCCTTGGCAACTATATAGCCTAATGCTGGACTTTAACGAATTATGATTCCATGTAATATATTGGCGAAAATAATTACTGAAAAATGAATTACACGAAAATAAAGCACAGTGTGATGCAGTCACATAACTTTCTCTACCCTCGACATAAGAAATATTTTCTCACTTCACATTTTGATGTAGAATAAGAGGTCGTATTGCAGGAGCAACTTAAGTGTGTGAGTATGCTATATCAGAAGTCGGTAAATAGTCAGTTATCCATAGCTGTAGGCTTTGTATTAGTTGAGATTTACCATAGGCCCTAAGCATGAGATGGAACCTTTTGAGTCCTATACTCGCAGTATATTATGTCCCGGGTTTTAGGGGAGGAAAGTATGAAAGTGATACTGCATTTCCATTTTATTTCAGGCCCGAAACGGTTTAACATGAGAATGAGAAATAAAATTTTCCGTCAAGTCAATACAATCTTATGTAATTTATGTTTCTTCTTATTTCAACCCCTCCCAGGCATGATGTGTAGAAGCAACGGAATGCAGCATTCGACATCCTCTATGAACCATAAAAAGCTATATCTAGCGTTTTCTGAGGGAATAGTCTGAGTGCCATATGTTGTTCTTCCTCATTTCGAATTCTACATACATTATTATATCAGGACCTAGAGTTTCAACATCGAAAGTCCTCCATAAGTTAATTTCAAATTACAAAATACAAAGCCCGGGCGACGCCGGGCCTTTTCAGCTAGTGTAATATAAAATCTAAACTCGTGCTTCTTCATAATAATCATGATCACGTTGCTTCATGGTAGCTTAGCCAACACATATAGGGCATTGAGACTAATAGACCTACTGAATCTATAGATCGATGGTCACTGTCATGGAAGTTCGTATTTCCGCTTCCGTAAACCAGACAGTTGTTATGCTAATAGGACGGTGAATCACCACGCATCATTAAGTTTCCTGACATGACAACTAATCTGTTAATTGCTACCAGAGCCATTAGGCACAGTAGAATCCAATATTTCATGACGCAGTACATGGGGTACAAACATATTGCAGATTCTAAATAAGATGTAATCTATCCTCTTTGACATCCAAAATATTCATAAACTAGTAAACCCGTACGAAACTTTCACACTTCCCTTTTTTGATAGAAGCCAGAGAAGCTGGAATTTAACTAACTAAATACGTTCACCATTATACAGTCTTTTATAATATAATAATAATAATGTTTTGGCATAGTTAAGGCCGTAGGGCCTTATCTTCCACTCAACCAGGATAAATAAAAAATACATTAAAGGAATGAAAATGCTTAAAAATACAGAGTGTTAATGAATAACACCGAAATATTTTACCTGTGTATAGAAGGGACATAGACAAGCAACTTTTATTAGGAGATTTTTGTTCTATGGATTCAATTTTTCCTGTTACAACATAAAATCTCCCAGTGCATGGCCGCCACTGACATCTAACATTTGAACAAAAGTGCAAAATAAAGGAACTTCGTTGGAGTTATGAAAAAAAAGAACTAATTCAGTGGCGGCCAATCATGTGATTAGTCTGTAAATTTTGTAGAATATGCAAACACTAAATTATGATATAGCTGTTGACAAATGATTAAGAATCAGGTTTTTTGGGCCACTAAGAAGGCATGAAGTCAATTTAACGAAAATTTTAACCCTATTTCGCTTCATTTTAGAGTACCAAATTGTAATGAGTTTAATGCCACGTAGCATACATATTTCACGTCATAGAGCAAAAATCTCCTGATAAAGTCTAAGTCCACTCTATACACAGGTAAACTATTTCGGTGTTAGGTCTATTCATTAACACCCTATATATGCCGATTTTACAGAATGCACTGGCAATTAATGATGTTTGTATATGATTCACTGAAGATGTAGGTTATACCGTATTTTAGGACGGCCGTACAGGTTATAATCAGGCCCGATGAGAGGGAGGGGCAGCCGGGTTTTTTTTTTTTTTTATTTTCTAAATTTATTCTAAAGTAAAATTGATTATAAGTCAATAAATAGCTTAAGTTACGTTTTATGTGTTTATTTTATCTGCATTATACTGTCGTATAACGATGACACGGAATTACGTAGTTAACCTGAAACGGATTATTCTTGAAGAAAAATTGCTATTTTTTAAAAAGTAGAAGCAGAAATCCTTTTGGACTCAACAGTAGGCCTCACTAACGTTCGGCATTTAACATAATAACATACAGATAAAATTGTACTGACACCGGACAGACAGACAGTTAGACGGACAGATATTTTCCTGTCTAAGTTACCAGACAATCTCATAAAGTATGGGCACCATTCTGGCACTTAATAATTATGTAATATCATTACATAATCTTTTTGTTGCATATATTATAAAGGGCGAGTTGGCTAGTGAATTTAATATTTGAAGGGGCCCGGAAAAATTTGTACCTACCTGGGGCCCTTGCTTTCTTTCCACGGCCCTGGTTATAATAAGACAGCACAACGAAACAGTCTTCAAGCTGTAAACAATCCGTCATCAGATACTTTAATACTGGCACATAAATAATAAATAAGTAAGGAGTGTTTAAAGTGAAATATAAGCTACTCACATTAAAGCTTAGTGGAGTTTAACATTAATTTTACCTTCAACATTGACCATATTCGACAGCATGTATCTTTTGTTTCAATGTTATGAACTGTACATCGAATGAATCGCCTATGCGGATCGAGATATCAAAATGAAACGTTCTGTTAGACTCTAAAATAGCCTATAACATTTTAATTGTAATATTCTAGCCATTTTTTAAAACCTTAAAATAATAAAAAGGTAAAAGTTACAAAGACAATTGAAAATTAATCCTTACCTGAATTACATATTTTGAATTAAAAGTGTTAAAAAAAACTAGTTAGGAATTTCCATTCACAAGGGAATGCTAAACTTCCTTGACTAGTGACTGAGTAAAAAATTAGTCCTACACAAAAAGAATAATAATTAACCTACAAAAATAGGTTTGATTTAGCTGATTATATATTATGTCTTTTTGTGGTTTTATTTAGGAAATTTTCGTTACTTCATTATATAATTTTACCATAAAATAATTCCTAACATAATACCGAGCGAGGTGGCCGAGATGGTAACGTCTTGCACTCGCATTCGGGAGGTCCCAGGCCGGCCAATTTACATGGTTTTTTTTCCCCAGTCGTAAAGGCAAATGCCGAATTGGATATTTACATAGCATGAATCATCCTCGCCTTTTCATCCTGTTTCATATCCATTTAAATTAATATCAGTTGAAATTTACTCCATAAAATACACTAACAATAGAAACAATTGACAATCAATAGTTTCATGGCCTACCCTACTGTATGGACACAGATCCCGATATGTCCTCGTAGCTAAAAGGAGTATAAATACAGCTGAAATAAAAAAAACTTAACATCCTAATAAGCGAAGAAAATGTAATCTTAACATAATTTATAGCGTAATAAGAAAAACAAACACCTCTACGTATGAGGTAAATGGTCAACAATATAATTCCATGATCATCAAGGCTATAATCTTCCTGTGCTAGCCTTGGCATGACAGAATTCTTGTGGAAATGATTGAAAGTGAAATGTGTGAGTACCGTGACCTCATCTCGTGTATGAGCGGGGCAAATGACCTCCTGTACTTCCATCACAATTACATACGTATGGGTATAGCTTGTAGCATCAAATGTTTCCTCTGTCCATTGATTGAACAGAAATACATTTCCCAGTGATACGTCCTACAATCAGTAGCGCTAGATTCCTTGTGGGACAGAGCCTACCATCTATTGCTATCTATAGGGCAAGGCATTTAATGACCATAAAATAGTAAAAAAAAAAAAAAAAAAAAAAAAAAAAAAATGCATTTATGACCTAAAAATGACCTAATATTTTTAAAAAATGACCAATAAATGTTTCATTATTACTTATATTTAGTTTTTTAAAGTAGTGAATTGCTAAAAGAAAGTTTATGGATGGCAGTGCATTATATGTGAATTTACAATATAAAACACACTTATTTTGTTACTAAAGAAGCAAGTAAATTTATACTACTTGGACACCCTTAGCGAAAAATAAATTATGTCTGAACTGGCATGCCCATCAAATTGCCCCTGGCAAATATGTGCCATTTAAAAAGAAAGTTTGTCTACAAGACAAACTGCTATGGTGTTTACAATAAACCTGAATTAAAATTAACTATGAACACTTGGCGGAGATTCTCAAATAAAAACGATTGGCTGTTGTCACCCACTGAAACATGACCTAAAATGCCAAAAAATACCTATAAATGCATAAAAATGACCTAAAAACGCAGAAAATGACCAAAAAATTGCTCTTGAAAATGACGAAAAATGCAAAATTAAGCAAAAGATGCAAAAAACAAATTGCCCTTATTTAATCAATTATTTAATGATGCACATTTATATATATTCGATCTATTTTTTCCTTCATATAAAAAAGATACAAAATCATCAAATGCCTTGCCCTAATAATTATTTAGGCATTTGTTATGACAGTAATTTAATTCGCCCGCCATTAAAATACATATTCAACACCGTTGAACTCGATCAATGTAATAAAATAAATAAGATACCACTTACTCAACTAGGATATATTTTTTGTGATCTGTCGCCTTTCGGTGTCTCTACACCAACTTCAGGGCATCTTTTGTTGGCTTGGAAAATCTTATTTTATAAAGGTGACGAAATGCAGTTTTTATATTAATTATTCGAGCTCCAATTCGGTCTTGGTTTCCGCTCTCCAAAACAAAAGGATAGTTGCAATATTTTCTCATTGTTATCACTGACCTCAGTTCTTCCCTCGCTTCCAATTCACACGTGTTATTGTTCACTGTCACTACATCTTGAACCCCGCGTTTCACTCCACGCGGAGTAGACGGGTAGCTGTCACAGCCGTCACAATTCTTACAATTTCAGTTTCTATACACCTATGCAAAACACAAATGATATACTTAATAAATACAATCAAATACAACAATAATCAGAGAAAATACATACAATGTTATATAAAAATGCATCAATGTTAGTTAATGAAGCTATTCCAAAGTTAAAATTACAATTTATTAAATAGGAAGTTGTATTGATTAATATTATTATAATTAGGGTTCGGATATTTATGACCTAAAAAATTGGAAGATATGACTGCAAATATCACCTTAAAAATGACTAAATATGATCCAAAAATCCTAAATATGACCTAATAAAACTACGTATTTTCAAAAAAATACATGTTCAAATTTAAGTCGTTTAAAGATAGTAAAGCCTTCCAACACATTAATTTAATCGGATAATCACTTTTTAACAATTTTACAGGTGATTTACAGTTTTACTTGAATGAACTTCTATTTTTAAAGAATTTTCTCCTGTTTGCTCGCTTCATCAGCTCCAAATAACATTTCTCTATAGAATATGAACAATTGAATTAATTTTAAAATTTAAGTTACTATTAATTTGTCATAAACATTAAATTAATTAAATAAATTTCAAATTTAACTCGACCGTGTAGTACATACACTGCATAGCCTAATTGTGCTCTTTTACCGAATGTATAATTGAAAAATGACGTTATATTACAAATATGTCCGAAATATGACCAAAACCATAAAAAAAGACCAAAATATGACTTTAAAAGACCAAAATATAACTTTATATGTAAAATAAAAACGGCCCGATTGGGATAACAAGCGAGCAATTCATGTTTAATTTGAAAATTGGGAGAAAGAAGTGGACGTATAAATTACATAAAAAAATTAAGAGCTTAGTATTAAAATACTAAATCTAATAATATATGAGTACTAGGAAGAGATAGCAAATGGTTGCAAAATGGTAAAATGAAATAAAATTATCGGACAACTCGCTCGGTAAAAAGCTATATTTCCCCTGGGGCTTGTATTCAGTGAATTTAAAATATAGTCCTACCATTGCGTAAAAAGACTTCCTGGAAATTTGTTACAATAATGTATAAAACGCTTGTAGTTTTGAAATGAACAGGTTCGTCACTCGACTGAAGTGCAATCAATAGTGACAAGCCTAGCTGCATGAGAAAGGTATGCTTACCGAATTCGTGGAAATACAGTCGCTGGATATTCCCTATGAATGAATTCATATTATAAACGTTCTAGCCCGCGGCTTCGTCCACGATAATTAATTCGAAGATTAAAAATTAAGAGCAAAATTATTAAACATTATATTTATTAACACTTATACGCGAAACATTCACAAAATAAACGATTAATAATTATAATGAAACAGCTAAAAATCCGTCTTTGGAGTGAATTCCACGATTAGAAAGCGCCTCTATTGATTTTGACATATACAAACGAATCGACCAGGGGAGTTCACATAATCGAAACAATCGATAATGTCATGCGGTATATTGATAAAAATCGCGATGCTTTTATTTCCAAGTTATGACTAAAAAGGGCAAAGCCATCTGGAATTGATTTGACAATTGAAATGTATTACCGAAAACTGATGCTTCGATAGCGCAAAAAAAAAGCACGTTTTCTGTGAATTTTTCACTCATAATTCAGGAACGAAAGCGAAAATTAAAAATCCGGCTTTGGAGTGTATTCCACGATTACAAAGGGCCTCTATTGTATTTGACATTATAAACAAACTAATCGACTAGGGTAAGCTCACAGAGTCGAAATTATCCATAATTCCATGCGGTATAATAAAAAAATCGCGATGCTTTTATTTCCGAGTTATGACAAAAAAAGGCAAATTTCACAATTGAAATGTATTTCCGAAAACTGATGCACGTTTTCTGCCAGTTTTTCACTCATAACTCGCAAACGAAAGCTAAAATTAATAATCCGGCTTCCAGGTGCATTCGGCCACCTTTCAGTATATCTATGTTTAAAATGTCAGATCTCTGCATGCAGTAGATTTCGCTGGTCATCGCGCACAGACAAACACTTCCTCTTATTATTAAAGATTCGTATTATATTTGTACAATGGCTTCTCGGGCTTCCAACCGGGTGAGGAGGATTGTATATTTATTATGTCACACCTTGCTTTAGATGTACATATTTAGGCCTAACAGGGAATATATGTTAAATCCAGGATTTTAATTTTAAAATATTAACTAAATACTCCGTTATAACATAGGAGAAGACTTTTCTGATTAGTGTAAAATATACAAAAACAAATTGTAAAATACAAAGTGAATGCCAGAATGCTTTTGTTTAATCAGTGACAATTGCAATTATGATATGCAGAAAGTAAGTTATTTTTGCAATAGATTTCGGAGTTAAGCTCCAGATCGATTCATTAAGCAGGGCTTACGGAAGAACAAATGTCTAGTTTGATAAGCATATGTGAAGGAATATGTGGGTAGTGTTATCTGTCATAGCTAACTGTTTTGCAACTTCCAAAGCCGTATATGAACACTAAAACAATGTGTTGTCACGAGAACTGTTTTGCATTGATAAATTCTGTCTAATATATTACCATAAAATGAGCACTAAATTGGGCATTACTCCGGTACCGGTCAACCGATTTGGTCCAAAATCAATATTTTTTTCCCATTGACATTATAAATGCGTATACCAAATTTCATGAAAATCCATTAAAGGGTATTTGAGTTATCGCGCGTACAGACACATGGACATACATTTTCCTATCCCCACACAATCTCATAAAGCACCATTCTGGCACTTCATAAACAGGATGGACCATAGTGTACTGGGGAATTAGTTCATACGAGATCCTATAGGAGTGGGATTATTTAAATGGGTCGATTGAATGGAAATCATTTCCAGCAACTGGAGTTCGCGGAAAGCTCGTCATGTGCGAACTGTCTCTGATCCCAGCTTCCACGAAGTCACAGCGAGGTGTGGGGATCTACACTAGAACATGTTCCTTCATGTACGTTCAATTTCACATCATCATATTCTTGCTCGCATATAAATTTCGTTAAGTAAATCTAATGGTTATTCTCCATAATTTCCAACGAACCAATAAACATAATAAGATTTCACACAATCATTAAAAATGGATGCTGTTGTGTTCAAATGGCTTAGTCTATATTCTTTATATTGAAAACAAGTTTAATTTTTACCGCCCTTTTCGCGACCCACCGAAATTACTCTCGCGAACCCATAGTTTGGGAGCCACTGATCTAGGTAATTGCTGTTTCGCTGCAATTTTGATCTGTTAGTTTTAGGCGGAAGTCAAATCAGAGAATGCCTGCTTTTATGCAGTTTAGAAACTATTATCTTCTAGTCTTCTGTCCATAAATCTAAAAATGAAAATTTATAAGACAATTATCGCCGGTTGTATTATACGGATGTGAGACATGATCGCTTACTCTTCGGGAAGAACATCGTAATATGAGAGTATTCGAAAACAGGGGGCTTAGGAAAATATTTGGGCCTGAGAGAGATGAAAATGGGGACTGGAGAAAACTGCATAACGACGAGCTTCATGACCTGTACTCGTCACTGGATGTAGTAAGGGTAACTAAATCACGGAAGATGAAATGGGCTGGACATGTTGCACGCATGGGGGAGGAAAGACATATCTCAAAAGTACTGACAGGGACACCCGAAGAGAAAAGACCACTTGGAAGAACTAGACGTAGGTGGGAGGGCAATATTAGGATAGATTTAAGGGATGTAGGATTTGTGGGGGATGATTAGATGGAGTTAACACAGAATAGGGTTGAATGGCGGGCTCAGGTAAGCACGGCAGTGAATCTTCGGTTTCCATAAAATAGATAATATTTCTTTAGCTTGCTGAGGAATTGTCTTTTGCCATTGAGTAAGTAAGTCAGTTTTACGGGGAAACTTATGTGGATATAATACTGATGGTAGTAGAAACCTATCCTGTTGTGAGTAGCATAATATCAATGGATTCCAGAGTAATAGCATGGATTGCTCTGTTATTACATGAGAGCCGGGAGGCTGAGTAGCGGTAATCCAACACACGTCACAACTCTTGTCTTCAAAAAGGATGTAAAGTAGACCAGCCCCAAAAAGAATTCTCTGATTTAACATCCTAAAACATCCGTGCATCCTTATTTTTTGATTACAGCTCATAATAATAAAAACTACCGTAATAATAATAATAATAATAATAATAATAATAATAATAATAATAATAATAAATCAGGTAAACTGATGTAACAAAGTGCCAGTATGTTTTTGTTTAATCGGTTATGATTACAGTTTTGATATGCAGAATACAAAAAAAAGTCAAATTGGCCGGTTTCGAGATTTGAACCATAGAACTCCAGAATGTGAGGCTAAGACGTTACCATCTCGGCCACCTGGGTCAGGGTCAGTTTATTAACGGTCTAGTTGGATAAGCGCATGTAAAGCAATAGTGTTATTTGTATTTTAAATCCCAAAGCCTTATAAGATCACAGTAAAACAATGGGCTATGTAGTCATGATAACGCGTATTTGAGTTATTGCGCCTTTAAAATAGACACTAAATTGGGTTTTACTCCAGTACCGGTCAACAGATTAGGTTCAAATTCAGTAGGGTACTTTTCAGGGCGTCGTAAATGCGTATACCAAGTTTCATGGAAATCCAATACAGCGTATTTGAGCTATGGCGCGTCTCTAATATAATCTATTAAAATAGGCACTAAATTGGGCACCACTCCGGTACCGGTGAACCAATTTGGTTCAATATCAATAGGGTTCTTCCCATGGACATTATAAATGTGTTTTCCAAGTTTCATGAAAATCCGAAAAAGCGTATATGAGTTATGGTGCGTACAGACACACGGACTGACCGACAGACGGACGGACAGACATTTTTTCGTCCCCCACACAATCTCATAAAGTATCATACTGGCACTTAATAAACATAGCTCTGAAAATGAACAAACACAAAAAAAGAGAAAGAAAGAGGGGAAAAAACACAACGCAGACAAACGTATCTTGACACATAAATTTACCTCAAAATTCGATTACTGGTTTAGTAATGCCAATAATTACATTTATTAGGTTACGAATATGTTTATGAAATGAGCAATGTGAGTTTCTTAATTGATGTTTTAGGCAAGTTGCATACTTCGGTTTTTCTTCGACCATAATAATTAGTCTATGTTTAAATTTTTAGATTTTAGATTCACTGAACAAACGACCACAATGACCTTCGCATCATTTGGTTTCGTAGTTCTTCTCTTCGACAGATGGCAGCTCCTGTCGTTGGTCGTTGGTCATTTTCATGAAACCGACGGATTTTGACAACATGAAATTAATTCTTTTTGGTATGATATTAAAATATGAGCTTCAGGACCTGTACGCATCACCAGATATAGTAAGGGTAATTAAATCGCGAAGGATGAAATGGACTGGACATGTTGCACGCATGGGGGAGGAAAGACATATCTCAAAAGTATTGACTGGGAGACCCGAAGGTTAAAGACCACGTGGAAGACCTAGACGTAGGTGGGAGGACAATCTTAGAACGGATTTATGGGAAGTAGGATTTGTGGGGGATGATTGGATGGAGATAGCACAGAATAGGGTTGAATGGCGGACTCAGGTAAGGGCGGAAATGAACCTTCGGGTTCCATAAAATAGATATATTCCTTTAGCTTGCCTAGGAATTTTCTATTGCCATTGAGTAAGTAAGTAAGTATGATATTAAAATTAACACGGACTACAGGCTATTTATTACCAAAAGGCCTATTTCAGCTGCTACCTTCAAGGTCTCAGGATCATTCTGTGTTCGATAATAATCCATACCATATCGATGTCGTAATGAAGATCAGTTTTGAAATGAGTATCATTATGACACCTGTTAGGTCACGCATAATAAGCTTATTGTAGTATGGTCGAATGTTTTGTGGTTCAAGAATCATAAAGTGTTATTTTCAGAAACGAGTCCCTGTTTTATATATATATATATATATATATATATATATATATATAGTAGGCATATATACAGGCCCGACGAGAGGGAGGGGCAGCCGGGGCTGCAGCCCCGGGGCCCGGACTCCAAAAGGGGGCCCGGCGGAATAGGTTTTGTTTTTAATTTCTAAATTTACTCTAAAATAAAATTGGTTATAAGTAGGGCCCTGATTTATTGGTGAAATAAAATGGCTGATTTCGGGGTTAACTTCCTTCTATTTCGGTGGGTATTTCGTGAAATAAATTACTTATACCACATTGGGAACATTGCGCAATGATAAACTTTGCTTCTTTATTTACATGAACTAACACCCCCCCTCCATTTCCATATTCTTCTGCCCTTGTATGAACTGAAGTAACTTTCGATTTAGGCATGATTGGAGTTAATGTTCAAATTATCAAATATAATGACGAGAAGTATTATCGTAATTTCTACTAAACACCATCAGATACCCATTTGCAAACAGAAGTGCCAACCATACCACTGTGGATAAAAGGCGAAATCTGTTGAATACAAGTAACAAACATTCTACACTCTTCTGCTGTAATCGATCTTAGGCATCGCTAACTTGGCAAAGACATAGCAGGAAAGGAGTGTACTCAACAGTACAAACCAGGTCACAGACAATCTTTGCGTAAATTCTGCAATCTTTGTAACCGATCACAAATATCGATATATCGGAAAATCTTAGACAGCCACAGAAACAGCAGAAAAAAAGCATGCTGCTAAGAAATAAAAAATACAGTACCGGTACACCAAAACACAATATTGTGATTTTAAGGCACATTTTTGTGCTCATTTCTCACTTTGCGGACAGAAGGGGCATATTTCGCGCTTATAGATACATTTCGCGGAATCGAGTCAATTTCGCGATAATTCGTGGATTCAATTTGGTTGATATTGGTATTTTAAGCATATAAAAGCTAAATATAGCTAGGGGAGGTTGTTTTATAAAATTTCGCGCTTATCGTTGTTACCAAAAAATACGGCCCCTAGTTGTAAGTCAATAAACAGCTTAAGTTCTGTTTTATGTGTTTATTTATCTGCATTGTTCTGTCGTATAACGGTGACAGGGAATTATCAGTTAATCGTTTCAGGATGTTTCTTGAAGAAAAATTGCTATTCTTTAAAAATAGAAGCAGAAATCCTTTAGGACTCAACAGTAGGCCTCACTTACGTTCGGCATTTAAAACCATAATTTTCAAAAGATTAAACTGGTACATACAGATACAATTGTTCCTAATTAGGACATTTAATGTATTTTTCCGTTTCGTCCCGACATCAGTTAACCGTTTGTGTCCAATATCAATAGGTTTCGTTCCATGGGCGTTATAAATGGTATACCAAGTTTTATGAAAATCCGATAAAGCGTATTTGAGTTATCGCGCTTACAGACACATGGACAGACAGACAATCAGACAGTCCTATCTACCAATCTCGTAGAGTACCGGTACCATTCTGGCACTTAATAATTATTGTGTAATATCATTACATAATCTTTTTGTTACATACATTATAAAGGGAGAGTTGGGTAGTAAATTTAATATTTGACGGGGGCCCTTGAAAATTTGTCCCTGGGGTCCTTGCTTTCTTTCCACGGTCCTGCCTATATATATATATAGTAGGCCTGTGTACAATTTGGGATATATACACTTTTCGGTCTTTTCAGTGTATGGCTCAAAGATTAATGATAACTTTCTCTTATTTTAATATCCTACTTTACATAAAGAAAATACATAGGCCTATACATAATTTAACGAAAAAGAAAATTTCAAAATAAAAGACTTAAAAAAGACTTATACTGAAGATATTTCAAAGATCCTAGATTATGTTGTTCACATGATATTAACAAACACACAGAAAATAATCACTCGGAAATATCTATATTTGTGGAAGTTATCAGGGAAACGGCTGTTCAGTGCATGAAACGTGGCAGCCTTTTTGAAAAGATAATTACCCGTAACTGTAACAGTTTTATTAATTTTGAAAATAGTAAGCAATTGTAGAAGTAGTCACTAAAGAGTATGTCAGATTGCAAGACTGTAGACCAATTCATTGCTGAGAAAAAAAATAATGAAAGTCACATATTTCTCACCAATGAATTTCATCGAAAGCTGTATGTCCCCCCGAAATTCTATGGGTATTCGCTAAATAGTCACAATTTATATTCGGATTCTCTCAAGATTTGAAATTTCGTTGCTCATGGATTTTTTGTACGACGTAATTAATTAGTGGTACTTATGAATGCTGTTGCCGTGGATCGTAAGTTGACATTCCCACACGCAATCTTGTTGCTATGTGCGGTAAGAATTTACTTACGGCACATCATAATACAAGCCTTTATGGACAAGGCCCCCCAGGACAAATATTCGGTTCCCATAACATCAAACACATGCGAATCACTTTCTGAAATAAACATCCATCTTCAATAGTGTATATACATAATATTTTCAGCTAATATCTCAATTAATATAAATAAATTGATATAAATAATCATCGTGCAAAAAATAGCATGCAATACTCGTGCCATAAGCGCATAACGGATCTCGGAAAATTGAAAAAGCTCGGCGCGAGCGCCTCGTTTTTTCAAACTCTTTCCTCGATCCGTATGCATCGCTTACGGCACTTGTATCGCAATATAGGCCTAGTTATGATTAAAAACAAATTATCCTCCACTGACCCAAATGTTCTCGGGGCCCATGCAAACATGCGATATCAGACAGATAGACGACGCGGGGAGTCAAGTACACGTGTAAGATATCCGATCAGATCGTGTGAACGGGAGAAATGTGCTGCTTCTGCTGATGACTCGACGCTTCCTTTTAATGGCAAATCTGCACACCTTCACACAAACCTTACTTCTTCATCATTTTTATAATTACCACACATTTTCCTGCATGTTGAGTTTCTGTAAACCAAACTGTCTATATGTTTTGAGGCCCCTTGAATAAAATAAATAAATAAAATTAAAAAAAAAAAAAATATGATGTGAAATTCACATAACTTCCTCTGCCCAAATAAAAATGTAGCCTCTTAATACAAAGCCGTTTGCGTAAAGCCTCCTTAAAAATAATAGAAAGTCGTCGCCAATCTTCGTTTTACATCCCCAGAAGGTACCTAATCCAAATACAAGATTTTGTTTTCGAACGATTTTCCGTTACAAGAGGTCATATTACAAAGAGCGCGTATTCAGAGTGGGTGGCTTGTAACTACCCTTCAGAGATTTTTTTCGAAAAAAATGTTTCAAATAAAAGTTTTAGGTCTTTGAATAAGCAACCTGCGTGCATAATTTAAAGTAAATCGGTAGACCTGTTTTCGAGAAAATAGGGAAAAACGAAAATTTCTTCATGTAAAGTCCCCTTAAAAAAAATCTGATGTGAAAGTCACATAACTTCCTCTGCCCAAATAAAAGTTAGCAGTATTCACATATCCTTGTACAGAATCGCAAGACACAATTTTACGCTGATTATCCTATAAATACCTCTTCTTTCAATGATGCGACTAAAAGCGCAGTCTATATAACAAACTTTAAAAAAAAAGAACAAATGACTGCAGACGTTTATTGAACTTTCTGCCGTAAGATATAATTTCCTAAATTTATCGAATATTTCCCTCAAATACATCTTTACTCTATGCATGGCCAACAACACATCTTTCTCACTTCACATTCTTATATAGAATAAGAGGCCGTGAAAGAGCGCGAATTCAGTTGTTCATCACGTAAGACAAACTTCCTACAAACAGTGGGTGAACAGTGGGTGGCTTGTAACTACCCTCAGAGAATTTTCTCGAAAAAATGTTTCAAATAAAAGTTTTAGCTCTTAGTATAAGCAACCCATGTGCAAAATTTAAAGAAAATCGTTAGAGCCGTTTTCTAGAAAATCGCGAAAAACGAAAATTTCTTCATGTAAAGTACCCTTAAAAGCAAGGGAAATTTGTCGCCAATCTACGAATCACATCTTAAGAAGGTACCTGACCCAAATACGAAATTTTGTTTTCATACGATTCTCCGTTTCGGAGCTAGCCTGTTCACAAACTTCCACACGGACAGACAGACACACACACACACACACACACACACACACTGACACACAGACATGTTTCCAAAAATAGTATTTTTGGATTCAGGGGGCCTTGAAACGTGTATATATGCTAAAAACTCAACTTCGAATTTTGGGGTCGAAAACAATACTTCCTCTACCTATAGTACCTATGGTACGGGCAGAGGAAGTAATAAGAGAAACTTGTCGCCAATCTTCGGGTCACATGTTCAGAAGGTATCTGACCCAACTACAAAATTTAGTTTTCATATGATTTTATGTTCTGGAGCTAGACTGTTCACAGACATCCACACAAACATGTTTCCGAAAATAGTATTTTTGGATTCAGGAAACCTCAAAACGTGGAACCAACGGAGAATCGATCTTTAAATGCATGGGACTTAGTTTCTCACACAATATGCAAACCGGTGCCGGACTGCAAAGAAAACAGTTAGCACAATGATTAGGTCTACAGTTTATTTCATGTGCCCTGTTCTGTAAATTTACATGAAATTAAGCAATTCCACTTTCTTTTCCATAATTTTATCACACATTTAAGAAAAACTACTCTATACCACAGGACACATTATATACGAACGAAAATCTATACTGGTAGGCCGTATGTTGAAGAAGTATACTGAATAATCGTTCCCATAGACCAGAAACAGAAATATTCCTCCCCCACCAGTTCTGCTGTTAGCTTACCTGAATAAGTTAACTATGTCTTACATGCTCCTTCGGTAGCACTGATTTTACCAAGGTAGCTGGAATCGATTCATGGATGGTTGAGTCACAGTATGCCGTGATCTCACAACTGTTGGTTTTGTTTTTATACAACAAAGCACGAAAGTAATTGTTATTTATACAATACATTACATTTTATTCATGGAATAGTCTTAATAAATCCAACTCGAGTTGACGAGTTCCATCAGATAAATTCGTCAACTCTCGTGGGATTACCTATGATAAAACGTCAGCTCATTACTGGACACGTAAAGCATCAACGTGCCGGGATTAATACGTCACATGCTGCCAGTGATCAGAATGAAAACACATTCTTTTATACAACATAACTTGTTTGGAAGTAGAAATAATGTAAATGTGTATTGATTAACAACACAATTTCGATTCAGTGAAAGCCAGTTGGTGCGCTTTTATATCGTTCTAATGCTGACACACTCCATCTTATGTTATCGCACTATTGGTAGCATTGGTAACTCCAATCCATTCATCGAATCGATGCATGGACTGTTTATTCATTTAGTATGCCATGATCTTACGGCTGACAGAATACTGACAATTAAGTAAGAAAATAATTTTTATTCACAAAATCCGTTACATTTTATTCATAGAATAGTCTTAATAAATCCTACTCGAGATTATGAGTTTTATCAGATAAACTTGTAATCTCTTGTGGAATTACTTATGTTAAAACAGCGTCCCGCACAAAAATGTTGCAATTCAATTACTCAAAGGAATGGAAATTGCGTAGTTTGGAAGTTGGTAGTGTATAATGCGATTTTCAAGGTCATTCGTTGTCTTAGCGCTGAAAGGGTCACAAAAGTTGTGTAAATTCAATTATTTACAGAACAAACCCTGTGCAATGCTTCTTTTACTTTGATCAAGAAGCAAACAGTTTCTATTCGCCGGCGTAAAGAACATTTTCTTGTTTCTTTTTTTGTGTGTCGTAGTATTGACTAAGTCTAGCAGACAGTAAACCGCTTAGCTCTAGTTTCTGCAGCCAATCAATGTTTGAGAGAAGTCCCTACTTTCCTACAGGATTACTTGATGCGGGCTCCTTTTCTCATGTAGGATAGGGTTTACATCGAAAGTTTCAATTCTTTCTTTCTTTAACCAATTTTCCTCTCCTCTTAACACTTACACTCCCAATGCCCGTAAGGGAAAATATTTGGACCACAACCTTAGCCTATTGTCCAGACAAGACTCTGTTGTATTGAGCATAATAAAAAAATCCGTTTAGGCAAGCCTACAGGCTGAGGTAGATTTCGAAGTGCTTTTGGTATAATTTATTGTCGCTGCGCAGCACTCTTCTTCTTTAGCCTTGGCATGACAAACCCGCAATAATAACTGCAAAAAAGAGGAAAGAACACCTTTTAAAATATTAAAATCTCGCCTTATATGAGAGCTATCGAGAAACTAGTTATTGATTTGTAGAGTACTCATAAAGAGCTTTTCAACGATACCCCACAAGACGTGGTTTCAAAAATTTCGAATTTCCATCCCCCACTCGTACCCCCAAAACCCCCGAATCGTTGGTGTCAATGTGAACTCCATAGGGAGTTCTCTAATTTATTCACACAGAGTTTCCATCTATACTTCATAGGGTCCAATATATATATTTTTAAAAATTTTAACCCCCTCCCCGACCCCTCCTTGGGTTAATTTTGCTCATTAACGAACTTGTCCGAACTATTGGGCCTAGAAATAGCACAATAAAATTATATGTATATATATATATAAGTTATATATATAAATATTACAAAAAATCTGTTTGAACAGGCGGTGGTATCGTATGAAACGTAAAGATATGAAAGAATTTTTCGAAAGTCATGACATGGTATCGATTGCAATAGGTAGATTTTTCTTCGAAATCTACCTAAAACTTTACATGGAATAATATTTGAGCTGATTTTCCATGTAGACCATATTCAATTGTGAAATTATTTGAAGATGGCCTTGCTTGGTTGCCATAGTAAACTGGATAAAAAGAGCATCGCTGAAATATACGAGGTGCGTCCATAAAGTAAGTTTCTCTGGGACCGTTTACAGAAACAAAACACAGGTTCATGGAAATATTTATCGCAACAGACACAGCCAGTGTTCAGCAATTTTTAACAAATTCGCCACCGGAACTGACAATGACCAATTTTTTAATGCTTGTGTCGTGCCGCCTGGGATTTGAACCACTGTGTGACAACCATTTTCTCTTCCCTGTCATTTATTGAGTTGTAGGAAAAGATGGAGCGAGGTCCGGGCTGTAGGGTGTTTAATCTCTTCCCAGCCGAACTTCTGAGGGAGACGCGTGGAAAACACATGTTGGGATGAACATGAAAATATGAAGTTCAAACAGTTCATTCTTACCTCAGCATTGCTCCACTTACTTAGGCTACTAGTGTACTAGTGACAACTAATAGTCAATTTGAGAACTTGTAGCAGAGAGGGAAGAAAAAAATACTGAAATTTGATATATGGCTAAGGGGCATGGCAAAATGACTCTTCTTAGAAAAAGGGCTCTATTTAAGGAACTAGTGGTCAGAATTTAAAAATTAAAGAGAAAGAAACTGCCTATCGTTTAAAAAAAATGAATTTTTCAGAATTTTTTGGTTTCTTGGGTGTACCTTAGGATTGATTCTTATATGATGGTAAAAACTAAATGCAAATAATTATGCGAAAGTGAAACTGACAAACTAATAAAACAAATAAATAAAATAAAAATAAATAATAATATTATAGGATTAACTCTGTCAAACTGCGTGTTGGAACACAGATAACGTAGGTGGAGTTGTGGCCCCAAAACATGTTAAAAGGAAAGAGAGATAGATCGAAATGATGTGTCCTAAGATGTTTACAAGTTTTGCAAGGAAAGTGTGGGATAAAGGAAACGTGGAGATAATTAGGGAATTAAATTTGCGGTACCTTAAAGCAGCGCGCGGGTGGAGTTTGTAAACTTCGTGTTAATAGAGACATCCTTGAGGAAGGTCTTCCATTGAATTGCTAGTGGGACGTTTATAGCCCTAGTTTGTGATGACACAAGGCAATGTGAGAAACAGGAACGATAAACTGTTACGAAAGTGATCTTTACAGTCATGGCTTAAAACGAGGGTGTGCTCCGTATACCATTTCAAAGGCCTACATTTAAAATTAACTTACTTACTTAACGGCAATATACATTTCCTAAGCAAGCTAAAGGTATATTATCTATTTTATGCATCCCGAAGGTTCATTGCCGCGTTTACCTGAGACCGCCATTCAACCCTATTCTGTGCTAACTCCATCCAACCATCCCTCTCACATCCTAATTCTATTAAATCTATTCTAATATTGTCCTCCCACCTACGTCTAGGCGTTCCAGGTGGTCTTTTCCCGTCGGGTCTGCCAGTCAATATTTTTTAGATTTGTCTTTCCTCCCCCATGCGCGCAACATGTCCAGCCCATTTCATCCTCAGTTATTTAATTACCCTTACTATGAGAATATTATAGGAGAAAAATTCCTCCGACACTGGGACTTGAACCCAGGACCTTTGGCTATTCGCGCCAATGCTCTGGGTTCAAGTCCCAGTGTCGGAGGAATTTTTCTCCTATAATATTCTCATGTAATGTCCAACAGAGACAATAATCTGTGGTTCATGAAAGCTCATATATATCTACCCTTACTATATCCGGTGACGAGTACAGGTTATGAAGCTCATCGTTTTGCAGTTTCCTCCAGACCCCATTTTCATCTCTCTTAGGTCAAAATAACATTTAAAATATATAAAATAATATTTGTTAAGCCTTCTTACACAATGAAGAGGCCAATTAGGCAATTAAATTTAAAACGGTTCGACAATATTTACCTATAACGCAACATATGTCCGGAGGCCTACTTTATTGTCTCTTTAAGGAAAATTTATAAACATTCTTCTTTCTTACTTAGACTGTATGTAATAAAAGTGCAACTGTGAAAATTTTCCCAAAGCCAAGATATGTTAAAAAAAATTCTGTTTAACATATAATTAACCATAGTTTTTATACTTTTTTACCGCCACCGACTTAAATTTAAATTTGGAGTAAGTCTACCTCACTCAACATCTCACTTTCTCCTCCACAAAGGAAAGATGGATTGTATTCCATACAAAGTCAACTGAATTCCAAAGACTATTGCATTCACATGCCGCGTGTTTGATAGGCTTACTGACCAATAACGTTTAGCATTTCCTCGGATATAGACTAATCACGATCGTTTATCTTATACAATGCTTATTAGGGCCGCAATTTTATCTGATAAAACATAAGCTCGTTTTTTGTTCACGTCAGGGATCAACGTGATGTGATTAATAGTCACATTCTGCCAGTGAACAGAATGAAAACACATTATTTTATACAACATAACTTATTTAGAAATTGAAATAATATAAATGTCCAATGATTAAAAACACAATTTCGATTCGGTGCAAGTCAGTTCGTATGCTTTTATAGCGTTCTGATGCTGACACACTCCACTATTTGTAACATTCGGAACTCGATTCAATTTATCGATGAATGGACTGTTCGTTCATTTAGTACGGTATGCCGAAATCTGATAGCGGGCAGAATATTGACAACAAAGTCAGAGAATAAATATTATTTACAAAATCCGTTACATTTTATCCGTGGAATAGTCTTAATAAATCCTACTCGAGATTACGAGTTTTATCAGATAAATTATATCGATATATCGATAAACTCGTAATATCTTGTGGCATTACCTATGAACATTTCATTCCTATATTTAAGAAAAACTTAACTTTATTTCGGTCACGTTAAGATAGATTAATGATATGTCAGCAAAGTTAATTACAATGAATTAAAAATGAAATAGAATTCCTGTTAGTAAACTGAGCTTCAGAAAACATCGTTTTAATTTCAGAGACAACTATATTTACTTTATTACTTCCTCTGCCCGTAAGAATGTGAAGTGAGAAAGATGTATTGTTGGCCATGCTTAGAGTAAAGAAATATCTGAGGGGAATATTCGATAAAATTCGGAAATTATTCTTAACGGCGGAAAGTTCAATAAACGTATGCAGTTAACTTTTTTCTTTTCGTTTGTCTATAGCCTGCGTTTTGTGTCGCAACATTCAAAGAAGAGGCTACGAGGTATTTATAGCATAATTAGCGTAAAATTGTGTCTTGCGTTTCTGTACAAGGATAATAGGCCTATGTGATTACTGGCAACTTGACCGTTCAACTTTTTTATTTTTTTTTTTATTTTTTTTTCTTAATTTCAGGCTGGATACTTGTTATATATATGGGTGATTCTTCAAATACGGGAAAATTTGGTGTGTGTAAAATCCAAATTTTTTAAAAAATCTCAAAAAAATCACTAAAATACTTCAGGGGTTACTTGATTATAATATGACACCAGCAGAGCTTAAATGTTTATATTTTTATTTATTTTAATTTCTTTATTTTTTTAAAGCCATGTGAATGACATTCGTGTACATGTGGATGGCAGAAGGCCACATTAATGACTAACTTTGGCAACAATCTGCTTTTCTTTATGTGATTTCATATTTTTCTCAGCATACTTCAGTTGATTTTGCACCAAATTTGCAAATTTGTGTGTATACTCCGGAATAAATGTAATTTTAACGAGACTGTGTTTTTATGGTTTTGGGGGAGGGGGGAATCAAGCAGAAATTCATTTAATCAGTTTTAAGATCTTAAGTACAGGTCACAGACACCGTAAACACAATAGTATCCTACATTTATCATCTACATGACTTGAGAGTCATCCACATACCCCTTCATGAGGCATGTGGATGACGCAAAAATCAGGCATGTGGATGACAAAAAAGGAGTTTTAGTGGTCTCAGCAAGCCATTTCTAAACCTCTGTAGGCTCAACTTCAGTCAGGTACTTTGAATTGGAAGGTTTATCATAGTGCATAATCAAAATTAATAAATATTCACTTCTGCCTACTTTCTAGAAGCCATGTTAATGACTGGGAATAAAAACGTTTTCCTTGAAAATGATACAAAGTCCTTTGTTAATCCCAAACTGTTTGTAAGCAAGCAAAATTCAACCTTACAATTCAACCACAAGCTGCCCTGTTGGCTTTCTAACACTGTTGCCAGTTATACAAATTTCTCATTTCTGCAGAAAAAATTCCATTCTTTTCAGCCATGTGGATGACCAAAAACCCTTGGGACATTCTTTATGTTCATTAGGTTGGGCGACAATTTTATTTCATTTCATTTTTTAGGGGTTAATATTCTTCACCCATTCATACTCATTGACAGGAAAAAAGTTGAAAAGGAAATAACATTTTGTTTTGTGGAAAAATGCATTAGAATATAACTTACAAAACCGAGGTTTGGGACAGGGCATGTGGATGACATTTCATTGAATTAAATTCGATTTTGGAATATCAGAATTTAAAGTTAGTGACATTTCAAAGTGATAGTTGTAGTATGGAAGTAGTAGAAACAAATTTTTATTTTTATTTTCTTTAAAGTTGAATTTGAAGGGAAATATCACTCCGGAACACAAATTTTCCCGTATTTGAAGAATCACCCATATATGAAGATGCTAACTTTTATTTGGGCAGAGGAAGTTATGTGAGTTTCACATAAGTTTTTATTTTTTTATTTCAGGTTGATAACTTGCAGTTTTAAGCATTCATATCGTTTTGAAATAGAATGGCAGTTGTTTTAATTTTATCCTGTAGACATTTTTATAAGAAATACTATTATTTGTATTTCTCGTGTCATCTACAAGTTTCCATGAGTGAGCTCGGAAAGAGTTTGCTGTAGGAAATGTAATCTAAATGAAAATAAAGCAATCGCAGCATTACCATACTTATTGCATCGCCACCGTTGTTATTCTTTCCTTCACGGCCCCGTTCGAGTGCTCAAGATCGATAATCTGATTGTCTGTTGTCACCAGCTGAAACTGCAGTCATCAGGAGGCGCTGTATTAAACTTAACCACGCTATCGTCTCTTATAAATTTTTTGCACGACGTAACTAATTAGTGGTACTTACGAATATTGTTGCCGTGGATCGTAACTTGACATTCCCACACGCAATCTAGTTACTGTGAAAACAAAAGAAATCTCAGTGCTGTAAAAATGACAAAAAGCACACGTGCCGTAAGTATTACCATCATAATACAAGCCTTTATCGAAGGCCGGAACCAAGGCCCCCCAGTTTGTGGCGGCTTTAACAGGACAAATATTCAGTCCCCATAACAACCAACACATGCGAATCACTTAATGAAATATAACATCTATCTTCAATGTATATACATAATATTTTCAGCTAATATCTCAATTAATATAATTAAATTGATATAAATAATCATCGTGCAAAAAATAGCATAACGTAAGTGCATAACGGATCTCGGAAATTGAAAAAAATAACAAGCGCCTTGTTTTTTCAAACTCTTTCCTCGATCCGTATGCACGCTTACGGCACTTGTATCGCAGTATACTATACTATAGTTGTAATTTACTTAAAATAAACTTCTCATAATTCGGAGGGGAAAACCAGTAACGTACATAATTCAACAAATAGATAGTCGGCATGAATGCCAAATTCCGAAATGATTGTACCTGATTCAGTACTAGAATCTGTAATGGTTGTTTAGCGAGGGGGTGTACTCTAGGGGTGCAATCCACCCCTGTGACCCTTGTTTCTGTGCCGGAATTTTGCCCCGCAAAATTTCTTTTACATGCCTGTAAATCGACAGGCAAAGTTGACACATTATTTCATGCTCACATAAATGCCATTGACTTAGGCCGCCGTCGAACCCGCGACTTTGGGCGCAGAAAGCCATATTCATGACTAATTAACAGCATCTGCGCTAAGATGATTGGTCACTATTGCATCATTTGTATATTTAGGAACCGTAAAGAGTAAAATTAATGAAAATGGGATTATCGGACAGAAATTTAATTTGACCATAATTTTCAAAATTTTTAACGTCAAAACTAATCGCGAACTTATAGGCCTAGTCTATTCGGCCAGGACTTGTCCTTACACTGTAAAATCCCTAGTTGACAGAGAAATTCGTAATACATAGCAACCCTAATTAAGACTACGTTAATTCTGAAAAATTAACTCTAAAATAATAAAGCTTAAAAAACACTGAGACTATACCATTCATACGCCGGGGTTCGACATTGGCCAATAACGTTTAACAATTCTTCGAATATGGACAAATCACGACGATCGTTTAACTTATAAAATGCTTGCTATTAATAAGCTATGAGAATGCGATTTTATCTGATAAAACGTCAGCTCGTTACGTAAGGCATCAGCGTGCCAGGATTAATACGTCACATGCTGCCATTTACCAGAATGAAAACACATTATTTAATACAACATAACTTGTTTGGAAATTGAAATAATACAAATGTACATTGATTAAAAACACAATTTCAATTCGGTGCAAGCCAGTTGGTGTGCTTTAATTCTGTTCTGCTGTTAACTTACCTGAATTAGGTTAACTATGTCTTATATGCACAACATGCATGGTTACAACATGGTAACTCGAATCGATTCATGGATGTTCGATTCATAGTAGGCCGTGATCCCGCAGCTGTAAGTTTTGCTTTTATGCAGCAAAGCACGGAAGTAATTATTATTTGTATAATCCGTTACATTTTTATTCATGGATTAGTCTTTATAAATCGAATTGGAGTTTACGAGTTTCATCAGATAAATTCGAGAACTCTCGTGGGATTAAAAACTAACTAAACTCCGTGGCGCTACATCCCTGGAGGGACTTGACCTACCACCCGACTGCTGCGTCATCTACCACAGGCAGAAGATGGGAGGATTGGGGGCATGTGGTCAGCATGCCGACACCCACGGCCGTCAATGGTGGTTTTCATTACCTATTACCTATGGGATTACCTATGACAAAATTAAAGACGGCTTAACGTAGGATTACAATGTTCACATGGTATCACCCGCTTACGTGCCTTACGTGCTAGACCTACATCATACTCTTACGTTTGTGAACGCTCCAGTTATGATCTTAAACATAGGCCTATCACAAGACCTGCGTACAGCGACACAAAGATTATGCTATTTAACCATGGTCAGGTAAGATCGAACAACGGTTTCTCGTAAACTACGTTGTTATGTCCAGGTATTATCTGCGCATGGCGAATTCAAAATTCCACTTAATGAGCACGAAGTAGCAATCTTCTAACCGTTAACACATCAGCATAAATCCCTACACTTCTGTAGAACGCTGTGGCTAAGGTTAACAAAATAGGACCCACACATATAATCTGATACCCTGCATCATGTATATGTTATAAAGTTTATAATACTGAAAAATACTGGGTGTTTCAAAAATACTTTTACAAATTTTCGACCATGGGTTCCTTACACCAAAAGAAGGAAAAAAATCGTATGAACATAGGTCCCATAATCCTAGTTTTCTCGTAAGGAACTGTTCAACACTCATAACACGTCAACACACAAAACTCATAACCAGGGCCCGGATTCTAATGACATGTCATCTTTGTATTGGTGCTGCATAGACATTGCCAACTTGTAGATAAATCCTAATGATAGCCTCTAGATTATAGAAATACATTTTTAGAAGGTAATTTTTTTACATTTCATGCAATTTTACATTTTTAGGGCATTTATTTCAATTTTACGTCATTATTTTGTTATTTAGTCATTTTCATGCATTTACATTGAGTGTATTAACTTTTTTTTCATCGCTAGCGGTGCTATCTTTGAAGTGTTCTTTGTTTAATGCAAGAAGGAAAAACTCGGAGTTGAAATGTTGTCATGTCTCAGTCGGAAATGAGAACCAAAGAAATGCCAAAATTTTGTATTATATTACTACTGTTATTAGATTGACTTGGCACCTGCTTGGGTTTGAGAGCGCAAACTACTGTTTACCCTCAATAAACAATAACATAATCCGGCAGACCACAAAAGAAAATGCCGAAGTTTGACTGGCCAGTGCCTCAGTGCCAGTTTAAAATTTCGTGAGAAAAGAACATGCACAACATTACAGTTATTTACAGTTTTTACAATTATGTACAAATAATTATTCTATAACTTTGTGTGTACAATAATAACTTTTTATAAACAACATATCAGTTTATAGGTCATTTTTTATAATTATCAAGTAATTTTCTTTAAAATTTAGGGTTATTTTATAGGTCATTTTTCAAACAATCTTAGGTCATCAGAATCCGGGCCCTGCTCATAACAAATGCTCGAAATGCCATCCTCTTGCTTCTAGACATGCATGCACTCGTCGAATCATGGACTGTCGCACCCTTTCAAATACTCCGGGATGGTGTCGAATGGTTTCGCAGGCTTCCATGACACGTCGATGAAAAGTTTCTTCATCCGGGATGCGACACCCAAGATCACAAAAATGACCAAACTATGACTTTATATGCAAAATAAAAACGGTCCGATTACAATAATAAAATCAGGTAAACTGATGTAAAAAAGTGCCAGTATGTTTTTGTTTAATCACTTATGACTGCAATTATGATATGCAGAATATGTTTTTTTAAAAATTGATTTCGAAGTTAAGCTCCAGATTTATTCATTAAGCAGGACTTACGGAAGAAGAAAGGTCTACCATCTCGGCCACCTGGGTCATTTTAACGGTCTAGTTGGATACGCGCATGTAAAACAATAGTGTTTTTTGTCATAGCTACCTGTATTTTAATTTTCAAGGCCTTATAAGATCACAGTAAAACAATAGGCTATGTTGTCAAGATAACTGATTTTCATTTTTTTTTATAAATTCTTTCGAATACGTATATTGCCTTAAAATAGGCACTAAATTGAGCATTACTCCGAAACAGATCAACCGATTTTATCCATTATGAATAGACGACTTCCCATGGACATTGTAAATGTGTATACCAAGTTTCATAAAAATCCGGTAAAGCGTATTTGAGTTACCGCGTCTTTAAAATATACACTAAATTGGGTTTTACTCCGGTACCGGTCAACAGATTAGGTTCAAATTCAATAGGGCACTTCTCATGGACGTCATAAATGGGTATACCAAGTTTGATGAAAATCCGTTACAGCGTATTTGAGTGATGGCGCCTTTCTCATAGAAAGGCGCCATAATCTATTAAAATAGGCACTAAATTGGGCATTACTCCGGTACCGGTGAACCGATTTGGTTCAATATCAATAGGGCTCTTCCCATCGACATTATGAATGTTTATACCAAGTTTCATGAAAATCCGAAAAAGCGTACTTGAGTTATGGTGCGTACAGACGCACGGACAGACGGACGGACAGACATACAGACAGACGGACAGACATTTTTTCGTCCCCCACACAATCTCATAAAGTACCATACTGGCACTTAACAAGCGTACAATTCGTGTTTAATTTGTGTTTGCGGCGAGAACGGTCATGGTCAGGGTAAAAATATGACATGTCATAAACATCCGAACCCTAATTATTAACATAGCCTATTAAAATTAAAAAAGATTCGACAATATTTACCTTAATATAACACAACTTATGTCAGTAGGCCTACTTCATTGTCTCTTTAAGGAAAATTGATCAACATTCTTCTTTCTTGCTTAGACTGTTATAAAAATATCCTAATATTGTCCTCCCACACTCGCAAAAAAATAGTGTGTGATAGACATGGTAAAATTATGTTATTTTATTCGTAGGATTCCTATACTCGCCCTTACGGGCTAGTTTCGCTAACATACATAGCCTACTCGGAAAATAAAAACTCTCTTTTACCACTTGTATCATAAATACGTAACTAATTAACATTCAGGTTAAAATTGTAAATAAGAAGATATAAAGGTAAATTCGGGGACAAATTTTGTCTGAAGAGAGAAAAATAAATCTGGGAAGGGTCCACAAGAAGTGGGGACACCTTACTTTACTCTGTATGCCTAAAGATTAGTGATGTGTACCAGTGGCGGACGCAGAATTTTTTTCGGGGGGGGGGGATTTGAATAGGTAGAAAGAATACTAAAAAATATATACATAGGCCTAATCTTAATCTATATTAATCAAAGGAAGTGTATGTCTTCCTTCCTTCCTTCCTTCTGTCTGTCTGTCCGCGATGCCCAGTGAAATCTACTCAATGCAGAGATCTGAATTTTTAAACATAGGTGGACTGAAGGGTCGGAAAATGCACCTCGAAGCCGGAATTTTAATTTTCGCTTTCGTTCGTGAGTTATGAGTGAAAAACGGGCAAAAAACGTGCATTTTTTGCGTTTTCGAAGCAAAAGTTTTCAGTTATACATTTCAATGTCAAATAAATTACAGTTGGCTTTGGCTGTTTTTGTCATACCTTGGAATTAAAACTTTCGCGATCCCTTGAATGTTGTAAGCCCTAAATATGGCCAAACATAGTTTTATTTGGACGAAACTCACTGTACAGGGGTTTTCTGGGCCAATGAACTCGAATCTGAGGTAGCTTTTACCATGCGACGCTATCTAATCGTGGTATGTAATTCACGTGATTTAGGTGTTAATAAATGTAATGATTTAACTATTATACTCTTAATTTTTAATTTTTTGAAATAATTATCGCGGGCGAAGCCGCGGGCACACGCTAGTTAGTTTATAAAACTGGCCATTTACATTGCATAGGCCTACATAGCCTTTTTTTTTTCAAATTTCGGGGGCCCCTTGTGTCCGCCATTGGTGTGTACTAAGCAGTAGCTTCCGATTTCGATTCCCGGCTCGGGTCAATTTCCTTCTAAAGATTACAAGATAGACGGTTGATCAAACAAACTGATGGAAAGGTGACAAGATAAACATGGTAGATGAGGTGGATGATTATATCGGGCGGGCGAAGCAGGTGGGGGGGGGGAGTCGAAGTGCGCATGCGTTAGAGATGCTAGGAACGTGTGGATGGCAAAAGACTTGGCAGTGTGTGTTTGTGGTGGAGTGACAGCTATCGCACGTGGATACAGCACTCATCATCTCAGCCACTCCAAGTAAGTCGCAAAATTCAACTCATTTACCTGCATGATATCAAAGTGTTAAAAAATAAAATCAGGTAAAATTTTATAACGAAGTATCAGAATGCTTTTGTTTAATCAGTGATAATTGCAGTTACGATATGCAGAAAATAGCTGATTTTTATAATCGATTTCCGAGTTAAGCTCCAGATCGATTCATTAAGCAGGGCTTACGGAAGAACAAAGATCTATAGTTTGATAAGCGTATGTGAAGGAATATGTGGGTAGTGTTATTTGTCAAAGCTAATTGTATTGCAACTTCCAAAGTCGTAGGCTATATGAATAGTCTAAAACAATATGTTGTCATGACAACTCATTTGCATTTGATAAATAGGCGCTAAATTGAGCATTACTCCGGTACCGGTCAACCGATGTGGTTCAAAGTCAATAGGCTTCTTCCCATGGACGCTATAAATGCGTATACCAAGTTTCATGAAAATCCAATAAAGTGTATTTGAGTTATCGCGCGTACAGACACAAGTACAAACAGACAGACAGACGGGCAGACATTTTCCCGTCCACCACACAATCTCATAATGTACCATTCCGGCACCCAATAACAGGAATCTAAAACAACCAGTTAGGCCTACATTTCTAAGACAGAACTTACTTTGATACAAACGCCCGTTTTTTCATCCACTGATTGCAGCCTGATTTTCTGATGAAAAAGCTGATGATATAGATTTAACTTACTTCTGTATCAGTGAATATTTCGCGAAATAGGTTATTCACATCGATAAAGCTTGCTCCTTTATTTACATTAATACTCAAATATAACCAAAATTAATATAAAATATTATTTGGCAATGAAACTAGCGCTAGATTTTAGTTTCAGCGATTAAAGATAAAAGATAATTACTGCATACCTTACGGAGTTTTTTTTTTTTTTTTTTATTTTTGGTTTATTCTAACTGAGATATTATAATTCGTGTTGATCTAAGTTCTGATGTTTGAATCGCTTCCCTCTAAGAAGGGTCGATTTCTTTAAATTTGTAAATATTATTAAATAGCAATTTCCACTTTGCAAATAGAATTGCCAATCACATTCCATAAAATAAAGAATCTATTAAATGGCAATCACTCTTCAATAATTTTCTATAATCGATCATAAGCAGGCCCTATTTTTAATTCTCAGCAATCATAGAGATAGCATGAAAGGCGAACAGGCTATTAAAAGTACGAAAGAGAAATGAAAAACCCTAAGAATTGTTTTTTTTAATGCATATTTCTCAATGTATGTGCTAGAGGTGGTGCATTTCGCGCTTTAGACACTAGCTTCAAAGGCCCGGCATCGCCCAAGTTTTGTAATTTGTAATTAGAAATTAACTTATGGAGGACTTTCGATTTTCAAACTGTAGGTCCTTAAATAGGTATGTAGAATTTGAAATGAGGAAGAAAGACTTATCACACTCAAGCTATTCTCTCAGAAAATGCTTGATATAGTTTTTATGGCTCATAGAGGACTTTGAATTTTGCATCCCATTGGTTCTTCACGCAATGCCTGGTAGGGGTACAATAAGAAACAAAAATTCATGTAACATAAAATTGTATTGTCTTTACGGAATATTTCATTTCTCACCCCCATACAATCGTTTGGGGGGTGAAATAAAAAAGAAATTCAATATCCCTTTCATATCTTGCTCTCCAATAACCTGAGACATAATAATTTACTGCGCATGTAGGACTAAAACTTATCCATCTTATTTTGTCTCCTTTTACATGCTTAGGGTCTATGATAAACATCCATATTTTTCAATCAATACTAAGCCTACAGCTGTGAATAACGTATCAGTGGATAGGATTTTTTAAATCGACATCTGATATAGCATACTCGCTGGCACACACTCAGGCTGAATTACGCAGTCCATGCAATACGACCTCTTATTCTACATCAAAATGTGAAGCGAGAAATGGTATTCTCCATGTCCAGGGAAGAGAAAGTTATGTGACTGCATCACAGTGCTTTATTTTCGTGGATTTCATTCTTCATTATTTATTTACACCAATGAATTATATTGATAGCTTCTCTAATTGTCAAAGCCCAGTATCATGCACTTCCAAAGCGACTTGTGAACACTGCAAACAATACTGTTGACATGAGAACTGAATTGCATTTGATGAATTCTATGAAAATATTTTCAGTAATTATATCATTTATCAAGGGAAGTAGTAATTTGTTTGAATTTTAATGTTGACCGCGTTACTTTCTGCTAATGTCTAGGAGTCTAAAAATAAATATGCATTTCGCTTAGAAATGTGGGCTCTACTGATCCCATTGTCTACACTGATACTGACGTAACACTGATGATCAGGAGACAATAAACTGCTTTTTTTATTGTGTTAGTCAAGTGCATATAAGAATTGATAAACTTCATTTTTTGCCAATGAGGGGATAGGCCTATTATACAATAAGAATTTTATATCCATCTTGTACCCTCATTAATATGGATGTAAGATAACCCGGAGAATTTGCCAATAACATTCACTTTTAATTAACAGTATTTTATTTTAATTTATAAGTTTATAAGTTAATTGCTTAAAAGTGATGAAATATAAATAATCTAAAAATTACACTATATGTTAAAATATCTATAGGCCTGTTTTTTCAAAATTTAAAAATTTAAAACAGTTATGCCAGTCAAAAGTGTAACTTAATTAAGTTTGTCTTGTATATGTTGTAATATTGAATAAAAATCTTGAGTGTTTTTAAAAAACGAAGTTATAATGTCTTGTGTGTTTATGTCACACACATTATGTCATAAATATAAAAGAACTGCATACTCACAATGTTCTATCACTGTATTTTTGTTAGAAGTTTTTGTACTTAACAAAAATGTAACATATAATATAATTTGTATAATTATATGTAACATATAATGTAATTTTTAGATTATTTATATTTCATCAGTTTTAAGCAATTAACTTACAAACTTACAAATGAAAATAAAATACTGGTAACTAAAAGTGAATGTTTCTGGCAAATTCTCTGGGTTATCCTACATCCATTTGAATGAGCGTATAAGGTGGATATAAAATTCTTATTGTATAAGTGCATATAAATTTCCAACTGGCATTACGCTATTAGGCAATAGCGAAAATATGCCAACTATCTATGAAGCCTGCCTGATAAGATACGCCTATGCAAAATCATGTTTTAGATGTTCACTGCTTGTACTGCCTGCATAAAGGGTCGAAGGTGAAAGAAAGATTTCTTCACAAGAAGATGCAGAAACGTTGCATTGCAGGTCAGCAAAGGTGACTTAGCGATAAGTCAATTACAACAGTCAGGCTGTTTTCTAAAACTATCAAATCTATTAATCAGATATATGTAATTTTACATAATTCCAATTCTCATGATAACCCCTGTTTATTGTATACCGGGTTAATGTTATCCTGTGGGTTGGTAAGTAGGCAAACCTGTATTTTACACACAATGTGAAATTTAGTTAGTCACACCGCATTTATCAGCCCATCTATTGTTCTTTCATGATAATATCATCCCTTAGAGTAATGGTTAACTTACTGGATCGTCATGCTGAAGGTCCGGGTTTCAAATCACGACGAGCGAAAGTGATATCTTAATAATACGGCGCGGTTTAACCCGGATAACCTTATTAATTGTGGTTTTATTTATAACACCGGCCTTGGAAGTATATGTACTCATCTTCTTACAACCCCGTTTGGGCTCTTTGGTTTGGAAATCTAGGACACAATTTACTTTTTTTACTTTTTTGTTAAGTTGCTGGAACTATGAGCTTTCTGTATTTAATACATATAATCGCTATATACTACATATTGTGCATTATATTGTATATTTAATTTAGTAATTTATTTGCCTTTACATGAATCAATTTACACATCAGATCAATTTATATTATTTTTCAATACAATTGTATATACAATATTTATATTTAAGAAAAACTCACAAATAAAACACATCATTAACATATTAATAAATGAAAAAAATACAAACTGAAATCAAAATTAGTAAGTAAAAAAGATAAAGTAAAGTAAAGTGACCCCTATACAGGCCTTGGAGGCCCAGAGGGTTCCAGGAGGTTCAGGCTCCCAGATTTTGGACATTCGGCACGTGAAGGTGGTAAGGTTGTCAGCCTTACGCATCAGCTACCTTTACCCCCAGGATTGCTCCTGGTACTCATTTCTGTTAGAGGCTGAGTCGACCCCAGGGCCATAGTGCCACCAGAAGAATTAGGCCAATTGAAAAACTCCAACGACCTCATCGGGAATCGAATCCGCGACCTTCCGGTTTGTAGCACAGCGTCTCAACCCCTACGCTACGGCTTACCCCAAGCAAAAAAAAAAAGATAAGTAGCCTCTTAGAAAAAGATAAGTAATAGAAAAAGATAAGTAATAATACATGTGTTGGTCTTGAAACCCCCGAAAGAGCGGGGCTCGCGTTAGGGGCAATTAGAGCGTTATACAAGTATTACAATATAAGTGGTACGTAACCTGATCTTAAAGATAATAATGAAGACAAATTCGTAAGATGGGGAGAAAGGCAAAAGCTATGAAACAAGGCATGCCTTAATGATAATTAGTTTAAACAAGCAATAATTATCATGATAGAAGCTGGAAGAGATCAAGTGGCAACAAAAATTAATTTAAAAGGGATAAAAAAAAACAATAATTTATACTATTTTTAGGTAGATTTCGAAGAAAAATCTACCTATTGCAATGGATACCACTTCATGATTTTCGAAAAATTCTTTCATATCTTTACGTTTCATGCTCCCCTAAGTACGAAACCACCGCCAGTTCAAAAAAAAAATGTTGAGATATTTATATACATATATATTTATATATATATATATTTATATATATATATATTTATATCTTTACACGATAGCGGCCGTAATTTTGAAGATATTTGAACCAAATTTTGTTATGTTATTCCTAGGCCCAATTGTTCGGACAAGTTCGTTAATGGGCAAAATTGGCCCAAGGGGGTGGTCGGGGGAGGGGGTTGAAATTTTAAAACATTTATATCTCGGCCCCTATGAAGTATAGAGGGAAACTTTGTTTGAATAAATTAGAGTACTCCCTATGGAGTTCACAGTGACACCAACGATTCGGGGGTTCGAGTGAGGGTGGGGGATGAAAATTCGAAACTTTTGAAACCACGTCTTGTGGGGTATCGTTGAAAAGCTCTTGATGAGTACTCTACAAATCAATAAATAGTTTCTTGATAGCTCTCATATGACGCGAGATTTTAATGTTTGAAAATAATAACACTTGAAAGAATTATTATAATATCATAATTTTGTCTTGTTTAGCGGCTTTGCTAATTTTATTCATTGCTGATCTTGCGCACGTCCTCCCAGAATATTATATCCTATTCTTGTTTTCAAAACAAATGATTGTAGGCTCTTCCTCTTTACCGAATTCAGTTCTTATTACTGCAGGTTTGCCATGCCAAGGCTAAAAAAGAAGAGTGCTGCGCAGCGATAATAAATTAAACCAAAAGCACTTTGAAATCTACCTCAGCCTGTAGGCCTGCCTAAAGGGATTTTTATTTTACACTTGAAGACTCCATAACTAAATGTGGCAAACGGAGGACGTAATTTTATTTTAGAATTACAAAGACGAGGACCGAAACTAGAGCTATGTGACAGTGAAACATTTGGGTTCTACTAAATTACTAATTTTATTGCGTGTTGTGCTCTGTTTAGTGGAACAGCCAGGAATTTTGTCTTGTTTTATGGTAGAATTTTAACAAAGAGTATCTATAAAATTGGCCAGTGTTCAATACATTAAAATCGGAGTAGATTAGTTGATAGTCCAGTCGCTTTTTTATGCGTTTTTCTAATAAAGTTAATGGCGTAAGAATAGTTTTAGAGATGCTTCCCCATCCAATAATACCATAATGACTAGGGCTAAATAAACTACTCTTAGAGTCTTAATGGTCATACAGTTACGGAGATTTACAAATTTATACAGGGTGTTAATAAATAACACCGAAATATTTTACCTGTGTATAGAGGGGACATAGACAAGTAACTTTTATTAGCAGATTTTTGCTCTATGACGTAAAATGTGTATGCTACAGGCCATTAAAGTCATTATAATTTGGTGCTCATAAGTCAATAATTGAGCGAAATAGGGTTACAATTTTCATTAAATTGAATTCATGCCTTCTTAGCGATCGATAAAAACCTTATTCTTGATCATTCATCAACAGTTATACCATAATTTAGAATTTTCATAATCTGCAAAATTTACTGACTAATCACATGATTGCCCGCCACTGCATTATGTTTTTATTCCTAATTCCAGGGCTAACAAAAATATTTAGTTTGTCTTTTTTTTCCCTCAGTGTAGCAAGGTATCGATCGTCATTTTTTACAATTTTCCCGACCACTACACAATATTCACTGTTCCTTTGTTTCCCATCATTTCAAGTATTAGAAGTCAGTGGCGTGCATATCGTTGGGAGATTTTATGTTATAACAGGAAGAATTGAATCCATAGAGCAAAACTCTCCTAATAAAAGTTGCTTGTCTAAGTCCCCTCTATACACAGGTAAAATATTTCGGTGTTATTCATTAACACCCTGTATATTTTTTGCGAATTTTATTACATACAAGCATGTGCCCGCAATTATTTACTAAAAAAATACTTCATTAAAAAAAAAAAACATCATTTAAAAAATGTTATTTATTAACACTTCGACCTACATCGTTTTTCATAAATTGCATGATTTTAGCCTATTCTTAATTGTTTTTCCATAGCAAATATACATAATTACATACGGGTTTAAAGATTCGAAATGAAACGATTAAAACGTACCACAGACTCATGAACCTAACCCAAATCATGCATAAACAATTTAAACAATTAATAATTAAAAAAACTAAAATCCTGGTTTCGAAGTACACTTCACAATTAAAGCGCGATGCCCGAGTAAAAAAAAAAAACACCTGAGATTCGAGTTCCCTAGCCCAATAAAACCCCGCATAGTGAGTTTCGTCCAAGTCATTCGATGCTCTTTTTTTCCCCGGTTGCTATGGCAATTAATCTCACGGATGAATAGGCCTACTGTCTTGTTAATAGGTGGCATTGGTTTGGTTTTCAGATAGTAGATACTCGTTGCCCGGTTTCTGTAAACTCGCGAAATACCTATGGGTAAATTATCCAATGGACAGATTTACACAAGAATAACTTTTACAAACTCAAGTAATTTAAAGGTAACAATCACATACACTTCTGGCGAGTTTCTAGATAAATGTCCTCTGGGTAAATATGAAAATGGCAGAAAAAATGTTCCTACAAACTCGGGATAGATCTTTCCAAGGGTAAATCATCGGGTTAATTTATCCTTTCATGGTTGGCTGGATAAAATTTAACCTCTCATAGGATCAATAATAATTTAAACAATGAGAATCAAAGCCTTCTGAATTAAACTCCAAGGCCTTCCTCATTATATCATTGTGGGTGACTAGGAACTAATTTACCCATGGATAATTTACCCATAGGTAATTCACAAGTTTGTAGAAACCGGGCATTAGAAGTGTGTTTATCCTATTTATAGAAAAGAACTTTTAAAAAATATCACCCTCTCCCCTTAATTCAGCAAGAGCAAGAAGTGGGCAAATAGCACGGTAGAGGGTTGCATGCAGTATGTTTGATGAGGTGTCTTGCAGTAAGCTAGGATGAAATTACTTCACAAGGTTAGCATCGACATCGAGAGAGGGATCGATATAAAACGCTTCAAAACAACAATCGATTGCAATTGCCATGACTACGCTAGCAGTAAGGTCAAGTTATTTATCAACAAACACCTCTACGAGGAATTTCTGCCCCAGTTAACGTAGCAGGGGCTCGAGGCTGCTTGGATTATATTTCCCATCATAACGAATTCCCCATCATAAACATTCTGATCCCAAGCCTCTTGGCATAAATAAATTTAAGATTTTAGGTACAGTCAAGCTTCTACAGGGTGTTAATGAATAACACCGAAATATTTTACCTGTGTATATAGGGGACATAGACAAGTAGCCTACCGTATTTTACGGACCATAAGACGCACTTTTTTACGTTGAAAACAGAAACTTAAAAGTTGGGTGTGTCTAATGGTCCGAAGTACACTAAAAAAAATGAAATTATGGTAAATATTGCTGGAATACAATAGTTATACACAAGCAGCCTTACTAATAAAAGCTGCTTATACCTGCGTTGAACGGTTGTTTGGTTGTTCACCGTGCAAGTTCTGCATAAGCCGCATTACCAATAATCGGTGTGTAACTGCCGAGTTTACATCGGGTTTGTACGTCCAACGTCATCAAATACGTCACGCTTTTCATGACGTTACTAGCCTGGCTATGAAGGGACTGCTGAACGCCATCTATCAGTGTAGCGGGCAAACAACGATGGATCGTCTGCAGACTAATTGTAGTTTCAGTATTTCATTATATTGTTTTCAGAAAGCTGTAATCATGGGTACAAGTATGGAAATATGTCCCGCAAACAAGGAACAATGTTTATAATTCCGCAAAAGCAGCTCAGAATATGCGTAGCCTCAAAATTCAATCTCAGACATCTTCCAGCCGACCGGCTGTTACGGATATCGGCCATCTTGATTATTTACGCCAAGTTTAAATAAGGGAGCCAGGCTGTGTAAAGGTTGCACACATTCAGCCTTATGCAACGATTATTAGTACACTTTTTCTCCTCAGCTCTGTATATTCTTGGTATAAATGTTGCAACTGGATTATTAGTAAGACTGAAGGTATTGTAAACGATAAGACTGTTACAAATTTTAGCACATACTGTACTACGCCACCAAGTTATCTCTGCATGCAGAAAATAGCGCTAAAACACTTCCCCTATCGCCGTGCAGATTTAACTTGGTGGCATAGTACATCAGTGCACTTGTCACAATCGTAAAATGAGGGTAGCTGAAAGCCAGGTATACACAATGAGAAAAGAAAGGTATGTTGAGTTCTTTTACACAAAAAGAGTGTTTTCGCCGGGTGGTTTAAATGAATGCAATGACCTCTAAATACCATGTCCCGTTACACTTACTGTGTGCATATTGAGGGTGTAAAAGTATTTTCAGTCTTTCATGAGAAATCAGTTCAGTTAAAATTTACGTGATGCTACCTGTACAGAAGAGATTTTCGTACAATGCACATTTTAAGTTAGAAGTGATTTACACTGATTCCATTGTTTATGCAATGAAGTATATTAGTCTCTTTAAAATGTGTCGTTTAGAATCACATTAAATTTCTTTTCCTTTAAATTTCCGTTCTAAAATAAAGGTGCGTCTTATGGTCCGGAGTGTCTTATGGTCCGGAGTGTCTTATGGTCCGGAGTGTCTTATGGTCCGTAAAATAAGGTAACTTTATTAGTAGATTTTTGTTCTGAGGATTCAATTTTTCCTGGTACCTGCTACCTTGAAAAAATGCAAAACAAAGGAACTTCGTTGTTCATATAGTAGTTACGAAAAAAAAGACCTAATACAGTGGCGGCCAGTCATGTGATTAGTCTGTAAATTTTGCAGATTACGAAAACACTAAATTATGATAGGCTATGGCTATTGATTAATCATTAAGAATCAGGTTTTTATCGATCACTAAGAAGGCATGAAGTCAATTTAATGAAAATTTTAACCCTATTTTGCTTCATTATTGACTTATGAGCAAAAATTGTAATGTCTTTAATGCCCTGTAGTATAGGCAATGTAGCCTATATATTAAGTCATAGAGCAAAAATCTTCTAATAAAAGTAAACTAAAGTGTTCCCTATACAGACCATGAGGACCCTAAGGGTTCCAAGAAGATGAGGTTCCCAGATTTTAGACATTCGGCAGCCGGCCGCCTTTACCCCCAGGATTGTTCCTGGTACTCATTTCTGTTAGAGGCTGCGTCGACCTCAGGACCATAGTGCTACCAGTAGGATTAAACCAATTGAAAAATCTCAACGACCTCATCGGGAATCGAACCCGCGACCTTCTGGTTTGCAGCGCAGCGCCTCAACCACTACGCTACGGCGTACTCCAATGAGACGGATAATTATGTTGAAATATTACAATTAGCAGGGAACAAAATAGTTTAAAACCTATGAATCCGGGCCCTAGTAGTAGTGATTATAATGATGATGATGATGATGATGATGATGATGATGATGACAATAATAATAATAATAAGAAGAAGAAGAGTTAATGAACATACCTGCGCACTTCAGAAGTCTCAAACATACGTGTACAATTTTTTTTTTTGCAATACGGGTGAAATTTGGCTATAAAGGGACATGTGTATAACATAAAGCAATATAAAAATTTCATGTTGAAACAATTTATGGGCAATGAAATGTAAGAGAGATCATTGTTTCGGCGAGGCCGTAAGGAACACACATTAAAGAGCGGGTCATCCGGTTTCAAACGCTGAGGTGGGCTGTAAAATGCAGTCTAGACATACAGTGGGCATGTGCGTGAAATTGAAATTCGAACTTGCATTCTCGGACTCGTGATAAGGGTTATTGCGTGAGAACTGAAGGGCATTACAATGTGTTGTGGTTTTTAACGACGGGGCTGTACTGCTATTTAGACCTGTGCCCGAATTTTGTCACGCAGGAGTTCTTTACATTGCCTGTAAATCTACAAACATGGACCTGAGAACAGAAAGCCAGACCGACATAATAAGTTGGTTTTTATTCATTCAATTATTCGCCTGGTACAAATGTGTGTTTTTCAGATAATTTACAAGTTTCTTCTTCTTCTTCTTCTTCTTCTTCTTCTTCCACAACAAGAGTAAAAGAACCGAGCGAGGTGGCCGAGATGATAACGTCTTGGTAGCGCATTCTGGAGGTCCCAGATTCAAATCCCGTGGCCGGCCAATTTGAAAATGGGGTTTTTCATGGTTTCCCCAAGAAAAGGCAACTCGTAAAGGCAATTGCCCAATTGGATATTTACATACAATACCATGAATCATCCTCACCATTTCAAATAAAAATAAATAAATACAATTTTATTGTCAATTTGGCCAATACAGCAATAGACAACGTCAAACACATAAATTCTAGAGTAGACAACAAAAAACTAAGACATTGAGTTTAAATTTGAAATCACAAAAGACAACATTTGAACAATATCACTTAAATTAAGTAATAAAATGTACAAAAAATACTACATCTTGTATCATATCCATTTAAATTAGTATCAGTTGAAATTTACTCCATTAAATACACTAACAATAGAAACAATTGACAAGCAATTAGTTCCATGGCCTACCCTACATCCCTGCACCTACCTATATTATCCCAACTTCCACTGTCACACATGTACTTTGAAATACGTTTTCATGGAATGAAGTGCTACAGGGTTAGAGAAGTTACTCTGATTTGTTACTTTAATATCACGGTCTTTCTGCTTTAATGTGTATTTTCCCCGCTGCAGGGAAATAATTCCCTCTCGGGTAATATGATATGATTTAAATCAGCCCTCCTCTTGGGGAGACCTGGCCATCCATTCCAAGCGCTGATAATATCAGATTCAACTCTTCAAATTTATCACATGTAATGTAGAGAACGGCATTCCAATATTCCCTCTGGTTATTCTTCGCAATCTGCTACTAAAAGATTAAAGAGAAATGCAAATATGAATTAATTTTATGAACGAATTGCATAACGATTTTTAGTTTAATAATATATATATATATATATATATATGTGTGCAAGATATTCCGTTTGAACAAGTGGAAAAATTCAAATATCTGGGGGCAATAATTACAGACACAAATAATATTAAGGCGGAAGTTAAGTGTAGACCCAAATCAGGAAATGTTTGTTTTTATGCAGTTCACAAACTTTTATCCTTCTAGTCATCTGTCCAGAAATCTAAAAATAAAGATTTATAAGACTATTATCCTGCCGGTTGTATTATATGGATGTGAGACATGGTCACTTACTCTTCGGGAAGAAAATAATCTGAGAGTGTTGGAAAATAGGGGGCTTAGGAAAATATTTGGACATAAGAGAGATGAAAATGGAGACTGGAGAAAACTACATAACCTGTACACTTTACCGGATATAGTAAGGGTATTTAAATCACGGAGGATGAAATGAGCTGGACATGTTGCACGCATGGGGGAGGAAAGACATATCTTGCACGCATGGGGGAGGAAAGACATATCTTGCACGCATGGGGGAGGAAAGACATATCTCAAAAGTATTGAATGTGGAAGACCTAGACGTAGGTGGGAGGACAATATTAAAATAGATTTAAGGGAAGTAGGATTTGCAAGGGATGATTGGATGGAGTTAGCACAGAATAGGGTTAAATGGCGGGCTCAGGTAAGCGCGGCAATGAACCTTCGGGTTCCATAAAATAGATAATATTCATTTCGCTTGCTGAGGAATTGTCTATTGCCATTGAGTAAGTAAGTAAGTATTTAATTAAATTTGAATGTTAAAGTAAAGAAAAACCAAGGGGGGGGGCGCCCTGGATCCACCAATGACACAGACACATAATTCATACGGTTCAACCAAAATTATTAAAGAATATTTGGTTTAACTATCCCGCGAAATATGTTTTTTTGTGCCTGTTAGAGGACATTTGTATTAAATTGAGATTTTCACTAGCATCGATCCAGTGAAATTTCTTCCTTGTCTGACAGTTTTGGTATAAGTTATTGATTTTATTTCAAAATATTTTTACCTCGACCTTCTGCTGTTTGTTGAGTGAACGTGCCAAGACAAACAGAACATAACAATGTGCGTGAAATGTCGAACTCTCTGGGTATATCAATATTGTATGGCGAGATTCTGGCTTCTATGTTTTTATTTGTCCTAGCCTGATGTATTCTTACTCCATAAGATTTCAAAATAATTAAGGATTAGTTACTTATGGCAAAGTTCATAAAGTGCGATTCTTTGCAACGATTTAAATACAGATCTAGGCCTATGAATAAAAATTGTTATAGGCAAGTATACCATGCAGTTTCTTCTAGGAGAGCTCAACATATACAATAAACAAACAAAATCAGGTAAACTGACGTAACAAAATGCCAAAATACTTTTCTTTATTCAGTGATAATAGCAATTATGATATGCAGAAAATAAGTTATTACTTCCTCTGCCCGTACCATAGGTACTATAGGTAGAGGAAGTAGGCCTATTGTTTTCGACCCTAAAATTCGAAGTTGAGTTTTTAGCATATATACACGTTTCAAGGCCCCCTGAATCCAAAAATACTATTTTTGGAAACATGTCTGTGTGTCTGTGTGTGTGTGTGTCTGTGTCTCTGTGTGTGTGTGTGTCTGTGTGGAAAATATCTGTGAACAAGCTAGCTCCAAAACGGAAAATCGTATGAAAACAAAATTTCGTATTTGGGTCAGGTACCTTCTGAAGATGTGAGGATAAGATTGGCGACTATTTTCTCTTATTTTTAAGGGGACTTTACATGAAGAAATTTTCGTTTTTCGCGATTTTCTCGAAAACGGCTCTAACGATTTTCTTTAAAATTTGCACATGTGTTCCTTTTACTGAGAGCTAAAACTTTTATTTGAAACTTTTTTTCGAAAAAATTCTCTGAGGATAGTTACAAGCCACCCACTGTTCACCCACTGTTTGTAGAAAGTTTGTCTTGCGTGATGAACAACTGAATTCGCGCTCTTTCACGGCCTCTTAGAATGTGAAGTGAGAAAGATGTATTGTTGGCCATGCATAGAGTAAAGAAGTATCTGAGGGAAATATTCGATAAATTTCGGAAATTATATTTTACGGCGGAAAGTTCAATAAACGTCTGCAGTCACTTGTTCTTTTTTTTTTTTTTTTTTAAGTTTGTTATATAGCATGCGCTTTTAGTCGCATCATTGAAAGAAGAGGTATTTATAGAACAATTAGCGTAAAATTGTGTCTTGCGATTCTGTAAAAGGATATGTGAATACTGCTAACTTTTATTTGGGCAGAGGAAGTTATGTGACTTTCACATCAGATTTTTTTTGTAATCGATTTCCGAGTTAAGCTCCAGATCGATTCATTAAGCAGGGATTAAGGAAGGTCTAGTTTTTTAAAGTCAGATTAAAATCGTCCAGCATCAGCAGAACTATACAGATTTGTGGTATCTTGACAATCGCATACTCACATAAAAATACAAACAAAAAAATGTCGGATTGACCAACTACGGGATTTGATCCATGGACCTTCAGAATGCGAATCCAAGACAAAACAATCTCGGCCACCTCGCTCGGTTTTAACGGTTCAGTTTGATAAGGGTATGTGAAGGAATAGGGCTATTTGTCATAGCTAACTGTATTACAACTTTCAAAGCCGTATATGAACACTGTAAAACAATATATTGTCATGAGAACTGATTTGCATTTGATAAATTCTATCTAATATATTACCATAAATAGGCATTAAATTGGGCATTACTCCGGTACCGGTCAACCGATGTGGTCCAAAATCAATAGGCCTCTTCACATGGACGTTATAAATGCATAGCCTATGTCAAGTTTCATGAAAATCCGATAAAGCGTATTTGAGTTATCACGCGTACAGACACACGGACAGACAGCGGACGGATAGACATTTTTTCCATCGATTACACAATCTCAGAAAGTACCATTCTGGCACTTAATAAATTTTTCGAAAGGTTATTAGGTAACGATATAATGACGCAAGAAACTGCTATCGTAAATTGCATTCATTTTTCGTTGCGTAAAATGTATCTTCAATTCTAAAGGCTCACTTTAATACCTGGCGAAATCGCAACTTTACAATTGCAGAAATAGTATATTGCGACACAAGGGCGGAAAGGCACGTTTACGGGTCGAGGAAACAGATTGAAAACCCGAGGCGCAGCCGAGGGTTTTTAAGTTTTCGAGACCCGTAAATGCCTTTACGGTCCGTGTGTTGCATGCTAATTTTTGCACGACGGTTACTTATATCAATTTAATTATATTAATTGTGATATTACCTGAAAATATTATGTAAATACAGACTTGAAGAATGGTGCTTATTTCAGAAAGGGATTCGCATTTGTTATTGTTTATGGCAACCGAATATTTATAAAGCGGGGAGGCCTTGGTCATTTCTGCTCGCAAATAAGCATTTGCGGGCGGTAAAGTAACTTTCCACCCGTCGCCCCTAGCAACAATTCACTTTCCGCCCGTCGCCCCTAGCAACAAGATTGCGTGTGGTAATGTCAAGTTACGAGCCATGTAAACAACTGTCGTAAGAAACACTTACTAGCTAAGGAGTGCAAAAAAATTCATTTGCAGGGTGTCAGAGAAAAACAGGAATATATATATATATATTTTTTTTTCATTTTCTCTACAACGTACCATAGCAAAATACACCATACTTACTAAACTATTAATCCTGATACTGTATGTCGAATTTTCAGCATAAATACATGTTTTCATGTTCCCTGAAAATAAAAATAATTTTCAGAAACATGTCTGTGTATCTCTCGAGAATGAGAAATCGTAGAAAAACAAAATGTTGAATTTGGGTTAGATATTTTTTGGAATGTGACACTAAGATTGCGCGAAGAAAATGTCCTGAAAATGGCTCCAACTGTTTTTTAATACTTTTTACAGGAATTGCTATACATGGAGTAATACTTTTATTTGATACAATTTTTCGCAAAAGTTTTATGAAGGGTAGTTATAAGCCAGCTATCTTTATTTCGACCTTAGAAAATTATTTTAGATCTATACCCTTAGCAACCAGGGAAGGCGGTTGAGGCCAGGTAGGTTCCTTCACCCGCTAGCACCCTCACATTTACAAGCAGAGGGAATTAGGACCAACCGTAATTTCCTCCCCATGAGTCACCTAGTCTACTTCAATCAATCAATCTTAGATTTTTTTAATATGTCACTTTATCTTAAAATGTTAGTTATATATCAATTCTACACATAATTACAAGAAAAATGACACGAAACAATGTATAATTTACTTTAATAGGAACATTTATAACAAATACATAAGTTAAATAAAAGTTACGAGAAAACTGCTTTCAAGTTCTATGTTCCTATTAAAGTAAATTATACATTGTTTGGTGTCATTTTTCTTGTAATTATATGTAGAATTGATATATAACAAACATTTTAAGATAAAATGACATATTAAAAAAATGTAAGATTGACTGATTGAAGTAGACTAGGTGACTCATGGCGAGGAAATTACGGTTGGTCATAATTCCCTCTGCTTGTAAATGTGAGGCTGCTAGCGGGTAAAGGAACCTACCTGGCCTCAACCGCCTTCCCTGGTTGCTAAGGGTATAGTGTAATGTAGACAATTTAATATTTTTCTACCGTGAAGGAATAACTTCGAGAGGAATTTTTGAGAGGTTACGGCCGTAAACTAAGCGATGAGTAACAGCTTTTCCTCCTTCCTAAAGTAGTTATATTTCATTATCAGCCGACATTCTCCATATAAATAATAGGCTATTTATTACGAGATGAGAAATCTCATCACCTTTTTTTCCTTTCATTGTTTGCTATGGAAAAACCTGTCACTCCAGGTGGAAGAACACATAATCAAATTAAGCAAATTCCTGAAGAAATGTAATTGCCGAAGAAAGCGAGTGGTGTTGTACACATAATTGGAACGTGTGTGCAAGCTTTGTTAGGATGAAAGTAACTCCTCAGCGACCCGGAAGATTGCGTTTTCTTACACACATGGGAAATTTCCTGTTACAGCTTCCAAGGACACTGAAGTTACATAACTCATTGTTACACTTAAGTCTTCAGACTCCGAGACCCGATCTTCACTGGTAGGGAAAGCCAATAACCGTACCGATTCCTCTATTTAGCTCATAAATCAGTGAACAATTCGGCATAAGAATATGTGGAATCAACCAATCTCTTTCTTTTAAAACTTCAGAGGTAGAGCTTTTTGAAGTGAAACTTCTTTAGCCGCGGTAGGGGTGAATCGGAAGCTTGTGTAAATGTCAAAATTTTCACGAAATTAGTGTCACACTCAAAATCGTCACGAAATTAGTGGGGTGTGGCGGAGCGGACTGCACAGAAAACAATCAACTCTGATTAGCTTATCCAAAACTTAAAAAAAACTTAAAAATTAAAAAAAAAACTAAAAATCCAAAATTAAGAAAATCTAAAATTCCAAAATTAAAAAATTCAAAGATCCAAAATTCAAAAGTCCAAAACTCCAAAATTTAAAAAAATAAAAAAATCTAAAATTAAAAAATCCAAATATCCAAAATTTAAAAAATCCAAAAATTCAAAATTAAAAAATCCAAAATTTAAAAATAAAAGAATCCAAAATTAACAAATCCAAAATTTAAAAAGTCCAAAAATCCAAAATTAAACAAACGAAAATAGAAAATTCACAAAATAAAAATTCAAAGATCAAAAATTTAAAAAATCCAAAATTAAAAGAGCAAAAATAAAATAAAAAATCCAACATTTAAAAAGTCCAAAAACCCTATATTAAAAAGTCCAACAATCCTAAATTGAAAAAATCCAATAATCCAAAATTGATAAATTCCATAAATTAAAACAAGTTTCACTTCTTTCGCGTGGCGTTCCACGCACACTTTTTTTTTACTCTTTCTTTAATCTCCAAAATTAATATTCTTTTTTATGAAATAAACCCTGATATGTATATATTAATCAGAATGAATATAATTACCAGCCTAATATTTACTCAAATAAAACATCCACTAACATGTACATTGAGAAAGTTTGTGCAATGCTATTGGACTATTAATTTTGTTTTATTTTAGCGCACTTTCCTTTCATTTTTCTTGTAAAAATTATCATAGGCAATCCCACGAGAAATTACGACTTTATCGATTTATTTGCGAGAACAAATTTATCTCGTGTAGGATTTATTAAGACTATTCTACGAATAAACTGTAACGGATTTTGTAAATAATAATAATTTTCTTACTTTGTTGTCAATATTCTGTCAGCCGTAATATCACAGCATATTAGATGAATGGACAGTCCACGAATCGATTCGATGAATCGATCCGAGTTCCCAATGCGCATCACAGGATGGAGGGCGTCGTGGTATTTATTTACTTACATACATACATACATACATATTTTATTCAGCATTTGAGTTTAGTACAATTGGCTTTGTCAGTGTTATACAGAATGATTAACAATAACTTAAAAACAACATCAACAATAATGATGACAATAAAGAGGCTATAAAAAAATTCAAATCTCAATGCTTTTCTGTGGTAGGTCAAGAAATTCCATTAATATGTAAAACGGATGAATAGATAGAGTAGGATTACCTCCACAAAGTCTCTGGGTTTTTACGTATATACCTTAGGAGCGAGTCTCACCGTTCGTAGAGCTCCCTCCTAGGGGAGGTAGCTGCGCCCTGATTGGCTATCCCACTCCACGTGTTGTCTGTCTCTGTGTCTGCGCCATTATCCCTCCACTCAACTATTACAGTATTGTCTACCCCTGACAACATGCAGCATGATCTTTACTATCTGCCCAGCAGTGGCTCACTGATCTTACGCGCAGCGAATCCGCGCATCTTGATAAGGAGACGTAACGAGAAGCTCGCTGGCTGGGTTAGTCTTCAAGGCCAGAGACGTTGTGGGAGTAATCTACTCTAACCAATGATAAAATCTCTTTCTAAAATTATTCATGGGTAAAGTATGGTCATAACTAGGAATTTTGTTATACAGACGCAGTCCTATTATAGTATGGCTTGTTTCAGTTCTGTGCAATCTGTTTGATAAGAATGAACATAAGAATTTGTCATAAAATTGTCACGTCTGTTAAAAATGAACAATACCAAGTCATGCATATACAAATTAATAACAGTTAACACATTACATGAGAACTCCTTAAAAGCACACAAACTGGCTTGCAACGAAATGAAATTGTGTTTTTATTCAATGGACGTTTATATTATTCCAATTTCCAAACAACTTATGTTGTATAATGGGTTTTCGTGTTGGTTAATGGCAGCATGTGACGTATTAATCACTGCACGTTGATGCCTTACGTGTCCAGTAACGATTTGACCAGATAAAACGGCGTCCCCATATTAATAGCAAGCATTTTATAAGATAAAGGATCGTGATTGGTCTTATCCGAGGAATTGCTAAATATTATTGGATAATATCAAATAGGCGGCTTATGAGTAGAGACCGGATTTTAAAGGGAATTCCTTTTTTTATATTTCATCACAAAACGTGATAAAATTACATTACTGAGTAAGATTCAACTGCAAATGACCTGATTTTAACGTCCCTTTTTTTCCTTTTTAGGCTCATTTCCCTTTTTTTTTAAAGGAACTTTCCCTTTCCAGTACCTTTTTTGCTAATTTATTTTGAATTACCCATTAAACATTGTTTTCACTGATTCGCCATTGAAAAAATAATTCCTCCCAGCAGAATAGAGCGTTACAGGGAAATCACAGGCTTGCCATTGCCTAAGTTTCCCATTATAACAAGGTAGGGAACATGGATTTCGTGTGCTATTTTCCTCTGTGAGAATTTCAACGAGAACAAAAAATGTATTCAGTCATTAATGGCCGGTTTCTATAAACTCGCGAATTACCTATGGGTAAATTACCCAATGGTCAGAATTTACACAAGAATAACACCACACAAACACAAATAATTTAAAGATAGCAATCACATACACTTGTGACGAGTTTCTAGATAAATGTCCTGTGAGTAAATATGAAAATGACAGAAAAAATGTTCCTACAAACTCAGGCTAGATCTTTCCAAGGGTAAATCATCGGGTTAATTTATCCTTTCATGGATGGCTGGATAAAATTTAACCTCTTTGAAGGATCAGTAACAATGAGAATCAAAGCCTTCTGAATTAAATTAACTGTACAACTCCAAGGCCTTGCTCATTATATCATTGTGGTTGAAATGGGACTAATTTATCCATGGATAATTTACCCATAGGTATTTCACAAGTTTGTAGAAACCGGGCATCAATGTTACAAAATCAACACCTGTAGAGCAAGCAAAGGCTTTTCATAAAACAAACATGTACCGTATCTCTCTGTTGAATGTTTACATTCTCTTACTTTTATATCCCCTTTTCCGCACCTTTTTTGGAAATAATTTTCCCTTTTTCCCCACCTTTTTTTGGCAATAATTTTTTCCTTTTTTCGTCCTTTTTTGGGTGAAAATTTTCCCTTTAAAATCCGGTCTCTACTTATGAGTGTTGTAGTCTCTAAAAACTCTGTTTTCTGAGGGAGTCGATGTTACTTGTTTGTGGTAATATTAGACCCGCTCGTGTTGTTGATAAAGGCAACGCACGCTTATGAGAGAGGGTTGGGCTGGTAAATTCAAATTAGCCCTGAGCCGACTCGTACGTGCAAGGTCGTTCCCTTGTTACGTGCGTAACAAATGCAACGCATGGCAAATGAGAGCTCCTGCTCTAGCTCTAGCTCTGTAAGTAGAAGTTCCCTTCCCAGGGAGTCTGTGGGTTAATACTGTACCGCTTACATTGTTTGTCTTAGTATCTAAATACATTTTTCAGAATTTAAGTTTGTATACACTCACATATATTTCATATATGATATAAATATATTTTATTAAGTTACATTATACAGGGTGTTAATGAATAACACCGAAATATTTTACCTTTGTATAGAGGGGACATAGACAAGCAACTTTTATCCGGAGATTTTTACTCTATGACGTAAAATGTGTATGCTATAGGACAGCGGTTCCCAAACTTCTTTTGTCCTGGGACCCACCTTCACCTAGAAAATGTTTTCGCGACCCACTACTACATAACGATAACCAATAGAGGCTATATAAAAAAAAAAATCACGACCCACTAATACATAACGACAGCCAATATAGGCTACATAAAATAGAGCACATATTTTTCATATGCCTTTCAATACTTTTATTGTGTTCAAATGCCTTATATTCCTTATATTGAAAAATGTTTAATTTTTCCCGCCCTTTTTGCGACCCACCAGTGGGTCACAACCCATAGTTTGGGAACCACTGCTATAGGACATCAAAGTCATCACAATTTTGGTGCTCATAAGTCAATAGTGAAGCGAAATAGGGTTAAAATTTTCATTAAATTGACTTCACGCCTTCTTAGTGATCGATAAAAACCTGATTCTTAATCATTCATCAACAGCTACACCATAATTTAGTGTTTCCATAATCTGAAAAATTTACAGACTAATCACATGACTGGCCGCCACTGCATTAGTTTTTTTTTTTTTTTTTTTTTAAATTCATAATTACAGTCTTAACAACGAAGTTTCTTTATTTGCGTTTTTCAAATGTTGGAAGTCAGTGGCGGCCAATGCCCTGGGTGATTTTATGCTTAAACAGGAAAAATTGAATCCAGAGCAAAAATCTCCTAATAAAAGTCTATGTCCCCTCTGTACACGGGTAAGATATTTTGGTGTTATTAATTAACACCCTGTATATATGTATATATATGTGTGTATATATGTATATGTTATATATATTCTTTGCCGAAAATTTATATTATCGCCTCGCTCATAACGTTGACGGGCGGTTCGCTTTGTTCTCATATTACAATGCTTGTTGTTCCTGTAAAAGGTTTTCTCAAAAGAAACCGCTGACTAAATTCGTGTTGCCAATTCTCTCATTGCTCAATGTCATTGCCACGTAAGTGTTTTGCTGCATCTAAATCTTCCCGCTCTCTTTTCTAAAGCTGCGTCTCCAGTCCATTGATATACATTTAACACCAACATGTTGAAGTTAACATATGTTAAATGTTTATCACCAACATGTTGAAGTTAACATATGTTAAATGTTTATCATCAACTTGTTGACGTATACAAGTCAAGTGGTTTGCCAATTAACAACTGCCTCCACTACAGTATTACAGGTTAACATGTGTTGGTGCGGTTACGAACAGAAATGAATAACATTCAGAAAGAAAACACCTCTGAAGAGGGCAGCCAACTTTACAAAATGAGAGTTGTTTTGTATACTCGTTATTATCTTCTTGTTAACTGGCCATGACTTTCATAAATACTAATTTTGTACAGATGTCTTGATCTTTTCAAAATAACTATCACATTTTTCAACAATGGAGTATGCCATAAAAAAATAATTAAAAGTAGATTCAATACTATTGAGAACACTGATATACCAAATACTCAAATAATACAAAATGGATGCCGGGAATATTGAGGAAGCTGTCGACTGCTTTTTGTTCACCCGGAAATTCCCGAACCAAAGCCGATTAAGCTGGCGATCGCTTTTCGTTTTCCTTAGAAAAGATCTGCAATAGACTGTCAAGAATTTTATTTCTATTACGAAATTTAAAGAAACATATACCGAGAGACTATATACGAATGGCCTATTTTGCATTTTTTAACAGCATAATCAGTTATGGAATTTTAATCTGGGGTTGTGGTCATGAATTGTATAGGATTCTACTGATTCAAAAGAAAGCTATTAGAATTATAACCTCTTCTAATCACAGAGCTCATTGTAAGCCTTTATTCGTCAGCGAAAAAATTCTTACAGTGTTTAACTTATTCATAGTCAAATGTCTGGAACATGTGAAAGGTAACTTAAGTAACACTCCCTTAAGATGTGACAAGCACAATCACTTTACCAGAAACATGAATTTAATAGATTTACCACGTGTAAGGCTCTCTAAAACTCAAGAATCTTACTCATATGTTGGCCTGAGAATGTTCAATAAGCTACCTCCTGAAGCTCATCTGGTTAACTTCAAACGATTTAAATTCATTCTGTACAACTGGCTAGCAGTTAATCCTTTCTATAATTTAGATGAATTTTTCAACATCCCTTCCATCGACATATGTTTTTAACACATTTTTTCTGATTGCTGTACTGTTCTGTTGAAGTTGTATTGTATTTGGTATTGTGTATTGTGTACTGTTTTAATGTTTGACGTCAACTACACAAGTTCCACTTGTTATTTGTTGATAAATAAATTCTTAATTCTTAATTCTAATTCCGGAAATTCCCGAAACAAAGCCGATATCGACCGACTAGTAAATTGACTTGACATGTTGTCCATTTTCTCCGGAAAAAAAATTAACATCTGAAAATGTTAAGTACAACACGCTGGGCTTGCATGTCAAGTCAATTGGAACGCGAAATTGCAATATACATGTCAATAGCAACTTGTTAATATTAACATGTTGGTGTTAAATGTATATCAATGGAGACGCAGCGGCGAGGTCGGGCGGCGACTTCTTTGATGTTAACTGTCAACGAAATGAGCGAGGCGATAATATAAATTTTCGTCAAAGAATATATATAACATATACATAACATATACGTCGTATCTGCGAGTATGTACGGTAGTTTTAATTTTTTTTTTCAAGTAAAACTTCTTTAGTGGCGGTAGAGGGTGAGTCGGGAAAATCAGTCACACTAAAACCGTCAGGAAATCAGTCACACTCAAAACCGACTTGTTTCGGTGCGGACTACACAGAAAACAATCAACTCAATGATTAGGAGTAATCAAAGGAAATTTTTCAGACCTTACTTCCTCAATGGCAATAGACAATTCCTAAGCAATCTAAAGGTATATTATCTATTTTATGGAACCCGGAGATTCATTACCGCGCAAATCCAAAATTAAAAATTCAAAATGAGAAAATACAAATTTCCAAAATTTAAAAAAACAAAATTAAAAATTAAAACATCCAAAAATCCAAAATTTAATAAATAATAAATTCCAAAATTTAATATATAATAAATTCCAAAATTTAATAAATAATAAATTCCAAATTTAAAAATAAAAAAATAAAAAATCGAAAATACCAAAATTGAAAAAATCCAAAATTTAAAAGAATAAAATACAAAAATAAAAAATCCAAAAAATAAAAATTCAAACAATCAAAATTTTACAAAAATACAAAATTAAAAAAATTGAAAGATCCAAAATTAAAAAATTGAAAGATCCAAAATTAAAAAATCCAAAAATCCAAAATAAAAATCCAAAATTAAAATATACAAATTTCTAAAATTTAAAAGAACAAAATTAAAAATTATAACATCCAAAAATCCAAAATTTAATAAATAATAAAATAAAAAATTTAAAAATCCAAAAGTTAAAAATCGAAGGATCGAAAATCTAAAAAATCCAAAATTAAAAATTCAAAGATCCATAATTAAAAAGTGCAAAATCCAAAATTTAAAAAGTCCAAAAACCCAATATTAAAAAGTCCAAAAACCCAATATTAAAAAGTCCAATAATGCAAAATTGAAAAAATCCAATAATCAAAAATTTAAAAATTAAATAAAGTTTTACTTCTGTCGCGTGGCGTTCCACGCACTCTTTTCTTTTTTTATTTGACATGAGGTCTACCTACTGTAATTTTCATACTATGAGGTTTACGTACTGTTCACAAAGCTACTACTGTAGTTATTTAACTGTACTGAATGAAAATAATGAGCGAAGGCAACCCCTAAATATTAACGAATGGTTTAGGATATTGAGAAAGCACAACACGGTTCCATATATGCGTACGTATCATTGTGTTGGAGACAATGGAGCGAGAGATGAAGACGGATGGGGTCAAGGGTCACGAGAAACTGCGAGAATTCGCGAAACACTCGCACAGTATTGACTGCTGCAACACATATTCACGTCGGTCTTGCAGCGTGGAGTGTAGGTAACGCGGGGGAGAAATTCATTGTTTCTGATTACCCATTCAGCGTATGATTTTATGACAATGACACTATGAAATGCATCAATATTCAGATGAAATATAGACTATTTTTACTTCCTCTACCCGTGCCATACATAATCATCTCTTTCTCTTCTCTTCTCCTCTCTCAATTCTCTCCCTACCTCTCTCTCCCTCTCACACTCAATTTTCTCTCCCTCTGAATTACCTCTCTTTCCCTCTCTCACAATTCTCCCTCTCCTTCTCAATTCTTTCTCTCTTCATTTTCTCTCTCTCTCAATTAATTTTCTCTCTCTATCTCTCCTCGCAATTCTCTTTTTCTCTCTCAATTTTATGTCTCTCTTTCTCTGAAATTTCTCTCAATTCTATCTCTCTTTCTCTATATTTTCTCTCTATCTCTGAATGTTCTCACTGTCTCAATTTTCTCTCTCCTTCTCTCCGTCTCTCTGTTTTCTCTCTTTTAAATCTCTTTCTTTCTCTCAATTCTCACTCTCTCAATTCTGTCTCCCCTGTGCAATTTGATTTTTCCAAACCCCTGTGCAGTTTCAGTTTTCCAAACCCCTGTGCAGTTTCAGTTTTCCAAACCCCTGTGCAGTTTCAGTTTTCCAAACCCCTATGCAGTTTCAGTTTTCCAAACCCCTATGCAGTTTCAGTTTTCCAAACCCCTATGCAGTTTCAGTTTTCCAAACCCCTGTGCAGTTACAATTTTCCAAACCCCTGTGCAGTTACAATTTTCCAAACCCCTGTGCAGTTACAATTTTCCAAACCCCTGTGCAGTTACAATTTTCCAAACCCCTGTGCAGTTACAATTTTCCAAACCCATGTGCAGTTTTATTTTTCCAAACCCCTGTGCAGTTTTATTTTTCCAAACCCCTGTGCAGTTTATTTTTCCAAACCCCTGTGCAGTTTATTTTTCCAAACCCCTGTGCAGTTTAATATTCCCAAACTCCTGTGTAGTTTTATTTTCCAAACCACTGTGCAGTTTACTTCTCCAAACCCCTGTGCAGTTTACTTTTACAAACCCCTGTGTAGTTTTATTTTTCCAAACCCCTGTGAAGTTTTATTTTTCCAAACCCCTGTGCAGTTTTATTTTTCCAAACCCCTGTGTAGTTTTATTTTGCCAAACCCCTGTGCAGTTTACTTTTCCCAAACCCCTGTGCAGTTTACTTTTCCCAAACCCCTGTGCAGTTTCAGTTTTCCAAACCCCTGTGCGTTTTTATTTTTCCAAACCCCTGTGCGGTTTTATTTTTCCAAACCCCTGTGCAGTTTATTTTTCCAAACACCTGTGTAGAATTTTCCAAACCCCCGTGTAGATTTTTTCCAAACCCCTGTGCAGTTTACTTCTCCCAAACCCCTGTGCAGTTTAATTTTTCCAATCCCCTGTGCAGTTTAATTTTTCAAAATCCCCGTTCAGTTAATTTTTCCAAACCCCTGTGCAGTTTATTTTCTTCCTAACCCCTGTGCAGTTTAATTTTCCAAACCCCTGTGCTGTTTATTTCCCAAACCCCTGTGCAGTTTAATTTTTCCTTACCCCTGTGCAGTTTATTTTTTCCAAACCCCTGTGAAATTTAATTTTTCCAAACCCCTGAACAGTTTATTTTTTCCAAACCCCTGTGCAATTTAATTTTTCCAAACCCCTGAACAGTTTAATTTTTTCAAACCCATGTGCAGTTTATTTTTCCAAACCCCTGTGCAGTTTTATTTTTCAAACCCCTGTGCAGTTTCAGTTTTTTAAACCCCTGTGCAGTTTCAGTTTTTTAAACCCCTGTGCAGTTTCAGTTTTCTAAACCACTGTGCAGTTTCAGTTTTCCAAACCCCTGTGCAGTTTTATTTTTCCAAACCCCTGTGCAGTTTTATTTTTCCAAACCCCTGTGCAGTTTTATTTTTCCAAACCCCTGTGCAGCTTTATTTTTCCAAACCCCTGTGCAGTTTATTTTTCCAAACCCCTGTGCAATTTAATTTTTCCAAATTCCTGTGCAGTTTTATTTTTCCAAACCCCTGTGCAGTTTAATTTTTCCAAACCCCTGTGCAGTTTACTTTTCCCAAACCCCTGTGCAGTTTCAGTTTTCCAAACCCCTGTGCGGTTTTATTTTTCCAAACCCCTATGCAGTTTATTTTTCCAAACCCCTATGCAGTTTATTTTTCCAAACCCCCGTGCAGTTTAATTTTTCCAAACCCCTGTATTGATTTTTTCCTAACCCCTGTGCAGTTTATTTTTCCAAACCCCTGGGCAGTTTATTTTTCCAAACCCCTGGGCAGTTTATTTTCAAAACCCTGTGCAGTTTAATTTTCCAAACTCCTGTGCTGTTTATTTCCCAAACCCCTGTGCAGTTTAATTTATCCTAACCCCTGTGCAGTTTGTTTTTTTTCAAAACCATTGTGCAATTTATTTTTTCCAAACCCCTGTGCAGTTTAATTTTTCCAAACCCCTGTGCAGTTCATTTTCCCAAACCCCTGTGCAGTTTATTTTCCCAAACCCCTGTGCAGTTTATTTTTCCAAACCCCTATGCAGTTTCAGTTTTCCAAACCCCTGTGCAGTTTCAGTTTTCCAAACCCCTGTGCAGTTTCAGTTTTCCAAATCCCTGTGCAGTTTCAGTTTTCCAAATCCCTGTGCAGTTTCAGTTTTCCAAATCCCTGTGCAGTTTTCCAAACCCCTGTGCAGTTTTCCAAATCCCTGTGCAGTTTTCCAAATCCCTGTGCAGTTTTCCAAACCCCTGTGCAGTTTTCCAAACCCCTGTGCAGTTTTCCAAACCCCTGTGCAGTTTTCCAAACCCCTGTGCAGTTTTCCAAACCCCTGTGCAGTTTTATTTTTCCAAATCCCTGTGCAGTTTATTTTTTCAAACTCCTGTGCAGTTTATTTTGTCCAAATCCCTGTGCAGATTATTTTTCCACACCCCTGTGCAGTTTAATTTTTCCAAACCCCTGTGCAGTTAAATTTTTCCAAACCCGTCTGTAGCTTTATTTTTCCAAACCCGTGGGCAGTTTATTTTTCCAAACCCCTGTGGAGTTATATCTTTCCAAACCCCTGTGCAGTTTCATTTTTCAAACCCCTGTGCAGTTTCATTTTTCAAACCCCTGTGCAGTTTCATTTTTCAAACCCCTGTGCAGTTTCATTTTTCAAACCCCTGTGCAGTTTAATTTTTCCAAACCCCATTGCAGTTTTATTTCTCCAAACCCCTGCGCGGTTTTATTTTTCCAAACCCCTGCGCGGTTTTATTTTTCCAAACCCCTGCGCGGTTTTATTTTTCCAAACCCCTGTGCAGTTTTATTTTTCCAAACCCCTGTGCAGTTTTATTTTTCCAAACCCCTGTGCAGTTTAACTTTCCAAACCCCTGTGCTGATTATTTTCCAAACCCCTGTGCAGTTTAATTTTTCCTAACCCCTGTGCAGTTTATTTTTTCTAAACCCCTGTGCAGTTTATTTTTCCAAACCCCTGTGCAGTTTATTTTTCCAAACCCCCATGCAGTTTAATTTTTCTAAACCCCAGTGTAGATTTTTTCCAAACCCCTGTGCAGTTTATTTTTCCAAACCCCTGTGCAGTTTATTTTTCCAAACCCCTGTGCAGTTTAATTTTTCCAAACCCCTGTGCAGTTTACTTTTTCCAAACCCCTGTGCAGTTTATTTTTTCAAACCTCTGTGCAGTTTATTTTTCCAAACCCCTGTGCAGTTTCAGTTTTCCAAACCCCTGTGCAGTTTCAGTTTCCAAACCCCTGTGCAGTTTCAGTTTTTCAAACCCCTGTGCAGTTTCAGTTTTCCAAACCCCTGTGCAGTTTCAGTTTTCCAAACCCCTGTGCAGTTTTATTTTTCCAAACCCCTGTGCAGTTTATTTTGTCCAAATCCCTGTGCAGTTTATTTTTCCACACCCCTGTGCAGTTAAATTTTTCCAAACCCCTGTGTAGATAAATTTTTCCAAACCCGTCTGTAGCTTTATTTTTCCAAACCCCTGTGCAGTTTATTTTTTCCAAACCCTGTGCAGTTTTATTTTTCAAACCCCTGTGCAGTTTAATTTTTCCAAACCTTTGTGCCGTTTATTTTTCCTAACTCCTGTGCAGTTTATTTTTTCCAAACCCCTGTGCCGTTTATTTTTCCTATCTCCTGTGCAGTTTATTTTTTCCAAACCCCTGTGCAGTTTAATATTCCCAACCCCTGTGCAGTTTAATTTTTCCAAACCCTTGCGCAGTTTAATTTTTCCTAACCCCTGTGCAGTTTGTTTTTTCAAAACTCCTGTGCAATTAATTTTTTCCAAACCCCTGTGCAGTTTAATTTTTCCAAACCCCTGTGCAGTTTATTTTTTCAAACCCCTGTGCAGTTTATTTTTCCAAACCCCTGTGCAGTTTCAGTTTTCAAATCCTTGTGCAGTTTAGTTTTCAAAACCCTTGTGCAGTTTCAGTTTTGCAAACCCCTGTGCAGTTTCAGTTTTTCAAACCCCTGTGTAGTTTCAGTTTTCCAAACCCCTGTGCAGTTTTATTTTTCCAAACCCCTGTGCAGATTATTTTGTCCAAATCCCTGTGCACATTATTTTGTCCAAATCCCTGTGCAGTTTATTTTGTCCAAATCCCTGTGCAGTTTATTTTGTCCAAATCCCTGTGCAGTTAAATTTTTCCAAACCCCTTGTGCAGATAAATTTTTCCAAACCCGTCTGTAGCTTTATTTTTCCAAACCCCTGTGCAGTTTATTTTTCCAAACCCCTGTGGAGTTATATCTTTCCAAACCCCTGTGCACTTTCATTTTTCCAACCCCTGTGCAGTTTAATTTTTCCAAACCCCATTGCAGTTTTATTTTTCTAAACCCCTGCGAGGTTTTATTTTTCCAAACCCCTGTGCAGTTTTATTTTTCCACACCCCTGTGCAGTTTATTTTTCCAAACCCCCGTGCAGTTTATTTTGTCCAAACCCCTGTGCAGTTTAATTTTCCAAACCCCTGTGCTGTTTATTTTCCAAACCCCTGTGCAGTTTCAGTTTTCCAAACCCCTGTGCAGTTTCAGTTTTCCAAACCCCTGTGCAGTTTCAGTTTTCCAAACCCCTGTGCAGTTTCAGTTTTCCAAACCCCTGTGCAGTTTCAGTTTTCCAAACCCCTGTGCAGTTTCAGTTTTTCAAACCCCTGTGCAGTTTCAGTTTTTCAAACCCCTGTGTAGTTTCAGTTTTTCAAACCCCTGTGTAGTTTCAGTTTTCCAAACCCCTGTGCAGTTTTATTTTTCCAAACCCCTGTGCAGATTATTTTGTCCAAATCCCTGTGCAGATTATTTTGTCCAAATCCCTGTGCAGTTTATTTTGTCCAAATCCCTGTGCAGTTAAATTTTTCCAAACCCCTTGTGCAGATAAATTTTTCCAAACCCCTTGTGCAGATAAATTTTTCCAAACCCGTCTGTAGCTTTATTTTTCCAAACCCCTGTGCAGTTTATTTTTCCAAACCCCTGTGGAGTTATACCTTTCCAAACCCCTGTGCACTTTCATTTTTCCAACCCCTGTGCAGTTTAATTTTTCCAAACCCCATTGCAGTTTTATTTTTCTAAACCCCTGCGAGGTTTTATTTTTCCAAACCCCTGTGCAGTTTTATTTTTCCACACCCCTGTGCAGTTTATTTTTCCAAACCCCCGTGCAGTTTATTTTGTCCAAACCCCTGTGCAGTTTAATTTTCCAAACCCCTGTTCTGTTTCTTTTCCAAACCCCTGTGCAGTTTAATTTTTCCTAAGCCCTAAGCAGTTTATTTTTTCCATACCCCTGTGCAGTTTAATTTTTCCAAACCCCTGTGCAGTTTATTTTTCCAAACCCCTGTGCAGTTTATTTTTCCAACCCCTGTGCAGTTTTATTTTTCCAAACCCCTGTGCAGTTTTATTTTTCCAAACCCCTGTGTTGTTTATTTTTCCAAACCCCTGTGCAGTTTTATTTTTCCAAACCCCTGTGCCGTTTATTTTTCCTAACCCCTGTGCCGTTTAATTTTCCAAACCCCTGTGCAGTTTAATTTTCCAAACCCCTGTGCAGTTTCATTTTTCCTAACCCCTGTGCAGTTTCATTTTCCAAACCCCTGTGCAGTGTATTTTTACCAAACCCCTGTGCAGTTTAATTTTTCCAAACCCCTGTGCAGTTTAATTTTTCCAAACCCCTGTGCAGTTTTATTTTTCGAAACCTCTGTGCAGTTTTTATTTTTCCAAACCCCTGTGCAGTTTTATTTTTCCAAACCCCTGTGCAGTTTGTTTTTTCCAAACCAATTTGCAGTTTAATTTTTCCAAACCCCTGTGCAGTTTAATGTTTTCAAACCCCTGTGCAGTTTAATTTTTCCAAACCCCTGTGCAGTTTAATTTTTCCAAACCCCTGTGCAGTTTAATTTTTCCAAACCCCTATGCAGTTTATTTTTCCAAACCCCCGTGCAGTTTAATTTTTCCAAACCCCTGTATTGATTTTTTCCTAACCCCTGTGCAGTTTATTTTTCCAAACCCCTGGGCAGTTTATTTTCAAAACCCTGTGCAGTTTAATTTTCCAAACTCCTGTGCTGTTTATTTCCCAAACCCCTGTGCAGTTTAATTTATCCTAACCCCTGTGCAGTTTGTTTTTTTCAAAACCCTTGTGCAATTTATTTTTTCCAAACCCATGTGCAGTTTAATTTTTCCAAACCCCTGTGCAGTTTATTTTCCAAAACCCCTGTGCAGTTTATTTTCCCAAACCCCTGTGCAGTTTATTTTCCCAATCCCCTGTGCAGTTTATTTTTCCAAACACCTGTGCAGTTTCAGTTTTCCAAACCCCTGTGCAGTTTCAGTTTTCCAAATCCCTGTGCAGTTTTCCAAATCCCTGTTCAGTTTTCCAAACCCCTGTGCAGTTTTCCAAATCCCTGTTCAGTTTTCCAAACCCCTGTGCAGTTTTCCAAACCCCTGTGCAGTTTTATTTTTCCAAATCCCTGTGCAGTTTATTTTTTCAAACTCCTGTGCAGTTTATTTTGTCCAAATCCCTGTGCAGATTATTTTTCCACACCCCTGAGCAGTTAAATTTTTCCAAACCCCTGTGCAGTTAAATTTTTCCAAACCCGTCTGTAGCTTTATTTTTCCAAACCCGTGGGCAGTTTATTTTTCCAAACCCCTGTGGAGTTATATCTTTCCAAACCCCTGTGCAGTTTCATTTTTCAAACCCCTGTGCAGTTTCATTTTTCAAACCCCTGTGCAGTTTCATTTTTCCAAATTCCCATTGCAGTTTTATTTTTCCAAACCCCTGCGCGGTTTTATTTTTCCAAACCCCTGTGCAGTTTTATTTTTCCAAACCCCTGTGCAGTTTAACTTTCCAAACCCCTGTGCTGATTATTTTCCAAACCCTGTGCAGTTTAATTTTTCCTAACCCCTGTGCAGTTTATTTTTCCAAACTCCCATGCAGTTTAATTTTTCTAAACCCCAGTGTAGATTTTTTCCAAACCCCTGTGCAGTTTATTTTTCCAAACCCCTGTGAAGTTTAATTTTTCCAAACCCCTGTGCAGTTTACTTTTTCCAAACCCCTGTGCAGTTTACTTTTTCCAAACCCCTGTGCAGTTTATTTTTTCAAACCTCTGTGCAGTTTATTTTTCCAAACCCCTGTGCAGTTTCAGTTTTCCAAACCCCTGTGCAGTTTCAGTTTTCCAAACCCCTGTGCAGTTTCAGTTTTCCAAACCCCTGTGCAGTTTTATTTTTCCAAACCCCTGTGCAGTTTATTTTGTCCAAATCCCTGTGCAGTTATATCTTCCCAAACCCCTGTGCAGTTTAATTTTTCCAAACCCCTATGCAGTTTAATTTTTCCAAACCCCTGTGCAGTTTATTTTTCCAAACCCCTGTACAGATTCAGTTTTTCAAACCCCTGTGCAGTTTCAGTTTTCCAAACCCCTGTGCAGTTTCAGTTTTCCAAACCCCTGTGCAGTTTCAGTTTTCCAAACCCCTGTGCAGTTTATTTTTCCAAACCCCTGTGAGGTTTAATTTTTCCAAACCCCTGTGCAGTTTAATGTTTCCAAACCCCTGTGTAGTTTTATTTTTCCAAACCCCTGCGCAGTTTACTTTTACCAAACCCCTGTGCAGTTTTATTTTTCCAAACCCCTGTGCAGTTTTATTTTTGCAAACCCCTGTGCCGTTTATTTTTCCTATCTCCTGTGCAGTTTATTTTTTCCAAACCCCTGTGCCGTTTATTTTTCCTATCTCCTGTGCAGTTTATTTTTTCCAAACCCCTGTGCAGTTTAATATTCCCAACCCCTGTGCAGTTTAATTTTTTCAAACCCTTGCGCAGTTTAATTTTTCCTAACCCCTGTGCAGTTTGTTTTTTCAAAACTCCAGTGCAATTTATTTTTTCCAAACCCCTGTGCAGTTTAATTTTTCCAAACCCCTGTGCAGTTTATTTTTTCAAACCCCTGTGCAGTTTATTTTTCCAAACCCCTGTGCAGTTTCAGTTTTCAAAACCCTTGTGCAGTTTCAGTTTTGCAAACCCCTGTACAGTTTCAGTTTTCCAAACCCCTGTGCAGTTTCAGTTTTCCAAACCCCTGTGTAGTTTCAGTTTTCCAAAGCCCTGTGCAGTTTTATTTTTCCAAACCCCTGTGTAGTTTCAGTTTTCCAAAGCCCTGTGCAGTTTTATTTTTCCAAACCCCTGTGAAAAATTATTTTGTCCAAATCCCTGTGCAGTTTATTTTGTCCAAATCCCTGTGCAAGTTTATTTTGTCCAAATCCCTGTGCAGTTAAATTTTTCCAAACCCCTTGTGCAGATAAATTTTTTCAAACCCGTCTGTGGCTTTATTTTGCCAAACCCCTGTGCAGTTTATTTTTCCAAACCCCTGTGGAGTTATATCTTTCCAAACCCCTGTGCACTTTCATTTTTCCAACCCCTGTGCAGTTTAATTTTTCCAAACCCCATTGCAGTTTTATTTTTCTAAACCCCTGCGCGGTTTTATTTTTCCAAACCCCTGTGCAGTTTTATTTTTCCACACCCCTGTGCAGTTAATTTTTCCAAACCCCTGTGCAGTTTATTTTGTCCAAACCCCTGTGCAGTTTAATTTTCCAAACCCCTGTGCTGTTTAATTTTTCCTAAGCCCTAAGCAGTTTATTTTCTCCATACCCCTGTGCAGTTTAATTTTTCCAAACCCCTGTGCAGTTTAATTTTTCCAAACCCCTGTGCAGTTTATTTTCCAAACCCCTGTGCAGTTTATTTTCCAAACCCCTGTGCAGTTTATTTTTCCAAACCCCTGTGCAGTTTATTTTGTCCGAACCCCTGTGCAGTTTAATTTTCCAAACCCCTGTGCTGTTTAATTTTTCCTAAGCCCTAAGCAGTTTATTTTTCCAAACCCCTGTGCAGTTTCATTTTCCAAACCCCTGTGCAGTGTATTTTTTCCAAACCCCTGTGCAGTTTAATTTTTCCAAACCCCTGTGCAGTTTAATTTTTCCAAACCCCTGTGCAGTTTAATTTTTCCAAACCCCTGTGCAGTTTAATTTTTCCAAACCCCTGTGCAGTTTTATTTTTCGAAACCTCTGTGCAGTTTTTATTTTTCCAAACCCCTGTGCAGTTTTATTTTTCCAAACCCCTGTGCAGTTTGTTTTTTCCAAACCAATTTGCAGTTTAATTTTTCCAAACCCCTGTGCAGTTTAATGTTTTCAAACCCCTGTGCAGTTTAATTTTTCCAAACCCCTGTGCAGTATTATTTTTCCAAACCCCCATGCAGTTTAATTTTTCCAACCCCCTGTTCAGTTTAATTTTTCCAAACCCCTGTGCAGTTTAATTTTTCTGAACCCCTGTGCAGTGTATTTTTCCAAACCCCTGTGGAGTTATATCTTTCCAAACCCCTGTGCAGTTTCATTTTTCCAACCCCTGTGCAGTTTAATTTTTCCAAACCCAATTGCAGTTTTATTTTTCTAAACCCCTGCGCGGTTTTATTTTTCCAAACCCCTGTGCAGTTTTATTTTCCACACCCCTGTGCAGTTTATTTTTCCAAACCCCTGTGCAGTTTATTTTGTCCAAACCCCTGTGCAGTTTAATTTTCCAAACCCCTGTGCTGTTTATTTTCCAAACCCCTGTGCAGTTTAATTTTTCCTAAGCCCTAAGCAGTTTATTTTTTCCATACCCCTGTGCAGTTTAATTTTTCCAAACCCCTGTGCAGTTTAATTTTTCCAAACCCCTATGCAGTTTATTTTTCCAAACCCCTGTGCAGTTTATTTTTCCAAACCCCTGTGCAGTTTCAGTTTTCCAACCCCCTGTGCAGTTTTATTTTTCCAAACCCCTGTGCAGTTTATTTTTCCAAACCCCTGTGTTGTTTATTTTTCCAAACCCCTGTGCAGTTTAATTTTTCCAAACAGCTGTGTAGTTTTATTTTTCCAAACCCCTGTGCAGTTTACTTTTTCCAAACCCCTGTGCAGTTTACTTTTCAAAACCCTGTGCAGTTTTATTTTTCCAAACCCCTGTGCAGTTTTATTTTTCCAAACCCCTGTGCAGTTTAATTTTTCCAAACCCCTGTGCCGTTTATTTTTCCTAACCCCTGTGCAGTTTAATTTTGCCAACCCCTGTGCAGTTTAATTTTTCCAAACCCTTGCGCAGTTTAATTTTTCCAAACCCCTGTGCAGTTTTATTTTTCCAAACTCCTGTGCAGTTTTATTTTTCCAAACCCCTGTGCTGTTTTATTTTTCCAAACCCCTGTGCTGTTTATTTTTCCAAACCCCTGTGCAGTTTAATTTTTCCTAACCCCTGTGCAGTTTACTTTTCAAAACCCTTTGCAGTTTTATTTTTCCAAACCCCTGTGCAGTTTTATTTTTCCAAACCCCTGTGCAGTTTAATTTTTCCAAACCCCTGTGCCGTTTATTTTTCCTAACCCCTGTGCAGTTTAATTTTCCCAACCCCTGTGCAGTTTAATTTTTCCAAACCTTTGCGCAGTTTAATTTTTCCAAACCCCTGTGCAGTTTTATTTTTCCAAACTCCTGTGCAGTTTTATTTTTCCAAACCCCTGTGCAGTTTTATTTTTCCAAACCCCTGTGCTGTTTATTTTTCCAAACCCCTGTGCAGTTTAATTTTTCCTAACCCCTGTGCAGTTTAATTTTTTCTATACCCCTGTGCAGTTTAATTTTCCAAACCCCTGTGCAGTTTAATTTTTCCAAACCCCTGTGCAGTTTTATTTTTACTAACCCCTGTGCAGTTTTATTTTTACTAACCCCGGTGTTTTTTATTTTTCCAAACCCCTGTGCAGTTTAATTTTTCCAAACCCCTGTGCAGTTTTATTTTTACTAACCCCTGTGCAGTTTTATTTTTACTAACCCCGGTGTTTTTTATTTTTCCTAACCCCTGTGCAGTTTAATTTTCCCAACCCCTGTGCAGTTTAATTTTTCCAAACCCTTGCGCAGTTTAATTTTTCCAAACCCCTGTGCAGTTTTATTTTTCCAAACTCCTGTGGAGTTTTATTTTTCCAAACCCCTGTGCTGTTTTATTTTTCGAACCCCTGTGCTGTTTATTTTTCCAAACCCCTGTGCAGTTTAATTTTTCCTAACCCCTGTGCAGTTTACTTTTCAAAACCCTTTGCAGTTTTATTTTTCCAAACCCCTGTGTAGTTTTATTTTTCCAAACCCCTGTGCAGTTTAATTTTTCCAAACCCCTGTGCCGTTTATTTTTCCTAACCCCTGTGCAGTTTAATTTTCCCAACCCCTGTGCAGTTAATTTTTCCAAACCTTTGCGCAGTTTAATTTTTCCAAACCCCTGTGCAGTTTTATTTTTCCAAACTCCTGTGCAGTTTTATTTTTCCAAACCCCTGTGCAGTTTTATTTTTCCAAACCCCTGTGCTGTTTATTTTTCCAAACCCCTGTGCAGTTTAATTTTTCCTAACCCCTGTGCAGTTTAATTTTTTCTATACCCCTGTGCAGTTTAATTTTCCAAACCCCTGTGCAGTTTAATTTTTCCAAACCCCTGTGCAGTTTTATTTTTACTAACCCCTGTGCAGTTTTATTTTTACTAACCCCGGTGTTTTTTATTTTTCCAAACCCCTGTGCAGTTTAATTTTTCCAAACCCCTGTGCAGTTTTATTTTTACTAACCCCTGTGCAGTTTTATTTTTACTAACCCCGGTGTTTTTTATTTTTCCTAACCCCTGTGCAGTTTAATTTTCCCAACCCCTGTGCAGTTTAATTTTTCCAAACCCTTGCGGAGTTTAATTTTTCCAAACCCCTGTGCAGTTTTATTTTTCCAAACTCCTGTGCAGTTTTATTTTTCCAAACCCCTGTGCTGTTTTATTTTTCCAAACCCCTGTGCTGTTTATTTTTCCAAACCCCTGTGCAGTTTAATTTTTCCTAACCCCTGTGCAGTTTACTTTTCAAAACCCTTTGCAGTTTTATTTTTCCAAACCCCTGTGCAGTTTTATTTTTCCAAACCCCTGTGCAGTTTAATTTTTCCAAACCCCTGTGCCGTTTATTTTTCCTAACCCCTGTGCAGTTTAATTTTCCCAACCCCTGTGCAGTTTAATTTTTCCAAACCTTTGCGCAGTTTAATTTTTCCAAACCCCTGTGCAGTTTTATTTTTCCAAACTCCTGTGCAGTTTTATTTTTCAAAACCCCTGTGCAGTTTTATTTTTCCAAACCCCTGTGCTGTTTATTTTTCCAAACCCCTGTGCAGTTTAATTTTTCCTAACCCCTGTGCAGTTTAATTTTTTCTATACCCCTGTGCAGTTTAATTTTCCAAACCCCTGTGCAGTTTAATTTTTCCAAACCCCTGTGCAGTTTTATTTTTACTAACCCCTGTGCAGTTTTATTTTTACTAACCCCGGTGTTTTTTATTTTTCCAAACCCCTGTGCAGTTTCATTTTTCCAAACCCCTGTGCAGTTTTATTTTTCCAAATATGAGAGAGAAATACTTGAAAGGGAAGGGAGAGAGTAACTTGAGATAGAGAGAAAATTGATGAGATAGAATTGGAAGAGTGAATTTAAAGAAATGTCGAAAAAAAGAGACTTGAGGGAGAAAATTGAGAGAGAGAATTGAGAGTGACAAAAAATTGAGAAAGATAATTGAGGGAGAAAATTGAGGGAGATAGAGAAAATTGAAGGAGATAGAGAATTAAGAGAGACAAAATTGAGAGAGAAAATATTGAGAGAGAGAAAATGGAGAGAGAGGTAGAGAAACTTGAGAGATAGTAGAGGAAATTGAGTGAGGTAGAAATTGAGAGAGAGAGAAAGAAAGAGAGAGAAAATTGAGAGAGAGAAAATTGTGTCAGAGATTGAGGGAAAGAGATAATTGAGTGAGAGAGAAAATTGAGAGAGATAAAATCGAGAGAGAGAAAATTGAGAGAAAATATTGAGAGAGCTTTGAGAGAGATAGAGAACTGAGAGGGAAAATTTATATAGCCTATATATATATATATATATATATACACACACACAGTATATACGAGTATAAGAGGCTTTGTCCTGACTGACTAAATGACTGACAGAGAATCAACGTAAAGCCTAAACTATGAAAGGTAGAGACTTGGAATTTTGACAGTACCTTCGTTTCATAATGTAAGTGCTCACTAAGAAAGGATTTTGACAAAAAATTGATTTCAAATGCAAAAAATCAAGTATTTTTAAGGAGATGTACTACTTTTTTGCACAGAATATCAAATCCAAATCACATTCCATGGACTCTTCACATGACAGTGGCACTGGTCACAGGTAGGTCTGGAAACAAAGAAAACGGGAGTTTCACAAATTAGAGAAGTTATCAATATAATTCATGTTATAAATAAATATTGAAGAATGAAATCCACTGAAAGAACTTGGAGGCTATATTATTATATCGCAGGTTTTTGGGGAGGGAAGTACGATTTTTAAAAAAAAAAATTCATCCCCAAAATGGTTTTATGGTAACATGAGAGTAAGAAATAAACATTTTCTGCCACGATAATACAATTTTATGTTCCGGAACTTCTGATTCTTCTCATTTCAACTCCTACCAGGCTTGGTGTGTAGAAGCGATGGGATGCAAAATTCTACTGCCTCTAGAGCCACAAAAGATATATTTTCTGAGGGAATAGTTTGAATGTGATAAGTAATTCTTCTTAATTTCAAATTCTAAATACCTATATAAAGGACCTAGAATTTGAAAATCGAAAATCCTTCATAAGTAAATTTCCAATTACAAAATACAAAACCCGGGTGACGCTGGGCCTTTTAAGCTAGTAGACTACAGGTGAGGAAGTATTGTGTTCGACCCCAAATTCGAACTTGAAATAAAAAAAAAAATACTATTTTCAGAAACATATGTCTGTGTGTGTGTGTCTGTGAAAAACCTAGCTCTACAACGGAAAGTAGTTTGAAAACATTTTTTCTCTTATTTGGGCTAGATACCTTTTAAGGATCCGCTGCTGCCTGCCTTCCACCCCGGCGGTCCGGGTTCGATTCCCGGCCGGATTGTGAGGTGTAGTGCGATTTTTGTGAGCTAAAGAGCATAATCCGAGTGAAATTCACAGGAACATGCGTGGCGTGTATGGGGATGACTGTATGGACCGTAGCAATGTCTCCAGGTGGTGTGCATTCTTCGAAGTTGGCCGTGATAACCTTTCATTTGTTTGGTCCCATGAAGAAATTCCTGGCCGGTAAACGCTTTGCATCAGATGCAGAAGTGAAAACAGTAATCCGCAGATGGCTATATTCCAACCGAACGGACTTCTATGAACAGGGTATTTTAAAACTGGTTATCACTATGGGAGAAATGTGTTGAGAAACTTGGCGACTATATAGAAAAACTCGCTTCGCTCGTTGGGGGCTCCGCCCCCGATTAAAGAATATAAATTATGAAATTTCTTTAACAGGTAGAAGAAAATTTTGTTAGTTCTGGACAAAATTATGTTAATTGGATTTAATTATTATGAACCTGAGACTTCAGAATGCGAGTCCAAGACGTTACTATCTCGACCACCCCGTAGGATTTGCGGAAATAATTATTTCTAAACTTTCAGAGCTCTATGTGAACAGTACACAATAAACAACCTGCGACTTCTGACAGTTCACTCGAAGCGGGTAGCAGGGATAGCTGCGTTGCCACGTTGTATCACTTGTAGTAGAGCTTCTGTCAGCTGTTTAGCCGCGCTCGAAATTTCAAACCTCTCGCATAGCTTCGGCATTTAATAGGCTCATAATGGTTAAAGGTAGGATCGTAAATTAAATTGCTTAAGTCTTCAAAATTTTTATTTTATTCCTAACATTTTGCATTTAAAATATGAAGTATAGCGTTAATAAATTTTTATTCAATTGAAGGTCATATTTAAAAATGTTGGGTTTTTTTACCACCTTATCATTGAGGGAATAAGGTTAAAAAATCCAACATTTGACTTCTCTGTCAATCCAGATTTATGCAGCATGCAGCGTACGAAATTTGTAGAAAATAACCATTAAGTGTTGGCGTCGTAGTCGAAATGACCATGCATGACCAAAATTTTTCCGTGTGTTTAGTTATACACATTCTTGAAAATGTAACAGTTTTCCTAGCTTTCAGTTATATAATTGATTATTATTATTATTATTATTATTATTATTATTATGATTATTATTATTATTATTATTATTATTATTATTATTATTATTAGTATTTTATTAAGTGCCAGTATGGTACTTTATGAGATTGTGTGTGGGGAGGGAAAATGTCTGTCCGTCTGTCTGTCTGTCCGTCCGTCCGTCCGTGTGTCTGTACGCGCGATAACTCAAATACGCTTAATCGGATTTTAATGAAACTTGGTATATACATTTATAATGTTCATGGGAAGAACCCTATTGATAATGGACCAAATCGGTTGACCGGTACCGGAGTAAAACTCAATTTAGTGTCTATTTTAAAGGCGCGATAACTCAAATACGCTTTATCGGATTTTCATGAAACTTGGTATACGAATTTATAATGTCCCTGGAAAGAAGGCTATTGATATTGGACCAAATCGGTTGGGCGGTACCGGAATAATGCCCACTTTAGTGCCTTTTTATGGTAATATATCACAAAGGCGCGGATAACTAAAATACGCTTTATCGGATTTTCATGAAACTTGGTATACGAATTTATGACGTTCTTGGGTACAAGCCTATTGAATTAGGGCCAAATCGGTTGGCCGGTACCTAAATAACTAGTATATCAATATTAATTTTGTAATGAATACTCTTTCATGGCCCTCAATCTATATATATAAAAATGAATGTATGTGTGTGTGTGTGTGTGTGTGTGTGTGTCCTTTATGCATTACTACACCATTCATCCGATCGCCATGAAACTTTGGGAAGTTGTTGTGTACATTCCCGGGAAGGTTTCTGTCATACTACATTTTTAATTTTAGCCTTCGTTCGCGAGTTATGAGTGAAGAACGGCAAGAAAACGTGCATTTTTTACGCTTTCGAAGCATCAGTTTTGAGTTATTCATTTCAGTTGTCAAATCAATTGCAGAAGGCTTTGTCTATTATTGTCATACCTTGGAAATAATATCGTCGCGATCGCCATGGAAGGCAATGGATATCTCAGGTTATTATAAAAGCTATAGATGTCGATAAGGTAATGTTAAACATATTTTATTTGACATGGAATATAGTTTACAGAAAATTCCGAGGAAGTTGCTTAGTTCGGGGTCCTGGCTACAACGTTTTTATATGTAATCGTAATTAAAATATCTTATGTAGGGTCGTTAAATCTGCCTGAAATGTAACGGAATTATAAGTCTGGACAAATGAATATAGAAATCACGGCCTCAGTAGGCTTATTCCATTTTTCACCTATATAAATAAAAACTAATGTACTATGTCTGTCTGTCAAATACATTTACGCACTTTTTTATCGTGAGTTTAATCGATTTCAATTCTCATAATCTTTCGAATTACTGCATTTTTCCATTTATTTTCTAATCGTGAAATTCACTTCAAAGCCGGATTTATAGCTGTTTCATTAATTAGGCCTATCAAATGTTTAGTTTACACCTATGAATGTTTCGCGTGCAAAGTGTTAATAAATATAATACTTTAATTATTTTGCTCTTAATTGTTAATCTTTCAATTAATTATCTTGGGAGAAGCCGTGGGAATCTGCTATAAGCTATAGCCTATCTAGCGTTTTCTGAGGGAATAGTTTGTGTGTGATAAGTCGTTCTTCCCCATTTCAAATTCTTAATACCTATATAAAGACCTTAAAGACCTAGAGTTTGAAAATCGAAAGTCCTTCATAAGTTATTTTCGCATTAACAAAATACAAAACCCGAGCGACGCCGGGCCTTTTAAGCTAGTATATTAAAAAACGTAACAAATTGCCAATCGTATATTGATATTGTTAGCAACCATGTTTGATTTGTTTCTTCATAACGATGTCACTGTGGGCTAAATAATAATTTAAATAATGTAAATCAGCGATTTATAACTAGCCGTTGAATATTGATATTATATTGTGTATTCTATGGTTATGTTGACTACCGATATTTACATTAGGCTATATTTTAATGTGAGTATTTTTTATATTCTTTTCTGTGCAGCAATATGCCTAATGTAATTCCTGACAGATAGATTTCATATTGACTTTTTATTCATTCATAACCTTTAAGGCTGCTTTAAATTGAAACAGAGATATCACAATATTAAAATTGCTGTAATACCTGGCCTTTACACGGAACCACCCTTAAATTATTGCTATTTAAAAGCTTTTAAATAATTGTGTGCACTGATATTCTCTCCAAGCACACGACCACTCAGTAACAAGCCGAAAATAGCGCTAATACACGGAACACAAAAATTAACACAAGTAAGCAATAGTGAACCACGTGCTACTATGTAGTGCAATATGGCAACGTGCTACCCCTCCAAGTTCAGGTTGTAGGCGAAGGGAGAAGAGGGTGGTGGCACCTTACTGGCTACAGCACAAGCGGTGGGAACGTTGCCATGGAAACATACCCCTCCAAGAACTGTCAGAAGTCGCAGGTTGTATATTTTGTACTTGTAATGTCAGTGAGTGAGTGCGTGAGTGAGTGAGTGAGTCAGTCATGTGGCTTTATATTATAGGGATAGACAAAAGATGTCCCGTCATGTGAGGATTTGTTTGTAATTGTACCCATAGGCGTACCGAGGGGGGGGGGGGTTTGGGGGTTTGAACCCCCCCCCATTGATTAAAAAAAGGAAAATTGTATAATTTTTTAATGTCTGCCCATAAATTACTTAATACAAGTATAAAGCGTGGGAAGCTTAAAACTCGTTATTTTGCATCTTAATTTTTAAAATGTTTCGGGGGAGGACCCCCGGAAGCTTAAAACTCGTTATTTTGCGTCTTAATTTTTAAAATTTTCCGGGGGGGCCCCCGGAAGCTTAAAACTCGTTATTTTGCGTCTTGATTTTTAAAATTTTCCGGGGGAAGACGCCCGGAAGCTTAAAACTCGTTATTTAGCATCTTAATTTTTTTAATTTTCCGGGGGAGGACCCCCGGACCCCCCTCTCCCTGGATGTTATAACCCCCCCCCCCATATGGTCGGCCTGGTTACGCCTATGATTGTACCTATTAAACGTTTTGCAAGAAAAAAAATTATTATTGTGTGTAACTTTTCGGTCCACCCTCGTACGTAGCCTACGGAATTTTCAGTAAAGTAAAGTGTTCCCTACTACAGGCCATGGAGGCCCTGAGGGTTCCAGGACGTTGAGGCTCCCAGATTTTTAGACATTCGGGACATGAAGGTGGTAAGGTTGTCAGCCTTACGCACCAGCAGCCTTTACCCCCAGGATTGCTCCTGGTACTCATTTCTGTTAGAGGCTGAGTCGACCCCAGGGCCATAGTGCCACCAGACGGATTAGGGAATCGATTGTAACCTAAATTGGTCAGCTCATATTGACACCGTATCTGGAAGACTTGCTTCAGTGTGCTATTTGATTTATAGATTAGCTAGGTTGGTTAATCATGAAGTGCTTCTAAAAAGTGTACTAAGGATGTTTCCATAGTATTTTGAACTATGGTATAATTTTTTGGGGTGGTTGTACTGAAGCAGACAGACTCCTTTTACTTCAGAAGCGAGTTGTAAGGACTATATGTGGCGTCCATTGGCTCACTCATTGCAAGCCCTTATTTAGATCACTTAATATTTTAACGTTGACTTCTCTTTTTGTTATGGAATCGGCCCTTTATGTAAGACACAACCCCGAAGTTTTTTTTTAAGAAACAATATGATACATGCCTATAATACTAGAAATTCTGAGATGTTACATGTGCCGCAAATAAGAAAAGCTTTGACTAGCAAGAGCCCTTACTGCAATAGTGTTAAAGTATACAATGCACTTCCAGCATTTATTCTTAATGAACCTTGTATTAATAAGTTTAAGTATTTACTGAAGTGTTATTTATTGGATAAGGCATTTTATAGTTTACACGAATTCTATAATTGTACAGCCACTGAATGTAAAAATTGTCAACTGTGTCACCTTGGTGATTCCAACAGGCATAAATAAATAAAAAAAAAAAAAAAAAAAATCCGCGACCTTCCGGTTTGTAGCGCAGCGCCTCAACCACTACGCTACGGCGTACCCCTCGGAATTTTCAGTGCACTAGTAAAACTCTTAGTTGTCAGGTGTAATAGTAATGATTCAGGCAGGCAGGTAATAATTTGCAGTAATAAAGTCCATGTTTATGGGACGACAAGCTCAAGTGATTGTATTCATTCCAGCTCTTTATATCTCGTTATTAACTTCCGCGAACGGTAATTTCCGAACATTATAGACTAGTGAACTTCTCTGACAACAACAACTTTTTTTTTATAAGATTTCAAACCCGTTCAAGAATGAAAAATCCGAATCATAACAATAACTCTATCTCAGTCAATGTATTTTTCATAGGGCTGAAAATCGATTAAAATTTCTAATCGAGTTAACGCTTGACTTTAATCGATTAATCGACCGATTAATCGACCGATTAATCGACTGATTAATCGACAAACAGGCTGGTATTTTAAACGAAATCAAAGTGTACATTTAATATTGTTTTACACGTTTAATAACTACTACACTACAGATAATCAGAAGAAATCCTGAATTAATGAATACCATTACTAGTTAACTAGTGAAAAAATATATACAAAACTTACATTTCCGGTTACTTTTTCAGCCAAGACTTGCAAAACTAAACTACCCTTCAGGTTTCTGAATAACGGGAATTGTTTGGACACAATAGGCTGAATGACACATGTTGTGCCAAGGCCGGAGAAGCCAGTTTTTCGGAATTCGACTAAACCGATTAATCGGAAAATGTAATTGATCGACGATTAAATGTTTAATCGAGCCGATTAATCGGTACAGCCTTAATTTTTCACAGATTCAAAATTACAGATAACTCAAATTGTGTATGTAATAAGGAAGTTCAAACTGTGGACCACCTTCTGTGGAGATGTGAACAATTGAAGACTCAAAGACAGATTTTGGAAAGAGACATAACGAAAGTGGGAGGGAAGTGGCCTATTAGCAACAATGAACTTATTGTGAAACATAAGACACTCTTTGTTAAATTCATAAACAGTATCGATCTTGATTCATTTTAAACACTTGGCAGGCATCAGTATGTTAATAACAACACTGCCATTAATATTATAATTTGTAACATGCATGTAAAGTAACTTATGCATGTAATATTACAAGAAGTAATGGAGCATGTAGCAAATAAATGACGGAGAAAAAAAAAAGCAGGCAGACTGGACATTTGCCCAGGGCGGCAAACCTACAAAGTTTGAGGGAAGAAATGTTTTTATAATATTAAACAATATTGTATTACAAAAAAAAAAAAAAAATTGTATATCAAGATTTTTAGGGCGCTGTGATTTTACAACGATCGCGAAACAGCCTTTCGATGAAAACGGACATTACGAAGAATATTGAAGTTGAAACAATGTAAACATGTTAGATTGAGTTTTAGATTCCCATAGCAAAGTAGAAATAAGGCAATTTTTTAAAATTAAAATATTGTTTTCAATATACCTGTTCCATTTTAAGAAGAACTCGTCCCAAACCTTCGTCTATCTACAAAAGAATATAATAGCATTGTTGCCTAATCCGAAAATCTGCACCGACAAATAATAGGTGCTCTTGTAGTCGCGTGGATTTCCCCAGAGTTGCCGCTGTCATTCACCACTTCTTAAGAGAATAAACGTGCTGTGGTACGAATTTGGCAACATTGTACTGGACTGCAGACAAGTGTGAATACGCCTAATTACCTCTCTATTCACTGGTTCTTGAAAAAAAAGGTCTTTAAGAAGTGACACCCACAACATAAAACAAAATATTGTATCTCAAGATTTTTAGGGCGCTGTAATTTTACAACCTTCGCGAAACAACCCTCCGATGAAAACGGACATTACAAAGAATGTATTTTTACTAGATAAAAAACCTCCTTATACCCTCAATATATTCTTTTACTTTGGATACTCTTAAAGAAAAAACTACCCTCAATGGTATAAAAATGAAGCTTGTGAATATTACAAAGAATAGCCAATTAAACTTGAAACAATGAAAAAAAATGTTAGATTGAGTTTCAGATTCCCATTGCTAAGTAGAAATAAGGCAATATTTTGTTATTAAAATATTGTATTCAGTGTACCCGTAATACATAATTTTTGAACATAATTAAATATATTTTAGCATACATTTTAAAACTACCAAAATGCATGTTAAATAATTTTATAAAAATTTAAAGATTGACTATATTACATAGCTTATTAAAATTTTTATAGACTTTTAGGCAATTTAAAAAAAGTGAAATCACAATGGCAATCATGCGCACTTTTCGCAAAAACGTAATTACTTTTATTTAAAAAAAAAAAAAGTTTTTGTTGTATAGCCTAGGCCATGGGTGCGCATCTGTGGCACATCGTGTCACTGTGCGGTAGGGGAATTTCTCCCACTACAGTCGCCCTTGACGTCAGCATAAAGCAGTTTCGACGTGACACTGAACATGAAGAACAGGTTTCTTACGTCACAGCAAGGGATGGGGACTAAAACGTTTCCCCTCAGTTGCTCACCTATGGCCTAGGCAATGATTATATTACTCGCAATAGTAAATTGCTATCGGAATACTATTGGTTGATATTTGGGTTCAAGCGGAACTTAGGTCTAACACTAAAACAATAACTTTGGGGTGGGGATGGGTGGATGAAAGGGGAGGTTATACAAACCTTTGCCCAGGTTGAAAAGTACCTGAAATCGGGGCCTGGATACAAGAGTAGTAAGTGCATCATTGGAAGAGCCTTTTTAAATTTCCGTTTATACATATTGCATACTATTTTTTCTACGATGGGGAAATTTTACCATAATAGAGTATATAGAAGTGGATATGTAACAATTCATAACACTTAAATATTTTAATTGGTATAACCTCTTGAATGAATACCGTAACATAAAAGATGTATAAGAAGGTTGAATCGGTTACTGTATAATCCCCACGCGCCCTTGCTAGCACTTTGCCGGCAAATTAAACGTCTGAAGGCCATGGTCTTAGTGACATGATGCACGCGCGAAGGTCACGTTTACGTGCTAGGCTATTTTCTAGGATGTCAGCTGGAATTCATTTCACCACTGATCATAAACATAGGATCTCTTAAGAATAAAAAAAGTAAAGGATTTGCGTGTGATTCTTATTACATCTTGTCAAGTTACCGTCGATTTAAAAATGCAGTAATTCCGTATTGCCAATATTAAAGTGTTTTAATCAGATATATTTCGACCAACTTATGTTCATCCCCAGTGATACATAATATGATGTTTGTTACAAAAGATTATGTAGGCTTAGGCCTATATTAATTTACATGGTCAGCTCTGAACTGAAACTTCATTATATGAGCACAGGTAATTTTGTTACGCTTATTTTCCTAGAGAGAGCATAGGGACAGGTGGTAAGCCCAACCCCCCTCTAGAAACTAAGATATTACTTGGACGTGAAAGGGCCGAGAAATTTTGTCCAGAGGCTCTAATTTAGGTTTGGAGTTTTTTTACGTGCCGTAAATCTACGACACGGGCCCCTCCCCCAGATTTAAGTCCCTCCCGGAGGACTCAAGTGCCCAGGATTGTTACGTCCTAAAAAATCACTGACAGCGGCCGGGTTTGATTCTGCGACCTTTGGATCTAGAGGCGGGCAAGCTACCTCTAGACCACCAGCTATATTAATTTATTTTAAAATAATAACTAAATAGTAGGCTATAACATAATAAATGTAACATATGAAGCGAAGTAGACTTAGATACTTTCCTCATAAGGCCTGTCCGGTTTTTTTCCCGTGAAAAATTGTCCTACTTTTATAATTTGTTAATTCTTATGGGTAACCTCAGCGTGGCTATTTTATGGACAACTGTACGATATTTCCCGAAAATATATCACAAGACCTCGGAAGGATGACGCTGACAAAATCTGATGTGAACGTCACATAACTTCCTCTGCCCAAATAAAAATTAGCAGTATTCACATATCCTTGTACAGAATCGCAAGACACAGTGGGTGGCTTATAACTACCCTTCAGAGAATTTGTTCGAAAAAATGTTTCAAATAAAAGTTTTATCTCTTGGTACGAGCAATCCATGCGCAAAATTTAAAGAAAATCGTTAGAGCCGTTTTCGAGAAAATCGCGAAAAACGAAAATTTCTTCATGTAAAGTCCCCTTGAAAATAAGAGAAATTTGTCGTCAATCTTCAACTCACATCTTCGGAAATCAAACTCAAATACAAAATTTTGTTTTCATGCGTTTTTCCGTTTTGGAGCTAGCCTGTTCACAGACATCCACACAGACAGACAGACACACACACACACACACACACTGACACACAGACATATTTCCAAAAATAGTATATTTGGATTCAGGGGGCCTTGAAACGTGTATATATGTTAAAAACTCAACTTCGAATTTGGGGGTCGAAAACAATACTTCCTCTACCTATAGTACCTATGGTACGGGCAGAGGAAGTAAAAAGCAAAATCGCGTCAGAATTCCAGGGATATTACACTTGAAATTACACAAGCACAATGAATGGTCACAAACATTGCTTAACGGTTTCTTTTAGCACCATTATCAACAGCAATGACGAAAAACTTAGTTCCAATGTGGTGACAGTTCTAAGAACACGTTCTACAAACCAATTCATTGCTTGTGAGTCATACTATAGGTTTTATGTCACTGTGTACATGCTATTACATCTAGGGAATAGGAAACGAACAAGTTCCAAAGCCTACTATGATTACATGAATGGACTGGAGTCTGCTTTCCATATGGAATTGTTTTTGTAAACAGGGGTTTCGATTCTATCCTAGTTTTCTACGAACAGGACCTAGGGTACTGAAAGTCATGTTAATCCAAGGAAATTGAAATGCAGATGCTGGGTCGTCATTGTTTTATCGGGGGGGGATTCGTTACTTTCGTTGCCTGTATCATAAGTACAATAGCTCAATAGTATTAACGGATGACCGAAGTTTAGACAGTGATGTTAAGAATAATTATTCGTGTTGCTAGCAGGAACCCGCGATTACTTACTCAACTACTAACTAAACTCCGTGGCGCGACATCCCCGAAGGGACAAGGCCTACCACCCGACCGTCATCTACCTATAGGCAGATGGCAGGATTGGGGGGCATGTGGTCAGCATGCCGACACCCACGGACGTTAATGGTGGTTTCCATGACCGGAGCCGCTACTTCTCTATCACGTATCTCCTCAGTTTGAATCACGAGGCTGAGTGCACCCCTGCCAGTCCTCCCTACCTCAGAAAAATCCGAGGAGGTACCGGGGATCGACGCTAACCACAAGACCACGCCGGCGGTCTACTCAACTACTACATGCTTAATTTAAAATATTTATTTAACAGATAAATAATTATATTATATTTATTAAATGCCAGTATGGTACTTTATGAGATTGTGTGTGGGAAAATGTCTGCCCGTCCGTGTGTCTGTCCGCGCGATAACTCAAATACGCTTAAATGGATTTTCATGAAACTTGGTATGTCCATTGCAAGAAGCCTATTGATATTGGATCAAATCCGTTGACCAGTACCGGAGTAACGACTTATTAAAAAGGCGCATTTCACAATTAAAGTGCGCCGTCCGAAAGAGAGACCTCAGATTCGAGTTCCCTAGCCCAAAAACTCCCCGTATGGTGAGTTTTGTGCAAATTATTCAATTTTGTCCCCATACAGGCCTGCTTTAATGATTTCCCTTCTGACCACCTATGTTTTATATATATATATATATATATATATATATATATATATATCTCAGACCTCTGTGTCAAGCAAGCAACAAAATCAAAGCGATCGACAAATTGGTGTGTTATGTTGCCCCCCCCCCCAAAAAAAAAATTAAGCGATGTTCTTTTCTTTCCCGGTTGCTATGGCAGCAGAGCAAGGCCATCTGCGATTAATTTTACAATTGAAATTGATTAACCAAAACTGATACTTCGATAGCGCAACCAATCAGGTTTTCTGGCATTTTTTCGCGAACTAAAGGGAAAATAAAAAAAATCCGACTTCGAGGTGCATTCCATTACCCTTTAGTCCACCTATGTTAAAAATGTCAGATCCCTTTGTGCTCTAGATTGGGCTGGGCATAGCAGACAGACAGACAAACATTTCCTCTTAAATTATATAAATGAAAGGAAACGTGAAAACAATATGAAAACTGAAACTGAGTGAACGAGCGAACATAGAACGTTATTTAATGCAAAGCCCACAGAGCGCACCCCATGACCAGGGTCACTACAATGCGAGGAGACTGAACTTTACAGGGGTGGAAGTTACTAGAGCATGACGCAATCTGACTCACCTGGGGGAGATATTTACCCACCCACCGTTACAAGTTTGTTTTAACCCCTCTAATTCAAATTTTCCACGCAAAGTATTTTGTAAATACCATAATGCACGATCCTCATATGCTTCGAGCCAAATTGTTTTACATTTACAATATTACACCCTCGAACACAATTAATGTGTCCTTGCATAAATAAAGTGCTCAAAAAACATAACTTTACATTATATAATAAATTAGCTTAAAAGGTTTTATATTTATATTATACGAGTACATTAGCTTTTGTACATAGTCAAGAGTAAAAATTGTGTATTTTAGCTTGCAATGATTGGACTGAAGATGGTATAACCTTAATACCGAAATGCAACTCCACAAGGAAACCTAACCAGGAAAGACCATCGATTTTATGCTTTAAATTAGTTACGTAGTTGCTTTTATATTCTTCAATCTGTAAGTTATATTTACTGAAAGATGCGCGCATGGGGGGGGGGGGGGGAGACCCGAAAAACATTGACTGGGAGACCCGAAGGGAAAAGACAACTTGGAAGACCTAGACGTAAGTGAGAGGACAATATTATGATAGATTTAAGGAAAGTAGGATTTGCGAGGGATGGTTGCATGGAGTTGGCACAGAATAGGGTTGAATGGCGGGCTCAGGAAAGCGCGGCAGTGAACCTTTGGGTCCCATAAAATACATAATATTCCTTTAGCTTGCTTAGGAATTGTCTATTGCCATTGAGTAAGTAAATAAGATTAAACGCCAGCTTATGAGTCTGATAGACAATGACCAGACTTGAAAACAATTTTTTTTGGGGGGGGGGCTAGAATTGGATTGTTAGAAGTTACACATAAGCCTTAAATATGAATAAAGTTAAATATTGGGGCAGATAGCACCTTATCCTCCCCACAAAGGCGGCGATAATGACCACGGTCCATAAGCTCGCAAATAGAATTCATAAATCCAAAATTATTTCTAAAAAAATTTATAAATTTTCCACTAAGTGGATCTATTTACTACGAACTTTGGAAATATTAGGCTATAGGAGAAAAATCACTTTGACACTGGGACTTGAACCCAGGACTTTTGGCTATCCGTGCCACTGCTCTACCAACTGAGCTAAGCCAGAGTTCACAGTGCCAGATGGAACCTCTCTCCTATGAATGATTTCCTTTAATGGTCTACCTCACTGACAGACAAGTTATGTCATATGCAGTACTGTGAGGCACACTGATTAGTGATTTTTGTTCAATTCCTAGAGGGATTTTTCTCCTATAATATCGTCATGTAATGTCCAACGGAGACAATAATCTGTGGTTCATGAATGCATATACAGGGTGTTTCAAAAATACTTTTACAAACTGCGGGCATGGTTCCCTTACACCAAAAGAAAGAAAAACATACGAACATATGTCCCATAATCCTTATTTTCTCGTTAGGAACTGTTCAACACATTGGTACATTCATAACACGTGAACATACAAAATTCATTAAAAAAAAAAAATCTGATGTGAAAGTCACATAACTTCCTCTGCCCAAATAAAAGTTAGCAGTATTCACACATCCTTTTACAGAATCGCAAGACACAATTTTACTCTAATTATCCTATAAACACCTCTTCTTTCAATGATGCGACTAAAAGCGCAGGCTATATAACAAACTTAAAAAAAAAAGACGTTTATTGAACTTTCCGCCGTAAAGAATAATTTCCGAAATTTATCGAATATTTCCCTCAGATACTTCTTTACTCTATACCTGGCCAACAATACATCTTTCTCACTTCACATTCTTATATAGAATAAGAGGCCGTGAAAGAGCGCGTATTCAGTTGTTCATCACGCAAGACAAAATTTCTATAAACAGTGGGTGGCTTGTAACTACCCTCAGAGAATTTTTTCGAAAAAAAGTTTCAAATAAAAGTTTTAGCTCTCAGTAAAAGGAACACATGTGCAAATTTTAAAGAAAATCGTTAGAGCCGTTTTCGAGAAAATCGCGAAAAACGAAAATTTCTTCATGTAAAGTCCCCTTAAAAATAAGAGAAATTTGTCCCCAATCTTGCGAATCACATCTTCAGAAGGTACCTGACCCAAATATGAAATTTTGTTTTCATACGATTCTCCGTTTCGGAGCTAGCCTGTTCACAAACTTCCACACAGACAGACACACAGACACACACACAGACATGTTTCCAAAAATAGTATTTTTGGATTCAGGGGGCCTTGAAACGTGTATATATGCTAAAAACTCAACTTCGAATTTTAGGGTCGAAAACAATACTTCCTCTACCTATAGTTCCTCTGGTACGGGCTGAGGAAGTAATACTCGAAATGTCCTCCTCTTGCTTCTAGACATGCATGCACTCGTCGAATTATGGACTGTCGCATCCTTTCAAATACTTCGGGATGGTTTCGAATGGTTTCGCAGGCTTCCATGACACGTCGATGAAAAGGAGTATGGGACATATGTTCATATGAACTTTTCCCCCCCCCCCCTTCTTTTGGTGTAAGGAACCCATGCCCGAAGTTTGTAAAAGTATTCTTGAAAAACACTGTATATCCATACGAATTTTGTGTTAAAATTTACAGGGAAGAATTCTGTAACGATACCGGTACCAAATTATTCGGGTTATGAAAACTTGTTCCAGATACTCGTACATTCGGCGGTGAACCCCTAAAATTGGGGGCTTCCTGGTGATCGGCTCTTGACCTATCCTCAAGCGTTATAAATCGCTTCCTTGTCTGCCATACCTGGTAAGAAAAACACTGCAGGCGTTTTGAAACAGAAAGAATGTCGATCTGTTTGTCTGTTTCTTGTTTAGTGAGGAAGAGATTGGCCATTTAAATTCCTCTTGAGCTATGTTGAGTTAGAAGAAAGAAAACGTGCTCTAATGACTCTGACTACGACTATTTATATCTATAATAATGTTTAACAAGTTAGAGACGTGTTCATTTTATTATAATTATCTCCAAACCGTCAGTTTGCATGGAATGACATATCACAACATTCCTTAGTTCCTGGAAGGTATACAGTGGCGGATTTGCTTCAAACTCTTCTCACCAGACCAAAAGCTACCGTGCGAAAAACTTAATAATGTTAAAAAAAAAGCTATTTTTATATTATATATAAAACAGATATTTCAGTAGAATAAACTATTTCATGTTATACGGGGGAGACTACCCAACATCAGTAAACTCCATGTCAGCTATAATATGCTGAAAACATGAGGACACCCATAGTATCTATGGCACGGGTAGGTAAAGTCAAATAGATTATTATCGGAAACTGTTCTAATGATATTTTATTTTTTATCTGCCAGTACAAAGCCCTAAAATTTTATTTGAAAATTTTTTCTTAAAATTCTCTGAATTATAGTTATAAGTAGACTTCGGACTTTTAGGTCGCTAAAAATGATGTTTTAGGTACGTACCTAAAATGGGCTTTAAACTGTGGAAACTAGGTTCTAAAAATCGTAAAATAGTCTCTTATAAAATCAGTAAGTTGAAAATTTTCTGAAATATCTAATTTTGCAATGCAGAATATTATATTCATTGAAGTCACCATTAATCAGTAATCATGACAGAACACAGATAGCCTATAGGTCTATGGTACACAGAATTATATTTACCTATTACTAGGGCCTGTATTAGTACCATAACAGTGAAAACCTAATCCCTGCGCCCAGAAGCTAGGCACGCTAGCATATTCAACCCCTTGTATCCCTAAGTGATTCAGAGAACTAGGCCTACTTTTTTTTGTTACTGGATGTGGAAGTCGGGAGAAAAACACTACATTTTCTTAGGAATTCCAAGGAATTTTTTCTGCTGCAGACGAAAGATTCCTTACTATATAATCAAGTCACAAATGTGTCATGTACTGCACATTCCGAGCTAAAAATTTAGTACGAACTGAAAATAAATGCTAGAATTTATAACAAAAATTAACTTATTTTGAACTTTAGAGGAAAAAAGAAGCAAAAAGGCAATATTAGGCTCTAACGTAAAAATAGGATGTTTTAGGTCCTACAAAAGTATCAGTTTTAGGCATACTCACTTATGAAACATACAAGTTTTCGTCCATATATCACTTAAGGATTAAGATAGGTTTTTACCTAAAATCCGAAGTCTAGTTATAAGCTACTCTTCTCTTCCATAATCTCAGGCTTCCCTTGCAAACGATACGGGTTTGTGTGAGACTGGGAAACTGAATGCATACTCCGCAATGCGGCCTCTTTCTCTGTCAGAATGTGAATCAAGAAAACTGCCGGATTATGGTAGCGAAAGAAGTGTATTGCTTCAGGTTTGTACTGTCACACAATAGTGAAGAAAGAGGAACAAACAGGCAGTATTGTCTCCATGGAGAAAGTGTGTGGAACAGACAATAGAATGACGCTTTGCACTTCTACATCAATACAATTACTAAAATGCTGTAACACTTATAGGAAACAAGAGCGATAGCTTGGCACTCAAGCAGTACAAATCATGGCGTTCCTAAAAACTTTACGAGAACAACATAGTTCAGTAACTTTTAATATTTTTTTTAGTACACGCTCTCTAAAACAGCTGCTTGTCGGACTGGTAACACGCCGAAAAATGGCATTTTAGCAACCAAGGCCGCGAAAATTGTATAACACTGCATTTAAACTGCATTCAAAATGCAGTTTTATCGGCCTAGTAAGGGAGACCGGCCTTGATTGTCACACTTTTCAATAAAATAGAATTTTTAATTATTCCTATCGGTTTTTTTATTTATCTAATTATCAAATCTGTATGGTAACATTTTTACCATTCATTGCACAACACCAGGAAATCAAATAATCAACTTAACTAAACGTCCTAATAACCACAATAAATGTACTGATATTCACCTTGTATACAATTAATTCACTATCATAAGCAAACGAATTGAACAGAGCGGCCTAATAAAATGGAAGCGCTAAACAATAACCTATAGATACATTATAGCTACAGAGCAAGGCCACCTGCTCATTGAAAAATATTAGCGCTTAAACAAATGAATCGACAAAATGAAGCGATTCTTTTGTTTCCAAATCATGACAAAAGTAGGCAAGGCTATCTGCAATTGAAATGTATTACTCAAAACTGATGCTTCTAAAACGCACGTTTTCTGTCCGTTTTTCACTCATAACTCACGAACGAAAGCTAAAATCAAAATTCCGGCTTCGAGGTGCATTTTCCGACCCTTCAGTCCACCTATGTTTACAATTGCAGATCTCTGCGTTCAGTAGATTTCGCTGGGCATCGCGGACAGACGACAGACACTTCCTTTTATTAATATAGATATAGAAGATATGTTGCATTATGTATTACTAGCATGTGCCCGCGGCTTCGCCCGCGATAATTATTTCAAAAATTAAAAATTAAGAGCATAATAGTTAAATCATTATATTTATTAACACCTAAATCACGTGGACTACATACCACGATTAGATAGCGTCGCCTGGTAAAAGCGACCTCAGATTCGAGTTCCTTGGCCCAGAAAACCCCTGTACAGTGAGTTTCGTCCAAATCGAACAATGTTTGACCATATTTAGGCCTATATTGATTATCCCTCTTCCGTGTAGGTTGAAAATTTCATATGTCTTCGGGCCTTGATATTCTAAACAAATGAATCGTCCAGGATGGACTTACAAAATCAAGCGATCGCCCGCGATAATTATTTCAAGAATTAAAAATTAAGAGCATAATAGTTAAATCATTATTTTATTAACACCTAAATCACGTGAATTACATACCACGATTAGATAGCGTCGCCTGGTAAAAGCGATCTCAGATTCGAGTTCCTTGGCCCAGAAAATCCCTGTATAGTGAGTTTCGTCCAAATCGAACGATGTTTAACCATATTTAGGTCTATGTTGATTATCCCTCTTCCGTGTAGGTTGAAAATTTCATGTGTCTACGGGCCTTGACATTCTAAACAAATGAATTGACCAGCGTGGGCTTACAACATTCAAGCGATCGCGATGCTTTTATTTCCACGGTATGGCAAAAATAGCCAAAGCCAACTGCAATTGATTTGACATTGAAATGTATTACTGAAATCTGATGCTTCGACAGCGCTAAAATCACGTTTTCTGCCAGTTTTTCACTCATAACTCGCGAACGAAAGCTAAAATTACAAATGCGGCTTCGAGGTGCATTCGCCCACCTTTCAGTCCATCTATCTTTAAAATTTCAGATCTCTGCGTTCAGTAGATTTCGATGGGCATCGTGGACAGACAGACAAACAGCATGTGCCCGCATGTGCCCGCGGCTTCCCCCGCGATAATTGTTTGAAAAATTAAAAACTAAAAATTAAGAGCATAGTTAAATCATTATAATTATTAACACCTAAATCACGTGGAGTGCATTCCACGATTAGGTAGCGTCCCCAGGTAAAAGCGACCTCAGATTCGAGTTCCTTGGCCCAGAAAACCCCTGTATAGTGAGTTTCGTTCAAATCGAACAATGTTTGACCATATTTAGGGTTGATTATCCTTCTTCCGTGTAGGTTGAAAATGTCATATGTCTGTGGGCCTTGACACTCTAAACAAATGAATCGTCTAGGATGGACTAACAAAATCAAGCGATCGCGTTGCTTTTATTTCCAAGGTATGAGGTATGATGACAAAAATAGCCAAAGCCATCTGTAAGTGATTTGATATTGAAATTTATTACTGAAACTGATGCTTCTAAAACGCAAAAAAATGCACGTTTTCTGCCAGTTTTTCACTCATAACTCACGAACGAAAGCGAAAATTAAAATTCCGGCTTCGAGGTGCACATTCCGACCCTTTAGTCCGCCTATGTATAAAATTTCAGATCTCTGCGTTCAGTAGATTTCGCTGGGCATCGCGGAAAGACAGACAGACAGTCAGACACTTCCTTTTATTAATATAGATAAAGATAATATATTATTCTAAAAGTTTTATTTGGGAGAGGAAGTTATGTTTCACATCAGAACTCTTATTTAATCTTATAGAGTGGCTGAGGTTCTATAGAAGAGATTGGATTGAATTGTCATGTTTCTTATCACGGGATTGATCTTTTCAAAGCCGGCATCAATACGACTTGACGATTACCACACAACACTGCAGGCCTTGGCGACAGTTCGTGCTACGCCTCCTAACATCTTGTTTTATATTTTGCCTGTCAAACTGGGTTGCAATTTTCGTATTCCAAGGATGTGCAAGGCCGCCACGAGATTACAAAGCCCTCTCTCTCTCTTTCTTCCTAATTTACACTATTTACTTCTGCCAGCGTTTCTGCTTGCTAGTCCACACACTTCTTCAGTCTGTATATTCATCGCGTGTACCAGAGAGATGCTGGCCTTTTCATAAGACATTAAGGCGTTGTGTCTTCTCCTTAACGGTTAAAGAGTTAAATCGGGCTACGAGTATGAAAAATTCTGATGCCTGATACTGACACAAATTCCTTTGCCCCATGCATGAATCTTGCTTTTTCTATATTCTACACGGCTTACTTCAAGAAAATTACAGGTAGGGAAGAAAGAAAAGAAGAAGAAAAAGAAAAGAAAAAAGCGGACCGACTCTTGTAGCTGAATATAATATAATTTGTGTTAGTATTTTATAATAATATTAATAATTCATATAATATTCAGTTATAAAACAATACGGTTAGAAACCATATTCTGGGTTTCGAAATGGGCTAAGTCAACAGTCTACACTGGAACAAATTTCAATACTTTCCCTTTTATCCTGTGAATGCCGCTAGGCATGCGCAGTGGCTCATATCGGCAACTTAGATATTTTAGTCGGCACGCTTCTTTTTCCCCTACCTGTACATTCTCTTGCCTTCCTTAAACGCAAATCTAAGTTGTTTTGTGAAATGGGACTTACCATTCAAACAATTCATAAAAGTTGTCCCTATACAGACTCTTAGGGTTCTAGGAGGTTGAGGCTCCCAGATTTTGTTATTAGGAACATGGTGATAAGGTTGTATGCCTTACGCACTGACCGCCTTTACCCCCGGATTGCTTTTGGTACTAATTTCTGTTGGAGCCTGTGTCTATCCCAGAGTCATTAGTGACACCAGAAGGATTAGGTAATCGAAAAACCTCAACGACCTCAGTGGGGATGGAACCCGCGACCTTCTGGTCAGTAACGCAGTGCCTCAACCAACTGCGGAAGAAAAAGACGAACTAAAAGATGAAAGTCTTTACATAAGAAGTTTCCGACTTAAAGAGATCGGAGGGTCAATATTGTGTCCATTATAGGTAAGTTGTATACGAATGTTTTTGTTCAACCATGATTAGTCTGAAAGTTTAAATGTTCGGATTTTAAATTCACTAAAACAGACGGAAACGAACCCGCCATGACCTTCGCAACAGACGGTTGTCGTAGTTCTTATATTTTACTACAGATAGCAGCTCATGGCGTCGGTCAAATCGAAGCTATATTTTCTTGAAACCAACGGATTTTTATTACACGAAATGATTGTGCTTCCTATTACAGGCCTTAAAGGCCAAGGAGGTTCCAGGAGGTTGAGGCTCCCAGGATATAGACATTCGGCACATGAAGGTGGTAAGGTTGTCAGTCTTACACTCCGGCCGCCTTTACCCCCAGGATTGCTCCTGGTATTCATTTTTGTTAGAGGCTGAGCCGACCCCAGGGCCATAGTGTCACCAGAAGGATTAGGCCGATTGAAAAACTCCAACGACCTCATCGGGGATCGAACCCGCGACCTTCCGGTTTGTAGCGCAGCGTCTCAACCACTACGCTGGGGCGTACCCCAAGAGAAAGGTAGTTGAGAAAAAACAGAAAACAAAAAGAGGAATACAGAGAAGGTTGATAAATAAGTAAAAAATATACAGAAATGCAGGGAGAGAAAGGGAGTGACAGGGAGAGACATAGAGAGGAGGTAAGAGAGAGGACGTACACATTGACCTGGACGCAATATGAGGGAGCAAGCACGTGAAAAATTCAAGTCGCTTGGCTGAGCTGCATCACAAAGGAGAGCAGAATACACTACAGAAATCCTCTCAAAATGACATCGGTAAATATAATCTGTATCTCTATCCCACACAGTAGCCTATTCTTATTTACTAGGATTCTATTTCAACTTCCATTCATATGACCTCACAACATAATCAAGTGTTCAACTTCTCCTTTCTTACTTAAGAATCACTGTGCAGGAAACGTAGGCTAGCCTACATGAAGCTTAATACAGTAATACACTTTATATTATTACGTACTGTATGTTGAAAAAGCTATTTATGTATCAGGTAGGCAAAATAACGATTTAGCGGACGAATCTACTATAGCGGCCGAGGCCGAAATATTGGATGAGTCCGCTAAAGCATACAATATTTTTTAGTAAAAGCTCTGTAAATTATATGAAATGAAATAAAAATACCGTATAATTAATTATAACAGGCATAAGTTAGCCTTTTGTTGAGACCATATTCTCACAGCTGCTTGAATCCTATGCTATGAACCAATAAGAAATGTGGATGTAGGCAAGATGGCAGTGCGGGGTTCTTATGAATAATATAGTTACTTTATTTCAGACCTAAATTTGTTGTTGTATTAAGTGTTTTGTAAACAAAAAACCTGGTCAAGTTTCTGATTAACTTAAATAAACAATGTTGCCTTTTAGTTGTTGTTTTATGGTCAAGTAATTTGTTTCAAAAGTCGCGGGTTCGATTCCCGATGAGGTCGTTGGAGTTTTTCAATTGGTCTAATCCTTCTGGTGGCACTAAGGCCCTGGGGTCGACTCAGCCTCTAACAGAAATGAGTACCAGTAGCAACCCTGGGGGTAAAGGCGGCCGGTGCGAAAGGCTGACAATCTTACCACCTTTATGTGCCGAATGTCTAAAAATCTGGGAGCCTCAACCTCCTGGAACCCTCTGGGTCTCCATGGCCTATAATAGGGAACACTTGACTGTTTATTTTGTTTCAAACCCTATTACGGTTGGTATGACTGGTCACTGCCATCTGGATGTTTCAGTTGCGATGACGACTTTACCGGTCTAGTACGGTAAAAATTACTTTGCCGGCCTAGGTTGGTAAAGTGCTACTTTTCGGCGTGTTAACAGTCCGACAAGCAGCTGTTTTGCGGAGCATATACTGAAAAGATATTTTCCAGTTTGTCCTGCATATATGTGTAAAGACTTCATACTCCGATATTACATTGCCATCAAGAAGTCGCTCCGCAGCACTTGTGCAGGCGAGAGTCCGCTAAGAAACTAATTTTCTGCTACAATAATTTATGAAGCAAGAAATAAAATTAACGTAAAATTCACCTATTTAAAGCAGATGTTGCAAATGTTTACAGTTTGTTTATATATATAAACTCGCTTCGCTTGTTGGAGGTTCCGCCCCCAAACCCCCGTTAAGGTTCTCGGGAAAGGTTTTTTTTTAAAAAAAAAAAAAGATCTATGGAAGATAAGAGTGCGTGCATTTAGTCTGCTGTATTGGCTATTACCTTTCAGAGCCCTATGTGAACACTGTTTGATGATATCGTTGCCATGGAAACCGAGCCCTTTTTCGGGGGTTTTTAGGACTAAAAATTAAAAAAATAAACTTTTTGGAATTTCCCTGTGGTTTACAGCCTAAAAGCTATACGTGTACCAAATTTCAAGTTCCTAACTCATCTGGAAGTGGGCAAATATTGTCAGTGAGTGAGTCAGACAGTCAGTCAGTCAGCCATGTCGCTTTATATTATGGTAATTTGAGTTGGCGTTGGTTTTGGGATTTAGGGACCATGAAACACAGAACTACCTACGCATTTTCCGCAGTCGCACTATGACAATTGCAATAGATAGATTATCTTCGAATTCTACCTAAAACGCCTTCTTGAGAAGTATATTCTCCAGTGCATAAAGACATATTTTATCCTCTGGCTCAGTCATATTTCCTTCCGCGCGTTTCTCATGAAAGAAATTTCAACTATCGACAGATTATCTCCTGTGACAAATGAACAGCGCGCCCCGCCATATTATCTTTCCGAGAAGAATGGTTGGTGATTTCCAACACTGTTACTAAATTGATGAAAGAAACTTAAAAGAAGAAGAAACTGCAATTTCTTTTTCTAAATGATGCTAGCTTTACCACTAGATTATCACATTATCCGCAGGCAACCATACAATATTTATTATTATATAAAAAGCTAGTCTCTATAGATACAATATTAACTTTTTAAGGCCTCTTACGCTTAACTTGCGCACATAGGCCTATTTGTGGTTTATTTTATTATACAGATGAAAGTGAGCAGAAATCTCATTTGCGGCAGCACAAAGAAATCGTATCTCATTATCTCGGTATATTCTACATTAATATCTTTTAAAAAATCAGCAAATTTAACCCAATTTTTTAGTTAAATTTTATAGATAATATAGGCCTATGTTGAATTCTATGTAGCACTTTGAAAGTTAATTAAACTTCTTATTATAGCCTAAAAAGTTGTTTTGGACAAAAAATCCACTTAATGAAAAACCTAAAACTTTTTTTTCAAACCTAAAAATCCGGTCCTTGGGTCCTATTTCATAGATGTTCCGTCCAGCATTCGTGTCTGGCCGGATTTGAGGCATTAGCTGGTTTCGCGAGGTCATTCGCCGTGTTGCTATGGCAACAGGCTTGTGTCTTCGTTTGTTTTATTTTTCTTGTTGTGTCTTCAATATAATTTTAAATATGTTTACTTATCTGTTTGTTCTTTCTCCCATCAATTCTCATAAGAAATAACATTTGACTGTCGCATCTTTCATTTTTTGGATAGTCATGTTATAATCTCCAACCCAAAGTTTCAGTCTGATTATTTTTTAGTATATTTTATTCATAATTTTGTGTTTTTAAAGAAACAATTCAGTTTTGAAGTAATGCTATTAATTCTCTTATTTATGTTTTAGTATTTTAATGTAACTTAATTGATTTATTTCCAAGATTAATTATTTATTGTTTTTCTTGGCCAATGGGATTCTTGCTTTACGTCACATGTCGTGACGTCTGTCATTCTTGCTATTCATTCTTATTCTCTCGTTCGAAGCTTTCGCCAGGCTAGTTTTCAGTTCAGAATTCTGAATCTAGTTATTATTGTCGAGCTGGGAATTTGAAGTTTCCCAGCCCTAGTTATTGCAGAGACGCAATTTAGTACATTCATCAAAGTAATTTATTTGTGATTTAATTACAAATGTGTGAAGCCAAGTTTTTTACTTCCCTGATCAAACCGTATGGACTTGAATGCGTAACTCATTAAGTAAAAGGATTTACTGTAAGTACTGCTGTGAAGTGAATATTTCAGAGTGCTTAATTTTAGTTGCAGTGTCGAAGCAACATCTAAAGGTTCTTCTTTTCGGTCGAAGCAGCAAGTCGACCTTAAAATAATTTGCTGATAGTGCGCATTCACTTCAAGAATAGTGAAATTCTTTCTCAGTCGTCCGAGCAAGCGCGACTATAAAAATTGCTCTGCTCTGGTCCTCCGAGCTATTCATCAGTCTTATAAGGCAAGCATGCCTTATTTTCCAGAAGGAGCTTACTAAGTCGTCTCCCCTTGACTTCATCAACATTTCATCTTCTTCGGCACCGCTAGGAAGAGGAATTTATTTGTAAAGCAAGATACAAAATTCCATCTTGTATTTTAAAGGGTCTATTTATCATTTTGTCCATTGTGCTCTTTGTATCTTTCAAGGGGCTCAATAAATGTATTTAAACTTGACTTAGTGTAGCATCCTTCAAACCGGAGAGGTTTCCCCGTGTCCCTATTTCGCCTGCGAGCTACCGTGGGAGCGGGAACATCTCTTTGTGGTTCCTCCGGGCCTGGATATGACCCAGAGGCCTATGGTTGAAGATGCATTGATAGTTAGTGACCTATAATTAACGTAGAGTAACTATTCAATTAACAGTTTGAATTTGTCTTGGTCACTTATTACAGAGACCTCAGTGATTAGCCACAATTCTAGTCATTCTTATATATCAATCTTGTTCTCCCGGTATAGTTTGCCGCCGGTGTGAGACGCTACCATCAGTAGCCATCAGTAATAAGTAGTTTAAAGTCAGTTGCTATAAGTATCTGTGGTTCTCCTCCGCATTGCGTTTGAGGGAGGTCTCTGACAGATTTCAATTAAGTTTTTTGTACTTTCTTGTAAAGTGTAAACATTTACATCTGTGTACTTACACCTGTACAGCTACACACTATTTCTTTGTCTACTCGTATGCTCCTATGCGGGCAACTCACTCCATTCTTATAAACAAACCTTAATTTGTCATTGTTGCACCGGCTCTAGGCGGGCAACCTATTTAATTCAGACATTGTATAAGCAAGTCGCTATGTCGAGTCCAGACGGTTTGACGGCTCTTAAAGCCAAGCGAGTTCCCATTAAGGCCCAGATTACGCGGCAGGTTAATGTCATTAGTAATTTAGCCATTGAGGATGTCACTTATCCTGAACTCAAGAAGTATGAGTCCAAGTTAGACGAACTTGCAGCTAAGTTCGACCTTGTTCAGACTGAAATCGACGGTGTGGATTATTCTGATGCTGAAGAAGCCTATAGGGCAGAAGTCGACGCCGTCATTTCCAGAGGCAACTCTCAGTTGTGTAAATTTCTTCAGGCCTTATCTGACAAGGAGGTCCTGGCCCAGCAGGCCCTTGCAGAAAGGCAGGCTCAGGCCCAGCTGGCTTTAGCCCGTGAGGAAGCCGAAGCTAAGAGAGCGGAGGCCCTGGCCCAGCAAGCCCTTGCAGAGAGGCAGGCTCAGGCCCAGCTGGCTTTAGCCGAAAAGGAAGCTGAGGCTAAGAGAGCCGAAGCCCACGCCCAGGCCGAAGCTGCCCAAAAGGCTAAAATAAGACGCTTCGAGTACTTGCAATCGCAACTTCTGCGTCAAATGCAGATTATGCGAGAGTACGAAATCGAAGATCTCACTACGCTTCATGAAGCGCGCATTCGCCGCTCTGAATTCGTAGAGGTCTTCAAGGCCTACAAGTCAGATTATGCTCAGGTGGCCATTGACGAGGCCTACCAGGATCATGAATTCGACTTTCACGCAGTGGAATCTGATTATTATAAAGTCATCAGTTTCTTTGACTCCATGATAGCTGAAAAGAAACAGCTATATGAACCCGAGCAGGCGCAGACTGCCAGTCAGCGCTCCTCGCTCGACCCTGTCACGCCGTTGTTACCGAAACTCCCCGAAATCCGTCTTCCTCAGTTCAATGGGAACCCCTCTGAGTGGATCGAGTTTCGTGACACTTTCTCGTCGTTGGTAATTCAACACAGGCACATTTCGGACATGGACAAGTATCAGTACTTGAAGTCCTGCCTGTCATCAGAGGTTAGTACGGTCATTCAGAATATTCCTGTCTCTGCTGCGACTTTCCAGGTGGCGTGGCAGACTTTGATTGATAGGTTTGATAACGACCGGCTAATCGCCAACACCCATCTGGACAATCTCTTCTCTCCCCCTCAGATTGAGAGGTATTCTGCAGAATCCCTGCAGAAATACCTGGATCATTTTATAAGCACGGTACATGCACTTAATTCCCTTAATACAGAAGTGGAGTTGTCAGATCTGATTATTACCAGAATTATCATCGACAAGCTTCCGATGAACCTCATCAGAGAATGGGAGTCATCTGTCAAAATAGGGAAGCTCCCTACTCTCAAGGAGTTATTTGTCTTCTTGGAAAGCCGAGTTCGCATACTGCAGATGACTGATGCTGCCACGAAAAGTCAGGCTGCTAAGTCAGTTCCGAGCTCTCCGGCTCCTTCCAAGTCAAAGTCTTCTTCTTCGAGGCCTAAATGTCTCTGTTGTCGTACTGCTGTGCATGACCTGTTTTCATGCAGCGACTTCAGGAGCATGACTTTCGCTCAAAGAGACCAGTTTGTTAGAGACCGCAAACTGTGTCGCGTATGCCTGTTTAGTCAAGGGCATGCCAACAATTGTAGGACTTTTCAGTGCAGGAGATGTGCTGGGAGACATAGCACATTCCTCCACGACCCGACTAGCGATAGTCACCAGGCTGCCAACACTGCAGGTGTTATGGCTTCTAGTCAGACCCAGCAGCGCTGCTTGCTTCCTACTGCTACTGTCCGCATCCTGGACTCAGACGGCTCGCCTGTTGAGGCCACAGCCCTCCTGGATAGCGGTTCAGACTGCAATCTTATTAGCAACAGGCTGTTTAGGCGTCTTGGACTAGCTCCTCATGCGCAGCGGACTACGCTAGCGGGAATTTTGTCCACTAATGTTAGCACACATAAGCTAACCAGCATCGCGATTCAGTCGCGAGTGACTTCATGGCGCTACAATGCACAGGCCATTGTCGTTCCGGAGATTTCGGAGAAAAGGTTCCCGAACTCTTTCATTGAGACCAAAGATTGGAACATTCCTCCGAATCTTCCCTTGGCTGACCCATTTTTTAGTCGTCCTAAGTGTGTCGATCTACTTCTTGGAGTGGAGATTTGCGCCCAAGTTGTGTGTCCAGGGCAAATTTCCACCTGTGAGTTACCTACGATTCAGAACTCGCACCTTGGTTGGTACTTCGCCGGGAAACTGCCCTCTGCGCCTTTCCCTTCACAGCGTTGCCATACTTCCAATGGTCATCGACGCCGATCCACGGCTAAGCGTTATCTTGAAGCAAGCCCCAAAGAGCCTGAATGCTCGGAGGCTATGTCTTCCAATTACTCAGCCTTCCTAACTGCAGACCTAAACCATTCACCTTCTAAACTTAAGACTTTCGTGGCTAACAGAGTCGCGGACGTCCAAGAATTCACTGCCATTGAATCTTGGTCGCATGTGTCATCTAAGGACAATCCCGCTGATCTCATCTCTAGGGGAGCCACCCCTTCTGACCTACTTAACAACTCTCTGTGGTGGTCAGGCCCTTCTTGGCTTACTGCCGACTCCACTCAGTGGCCCAGTTTGCCCACTGAGCTCGAGTCTTCGTCTCTCCCAGAGGTGAAGATAGCAGCGCTAGTCACCATCGAAACCTCTAGCTTAAGCCCATGGCTGACTAAGTTTTCACACTTGAAAACAATCAGGGTCATGGCTTATGTGCGACGTTTCATTAATAATTACTTGAAACTCAAGTCACCTATCAATGGCCCTTTGTTGCCGTCAGAGCTTACTGAAGCTTTGCATTCTTGCATTAGAATCATTCAAAGGAATGCTTTCAGAAAGGAAATTCAAGCATTGTCTTCCTCGCAAGATTTGCCTTCTTCTAGTAAGATCCGGCAACTATGCCCCTTTATTCAGGATAACATCCTGCGTGTAGGTGGACGTCTAAGTCGGTCCAACCTACCCTTTGACAACAAGCATCAGATATTACTTCCTGCAGAGCATGCTTTCACCAGGCAGTTAGTTCTCCATGTGCACTTGCATCTAGGTCATGCAGGACCTCAGCTAGTCATCTCACACTTGCGAGAGTCGTATTGGATCCCTTGCATTCGCAAGCTGGTTCGCAGTGTACGGAGGCGCTGTAGTGTTTGCTTCCGCTTTGAGGCTCAGGCTTTTCAGCAAAAGATGGCTGATCTGCCTCCTGAGAGAGTAAATCCTCTCCCTCCTTTCACAAACTCTAGTGTGGACTACGCCGGTCCATTCTCTCTCAAGTTTGGTGGCCCGCGGTCCAAGGTGACTACTAAAGCCTACGTTGCTATTTTTGTCTGCATGTCCACGAAGGCCGTACACGTTGAGCTAGTGACTTCGCTCACCTCACGTGCCTTCCTGGCGGCATTGTCAAGGTTCACAAGTCGTCGTGGAATTCCAAGTTCAATCACTTGTGATAATGGTAGAAACTTTGTCGGAGCTCACGCCGACCTGCAGAACCTCTCTAGGCTTTTGATGTCATCAGAACATCACTCCGCAGTGCAAGACGCCACTGCGCATTTGAACATTCATTGGCGTTTCTTGCCTCCTCACTCTCCACACATGGGAGGACTTCATGAGGCGGCAGTACGCTCTTTGAAGTTCCACTTGAAGAGGATGTCCTCGTCCTGTAAGTACACTTACGAGGAGATGTCTACTGTTCTCACACAAATTGAGTCATTCTTGAATTCACGTCCTTTGATGTCGTTATCTGAGGACGTGGATGACTTTGGATATTTGTCTCCCGGCCACTTTCTTATTGGCAAGCCCATTGTGTCGGTGCCCAGTCCTGACCTCTCTGGTGGGTACAGCCTGCGTTCCCGTTGGAACCATCTTCAGCAGATGGTCACTTGTATTTGGAAGAAGTGGTCCGTGGATTATCTCCACACGCTACAGCGTCGTGCAAGGTGGCATAAGGTACTGCCAGACGTTCCTTTGGGTACCCCTGTATTGGTTCTCGAGGACAATGTACCTCCTCATAGGTGGGTGCTTGGTCTGGTGCACCAAGTACACCCAGGCCCAGACGGCCTTGTCAGAGTTGTCACTGTGCGCACTGTCTCAGGCACTTATAAGAGGCCCCTCATCAAGTTGGCTCCTCTGCCTGTCAGTGAAGAGGGACAGTGACACCTGCTTTCATTCAGAGTGCTGATGCCGGACGCATCCCACTCCTCCGATTTTGACTTTATTGCGACTTGATAGTTGTTTTGGCCTCGAATCCTTGCATTCACGAATTTGCTTGACGTCACATTCTGTTAGATAATTTCACGAGCGAAATTATCGCGGGCAATATGTTCCGTCCAGCATTCGTGTCTGGCCGGATTTGAGGCATTAGCTGGTTTCGCGAGGTCATTCGCCGTGTTGCTATGGCAACAGGCTTGTGTCTTCGTTTGTTTTATTTTTCTTGTTGTGTCTTCAATATAATTTTAAATATGTTTACTTATCTGTTTGTTCTTTCTCCCATCAATTCTCATAAGAAATAACATTTGACTGTCGCATCTTTCATTTTTTGGATAGTCATGTTATAATCTCCAACCCAAAGTTTCAGTCTGATTATTTTTTAGTATATTTTATTCATAATTTTGTGTTTTTAAAGAAACAATTCAGTTTTGAAGTAATGCTATTAATTCTCTTATTTATGTTTTAGTATTTTAATGTAACTTAATTGATTTATTTCCAAGATTAATTATTTATTGTTTTTCTTGGCCAATGGGATTCTTGCTTTACGTCACATGTCGTGACGTCTGTCATTCTTGCTATTCATTCTTATTCTCTCGTTCGAAGCTTTCGCCAGGCTAGTTTTCAGTTCAGAATTCTGAATCTAGTTATTATTGTCGAGCTGGGAATTTGAAGTTTCCCAGCCCTAGTTATTGCAGAGACGCAATTTAGTACATTCATCAAAGTAATTTATTTGTGATTTAATTACAAATGTGTGAAGCCAAGTTTTTTACTTCCCTGATCAAACCGTATGGACTTGAATGCGTAACTCATTAAGTAAAAGGATTTACTGTAAGTACTGCTGTGAAGTGAATATTTCAGAGTGCTTAATTTTAGTTGCAGTGTCGAAGCAACATCTAAAGGTTCTTCTTTTCGGTCGAAGCAGCAAGTCGACCTTAAAATAATTTGCTGATAGTGCGCATTCACTTCAAGAATAGTGAAATTCTTTCTCAGTCGTCCGAGCAAGCGCGACTATAAAAATTGCTCTGCTCTGGTCCTCCGAGCTATTCATCAGTCTTATAAGGCAAGCATGCCTTATTTTCCAGAAGGAGCTTACTAAGTCGTCTCCCCTTGACTTCATCAACATTTCATCTTCTTCGGCACCGCTAGGAAGAGGAATTTATTTGTAAAGCAAGATACAAAATTCCATCTTGTATTTTAAAGGGTCTATTTATCATTTTGTCCATTGTGCTCTTTGTATCTTTCAAGGGGCTCAATAAATGTATTTAAACTTGACTTAGTGTAGCATCCTTCAAACCGGAGAGGTTTCCCCGTGTCCCTATTTCGCCTGCGAGCTACCGTGGGAGCGGGAACATAGAACCTGCTAATTATATAACCTAATAATATTATAACTCATAATATTATTTATTAGTTAACAGAATCTTGTTTCATAGAGATATGAACACTACTCATAAAATCTCTTCACTGATATTATTAGTTAATTAGTCAGCTGATTGATTTGGAGGTTATGTCTGGATTATTGTTTTTGTTTTTTCCCTTCTTAGTCTTTTTGTCAATACTATTTGAAAGCAGCACGGCCTACATATATCTTCATAAATGTAACAAATAATAACTACCTCTGAGAAATGAATAAATCTGCCAGGCCCTCATTTAAGATAGCAGTAGGGTTATGTACTAAAATATAATCTCAAATCCTAAAAAGTGTTATGCCAAAAATTCTTTTGATAAGGCATGTACTATGTAAGCTTTTTCTAAATTGATAACTAAATCAGAGTGATTCGTTTCCTACAATTTTAAGATCAAGAAATCTGAATTACATGGGGTTGAGAATAACTTATTAGCCCAAAAACACTTATAGAAAAATGCCCAATATTACTAGTAAATTTTATGAAACAGTTTACTACTAATATTAGCAATATTTACTAATAATTTAGAGCCATGAACTCATAACTAATATTGTTAGAAAATATTCTTATGGAACAGATAACTAATTATATTATGTATTTGATAATAATATGAGTGTAAAATGATTCATGCTTGCATGATCCACAGATTATTGTCTCTGTTGGACATTACAAGAAGATAGAAAAATTTCTCTGACAAGGGATTTGAACTCAGGACCTTTGACTATCTGTGCCAATGCTCTACCAACTGAGCTAAGCCTGAATTCACTTCACAGCGCTAGATGGAACCTCTCTCCTAAAAATCACTAATTAGTGCATATGTCATAACTTGTCTCTCAGTGAGGTAGACCATTAAGGGCAAATCCATCATAGGAGAGATGTTCCATCTGGCGCTGTGAAGTGAACTCTGGCTTAGCTCAGTTGGTAGAGCATTGGTAATAATAGTCAAAGGTCCTGGGTTCAAATCCCAGTGTGAGAGGAACTTTTCTCCTACAAAATTCTCATGTGTGTTAAAGTTCTACGAAACAGGGCCCTGGCTATAGCTATAGGCCTCGCCAGCAATATTGGCATATGTCCTTGAGTGCGTAGCTAGCCAGCTAGCCCCCGGGTTCGCCAGGAATATTGGTGTATGCCCTTGAGGGCGTAGCTAGCCCCCTCATAATGTTATCTTTCATCACATACGCACATGGTGCTGATTAAGCAAAACATTGGAATACGTTACAGTGAATCTCGAGCAGTGTGTTTATACATCTCCAATATCAAGTTGCATCATTCTTCGAGCTTCAGCCTTTGTGTCACACCGGTTCTAATGGAATCATGCCCCTCCTCTGATACTGCCATCACGCCCCCTCAGACAAAACCATGACCACGATAAAGTAAGTGACTCGCACCATAGCTGTCCATTAAAATAGCGCCCCAACACTTCCTCTGTATTCAAACAGTAAATATCAGACGCTTTCAAGTTGAGAGTACAGCGCATGACATCTTACTTACCGGTGCATACATAGTAGGATAACGTTCTTAACTCAGATGCCCGGTTTCTATAAACTCGCGAAATACCCATGGGTAAATTATCCAATGGACATAATTAACACAAGGGTAACTTTTACAAACTCAATAGTATATTGCGATACAAGTGCCGTAAGGCATGATTACGGATCGAGGAAATAGTTTGAAAAAACGAGGCGCTCGCGCCGAGTGTTTTCAATTTTCCGAGATCCGTATTGCGCTTACGGCACGTGTATTGCATGCTATTTTTTGCACGATGATTATTTATATCAATTTAATTATATTAATTGTGGTATTACCTGAAAATATTATGTATATACATTCTTGAAGATAGATGTTTATTTCAGAAAGTGATTCGCATGTGTTTGTTGTTATGGGAACCGAATATTTGTCCTGGGGGCCTTTTCCATAAAGGCTTGTATTATGAAGTGTATCGTAATGAATTATGACGTGGCGCAAGCACCGTAAGTAATTTAACCGCGTTGCAACGCCCATAGCAACAAGATTGTGTGGGAATGTCAACTTACGATCCACGGCAACAACATTCGTAAGTACCACTAATTAGTTAAGGAGTGCAAAAATAATTTAAAGGTAACAATCACATACACTTGTGGCGAGTTTCTAGATAAATGTCCTCTGGGCAAATATGAAAATGACAGAAAAATGTTCCTACAAACTCGGGCTAGATCTTTCCAAGGGTAAATCGTCGGGTTAATTTATCCTTTCATGGATGGCTGGATAAAATTTAACCTCTCGTAGGATCAATAATAATTTAAACAATGAGAATCAAAGCCTTCTGAATTAAAATAACTGTACAACTCCAAGGCCTTGCTCATTATATCATTGTGGTTGAAATGGGACTAATTTATCCATGGATAATTTACCCATAGGTATTTCACGAGTTTATAGGAACTGGGCAACTTACTCACTCCATAGCAACAGACAATTCCTGAGCAAGCTAAAGGAATATTATCTATTTTATAGAGAACGGAGGTTCATTACCGCGTTTACCTGAGCCCGCCATTCAACCTTATTCTGTGCTAACACCATCCAACCATCCCTCGTAAATCCTGCTTCATGCCACAAGTGACCGCCGCGGTTTATAATACTAATGAAAATAATTTTGCTCCTTATTAATTCAACTTCTTGCATCTGTTAAATCTCTTGTGATAATTTCCCCCGGACTTATCGTTATTTTACCTGTGAAGCGTGGTGTTATGATGGAGATAGCTTGGTATTGATTTATTAATCTGGCTTGTAAATTGCATGGCGATGGAAGGAAGACGTTAAGGAAGGCGGCGCGTATTGACTTCTCTTCCACGACGACGACAAAACAAACAGGCGTGCCCTGCAACGTGCTAAGACGCCCACGTCTAATCTAGAACCAAATGTAGCTCTTCCACCTTCTACAGAAATTTTACTTTTCTTAGAGTCGTTGCTAAGCTACAGGATGCATTGTTTTCAATCCTGATCTTCCATGTGGAATTTCTAATCTACTCTTATACAATTCAACGGCCCTAAAAAGCGTGCTTGCTCGCCCGCTTCGTGAGACATCGGGTATACTCGGCGATGTTCGTCTCTCGGAGTCTAAACTTTCATGACGACTACAAAATTAGGAAGGAAAACCGTTTCTTTATTGTATAAGGCCTAAGTGAAATGAACACAATGAACAAATATTCTAATTTTATTTTTACTTACAATTTTCATAGCTCTGAACCACAAACATTTTTAATAATCTACCAGTGTAATTCTCTTAAAAATCCTGGAGTCAATTAATAATGGCGGGCGAAGCCGGGGGCAACAGCTGTAAAATATTGATGGTTTTATCTCTTGAAATATCGCTGATAATAATAATCCAAACAAACCATTCCTTCCCTTGAAACATTACGTAACTTATATAATTTCTGAAAATTACACTGAATTGATAAAATAAAATTCACATCATATTCATGTCAATAAACAGCTGAGAAACAATACGTATTATGTGTTCACAGGTTCTTTGGAACTGCATAATCGATTCTGATATAGTTTTCCCAGGGGGCGCTTTCATGTCGTGGAATGTACTCTAAAGCAGGAATTTTAGCTGTTTCATTTATTATTAATAGCTTAGTTTATGAATGATTCGCGTGCAAGTGTTAATAAATATAATGCTTTAATAATTATTATACTCTTAATTTTTAATTTGTAAAAGAATTATCGTGGCGAAGCTACGGGCACCTCCTAGTATTAATACAAATTTCAAGGTTATCAATCCATATTCTGACACGGTAAAGGCAAATGTTCAGAGGCGTAACGAGGGGGGGTTTTGGGGGTTTGAACCACCTCCATTGATTAAAAAAAGGAAAATTGTAAAATTTTTTTAAGTCTGCTTATAAATTACTTGATACGAGTATAAAGCGTGGGAAGCTTAAAACTCGTTATTGTGCATCTTAATTTTTAAAATTTTCCGGGGGAGGACCCCCGAACCCCCCCCCCCATACGGTCGGCCTGGTTACGCCTATGCTAATGTTGGTGCCATTTTAAGAAGATCTCTGCCCAAACTATCGTCTTAATACAAAATAATATAGCAGCATTGTTCCCTAATCCGAAAATCTGCACCGACACCGATACCGACAAAGAACAGGTGCTCTTCTAGTTGCGTGGATTTCTCCTGTGTTGCCGCTGCCATTCACTACTTCTCAAGTGATATGGTACATATTTGGCAACATTTTACTGGATTGCAGACAAGTGTGAATAGGATTAGGGTGGCAGCAGGTAGAGGCAGTTCTTGGGGGGAAAAAAGTCTTTAAGAAATGGCACCCACAATAACAGGCCGTAATCCAGGGAGTGCGTATTCGGTTGTTTCAGCCTCGCACAAAGATATACTTTTCCCCACGCAATACTTAAAACAGTTTGTACAAACGATGGTTGGTTTATAACTACCCTTCCTAGAATTTTTGCAAATAATGTTACAATCAGAAGTTTTAGCTCTTAGAATATGCATCCCATATACAAAATTTTAATAAATATACAGGGTGTTAATGAATAATACAGAAATATTTTTCCTACGTACAGATCAAATCGGTTCTTTTTTTCCCGTTTTCTTGAAACAAACGGATTTTGACAACACGAAATGAATTCATTTTAGTGTGATTTTAAAATGAACGCAAACAGAATTGATTTTATTTTAAATACAAGTTGATTATTATGCAGTTCTCTCAAGGTCTCAAGATCGTTCCATGTTCGATAGTAATCGATACCACACCGATGCCATAATGGAAATCAGTTTAGAAATGAGTATCATTATGATACCGTTACGCCAAACGTAATAAGTAGGGCAAGGCATTTAATGACTATAAAATAGTGAAAACATTCAAAATAAAAATTGCACTTATGGTCTAAAAACAGCGAAAAAATTACACTGGATTTTAAAAACATGGCCAATAAATTTACCATTATAACTTATAAATAGTTTTTTCAAAGTAATTAATTGCTAAAAGCAATTTAATGGATGACATTGCGTTAAAGGCCTATATTTAAATCTAAGTTACAATATAAAACATACATATTTATTACTAAAAAGTAAGCAAATTTATATCACTTGGACACCCTTAACGAAAAATAAATTCTTTTTGAACTGTCATGCCCATCAAATTGCCACTAGCAGATGTGTGCCATTTAAAAAGAAATAAATTCTTTATTGCTACAAGACAAACTGCTATGGTGTTTACAATAATACTGAATTAAAATGAACTATGAACACTTGGCGGAGATTCTGAAATAAAAACAATTTTCTGTTGTCTGAAATTAATGATTTGTTCATGGAAAAGCTCCTCTTTATCTCCACTGAAACATGACCTAAAAATGCAGAAAATGACCTAAAAATTGCCAAAAATTGACCTGTTTCTTGAAAATGACGAAAATTGCAAAATAAAGCAAAAAAAAAAAAAAAAAAAGGCAAAAACAAATTGCCCTTATTTAAGCAATTATTTTATGATACGCATTTGTATATATTCTAGCTATCTTCGAACCTTCATATAAAAAAGATGCAAAATCATCAAATGCCTCGCCCTAGTAATTAGCGTTTAATATGGTAAAAAAAAACTTATATTGCCCTTACTTAAGGTAGTGAAACAGGTCTCTTTTTCTCTGTTTTTAGGGGATAATCTTTAGCAGACAGTTTAATTATGTTGAAACAAAAACAGAAGCATACATCTTTGATGTTTGTATGAATACGTGAATAGTTTAGTATTTAAACCTGCATGGAACGACACACTCTTAGTGCCTTAATGCTTACTGATGGAAATTAACGAGGCAGGAAGAAGCTAGCTTGTAGTGCACTTGCTTAAATTTAAATTTCTCGTGGGAAATTACATCACATGTAAAAACTAAAATTCTCTGCCTGCACAGAGAAAGTTCATCTGCACACCACTGTAGACTCATCCGCCTAATAAGAGTGCATTGTAGTTAAAGTAGCTACACTGGCTACACTATTGATAAAACCCGGTCGAGGCGCGTAGGGAATTTTATCTTTCATGTGCAAGTCCCCATGGCGATCATAATCCAGTTAGTATTCTTATAATAATAAGAGGAAGTGTTTGTCTGTCTGTCTGTCTGTCTGTGCGCAATGCCCAGCGAAATCTACAGCATGCAAAGAGTTGAAATTTTAAACATAGATCCAATGAAGGGTGGCCGAATACACCTCGAAACCGGATTTTTTATTTTCGCTTTCGTTCGCGAGTTATGAGTGAAAAACTGGCAGAAAAGGTGAATTTTTTGCGCTATGGAAGCATCAGTTTTCGGTAATATAAATTTCAATTGTCAAATCAATTACAGGTGGCTTTGCTTCTGTTTTGTCATAACTTGGAAATAAAAGCATCGCGATTTTTTTCAACATATCGCATGGAATTATCGATTGTTTCGATTCTGTGACCCTGGTCGATTCGTTTGTTTATAATGTCAAATACAATAGAGGTGCTTTCTAATCGTGGAATGCACTCCATAGCTGTATTTTTAGCTGTTTCATTATAATTATTAATCGTTTGGTTTGTGAATGATTCGCGTGCAAGTGTTAAATAAATCTTCGAATTAATTATCGTGGGCGAAGCCACGGGCACCTGCTAGTCTATATAATAAGAGAAAGTCCTGGTCTCTCTGTCTGTTTGTCTGTTTCCGATGCCCAGCCAAATCTACGGCACGGAGAGATCTGAAATTTCTAGTATAGCTGGACTGAAAGGGTCCAAATGTATCTAGATGCTGGATTTTTAATTTTAGCTTTCGTTTGCAAGTTATGAGCGAAAACTAGTGATTTTCAACGCTATAAAAGCACCAAATTTCACTAATATTATTATTATTATATATAAATTATTGCAGGCTGCTTTGCTCGGTTGCAACAGTAACTGGGAAAGAAGAGCATCCCTCAAATATATTTCTTTCGACATAACGCATGGGATTGTCGATCGATTCGATTTTGTTAACTCGCTCTGCTTGATTAATTTATTATAACATTATGCCACGCAGAAATCTGATTTTATACATACGAGGTGGATGGAAGGAAGGATCTTGAATGCAGGTCTAAATGGGAAAACATTGAACGATTTTGACAAAACTCTCTAAACGGGTTCTTTTTTTTGGGGGGGGGAAACTCGAATGTGATATATTTTCCCCTAAGGCGACGTATCTAATTGTGAAATGAACTTCGAAGGCTGTTTTTCATCTTTTAAATTAATAATCGTTTAAATTGTTTATGAATTATTTGCCTGTAACATATAATGTGTTCATTATTTTGCTGAAAAACGATTTGAAAATTAAGCAGCGATTGAATTAATAACGGAGCTTGTGTAAAGTGTTCCCTAGGTGGTAAGGTTGTCAGCCTTAAGCACCGGCCGCCTTTACACCCAGGATTGCTCCTGGTAATTATATTAATATTAAGCATTTATTATAAGATTTCGAAGTAGTTATAAAGAATAAATTCCTTAATGACAATATATAAGTATGAGTATCACACAGACCTCATTTAATAAAAAAAAAAATGAGGTCTGTGTGATACTTATACTTATCTATCTATAAAGGTTAGAGGCTGAGTCGACCCCAGGGCCATTGCACCAGAAGGATTAGGCCAATTGAAAATCGAACACGCGCGGCGTCTCAACCACTACGCTACGGCGTACCCCAATAACGGAGTGAAAAGTAAAATTATATATAAGTCTACCTATACGAGAGCCATTCAAACGTCACTGCAAGATTCAACATTCACAATTTTTATTTTAATTGCCAATATAACGTCCAAATCGCCAATGAACGCTATGGAAAATCCATGTATGGAATTCCAATAAATCCTTTGTGCAAATGAATCGCAAGTACTAAAACAAATTCTATAATTTCTTCTTCACAGAGGTTTTAATTTTTCACAATGCCAGGACAGACAACGCAACATCGTTTATTCAATTTAATTTTTACAGAGTGTTATAAACAATCCCATCGTAACAGCGTTCTGAAAAATACAGCGCTTTATTGTATGATCTCGTTTTATTCATTTCTGTGAAAGGGAAACTGCCTATCCCATTTTGTCAGGGGGGTTCGTCTCTAAACAAAGCAGCATAGAATTATTTCAATGTTCCATTGTCTCGTTGCTATTTATTACATTACTCTTTACGAACAATTGTCAATAAATGCCCATGTGGCCATGAAGTGCATACTATGAATCTGAAGGCCCTGGTTCAATCCTCACGTTTTCTAATTTTTTAAATTTTATTTTTATTTTTATTTGTTTAAGCGAGAAGGCCCAAACTTAACGTGAAATCTACTGCTCTCTAGAAAGCGATTTATAAACGGCTGCCAGGATAACGTTCACACCACACACTACTAAACTAGAATCCCGCTTATCCGGACATCCGGTTAATCCAGATAATATTTTTAAAAAGTTTTATTTTGTAGTCCTGTTCAAAATTTAATGTTTCTCTCTTTTTTTAATTCATGTGGCATTTTTTTGTACTGAACAATCAAGGATTTTTTTTTTAATTTTAATCACAAAGATGTTTTGTTTTGTTAATCCTACATAAGTTCCTACGCTAAAAACTTAGGTCTACTTATACAGTAGTATTAAAACTATTTAGTGATATTTATGAAAAATAAAAACATAGATTTTTATAGTTTTGTCATAGGTAATCCCACGAGAGTTGATGAGTTTATCGTCAGATTCGCGACTGTTTTAATTAAGAACAGTTTTAGCCATTTCTAGTTTTTAAAGTCTTATTTAGTCATTTTAGGTTTTATAAGATTGGGCTATGTGATTTCCATGACAATGAAACGGATAATTATGTTGAAATATCACAGTCAGCTAGCAAGGAACAAAATAGTTTAAAACCTAAAAATCCGGGGTTTATTCATAACATTCTCTTGAAATGCAAGGCAAGGAAACCTTAAAACGCATCCAAGCATTTGACACAAAAAAAGTATCTCTAACTATTGCAAGGAATTACGTATTCAGTTAAGTGCTGAATGCTGATAATCAAAATAGACATTATAAAAATCATAAAATCTTTACAAACAATAGAATTAACTCTGAAATATGAATATTGTTAAAGTAAGAAGGTGACTCGGCGATTCAAACGCGCAAATGGAAATCCGCCACTGACCTGCTGATGCTTGGAAAGGTTAAATTCTGGGATTTGTTGTGAAATACGAGATAAAGCCGATTTATTGGACTTAATGGCCGAGATGAGAGCTGATGACTATTTATATGCAAGCAGAAATCAATATGTACACTCATATACTATGTTTAGCCAGACGCATTATTTATGGGTGAAATAATTCAGAACACAAGCTTTGAGGGCAGGGGTGAAATCCAGCTATAGAAAGATAAAACAGTAATAAAAGCAAAAGCAGGGACCGAAGGAGAGAAAATGATCCTTCCTATACTATAGTAAAACTGCCTTAATTATTATTGTTAACGTCATTTATAATATCTCTGTTGTCATTATACCGTTTTCTCTCTCTCTCTCTCGCTCTCTCTCTCTCCCTTCCACCTTAGTTACAACCTCTCCCTTTTAGGGACGTTTAAGCGACCCGTGCCGCCCGGGCCTTACAGGGCCGCGACCTGTCGGGAGAGGGATTATCTTTGGATCACATACATACTTTTTTGACCAGACAAGGACATGGAGGGCCTCCCCGGATGAGTGATCAGCCCAATGCCGAGCCCACCTCCGAAACAACATGAACACATAGGACGAGACACACCATTCACACATACACACTCACTCCAAACAAGGCGAGGATGGGATGAAGATGATAATGACGGCCAGATGATATCCAGGGACCACAAGGGCCTAAAGTTACCAGACGTTTGTCTCACAGGTGAGGCAAAAGAAAACCCACCTAGGTAGCTTGTCCCGACCAGGATTTGAACCCGGGCCCGCCGTTTTTAAAGTCATAATTGCATCAGTACTTAAGGGTGAGGTATCAATCCAAATATTTTTCATTCTGATTGCATTTTCTTATACCTTTGTGATTTAATAAATATTTTTTTCAAAAAGTTACCCTACCAATTGTCCTTGGAAATAAGTCGATTCATAACAATTAAATGAAGGAATCTGTTGTTATGAAGAAATATAACAAATATTTATTTTTCAGGAAGGACATAATATTAATACCATTTTCTCACTTCACATTTTGATGTAGAGTAGCAGGGACAGCATTTTCAGTTGTCTCAGCTCTGAGTGTGTGCCAACGAGTAAGTTATGCCATATCAGAAGTCGATCTAACATCCTATCCATTGATACTTTATTCATAGCTGTAGGCTTTATATATTTAGTTGAGAAATGTGGATGTTTATCATAGACCCTAAGCATGTAAAAGGAAATAAAATAGGTTGGAACAATTTTAAGTCCTGTATAGAGATAAATAGAAATAGCCTTATTTATAACCATTTACACTAGAAATTTAGGAAGTTCTGCAGAAGACTTTCTAGGAGGTGTTTAAACATCCACCCTAAAGCTCGGACCTCGCTCCTAGTGATTCCATATTTTCCTACACCTCAAGAAATGATAGGGAATGACAGAGAATGAGAGAGAGGAGCAGATGTTTGTCACACAGTGGTTCAAATCCCTGGCGGCAGACTTGTATGACAGGTATTCAAAGGTTGGTTCTACAGTATGACAAATGTTTCAATTCTGGTGGCGAATATGTTGGAAAATAGCTGAACACTTCCTGTATTTGTTGGAATACATATGCCTCAGGGAAACTTATTTTATGGACGCGCTTCGTAGATTGATATGGAATTAAATGTAACTTGATAAAGAAGACAGAGAGAACTGGGCGATACCAATTGAATTTTTTGAAAATATTCTGAGGCATTGACGTAGCACTCGTAAAATATGAAAAAAAAAACAGTGAAATTTAGCATGAGTAAACTGGTGCCACTAGTGGTTCACCACAGGGTTCAGGCAGCGATATGTGGAGTCTGGGTTGATGTATTCCAGTCATTAATTGCATTGATGTTGTATAATGCAGTTCATTATGGAAGCCACACATAATGTATAAAACATAAACACAGGAATAGAGAGCATTAGCAATCAGGCATTCATCACACACAAGCCTGAAATATTGGGAGGTTCTATTTTCCTGTTCCGAGGTGAGTAGACACCGTAGTTGTTATTAAGGCGATCAGTGTGGAATTTCAAAAAAATTGCTTTCCTTCATTAGGCTATGATATTTAGCTTTATAGGTGCTTAAAATATCACTATTAAGACAATTAGGCCTTCCGTATATGCACGAAATATCGCGGAATTTGTTGGATTTCACGAAATGTCTAAATAACCGCAAAATACACCTGCTTTGGGACGTACCATATATTGAGAAACGTACTTATTTGGGAAATGCTTTGATTCTGTGTAGGATTAATCAGTTCATATCTGCTTAGTTATACCATAGATTTATTTTAAATCTGTTAACATACCAAAATGTCAACCTCAGCATGAGATGTCGCACAAAACTAGGCACAGCCTATTCTTAAATTCCCTGTCAATTTGATCTTTATTGAAAATTTGTGTTTTTTTAGGAATCCACCACTGTGTCACAGGGGATGCGTTCACTCCCTCACGCAGCGAGCACGGGTTCAATTCCCAGTCGGGATAATTTACCTAGGTGGGGATATTCCTCACCTGTGAGATCAATGGGGTAACTTTAGGCCCTTGTGAGCCCCGTATATCATCTTGTCCCATCCTCGCCTTATTCGGAATGAGTGTGTGACTGGTATATCTCGTCCTATGTAGGCTATTCGTGTTTTCTCGGAGGTGGCCCTGACCTTGTGCTGATCACCCATCCGGGGAGGTCTTCCTTGTCCTTGTATAATCAATAAAATATTAAATAATCCAAATGTAGTCCCTGTCTCGGCAGGTCGCGGTACTGTAAGACCCAGGCGGCGTGTTTACTTCTGAGATGCAGATGCAATATATCAGGTGATGGGAATAGCCTTGAAGAGTTGTTTTGATTCGTCATTCAGGGTACACGCGCCACAGTTGGCGAGACACTACAGTCTCTATTTTGAGAACGTCGCGTCGCACATTTTAATTTGCACTCATGAGCTGCACTTGTTGGCAAACAGGTAACTGTGATTGTATTGTGATAGTGAAAGACGTCAAGTTCGATTCTCGACTGGTTCTGTCTTCACTCAGGTTAGTGCAATCTGTATTCTTCTTCTTTCCCTGTCCCTTGTAGGGAGCTTATGCTGCCCATTCAGGACCGCTACCTGTTGGAAGAGAAATTCCCACGAATCAAGGTCATCGAGGGCCACTCGGGATAAGTGATTAGCCCAATGTCAGAGCCACCTCCAAGACAGCATGAACGGGTTGGCCTGGGTGTCGCACTTAGTATCGCTCTGGCTTTCTGTGCCCAAGATTACGGGTTCAATCTCGGTTCAGATAGATGGCATTTATGTATAGGCCTATATAAATGTGACAGGCACATGTCAGTAGATTTAATGGTATGCAAAAGAATCCTGCGGGACAAAATTCCGGCACACCGGCGACGGTCACAGGCCTGAGTTGCAGTACATCCTCGTCGTTGAATAACCATTTATCAACCAACCAGCAACGTGAATGGGAAGAAAAATATCGAACGAGAGAGCCCCCCATATGAGTGATCTAGACGTAAAAATCTGATGTGAAATTCACATAACTTCCTCTGCCCATATAAAAGTTAGCCTCTTAGTACGGAGCCGTTTTCGAGAACATCGCAACAAACGAAATTTGTTTTTCATGTCAAGTACCCTTAAAAATAAGAGAAAATCGTCGCCCAATCTTCGTGTCACATCCCCAAAAGGTACCTAACCCAAATACAAAATTCAGTTTTCGTACGATTTCCCGATACTAGAGGCCGTATTGAAAAGAGCGTGTATTCAGAGTGGCTTATAACTACCTTCAGAGATTTTTTCGAAAAAAATGTTTCAAGTGAAAATTTTACATCATAGTATAAGCAACACACGTGCAAAATTTAAATAAAATCGTTAGAGCCATTTTCGAGAAAATCGCGAAAAACTAAAGTTTCTTCATGTAAACTCCACTTAAAAATAAGATCAACTTGTCGCCAATTTTCGGGTCACATCTTCAGAATGTACCTCACCTAAATACAAAATTTTGTTTTCATCCGTTTTTCCGTTCTGGAGCTAGACTGTTCACAGACATCCACACAGACACACATACACACAGACATGTTTCCGAAAATAGTATTTTTGGATTCAGGCATAGGCGTAACGAGGGGGGGTTTTGGGGGTTTGAACCCCCCCCCCCATTGATTAAAAAAGGGAAAATTGCACTATTTATTTCATTATTGTGATATATCACCTTTTTTAAAAATCTGCTTATAAATTACTTAATGAGTTTAAAGCCTGGGAAACTTAAAACTCGTTATTGTGCATCTTAATTTTTAAAATTTTCCGGGGGGAGAACCCCGGAACCCCCCCTCTCCAGATGTTATAACCCCCCCATTTGGTGGGCCTGGTTACGCCTATGGATTCAGGTCACCTCAAAACGTGTATGTATGATAAAAACTCAACTTCGAATTTGGGGGTCTAAAACAATACTTCCTCTGCCTTATAGTACCTATGGTACGGGCAGAGAAAGTAAAAAATGGGATAATGTATATTTGGAACTGCTTGTTACACTGTAAAACAAATTTGCCACATTTAATTACCGAACTGATTAGGCCTACATATGAATCTCTTCAGTACCCCTAGCTTCTTCCTTCCTCACCTTCATGGACACAGAACTTGACTATTTTCAAGGGTACAGTGGAAGAAGGAGGAATGTAAACTAATCTAAGTTTGTCATAAAACAGTTTTTAAACATTGAATTTCCGCCTTCAATACCAGCACGCTGAAATTTAAACTACTATTTTCCCCTTTCTCAGTAAAAAAAATAAAAAATAAAAAAAAAAAAAAAAAAAAAATTAAGAGATTGCTAGGTAAGCTGCTAGATGGGTAGACTTGGGATTTAGGCTCTAAAAAAATTAGTTTTAGGCACCTAAAATAGGCTTTTAAAAGAGAAAATAGGCTTTTAAAAGAGAAAATAGGCATTTAAAATATGCTTTAAAAATGTGTAGATAGAAAATAGATTTTAAAATATTATAATATACACTTAAACTGTAACATGGTCTTTTTTACTGCAAGAAACGTGGTATACCTATTCTTAACAGAACTAACTGCAAAATTAGGAATCACGAACTATATTCACTTAAACAGATGTTCTTTCACTGGTGACTTGACACAGTAGTCCTTCCCCTCCCCAATCAATCAGCATTCCTTTAGCGACAATTGTTTGGAATAATCATGTTTTTGTGAAAACCCCACCTCTGCTGTTCTGCTTTTCATTGAGGGATGTCCATTATAAGATTGTAAAAATTACAGAATTAAATTTTACTTTAAATGTAAAAATAGGCATTTTAGGCACTAAAATAGTAAAATAGGCTCTAAAGGTTCAAAATAGGCATTATTCGGGCACTATAAAACTCTATAAATATAAGTGATTTATCATGAAACGTCCACATATTTAAAAATTTTCATGTTATTTCATAAGGAACAAAATAGGCATCTGCCTTAAAATCCCAGGTCTATAGATGGGATAGATATTATCTCAATTTGGTTGACTTTCTGTCTCGAGTAACTGAGTAATTCTTGTCGTTGATATCGAGTGGATGTGAGTTTCGGGTTGCAGCCTCCGCTCCTGAGGGATCATGTTGCTTCATCAAAGCGAGAGCTAAACTTTGTTAATAACTTGCTAGTCAAGCTAATCCACGTGGTTTCAATTTACTGCAGCCGATTCCTTCGTCTCGACTGTCTGTTCGTTCATCCACAGCTATTTCATAAAGAAGGCTTCTTTTGCCATGTTGAATACTAAGGTTATGAAAAATGAAAGGTAATTTTACAAGAGAAAAAGGGCGATTCGAGGGGAAAGCCAGAGGTGACTTCTACAATGGAGAATTATTACTGCGTACAACCGACGGCTGTATCGAACCTGTTGCACTAATTACATTTTTTTTTTAAATTACAATCATCACTAGGTCTCTGAAGTTCATGAAATGTCTTCTTTTTTTCTGAGACATCACACACAATGCAGGATAATTTCGTTTCGCCTCAAAACAGACAAAAAACTCTTTTTTACATTTTTTGGCATTTTATTCTCTACTGGTTTTTTTAGAAAATATTCATTCTTTCGTTGCATTTTTCAATATTTTGTCTTCAGAATGGACATTTCCAACATTACACACAAAGCAATTTCATTATTCGTTAGCTATGAGGCATACACAAAAATAAAAGTACGTAGTAATATAAAATATTTCAATCTTGTCTTTTCTTTATTATAATATATTACTGTACTATTGTATATTCCCTTTTTTAAATATATTTAGAACTATTAAATATTTTTTATTTTTTCATGCCATACTTTCATAAATAGGCCTATAAGGTCATTTTATAGGTCTTTTTTCAGGCATTCATACGTCATCAGCTTCCGAGACCTAATTATCACTGTTTATTCCGGTACCAGACGTAACAAAATACATACTAAGCTTGAATAGCATTGATAGACGTCTTGGTTTGAAGAAACAGGGGCCAGAGAATATTTAGAAAATTTAAAATAAATTTGGTTTGAACTGAAATCCAAAAATTAACCAGTCTTACTCATAAAAGGGGAACCTAATATCATTGGCATCACTAACTGATCAGTAACTACAAAAGGCAAAGTCCAGGTAAAGTTTCAGACTTTGATTTTCAGGTTAACCTTCCCAACTGTTTTTAAGAAATGATCACCAGCTGATTTGTATTTGGCTTCACTCTCTATTAGCTTTGGAGAGTATATTATCTATACAATCAAATAAAAAGCAAGTAAATCGGATCAGTGAATCTTTAATTATAAGAGCAGAAAAGACAGACAGACAGATGGATGCTCCTTTTACGTAGAGATTTTAGTGGAATCAAGGGACAACATTGTTAATCTAAACAAAAATAGTATCAAGAAATTTCACATAAACGCCCATGCCTGAACCCAATGCCTCCTTCTCACGGCTCCAAGGCAGCCTTAGCTACCGCGGCTAAGGAGACCGGCTATTTTCAAAACTAACTCCTAGTGTTTCTTATTGGAAGAGACTGTACTTGATTAAGCTGTGGTGTGCAGTTAATCCCTGCTTCCTAGTTTCTGCACAACGGAGTTCTTCAGTGTATAAAAGGGGTTGTATGGCCCTAGGGAGCTATAATCCTTTAACAGATATTGGCAACAGTTATGTTTCCTTAGGGAAAGACGTCTTCTACGATAACAGGTTGAAATGTTAGGCATAGACTTCCCAGGTGCATCTTCCAGCTCGTCCTTTTCACGACTCAACTTTGTAATCATGAAAATAACTCCTTGGATGACAAAACGAAGGTACAGCTTTTAATTCTACGCTAGAACATTTTTTCCAAAGAGCGCAATAGCATTGTAAACACTGTAATAGCTTTTTAGTACACGCACTCTAAAACAGCTGCTTGTCGGACTGGTAACACGCCGAAAAATTGTACTTTAGAACTAAGGCCACTAAAATTGCATAAAACTGCATTTAAACTGCATCCAAAATGCAGTTTTATCGGCCTAGGACGCTAAAGTCGCCATGGCAATCTATAAACAAAATCCAGATGACTTTGACCAAGTCACATTAACATGGATTTAAGCATATATTTGGTCATAAAACAACAAATTTAAGCCAACAACTTTTCACATCTTGGTTCACAAGATAAATATTGCGTACCATGGATCCCTCAGCATTTAACAGCAATAATGTATTCCTGCTCGTAGTCTACTGCTAGCAGCAGCTCCATTTCAATGTTTCTGGCTTGGATTGAAATTTCCTTGGAATCATCACTCATATTTTCGCAACCTTTTCATAAATACTACTTTGTATGCATTATTGTTTCGGTTATTTTTCAGCTTTCTTCGTGTTGTTTCTATTTACTAATAGACCTGTCAGCTCTTTGGAAGACCTATTTAATCTGGAACCACCGACAGTTCTTTAAATAGAGGTTTTACGGTGTTACCATGACAATATGGTTTCGTCTAGAGTGACACTAGCTTACATGAACAAAAAGTTTTAAAATACAAAACATGTTTAGTTGCAAAGCAAAACAGTAAAGTTCTTGTTGCGACTGTATTTCATAAGCATAGCAGAGTGTTACAAGAAGTTCATCCTTGTGCCCAAAAGCAATGAGTGATGCTTCCACAAGCATGGCAGAAGTAGGAAGGAAGTTATTAACTGGGCAGCTTCCTTAACATTCCGCCAACACTTTCCCCGTGACAAACAATCATAATTAAGGGCAAGGTCTCTCCCCTTACCCCTCAAGGTCATTAAGTCCCGGTGTCCCTGCAAGTGAATTTGTAATATTTATATTATTTCAATTATTAATTGTGGGTACGCTGTGGTTATAGTGTGTTGAGGCACTACAGACCGGAATGCACTAAGTTTTAACCTGGCAAAATTGAGTTCTGCATATTGTGCAACAAGATCTATAATAAATCTTTTTTATTTTTATTTTCGGCTTCATTAACTGTTATCAAAAAGGTGTTTATTATGAATGCGTTAAGCTGTTTGTCTTCCAAATAAAAAATAAAACAAGCATTATCAGGAAATAAATTATCATTCAAAGCTGCTCTTAAGGAATGTCAATGTGTGCACGGATATTATTGAGCATTAATAATCTATTATTTTCAATGACTCAATCATTGATTGCGTGCCATGTATTTAAGTTTGATTTTAGTTTTTCTATTTAATATAAAAAAATTAATTATATAATATAGTGTTCATAATAAGTGTGACTTGTTATATATTCAAATTGTCTGTTGACATTTACTTTGAATCTAGGCCTATGGGATATAATAGATTTTATCTCATTTGATTTGATCTGATCTTAAGGGTGAATGTTCGATCCCTAATGAGGCCAGACCTTGGAGTTAACTCCGCTTTTTAACAGAAATTAATAAAGGGAGGAATCTTATTAATGAATGTTTTGCATCAAAGTGTTAATAAATATAATATTTGTATTATTTTGCTCTTAATTGTTAATCTTTCGATTAATTATCGTGGGCGAAGCCGCAGGGATTTGCTATAAGCCATAAAAAGATATATTTATCGTTTTCTGAGGGAATTGTTTCAGTGTGATAAGTCGTTCTTCCTCATTTCAAATTCTAAATACCTATATAAGGACCAATAAGTTATTTTCGAATTTACAAAATACAAAACCCGAGCGACGCCGGGCCTTTTAAGCTAGTTTATAAATTAATTAATGCAAGGCTATAAATAAACACATAGGCCTATCCAGAACTGAGTTTACACGAATTTGACACACGGTCTAATTGCATGACTGTGTAACTTATTGTTACCGATGACGCATTCTCGATTCGCCACCGAGTGCAGAATTTTCACAAAAACACAAAGGCGAATTGTTTGGAGTATGGGAAACCGATTCATCCACACTTCCTGTCCAAACAAGTGACTGTGAGTAACTGGAGGTGCCAATCAAAGCCTCCTACACACACATACAGAGTCGTAATTAGAGCCAGGGTGACTCGCTAATTAATCTGGATAAACAAGCCACATCGTGCGCAATCCAAACATGAGACGTTACCACGGCAACACTAAGCCTGCTTTATGTCTAATAACTGTTTATGACGCTAAAATCCTATTATCCACGACCTTTCCTTGTTATAGCAGAGTAAGCTATGAGGAAATTTATTCTCTTTAAGTTGACATTTTTTAAGATTTAAAAGGCTTGAAGTGTCTCTACAACGAGAGAGGCTAAGCGAAGATAAAGAAAAAACATTTTTACAAATTAATTAATTACTCAAGTACTTATTACTACCAATACAATAGGTGTTTAAACAGCCTTAAGCAGGCTATAGCAGACCAGTAGTGTTCTTCCCTGCACCCCTCACACTCTATTTTCTTTCACAACTCAACAATAGAAATGAGTACCTACTGTTACATGAGTCATAGTTTAAACAGTATTTATATAGGGGAAGTGGTTTTAATTAGAGTAAAATTGTGCAGTCTAAAAAATCCAAGGCGCTAAAATAAAAAAAATAAAAAAAAAATTCTATTATGAGAGAATAAGGTGGTAGTTAGCCTACTGGTTGTATTAATTTTTTGAGGCATTATTTTTTAATAGCGTAGTTGTGGCGGCGTTGTGCTACAAACCGGAAGGTCGCGGGTTCGATCCCCGATGAGCTCACTAAAATTTTTTTATAGAACTAATCCTTCTGATGGAACTATGGCCCTGGGGTCGATTTAGCCTCTAAAAGAAATGAGTACCAGGAGCAATCCCGGGGTAAAGGCGGCCGGTGCGTAAGGCTGACAACCTTACCACCTTCACGAATATCTAAAAATCTGGTAGCCTTAACCTCCTGGAACCCTCTGGGTCTCCATGGCCTGTAATAGGGAACTTTTGCTTTACTTTTACTTGTTTTACTTTTTAAACTTGAATCAGAATAGAGTTTTAGTAGATCCAATCCAATAGGTTAATGAAAACGGTACAAGGGTTGTTTTATCTAGCCCCAAAAATTGCTTATAGACGATGAAAAGTGCCCTATTTTGAAGAAAACTGTAGACATTCATAAAAATGACCTGCACAATTTGTTTCACAGTACATGAGTGCAGGGCCGTAGCAAGGTCCTTTTGCGCCCTTGGCGAGTTTGACAAATCTGCGCCCTCCAATACTGGGGGGGGGGTCTGAACAATTTTTTTTTTTAAATTTCCGTAAAATTGTTTATTATTTTAATATAAAAAGACTGTTATTATCAAAGAAGATCTAAACCTCAATTTGAAAATGAACTAAGTGTTGGACTTTCAAGGTACTAAAACCTTATTTTCAGACGATTGAACTACTTAAAAGAGACATAAATAATAAAATCTAGTATAAAAAGTAAATTACATAATAGGCCTGAGGCCTACTAAAATGTTTAACACATTAATATCTGTATCTGGTATCTGGTACCCTATGATCCCCAGGTGGGGCGAAGGGGCCTCCAAGCGGAGGTTTCATTACCTATACTAATTTTGATATGCTTATTTTCCGAGAGAGGGTAGAGGGACAGGTGGTAAGCCCATCGCCTCGCAACCCCCCTCTGGAAACTAAGTATTTCTTGGACGTGAAAGGGCCGAGAAATTTTGTCCAGAGGCTCTAATTTAGGCTTGGAGTTCTTTTACGTGCCGTAAAGCTACGACACGGGACCCCCAGCTTAAAGTCCCTCCCGGAGGACTCCGTGACCAGGATTTTTACGTCCTGAAAAATCCATCGACCGCGGCCGGGTTTGATCCCGCGCCCTGCGGATCTAGAGGCGGGCACGCTGCCTCTAGACCACCGCGGCCGACAACACATTAATATAGCTAA